>OZ014525.1:505255928-505905679 GCA_963966055.1 Lathyrus aphaca | reverse complement strand
ATCTTTCAATAGATTCAAATGTGAGTTGTTTCCTTCACTAAAATAAATCATAAATTTATTAATCTTATTTTGTCCTTTAATTTTCTTGTAGGTGACATCCCACTTTCATTCGGAAATCTTAGACAATTAATGTATTTAGACATCTCTCGCAACAACATTCAAGGTTCCATTGCATCACTAGGAAATCTCACACAACTACAAGGGCTAGACATGTCTTACAACATGTTTCAAGGCTCCATTGCTTCACTAGGAAATCTCACACAACTACAAGGGCTAGACATGTCTTACAACATGTTTCAAGGCTCCATTGCTTCACTAGGAAATCTCACACAACTACAAGGGCTAGACATGTCTTACAACATGTTTCAAGGCTCCATTGCTTCACTAGGAAATCTCACACATCTACAAGAGTTACAGATCTCTAACAATAAGATTCAAGGTTCCATTGCATCACTAGGAAATCTCACACAACTACAAGGGCTAGACATGTCTTACAACATGTTTCAAGGCTCCATTGCTTCACTAGGAAATCTCACACAACTACAAGGGCTAGACATGTCTTACAACATGTTTCAAGGCTCCATTGCTTCACTAGGAAATCTCACACAACTACAAGGGCTAGACATGTCTTACAACATGTTTCAAGGCTCCATTGCTTCACTAGGAAATCTCACACAACTACAAGGGCTAGACATGTCTTACAACATGTTTCAAGGCTCCATTGCTTCACTAGGAAATCTCACACAACTACAAGAGTTACAGATCTCTAACAATAAGATTCAAGGTTCCATTGCATCACTAGGAAATCTCACACAACTACAAGGGCTAGACATGTCTTACAACATGTTTCAAGGCTCCATTGCTTCACTAGGAAATCTCACACATCTACAAGAGCTAGACATGTCTTACAACATGTTTCAAGGCTCCATTGCTTCACTAGGAAATCTCACACATCTACAAGAGCTAGACATGTCTTACAACATGTTTCAAGGCTCCATTTCTAATGAGTTAGGGTTGGTGAAAAATCTTAAAATAATAGATCTATCTCACAATAGACTCCATAGAAACTTTCCTTTTTCCTTTACAAATCTCACCCAATTAGAATACATTGATATCTCTAACAATTTTCTCAATGGTTCTCTCCCATCTAACTTGGGTCAATTGACAAAATTGAATGTGTTACAATTAAGTAAAAACTTCATTGATGGGACCTTTCCAATTTCATTAACAAATCTCTCTCATTTAGAAAACCTTAACATTTCTCACAATTTACTCTCTGGTACCCTTCCTTCCATTTTTTTTCCAATGATGGGCTCTGACACTTCCATTGATCTTAGTTACAACCTCATCAGTGGTGAAATCCCACTACAGTTCGGATATTTTCAACAACTTTTTCTCAATAATAATAATTTAACAGGAATGATTCCCCAATCTCTCTGTAATGTCTATTTTTTTAATATTTCTTCCAATTGCTTAAAAGGTCCCATTCCAAATTGTATCCACAAATCTATTAGCGGATTTCAACCTCACAAAAGAAATAGTAAAGCAAGGCACAGTGTTATCATAGGTCTATTAGCGGATTCCCCAATCTTTATTATTCTAACTATAGCATTGTCACTCCTCATATGCCTGAAATATCATCATAATTCTATAAAGAACAATCATGGAATCACAACAACAAAGAATGGAGATTTGTTTTGCATATGGAATTACGACGGAAAAATTGCATTCGATGACATTATAAAAGCAACTGAAGACTTTGATATGAGATATTGCATCGGAACTGGAGCATATGGAAGTGTTTATAAGGCACAATTACCATGTGGTAAAGTTGTAGCCTTAAAGAAACTTCATGGATATGAAGCAGAGATTCCATCTTTTGATGAGAGTTTTAGAAATGAAGTGAGAATTTTATCAGAAATAAAGCATCGACATATTGTGAAGTTGTATGGTTTCTGTTTGCACAATAAAATAATGTTTTTGATCTATCAGTACATGGAAAGAGGAAACTTGTTCTCTATCTTGTATGATGATGCAGAAGCTATGGAGTTCAACTGGAGAAGAAGGGTAAACTTTGTGAAAGGAGTCACATATGGTTTGTCATATCTTCATCATGATTGCCCAACTCCCATAGTGCATAGAGACATATCAAGTGGAAATATCTTGCTAAACTCTGAGTGGGAGGCAAGTATAGCTGACTTCGGCACAGCTCGACTTCTTCAATATGAATCATCCAATCGAACTATAGTTGCTGGAACTATTGGATATATAGCTCCAGGTAAATTATTCATTGCATTTTTCCTTACTTTTTTATTTTTGTATATATATTTTCTTTTGATCCTTTAATAAAACCTTTTTGTTTTGATTAATGCAGAACTTGCCTATACTATGGTTGTGAATGAAAAATGTGATGTATATAGTTTTGGTGTAGTTGTACTGGAAACTTTAATGGGAAGACATCCTCAAGATATATTGTCATTACTTCAATCAACATCAGCACATGATATCAAATTATGTGAAGTATTAGACCAACGTCTCCCACTTCCAAACAATGACAAAATTTTACGAGACATAATTCATGTTGCCGTAATTGCGTTTGCCTGCTTAAATCTTAATCCTTGTTTTCGACCAACAATGAAAAGTGTCTCACAAAGTTTTGTCGTTGAGCTTCCAATATTTAGCATTCTTTTAAGTCGAATTTCATTGCAACAACTCATGAGTCAAGAACTCAGAGCTTTATTTCATATGTAAATCTTTGAAAGAAACACTTGGAATAAAGTAAGTTGAGTGGCTTATAACTTGAAAGTATGGTAAATATTTATTTGTATATGTTGTCGCTAGAAACTAATATTGAAATTTGTTGCTCAAATATCTCAAATGTATGTATGTAGGCATGTTTTCAGTGCAATTTTTTCTAAGTGAATGAAGAGGACATAAACCCAAAATACAAGATTACACTATATCATATTTCAACATAATATAATTATGGGTTAAATACATTATACCCCTTGTGTTTAGGGCTTGTTTTGTGTTTCCACCCCTTAAGTATTTTTTTTTTAAACACACCCTCATAAAACCCAGAATTAAAATTCATCACATCCTTTTACTTGGTGGGTTGACCTGGAGGTGACGTGGCCTTCCATGTTGTTGTTGAGCTGGATGTGACGTGACTATTGTCTTTCTCTATTCAAAGTTACCAAATAAATTTCTCTTAGCCCCCTTGAAATTGAAATTAGGGTTTTCCATTGTTAACAAGCAAGCGCGATTTGCAGACGAACATTCATGGCGGAAACAGGTGAAGCTCCGGGCGAAAGTACAAAGATTAGTGGTGACTTCGTTCTTCTATGCTTAAATCATCTACATTGTTGGGTTTTGTTGCTTACACTGGGTTTTTTTTCTTCGCAGCCTTCTCCACTGTTTGACGTTATTTATAGACATGGAGGAGAATTTGTGAAGCTTAGTGATGGAGATACGATATATAGGGGAGGAGTTTCGACATTGATTTCAAATGAGGACGTAGATAAGTTTTCTCTTCTCATATTTGTGATATTGTTAACAAGTTACGAAGTTGGTTCTTCTGAGTTGTGGACTAAAATTCCAGATATTTGTCCCACTTTTTTTCAACTTAGGAATGATGACGATGCATACGACTTGGCTGCCTATGCTTGTGGTATGAAAGTTGATGGGCAAATATGTGTCGAGCACGTTCAGTTAGGTAGTAGAACTACTCCTAGGTGTATTAATGACGAAGTAGTTAGTGAAATTTCTGAAGTAGATGATTTTTACGATAGTGAGATAAAGAGAACAACTGCTACAGATGCTGGATTTGATGATATTGACGTCAACAAGCCAGTTAACCAAGGGCCAATAGTAGCTGGGTTTCTAACTTCTAGAAGGAAGAAAATAGATGATGATGAGTATATTAGTGAAGACCTTTTGAGTTCTGATCCTGATGAATCAGGAAATGAAAAAAAGCCTAGGTTTGAAAAGTTCAAGAAATAGGAGTTTAATAAGGATTATAAATTTAAGTGGGGAATGGAGTTCAACTCCCTAGATGATTTTAGAGAGGCCATTCGTGAGTGGACCATACTAAATGGGTGGGAAATTACCTTTGTAAAAATTGAGGGGTATAAAGTGATGGTTGAATGCAAAAAAAAAGTGTGGTTTTTTAATGCTTTGCTCTAAGGTGGGTCATAAGCACACCTTTGCCATAAAGACTTTAAAAGACACCCATAGTTGTGCTAGGATTTTGGACAATAAGACGGCTAATTCTAGGTGGGTTGCAAAAGTTGTGGTGAAGAAAATGAGATCTTCAAAAAGAGTCAGAATTTGTGACATTATCCAAGATATGAGGCAGAATTATGCAAATCTGTGGAGGTATGCAGCTGAGCTGCATATAGTTAATCCTGGAAATAGTGTGAAAATCAACATTGATAGACCATCACCCTCAATCCAACCAAGATTTGGTTCATTCTATTTTTGTTTTGATTGCTGCAAAAAAGGGTTTATCAATGGTTGTAGACTCTTTATTGGGGTTGATTGTTGCCATTTAAAGACAAAATATGGAGGCCAACTGTTAATAGCTGTGGGAAGAGACCCCAATGATCATTACTTCTCACTGGCTTTTGGTATTGTTGAAACATAAACTAAGGAATCCTGGAGGTGGTTTATTCAACTTCTAATGGAAGATGTTGGTACAGACAATAGATTTGTCTTTATTTTAGATCACCAGAAGGTAATTGTTGTATTTGCTTGATATGTTGTTTTGCTTTATATGTTATGTTTGATTTGTATGTTGTTTTGTTGTATTTGGTGTGTTTATTATCAGGGTTTGGTTGCGGTTTTTGAAGAAATGTTTGGAACAATTGAGCACAGGAGATGCTTGAGACACTTGTATGCCAATTTTAAGACCAAGTTTGGAGGAGGAGCCCTCATAAGAGACTTAATGATGGGAGCAGCCAAGGCTACATACCATCAAGCATGGATGCAATGGTTTTAAACCCACAATTTTCATCATCTTTAACATCAACAATGTCGTCAATAAAGGTCTAATATGTGTAGGAAATTGTACAATGTACCTATGAGATGGTTTTTTCTTTGACTTCTGTGATAACTGTGAACATGGCCTCTTCGAAGATTTCTGAGAATTGTTGTGTGCTTGTTCAACATACTCATGATACGAAGGATCACGATAAACATCATACCTAATAGGTTTTTTCCCTTTTCTCTTCACTCCTCCTTTGGTCTTTATCATCTCAGGTGGTGGTATCATCTTTGTTGTAGTGGGGTAAGCTATTTCACACACCCTACTTTTCAATGCTCTATTTCCTACAACATCAAATGAATGAAACTATTTCCACAATGCCTCAATTGCATTTGTCATGTCCATCTCTGCTCTGTCCTCTATGTCTACCTCTTATTCACGTTCCATACTTAGTTTCCTCCAATGGATATGAATAACATCTATTGGTATTGATTCACCTCCCAATGTGTATTTTCCTAACTCACAGGCACAAGATAACCCATAAATCGTTCTACGAACACACCTGCACATCTAGGTGTTTGTACCCATCATGTCAACCCTGTGCCACTCTTCAGCAATGTGACGCAAAACAGCTGTAGATATTGATCCAACAAAATTCCCATAATAAGGACCTTTATGGACATGCTCAACCTCATAAAAACTCTTCTGAAACGAAGCTCTAATATTTCCTACTTGAATCTTGATGTCGCCATTCATAGCCTCCCAGCATTTGACTATATCACCTAAGTTGTTCTCCAACATCTGCTTCAGCTTCCAATACGCATATTCAATTCTAAAAAGAAAAAAAGTTCAATATCATTACTATTACAATAAACAAATTACGTCTAAACCCCTAAATAACAAACACAATACCTGTTAGTTGTGATGTTGCCCAAATGCAATACTTTATTGATCTAAGCTTCAACAAATCTATGCCTATGAGGTGTCAACCACGTGTCTTTCACATAATCAATAAAAGGTCCGTAATCCAAACAAGCATTCTCAAGTAATTTCAACCTTTGATGATACTCAACCTTATCACTATCCAGAATAAGTCCGTACCAAAGCCTCTCTATTGGTTCTCGCATATTGTTCACAACATACTCCCTGCACTTCGCTTTCACATTCTTGGTTATGTGAAATCGATAAAGCATATTAACTGCCGTTAGAAATACAGTTTCAATTGCTTTCATCAAAGCAAGATCTCTATCGGTTAAAATTACTTGGGGCCATAACCTTTGTTTAGTGAATAACTATTTCAATTTATCTAGTACCAAACACAAAGTCTCTGTTTGCTCAGATTCCATATAGGCAAATGCAACAGCAAATGTTAATTCAGTTGATGTGACACCAACTATTTCAAACAAAGGTTGCCTATACTTATTGGTTTTATAGGTAGTATCCATAATCAATACAACTGGGAACTTATTCAAAAATTTCACTGAGTCTGAATGGGCCCAGAAGATATCTTTCACAACTTCTGATTCATCGTTTTTCCTATTATAATAAACATAATTCGATTCCTCAATCAACTTAAGAAAATGTTGTATTTCTGTTCTACTTCCCCTGATTTTTTCCTGAATCTTACTCTTGTGTTTATATATTTGGGTGATTCGAGTCACATTGTTTAGATCTCGCTCTTGCAAAGACAACAATATATGTCTTGGAGGAACACGACGTTTTGAAAAATCTAAAATGTGTTGTTGCTCATCTTCAGTGAGCCGAATCACAAATGCACGACCTTCAAATCTATCAGGTAAACCATGGTTGTGAACTCCATATTTTACATTGATTTTCCAACCAGAACCATCCTTTGAAGGTATTGATCTAACTTTGAAAGGACACTCACATCTTTTGGAAGCACTTTGTGTTTCGCTTTCTCCTTCTTTGTACTTTCCATCTCTATCGCGGCCAAATATAACTTTGTCACTTCTTCCCCTCTTGTCGGTCTTTGTGTCCGAACAGGTAATTATAATAGTAACCCTATTTCTGAGTTCAACCTCTCTGATCAACCTAGTCACCTCTTCTCTTGTAGGAAATTTTGTGTAGTTGAAAATATCTCTATTGTATCTACATTTGTGTCATCTTTGCCGTATATCATCAAAGGAACATTCATGTCTCCTAAAATAATTGTCAAAATTAAAAAAAAAAAAAAAGCGAAACAGATAACCTCACTAGGTTACTTCCGGTGTATTGAAAAACACAAACCGGATAACCCAACCAGTTTACTTCCGGTGTAGGGTAAAATTCAAACCGGAATACGTAGGCCCTCTACTTCCGATTATGAATTTTCCTAAACCGGATAACACAAACGTGTTACTTCCGGTGTAGAATTTTAGTTAACCGGAATTCTTCTTATGGCTACTTACGGTTTGCAAATTTTATAAATCGGATTACTTACCCTTACTATTTCCGATTCTTGTCGTGCAACGTAAAAAAATAATTTTTTACTACTCTGACTTTGCGGTAAAAGTTAAAAATAATTAAATAAAAATTTAAAGGATATAATTGAAATAATGAAAAATATATAGAGATAGGGAGACAATTGTTGAGATATAAGGTAAAATTTTCTAATTTCTTTCTTCAACCAATTAAAATAGAAACAAAATACAAAGTTTAAAGTTTAAGTTTATTTATTTATTTCCAAAGACTACAATTTGTTTTTGTTAAAGATTAAAACGAATTTCACCCTCAAAACATCCATTTACTTTCATGTTTAGGAGTATAAAACACACTAAAGTTGACTTGGAAACAAAGGAGTATTACATTTGGACACACTTGATTAACTATGTCAATAGACGAATTAATTTGGACATGTGCATATTTCTATACGTAATTAAGGGGCAAAGCTTTCACATAGTAAGGAAAATGTCTCCACAGAGTTGGGGTCCGCATGCCAAATAATTCAACAAAGTTGATGGAAAATTGTTTTCAAATGACTCATTCAGAGCTACTAAGAGAGAAAGATGCATTTTCTAGGAATGTTACTATCAATTTTTCATATCCACAAATACTATTTACTAGACTTTTCTTATGTCGTGAAATATACGTACCCCAATCAATTATCAAAATATCATTTTGTAATGAATTTGTGCGACAATATAAGAGTGGCCAAAGAGCATGCTAGTCTCACAAAGCATTGTATGCAATTCATTACATCTCATAATAATAATGAACTTCAAAAATTCTATACCTTTCTATGGTCTCAAAATCTGGATGACCTTTCTTCTTATTTGGGGTTTGATCCTTGAGATTCAATCAGTCAGGGTGACTTCTCAGCTTCAAATGGAAGCAAACGCTATATCGAATAGTGGATGGTGGAACATATCTGATGCATATAAAAATATCTCAAGAAGTTGCCATTGGGCTGGTATATCTTGCAATAAAGATGGAAGCATAACTGAAATCAACATAAGAAGTGATAGTGTTTATAATATTTATTTTTCAGCACTGAACCTATCTGCTTTCCACAATTTAGAAATTCTTGTTTTAAGCTCAATTGAAATGCGAGGGGCTGTTTCAAAAGAAATTGGTCTCCTCTCCAAGCTCACTCATCTTGATTTGTCTTTTAATTTACTTCAAGGTGAAATACCTCCTTCACTAGACAATCTTAAACAATTGAAGCACTTAGACATCTCTCACAACAACATTCAAGGTTCCATTGCATCATTAGGAAATCTCACACAACTACAAGAGCTAGAAATCTCTTACAACAAGATCCAAGGTTCTATTCCTCATGAGTTGGGATTTCTAAAAAATCTCACAAGATTAAATCTATCTTTCAATAGATTCAAAGGTGAGTTGTTTCCTTCACTAAAATAAATCATAAACTTATTAATCTTATTTTGTCCTCTAATTTTCTTGTAGATGACATCCCACTTTCATTTGGAAATCTTAGACAATTAAAGTATTTAGACATCTCTCGCAACAACATTCAAGGTTCCATTCCTTCGCTAGGAAATCTGACACAACTACAAGAGCTATACATGTCTTACAACAAGATTAAGGGTTTCATTCCTTCGCTAGGAAATCTCACACAACTACAAAAGCTAGACATGTCTTTCAACATGTTTCAAGGCTCCATTGCTTCACTAGGAAATCTCACACAACTACAAAAGCTAGATATGTCTTACAACAAGATTCAAGGTTTCATTTCTAATGAGTTAGGGTTGGTGAAAAATCTTAAAATAATAGATCTATCTCACAATAGACTCCATAGAAACTTTCCTTTTTCCTTTACAAATCTCACCCAATTAGAATACATTGATATCTCTCACAATTTTCTCAATGGTTCCCTCCCATCTAACTTGGATCAATTGACAAAATTGAAAGTGTTACAATTAAGTAAAAACTTCATTGATGGGACCTTTCCAATTTCATTAACAAATCTCTCTTATTTAGAAAACCTTGACATTTCTCACAATTTACTCTCTGGTACCCTTCCTTCCATTTTTTTTCCAATGATGGGTTCTGACACTTCCATTGATCTTAGTTACAACCTCATTAGTGGTGAAATCCCACTACAGTTCGGTTATTTTCAACAACTTTTTCTCAACAATAATAATTTAACTGGAATAATTCCCCAATCTCTATGTGATATGGAAGATGTGGATATTTCCTACAATTGTTTCGTGGATCCCATTCCAAATTGTACTAGCATTTATACGAGAAACAAGGATGTTTGTATCGACATTTCTGTTAGACAATTCAAACCTTGGTCACCTCCCAAGAGAAATAATAAAGTAAGGCACAACAATGTTATCATTGTTCTTCCTATTTTTATTATTCTAATTCTAGCAATCTCATTCCTCATATGCTTGAAACTTTGTCATAGTTCTATAAAGAACCGTCACGGAATTACAACGACAAAAAAGAATGGAGATTTGTTTTGCATATGGAATTATGACGGAAAAATTGCATACGATGACATTATAAAAGCGACCGAAGACTTTGACATGAGATATTGCATCGGAACAGGAGCATACGGAAGTGTTTATAAGGCACAATTACCATGTGGTAAAGTTGTTGCCTTAAAGAAACTTCATGGATATGAAGCAGAGATTCCATCTTTTGATGAGAGTTTTAGAAATGAAGTGAGAATTTTATCAGAAATAAAGCATCGAAATATTGTGAAGCTTTATGGTTTCTGCTTGCACAATAAAATAATGTTTCTGATCTATCAGTACATGGAAAGAGGAAGTTTGTTCTCTATCTTGTATGATGATGCAGAAGCTATGGAGTTCAACTGGAGAAAAAGGATTAACTTTGTGAAAGGAGTAGCAAATGGTTTGTCATATCTTCATCATGATTGTCCAACTCCAATAGTGCATAGAGACATATCAAGTGGAAATATCTTGCTAAACTCTGAGTGGGAGGCAATTATAGCAGACTTCGGCACAGCTCGACTTCTTCAATATGAATCATCCAATCGAACTATAGTTGCTGGAACTATTGGATATATCGCTCCAGGTAAATTATTCATTGCATTTTTTCTTCCTTTATTTTTATTTTTGTATATATATTTTCTTTTGATCCTTTAATAAAACCTTTTTGTTTTGATTAATGCAGAACTTGCCTATACTATGGTTGTGAATGAAAAATGTGATGTATATAGTTTTGGTGTAGTTGTACTGGAAACTTTAATGGGAAGACATCCTCAAGATATATTGTCATTACTTCAATCAACATCAGCACATGATATCAAATTATGTCAAGTATTAGACCAACGTCTCCCACTTCCAAACAATGACAAAATTTTACGAGACATAATTCATGTTGCCGTAATTGCATTTGCCTGCTTAAATCTTAATCCTTGTTTTCGACCAACAATGAAAAGTGTCTCACAAAGTTTTGTCACTGAGCTTCCAATTTTTAGCATTCTTTTAAGTCGAATTTCATTGCAACAACTCATGAGTCAAGAACTCAGAGCTTTATTTCATATTGTAAATCTTTGAAAGAAACACTTGGAATAAAGTAAGTTGAGTGGCTTATAACTTAATGAAAGTATTGTAAATATTTATTCGGAACCAATTGCCGACATATGCATCATATTGATCATCATGGAATAAGTCGGAATGACTTCAAACACTAACTTATCTAACATTATTCTCCCCTCCATAGATAATTATTTTTCCATCCACATTTATAGTTTATGCTTGATTCTATCAATGAAGTGATGAAAGTTCTTAGCTCTTGGACTTTAAGGTAATCTGCATTCCCAAATACATACCTGGACTCATAAATTCTTTATTCCTGCCAATTGAGTCAGTTCCTTCCGAAGATTATGCTCAATATTTTTTGAGAAAATGACTTCAAACACTAACTTATCTAACCTTATCAAATATATTTTGCTGTCTTTGAACAATGCACTTTCTTAGCAACTTGTATATCGTGTTAAACAACACGATATATGGCGTTCTACTGCCAGCATCAATCCCTTAGTACCTGCGGTTACGGTTTCTTTGCAGGAGATACGGCGTCAATTGATAGGCCTTATGGTTGTATTGTCGGATTTCTCGCCGGTTGTTGGAACTGAAGATACAGTCAGCTGGCTTCTGGAGGAGGACACTAAATTCTCGGTCAAATCTTTTTACCATAAGGGTTTTGCTTACCGTATTCCGGTAGGACCTCCGGAAAATTTTCATGAGGTTAGCAATACTGGGATTCTATTTTAAAATTTAGATTTATTTATTTTATAATATGGATTATAATAATTTTGGGTTTAAAATCAATGAGTTGGGTTCTATTTAATTTATTGTTATACTAGGGTTTTAATTTATTTAAGTAATGGGAAATAAACTTGGTTATTATATTTTTATAATAAAATTTATCTAGTTAATTTGTATACTTGATTAAATAAAAATTAATGAATAGTTTTATTTGAAATAAAAGGATTATTTAATTTCTAAATTATTTTTATTTAGAATTTTTTCTAAAGGATATTTAAGGGGTTTTATAAGGAATATTTGAGGGATTTTACAATGGATACTTGAGAGGTTTTGTTCGGGATTTAAGAATTATATTTAAGGGATAATAACAACTAAAATATTAAGGGGATAAAAAACACACCCCAATATAGGGGATAAGGGGTATACGAACTACGAAGCTCTGATCCTTTAATTTTGAGGGTACATAGGCATAAGGTTGTAAAACTCTAGCGAGTCCTGTAACACCCTTCTACCCCAAAACATAATATTTAAATAATATCAGAGTAATCATCAAAAAGGGTATTACATATCATCAAAAATCAACACAACAATGTCTTGTCCCGTAACACGGGTTAATCAACATCAAAATACCATAGCTATTGAGCAAATATAGTGGAAAAAATTATTTTCTTAACTAGTGCAGATCAGATATTGTTCAAACTTTTTTAAGAAACTAAGTTTAGCAAGGAATATGATCTTTTGGTGACTAAAATACTCAAGCAAGTTCCACACAAAAGGTAAAGCTAATCTAAATACAATATTTCTTCTTCAAAATCCATTTGACATATGCCAAGGTCAAATCCTTCATCAGGACAACAGTCCTGATGTGTATGTAGATTCAATAATCCACTTCAAAATAGGATCATGTTTTTCTACACTAAGCAACATCTAGGCATAAATGGAAGAACATTTTTGATAAATCAAGTAAAACACAAGCAGACAATCAAAGTTGGAGTAATTCTTTTTTAGCATTTTCACATGTTTTGTCCAGATAGAGTAAGAAGTATAATAAGGTTGTGTTATCTGATAACTGTCTTTTGGTGTCCTTGGTTGGAAAAGAATGTTCATACTTAAATGAAAACATCCAATCCCAAGGTTTGATTTTGCTACACCAGTATCTTCATGGCTTTGTGGAGTTATGCACATGATATATGGCTTAAAACATTTCTTGGCGGATATATAGATTCGTTGCTAGATTTTTCACATTTCTAAGGATGTTATCGTATCATCAAGATTCAAGACTAATGCTTTATATATCTTCTTCCTTCAAATAAAACTTATCTTTTGCATCTTAAAAAGGTGTAGAGTTTGAATCCCTTATGACCTCTGCATGCACAACTACCAATGTGTAAAGCAACTCTACTGCTGCATCGCGGACACCCTGAAAGAAACCAGGATAAAATGTAATTTCATATTAAAACATAATTTCCCAAAATCAAATGAAAATAATTTTGGACGGAAACAAAAACATATAATAAGAGCAGAAAAATTTATAATAAAAACTATTTTTGCTAGGGTCCTCACTTTTACAGAAGGTACTGCAACCCATTGAATGCCAGAATTCAAAAGATAACGGACGAAGCTAATCATAGTTTGGTCACTCATGATTCCATCCATGTGCATTCCCATTAGTGTTCCTCTATTGTAGTTAACATTCTACGGTTGCAAAATGTGAAAGGAATACAATGTTGTCCAAAATATAACTGAAAACTTCGTACTAAAACTCAGAAGATGAACAAAATAAGAGTCAGTGGATAACACAAACACTCAAAACAAAAACTCAGTAGCAAAAAAAAACAGAAGATGAACAGGCTAAAAAATTCAGGTTTTTTGTCATGATTAATTTGTAGAATAGAAGATAAAAAACACTAACCCCATGATATTAACCCTAAGATTTACCTTAAGTTGAACAAAGAGATCACAAAGTTGACCCAAATAAGCAGTATTGCCATGAGAGTAAAATAAAGTTAATTGCAAATAAGGGTTCTTAAGAAAAAAATCAACAATCTTATTTCCATGTTTTGTATCAATAACAAGAACATCCAATGAGTTATCTTCATGATGAGGAATCGGAGTTGAAGAAAATAAAAAAGTTATTGAAGTTTGAGAAGGAACTTAGGGTTTAAGAAGACAACCTGTTAAGATTCGTGGTAGTGGTGGTTGCTTTCACTACAACAAACAAGATCTTAGACAGCGCTTTTTTTAGCCTTAGACAGCGCTTTAAAGCGCTGTCTAAACCTCCGCTGCTAAAGGTTTAGACAGCGCTTTTTAAAATGTGAAAAGCGCTGTCTAATCCCCCACCCTTAGACAGCGCTTTGGCCAAAAGCGCTTTAAAAGACCCTCTTAATTTAAATTTTTTAGGTACACATTAGACAACGCTTTTCAAAAGCGCTGTCTAAGCCCCTACCTTAGACAGCGCTTTGGCCAAAAGCGCTGTCTAAGCCCCTCCTATTTTAATTTTTTTAGGTATACCTTAGACAGCGCTTTGGCCAAAAGCGCTGTCTAAGCCCCCACCTTAGACAGCGCTTTTGCCTAAAGCGCTTTCTAATCCCCCCCTTAGACAGCGCTTTTGTAACCACATTTTTTCCAGGTTTATAAACCAGAATTGGTACCTGTTTTCAACCAGATTTTTGCAGTCAATTATCACATTTTATATATGCCATTTTGGCCTTTTTTTACCAAAATTTGGCTAACCAATTCAAACCAATTCAAACCAAATTTGCCATAAATGTATCAAAATATATACAAATTTATGTTTACATTTATAAGTCATTACATATACTACTACAAATGTACACATTAATTACACACTTTGAGCTCTATCATGTATTGACACCACTCCTCTTTGATTTCGTCCACTTGATCCTTTGTATAAGATGCACACTTGAATTCATCAAAGTACTACATAATAATATAACATATTTTGAATTAATTCCAACTATTTAATTATATGAGATATGTGTAAATATAAAAATAACTCATAAGTTAGAAATACATACATCGGTGGGAATCTCTAATCGGCCCAACATGAGAGTATCTCGCATAAACCTCAACATGAAATACCCGCAATCTATTTCATTACGTTGAAGAGGACACTACATATGAAAAAAAAATATGAATTATAAATCCTAAGTTTTATCAAGTGTAGTCATCACTAATATAATAAAAAACGCGGTAATTAAAAATATACCGCCACTTTAATCCATGAAATGGAGTTGGCGCCCCTCCTTGAGGTCTGGATAACTCGTTGGGCACGAAAAGCTTGTAGGACGCTAATAAAATAAAAATGAAGCAATTAGAACAATTCACATAAACTAAGAAAAATTTTGAACATTCTCACTTACGTGTCAATTAGGTCCTTCATAACCGGGTATGTTGTCCAATCATTTCCTAACGAGTCAAGATAATACACAATTTCTCGGATAGGATTGATTGCGAGCAACAACCAATGTCCACTGTAATGATTAGGCAAATGTTAGATGGTAACTTGGAAAATAATTATTATAGATGAATTTAGAATTTAGAATTTAGAATGAAAATAATTATGAATTTTGAAAAAACATAATTGATACCGTATAATTAAGGGCCAAATGATTGTACCTTTATCTCACTCCAAATTTTATCTTTGGACTCTTTCAGCTCTTTGTTTCTCCAATCATCACATGTAATGGGAATTTCATTCCTTACTAGTGCACCGATAAAACTAGTTAAGGTATGCCCATTAGGTTCTATAAGCTGTCCCTGGGTGCTCCAATAGACATCTAGTATGATGCCTCGAGATCTTCCTTGGACGTACCACCCTTCTCATTACTGTGATGCCTCTTCGAATTTCTTCTTCCGCGGATACTTTTTTAGGAACTTCCTCAGGTTGGTCATCAGCCATGTCTAACCTGTAATAAACCAAGGAAACCATCAAATATCAAATATAACTTATAATCAAAGCAATTGAAAACAAAAAAAATCAAGAAATCATGCATTATCATATATAACTTATAATCAAAGCAATTGAAAACAAAAAAATAAAGAAATCATGCATTATCACATATAACTTATAATCAAAACAATCGAAAAAATAAAATAAAGAAACCATGGATAATTTACCTAAGTCACTAACATCTCTTTCTTTTCTTTGTTGGAATATTAATCACTTGTTTCTTAGCAATGCGTACGGATGAATTGATCCAAATTCCCTCATTATGATCGTTTCTTATATATGACTCATCCGGTATAAGATCCTCAACTTCATCATTTCTATTCAACTCATTCCGTCTAATGCATGACTCATTCTCAACATCAATATCACATTGATCGACACCGCTATCATCAGTCACTTTGTTAGAGAAAAGCACTATAGACCATTTTGTACTCTTCGGGTCATTCACATAGAACACTTGTTTAGCCTGAGATGCTAGAATAAAAGGTTCATCTTTGTACCCCACCCTAGTAAGATCAACTTGCAAAAATCCAGACTTATCCATTCGTATGCCACTACTATTCACCCACTTGCAACCAAAGATGGGAATCTGAAACTTCTCGTAATCAAACACCCAAATGTGCTCAATAACTCCAAAATATGACAGATTTGCATATTTGGGGTTTAAGTCCTTCATGCTTGATATATGCATTGCTTCAGCTAGCACGGTGACACCACTATTTTGCATAGTACTCTTATCATCTTGTTCTTTGGTATAAAATGTGTATCCATTAATTGAATATGCGCTATGAGAAAACACATGCAAACTTGGACCATATGCCAAACATCTCAACCTTTCTGTTACCGAAGAAGGATCTGAAGAGCGCTTCAAATAAATATGATCCTTCAACCATTGTATGAAACTTTGATTGTGCTCTATAACTATCCAATTTTCATTTCTGTTCGGATTTAACCTTCGGAGTACATCCTTGTGCATTTCAACATATGGCTCAACCTCATTATTATTGTGCAGAACATACAAATGAACTTGATCCCGTTCATCCCTTGATATTGTCACAATTTTATTCCCAATTAATTTTTTACCTTCCATTTTGTCGAAAATCTGAGCTCTGGGGAGTCCAATCGATTGAACGTTAGACAAATATTCAGTACAAAACTCAACAGCTTCTTCAACAATGTATCGTTCAACAATACAACCCTCTGGTCGACTTCGGGATTTCACGTACCCTTTTAATATTTTCATATACCGTTCAGCAGGGTACATCCATCTCATATAAGCTGGTCCACACAACTGTGTCTCTTTCACAAGATGAACAACTAAATGAACCATTATGTCAAAAAAAGACGGAGGAAAATACATCTCAAGCTCACACAAGGTAATTACAATCTCTTTTTGTAGTGTTGGTAAGATCTCGGGATCGATCACCTTACTACAAATTGACCTAAAGAAAAAACACAATTTAGTTATGGAACTTCTTACTTTTTCTGGCAAAATAGAACGTATACCGATCGGTAGAAAATGTTCCATTATAACGTGACAATCATGTGTCTTCAAATTCTTCAACTTGAGGTCTTTCATAGAAACAAGTCTTCTGATATCAGATGAGTATCCTTCTGGAACCTTAACTTCACTCAGAGACTTACACAAAATTTTTTTCTCCTTTCTAGATAAAGTAAAAGCAGCAGGTGGTAGATATGTTCGTCTTCCTTTCTTCACGGGTGCTAATTCAGTTCTCATTCCCATTTTTAACATGTCCTCCCTTGCTTTAAGGCCATCCTTAGACTTGCCTTTTATATTGAGTAATGTACCGATAACACTTTCAAATACGTTTTTTTCAATATGCATAACATCGAGAAAATGTCTCACGTACAAAGACTTCCAATATGGCAATTCAAAAAATATCGACCTTTTCTTCCACCCACCTTTCACAATCTTATGTGCAAAAGGCTTGCCAAACTCAGTACGCACATCTTTCACCTTTTCAAAAACTTGTTCACCTGACAATGCGGGTGGAGCTCTACGATGTTCGGTGTCTCCATTGAATGCTTTTCTCCACCCACGGTAGTGATGTTTAGAATGTAAGAATCTACGATGACCGAGAAACACATTCTTCTGGCAAAGTTCCAATCGGATCGTATCGGTTCCGTCTTCACAAACAGGACACGCACGTTGACCTTTAATGCTATACCCAGATAGATTCCCGTATGCTGGAAAATCATTAATTGTGCCAAACAACATCGCCCTCAAATTGAAACTTTCTTTCCTATATCCATCATAAACCTCCACACCGTTCTCCCACAAAATCTTTAAATCTTCGATCAGAGGTGTCAAGTATACGTCTATGTCATTACCTGGTTGTTTAGGCCCAGAGATTAACATAGATAACATCATGTACTTACGCTTCATACATAGCCACGGAGGTAGGTTATAAATCATAAGAATCACAGGCCATGTGGTATGTGAAATACTTTGAAGACCATGTGGGTTCATTCCATCAGTAGATAATGCCAATCGAAGGTTTCTTGCTTCTGATCCAAACTCAGGATAATCATTATCAATCTTCGACCACTGTGGTGAATCAGCCGGATGCCGATACTTTCCATCGGTAATTCTTTCATCTGCATGCCAAGTAAGATGTCTTGCATCGGTTTCACTACGAAACATGCGCCTAAATCTCGGAATTATCGGAAAATACCATAAGACTTTTGCGGGAGATAATCTTTTCTTATATCGAGACAAACCGCATTTGGGGCACTCAGTTAACGTTGCATATTCGTTACGAAACAAAATGCAATCGTTAGGACAAGCATGTATCTTATCATAGCTCATGCCAATAGAGCACAACATTTTTTTTGCCTCATAGGTTCGATTAGGAAGAACATTATCATCCGGTAGCATTTCTCTCATAAGGGCCAACAACTCTGTGAAACTTTTATCCGACCATCCATTGCCCGCCTTTAAGTTGTACAACTTTAATACCGCAGAAAGTCTTGAGAATTTAGTGCAACCTTTGTACAACGGTTTCTCTGCATCGCTTACCATCCTCTCAAACATTTCAGGACAATCATGAAGATCTTCTTCCAGTGCTTCTACAATCTCTTCAACTCGATCACAATCATATGTTTCCGTGTCTTTGTCGTATGAAGCATAGGTCGTATTTCTTTTTCCACTCGATTCAACATTCCCGTTAATTTTCTCACCATGAAATATCCAACACTGATAACTTTGATCAATTCCATGCCTCAGCAAATGCGATTTCAATCCATGTGCGTCAACCTTACCAATATAACAACAACGCAAGCAAGGACAATGCATTCGTCTGGGGTTTTCAGCGTGTTGAACAGCATACTTAACGAATTCCGCAACCCCACTCTCGTACTCTTTGGTCATTCGATCGGCACAGATCCATGTTTTATCCATGGTTTTCCTACTTATTAAAGTAAACAATCAATCCAGACGAAAATACATAACTAAGGTAGTATCTTTGAATATCCTAACAATTTTAAAGTTCAATTCATTTTAAACTTCAAAAACGTATACATAACCAATGTTAATATAAACTTCAATAACGTATTCGATACGCCAATATACCAACTTTAATTACCTCATCACTTTCATTTTTTATATTATAAGAATCAAACTTTTTCTATTACAATATACCTATAACTATACCTATAACACGTTAATTTTTCTATAACTAACTTTAATTTTCTATTAGAATATACCTATAACTATACCTATAACTATACTTATAAACATTTTCTATGAATCAAAACAAAGGATAATACACTAAACTCACTTTTTATGAATCAAAACAACAATGTACCTTCTACACTCAATGTACCTTATGAATCAAAGCAACTTAAACAAAGGATTATACACTAAACTCACTTTTTATGAATCAAAACAACAATGTACCTTCTACACTCAATGTACCTTATGAATCAAAGCAACTAAAACAAAGGATAATACACTAAACTCAGTTTTTATGAATCAAAACAACAATGTACCTTCTAAACTCAATTTTTATTAATCAAAACAACTTAAACAACAATAATAAACTAAACTCAGATTTTATGAATCAAAACAACTAAAAAAAGGGATAAACTAAACTCAGTTTTTTTCAATCAAAACAACAATGTACCTCCTAAAATCAATTTTTAAGAATCAAAACAACATAAACAAGAATATTACACTAATTGAAACGAAGTTACTGTGTTCAAGAATCGAAAAATCAAGAAATGACCAAACATACCGCAAGAATGGAGAATGAAGAACGAAGAATCAAGAATCGAACTCAAGAAATGAACAAACGAAGTCAATGATTCTTCAAACACGTTCACTGATTCTTCAAACTGTGTTTCGCTTCAACTGTGTTTCGCTGCTGTTAGGGTTTCTTTCGCAGGAGGGAAAACAAAAGAACAGAGAACGCAAATAGAAGTCTGAATTTTAATTTTAATAAGACCTTAGACAGCGCTTTTGGGAAAAGCGCTTTCTAAGGTATGCCTTAGACAGCGCTTTTCAAAAGCGCTTTCTAAACCCCCCCTTAGACAGCGCTTATGGTTTTATTTTTTTTTTAAATTTAAAAGCTTTAGACAGCGCTTTATCAAAAGCGCTGACTAAGGTGAATATTTAAAAGCGCTTTCTATAAGCGCTGTCTAAGGGGGGGTCTTAGACAGCGCTTTCTAAAAGCGCTGTCTAAGACCCCCCCTTAGACAGCGCTTTCATTATTTTTTTGGAACATTTTCCGTGTTTTTTTTAAATTTTAAACTTGGACAGCGCTTTTGCTTAAAAGCGCTGTCTAAGATGCGCTGTTAAAAAGCAGTTTTGGCGTAGTGTTTAATGGCGACCTGAGCTGAGAGATAGATTCATGGTGGATTTGTATCGAACAAAGAGAGCTAATTCATTTTCTTGATTCGCAGTTGAGAGAGAGATTCAACCGCAACTATATTCCTCTTTCTCCATGTGTGTCTTAGGGATTATTTGGGGAACTGTTGTTGTTTAACATCGTAGCCCTAAATTTCTCCCAGCGTGCGTGGTAATTTGATATATTTGAGGGGCAACTTTTCAAAAACTGTCGCAAACTTCTTTTTAGGACGGTAAAACCCACAACTGTCTCAATTTTTTTATATTATTTTAAAAAATTAAAGGCGGTTGTAAAAAACTGTCGTGGAAACCGTCGTAACTTACGAGAGAGGACAGTTCTCATAGAACTGTCGCAACCTATGTGTCATAAAACACTTTTTTCTTGTAGTGCGTCCTCCACCGTCGTTCTGAAACCTTATTGTCGTCGTTCTAAGTTCATTGTTCAAGCTTCTTCTGATACATTGTTCTTTCGTTCTTGCATTGTCGTTCGGTGTCGTCGTTCAAGCTATCAAGCTATTTTTTTGCAGTTCGGTGCCACCATTTGAAACCCCGATTGTCGTCATTCAAGGTATGTCGTTGTTGTGAAGAATAGGGTTTTGTTACTTTACATTGTTGTTGTAGTGAAAATAGGATTTTGTGAAGAATAATGCAATGTATTTCTGTTCACGATAAATCAGGTCTATGTTATATTGTTGTTGCTTTCAATTATACATTTTGGCTTTTGATTATTATGAATGAACACTTGGTTTAGTTTTGATTATGTAAGAGATTTTGTTTTTTCTCTATTATGAACTGAAATGAAGAGATTATTATATGTATCTTTGATCTATCTCCTGTTTAGATTTTGAAATTTTGGTTTATTTTGTTGTGAAATTTTATAGGTATTTGAACATGTTAACTGAGTCTTCAAATAAAGCTTAATAAGCTAATCTTTGTGAAGTTGAAGTTTCATATAATTATAATTTGACAATCCCCTTTGATTCTAGTTTATATTAGAGTCATGAGAAAATGAAAACTAATACTCTTATTATCTTTGACTTATCTTTTATCTTAGTACAAATCAAAAGCCAAATAAAGACTATTAGAAACAAGAGCTTTTGCCATTATGATTAATTATAAATATCTATTAGTTAAACAATTTAAATTATTGGTAGTTGATGTTATTTTGAAGTTGATATTGATTTCTTTCAATTGTGATTGTTCTTTTCAGATTGTTGTTTGAGGAAGAGGCGATGAAACCTGATGAACGGAAGAGGCAGTGAGATGAACGGAAGAGGCGGTGAACGAAATAGGCGATGAACACGATGAGCACAATGAGTTGGAAGTGATGAACACGATGAACGGAAGAGGAGATGGAAAAGATGAGAACACAATGAGTTGTAAGGGATGTTTTTGATATAGTCAATTTTATTAAATAAATATTAATTATTAAATAAATATTTTAGAAGTTTAGCATATCATATATTATTTATTTTTAAAAATGTTTAAATAATTCATTATTTATTTTTATGAAATAGCTAAATTGTTTAAAAATGTTTAGATTATTCATTAAATAAAAATGTTTAAATTGTTTACCATATATTTTAAAAATGACTAGAAAATAAATTTTTTTATCAAATAAAATGTTTTTTAGTAAATTCTCGACAAAATTATTTTATGATAATTATTTATTTATTAATGTTTTTAAAACACAAATTAAAAATACATTTTAAAATAAAATTTGAAAATTCATAAAAATACTTTTTTATAAAAAGAAACAAACTTTAAAATAAATATTAATAAATTTTTTTACTTAAAATATATTTACTTATATTAATTTAATAACCATTTTAGAATTTTTTATTTGTTTACCAAAGATTTTAGAATGTTTTTTACTAAATTCTTTTATCAAATAAAATGTTTTTGAGTAAATTCTCGACAAAATTATTTTATGATAATTTACTTTTTCAATAAGAAATTGATTTTTACTAAAGTAAATAAGCACAAACAAATTTAAAATTACATTTTCATAAGAAAAATCATAAAAAGGGGAGAAAATAAAAAACTGGTGGGAAATGAAATATAATTCGCTCCAATATTTAGCGTTGGCTATTCTGCGATGCTAGTGTTTATAAAATAATAAAAATAAATAAATAGTGGGGTAAATGAAAAAATGTGGTGGAAAATCAAATATATTTTCGTTCCAATTATTATCGTCGGCTATTAAGCGACACTAATTTGTTTATAAAATAAAAAATAAAAAATAATTAATAAATTTGGTTTGTTCAAGTCTTAGCGTTGGCCAAGGTCGACGCTATCTTTAAATCATATTAAAAAAATAAATATCAAATGAATAATCATATTAGCGTCCGTTATTTGTGACGTAAATTAGACACTAGTAGCATCAGAGTCATGGCCGACGCTAAATCATTGATGCTAAAATGTATTTTTCTTGTAGTGAATACTCTTATTATCTTTGACTTATCTTTTATCTTAGTACAAATCAACAGCCAAATAAAGACTATTAGGAACAAGAGCTTCTGCCATTATGATTAATTATAAATATCTAATAGTTAAACAGTTTCAATTATTGGTAGCTGTTGTTATTTTGAAGTTGATATTGATTTCTTTCAATTGTGATTGTTCTTTTCAGATTGTTGTTTGAGGAGAATTTGTTTTGAACCAAGTTCTACTACTAGAAAGGTATTTTATTCTTGCACTCAAATCTTCATTTGGTATTTTACTTTGTTTACCTTAATAAGTAGGAAAATCATGGATAAAAAATGGATGTCTGCCGATCGATTGACCAAAGAGTACGAGAATGAGGTTGTGGAATTTATTAAGTTTGATGTTCAATACGTTGAAGACCCCAGTCGAATGAAATGTCCTTGCTTGGGTTGTTGTTATGTGGGTAAGGTTGACGCAGATGGATTGAAATCGCATTTACTGAGGCATGAAATTGATCAAAATTATAAGTGTTGGATATTTCATGGTGAGAAAATTAAAGAGAATGTTAAACTGAGGGGGAAACGTAATACGACCTATGCTTCAGACGACAAAGACACAGAAACATACGATTGTGATCGAATCGAAGAGATTGCAGAAGCACTTGAAGAAGATCTTCATGATTGTCCCGAAATGTTTGAGAGGTTGGTAAGCGATGCAGAGAAACCGTTGTATAAAGGTTGCACTAAATTCATAAGATTGACTGCGGTATTAAAGTTGTACAACTTAAAGGAGGACATTGTATGATCGGACAAAAGTTTCATAGAGTTGTTGGCCCTTATGAGAGAAATGCTACCGAAGGATAATGTTCTTCCTAATCGAGCCTATGAGGCAAAAAAAATGTTGCGCTCTATTGGCATGAGTTATGATAAGATACATGTTTGTCCAAACGATTGCGTTTTGTTTCGAAACGAATATGTGTAACGCCTATATTTAATTAATTAATTTAATTAAATATTATTGCGTATTTTTCCCGATTATTGGTTGTTGAGTGTTATTTTGTCGTTTGTGTTGTTAAGTCGTTTAAGTTGTTAAGTTGATTTTTATGTTGTGGGTTAAGTTATGTTTGGGTGGTTTAATTAATTTAATTAAGTCGACTAAATAAAATAAGTGATATTAGTGTAATGTTAAGTGGGCTTAGTTTTGTGGTGTAAGAGTAGTAAGTTGGGGGTGCTAAGTTGGACCCATTAGTAATTAGGTTGATTAGTGAGAGTTTAGTAAAAACAAGCTAAAAACCTAATTAGGAGAATAATTAGAATTTTGGTGAGAGAAGAGCAAGGCTAGAGGAAGAACAAGAGACTATGTTTGATTTTCGCGGAGATTTCAATAGTGAATTCGAGTTGCCTTCAATCCAAGGTAAATGTGGGGTTCGAATTCCATAATCGGGACTAGATGATCGTATGTAGGTTGGGATTTTCGTGTAATTATATTGTTGTGTTTTTTATATGAATTATTGTTGTCGATTTCGTGTTGATATCTGATGAAGAAGCATGTTGTTCTTGTTGTATCGCTGATATAATCGTTGTTGTATTTGTTGTTTGTGCTGTTGTTGGACTGTTGTTGCAGAATTCGTGTAGAATAAGTTAGGGTTCATAAAATCGATCATAGAACTTGATAGGTGAATAGATATAGAAGTTATTTAGAGTAAAATCGATGTAGGAATCCAATTAAGATTGAACAGAATGATAAAATTGTGAGAAATCGTAGCAGAGTTGGAATTGTAGGCTTTCTGGTGATTTACATAACAGATATAATATTACGCGTAACACTCTAGAGCATTACGCGTAACAATCCCTTTTACGCAGGCCTTACGCGAATCAGGCAAGGGCAATACGCGTATCATGATGGTCATACGCGTATGGGCAGAGTGAGTGCAGAAAAATGCAGTTTTTGGCGATTCGACCTATTTGGCAAAATCACCGCCACCAAAACACTGTCAATACAACCGAAGAGCACAAACAGATCTCTGGCATTAATCCTGTCCGGAAATTCCGAAATGTAAAACGAACTAACCCCTTCCATCACTCCCGCTTTCCTTCCTTCGAATGGAAAAACATTTCATCTCGCTATCTTCCTGATCATCCTCATGTTGACAACTTTCGTCCACTCCATTGTGAGCAATTGAAACAACTTAAATGTTTAGAGAGAAGGCAGAGTCTCTCTCTAAAATTTTTAGAAATGTTGAACGTTCGTCAATAGACGAATTAATTTGGACATATGCATATTTTTAGACGTAATTAAGGGGCAAAGCTTTTACATAGTAACAAATGGGTCCGCGTTGAAGAGTTTGTTGTAGATAAATTAATGTAAGCTTACGAATACAAATATTTCAATAATATATGTAAATATATATATATATATATATATATATATATATATATATATATATATATATATATATATATATATATATATATATATATATATATATATATATATATATATATATAAAATAGAGTCAACCTTTTAAACTTCTAGTCATAAAAAAAGAAGAAGCTAGACTTCAAGTCAACAACACCTCTATTAATAGATTAGAGACCAGAAAAAATGAATTAAAATCACAAGCATTCTCTATTAATCCGTTTTTTTTATAATTGTCATTTTAAAATTTATTTCATATATAAAAATGAATAATTATTGTTATTTTCTGACAATTACTTTCATTTAATCTATAATACTGCTAATTATTTATTATTTTAATATACTTTTTTTCTCTCTTCATAATAAATATCAAGAATGATTTTAACAAAATAACCATTACAATTTGAAAAAGACAATTAAAAAAACATAAAATTTTCAAAATAACGACTATTAAAAAGTGATGAAGGGATTGTAAGTAAATACATTCATCCTCCTAATTGATGAATTAGCAAAACTAAAAATATTATTAGTTTTCCTAATAAGTTACACAAGTGCTAAAGCTGTTTAGTGTAGATTTAGGGGGAGAATGTATCCCTCAATATTGGGGTCCGCATGCCAAATAATTCAACCAAGTTGATGGAAAATTGTTTTCAAATGACACATTCAAAGCTACTAAGAGAGAAAGATGCATTTTCTAGGAATGTTACTATCAATTTTTCTTATGTCGTGAAATATACGTACCCCAATCAATTATCAAAATATCAATTTGTAATGAATTTGTGCGACAATATAAGAGTGGCCAAAGAGCATGCTAGTCTCACACAAACAAATTATATACAATTCATTACATCTCATAATAATAATGAACTTCAAAAATTCTTTACCTTTCTATGGTCTCAAAATGTGGATGACCTTTCTTCTTATTTGGGGTTTGATCCTTGAGATTCAATCTGTCACACTGAATTCTCAGCTTCTAATGGAAGCAAACGCCATATTGAAGAGTGGATGGTGGAACACGTCTGAGGAATATCAAAATATCTCAAGACGTTGCCATTGGCCTACTATATCTTGCAATAAAGATGGAAGCATAACTGAAATCAACATGAAAAGTGATAGTGTTTATAATGTTAGATTTTCAGCACTGAACCTATCTGCTTTCCACAATTTAGAAATTCTTGTTTTAAGCTCAATTGGACTGCGAGGGGCTGTTTCAAAAGAAATTGGTCTTCTCTCCAAGCTCACTCATATTGATTTGTCTTTTAATTTACTTCAAGGTGAAATACCTCCTTCACTAGTCAATCTTAAGCAATTAAAGTACTTAGACATCTCTCAAAACAATATTCAAGGTTCCATTGCATCATTAGGAAATCTCACACAACTACAAGAGCTAGATATCTCTTACAACAAGATCCAAGGTTCTATTCCTCATGAGTTGGGGTTCCTAAAAAATCTCACAAGACTAAATCTATCTTTAAATAGTTTCAAAGGTGAGTTGCTTCCTTCACTAAAAAAACTCATAAAATTTTTTAATCTTATTTTGTCCTTTAATTCTCTTGCAGGTGACATCCCACTTTCAGTAGGAAATCTTAGACAATTAAAGTATTTAGACATCTCTCGCAACAACATTCAAGGTTCCATTGCTTCACTAGGAAATCTCACACAACTACAAGATCTAGATATCTTTGACAACAAGATCCAAGGTTCTATTCCTCATGAGTTGGGGTTCCTAAAAAATCTCACAAGATTAAATCTATCTTTCAATAGTTTCAAAGGTGAGTTGTTTCCTTCACTAAAATAAATCATAAGCTTCTTAATCTTATTTTGTCCTTTAATTTTCTTGTAGGTGACATCCCACTTTCATTCGGAAATCTTAGACAATTAAAGTATTTAGACATCTCTCGCAACAACATTCAAGATTCCATGGCATCACTAGGAAATCTCACACAACTACAAGAGTTACGCATCTCTAACAATAAGATTCAAGGTTCCATTAAATCACTAGGAAATCTTACACAACTACAAGAGTTACACATCTCTCACAACAAGATTCAAGGTTCCATTAATTCACTAGGAAATCTCACACAACTACAAAAACTAGACATGTCTTACAACATGTTTCAAGGCTCCATTGCTTCACTAGGAAATCTCACACAACTACAAAAGCTAGACATGTCTTACAACAAGATTCAAGGTTTCATTTCTAATGAGTTAGGGTTGGTGAAAAATCTCTCTCATTTAGAAAACCTCAACATTTCTCACAATTTACTCTCTGGTACCCTTCCTTCCAATTTTTTTGAAGTATTATATAATTACTATTTCACAATAGACCTTAGTCATAACCAAATTAGTGGTGAAGTCCCACCTGTACCTTATTATCTACATTTTCAAGACATTTATCTCAACAATAATAATTTAACTGGAATAATTCCCGGATCTCTCTGTAATGTGGATTATGTGGATATTTCCTACAATTGTTTCAAGGGTCCCATTCCATATTGTACTAACATTTATACGATGAACAAGGATGAATGTATCGACATTTCTGTTAGACAATTTCAACCTTTGTCACCTCCCAAGAGAAATAATAAAGTAAGGCACAACAATGTTGTCATTGTTCTTCCTATTGTTATTATACTCATTCTAGCATTCTCATTCCTCATATGCCTGAAATATCATCATAATTCTATAAAGAACAATCATGGAATCACAACGACAACAAAGAATGGAGATTTGTTTTGCATATGGAATTACGACGGAAAAATTGCATACGATGACATTATAAAAGCAACGGAAGACTTTGACATGAGATATTGCATTGGAACAGGAGCATACGGAAGTGTTTATAAAGCACAATTACCATGTGGTAAAGTTGTTGCCTTAAAGAAACTTCATGGATATGAAGCAGAGATTCCATCTTTTGATGAGAGTTTTAGAAATGAAGTGAGAATTTTATCAGAAATAAAGCATCGACATATTGTGAAGTTGTATGGTTTCTGTTTGCACAATAAAATAATGTTTTTGATCTATCAGTACATGGAAAGAGGAAGTTTGTTCTCTATCTTGTATGATGATGTAGAAGCCATGGAATTCAATTGGAGAAAGAGGATTAACTTTGTGAAAGGATTAGCATATGGTTTGTCATATCTTCATAATGATTGTCCAACTCCCATAGTGCATAGAGACGTATCAAGTGGAAATATCTTGCTAAACTCTGAGTGGGAGGCAAGTATAGCTGACTTCGGCACAGCTCGACTTCTTCAATATGAATCATCCAATCGAACTATAGTTGCTGGAACTATTGGATATATCGCTCCAGGTAAATTATTCATTGCATTTTTCCTTACTTTTTTATTTTTGTATATATATTTTCTTTTGATCCTTTAATAAAACCTTTTTGTTTTGATTAATGCAGAACTTGCCTATACTATGGTTGTGAATGAAAAATGTGATGTATATAGTTTTGGTGTAGTTGTACTGGAAACTTTAATGGGAAGACATCCTCAAGATATATTGTCATTACTTCAATCAACATCAGCACATGATATCAAATTATGTCAAGTATTAGACCAACGTCTCCCACTTCCAAACAATGACAAAATTTTACGAGACATAATTCATGTTGCCGTAATTGCATTTGCCTGCTTAAATCTTAATCCTTGTTTTCGACCAACAATGAAAAGTGTCTCACAAAGTTTTGTCACTGAGCTTCCAATATTTAGCATTCTTTTAAGTCGAATTTCATTGCAACAACTCATGAGTCAAGAACTCAGAGCTTTATTTCATATGTAAATCTTTGAAAGAAACACTTGGAATAAAGTAAGTTGAGTGGCTTATAACTTAATGAAAGTATTGTAAATATTTATTTGTATATGTTGTCGCTAGAAACTAATATTGAAATTTGTTGCTCAAATATCTCAAATGTATGTATGTAGGCATGTTTTCAGTGCAATTTTTTTTACGTGAATGAAGAGGGCATAAGCCCAAAATACAAGATTACACTATATCATATTTGAACATAATCCACACCTCTCTAGGACAATAATATAATTATGGTTTAAATACATTATACCCCTTGTGTTTAGGGCGTGTTTTGTGTTTCCACCCCTTAAGTATTTTTTTTTAAACACACCCTCATAAAACCCAAAATTAAAATTCATCACACCCTTTTATTTGGTGGGTTGACCTGGAGGTGACGTGGTCTTCCATGTTATTGTTGAGCTGGATGTGACGTGGCTATTGTCTTTCTCTATTCAAAGTTACCAAATAAATTCCTCTTAGCTCCCTTGAAATTGAAATTAGGGTTTTCCATTGTTAGCAAACAAGCGCGATTTGCAGGCGAACATTTATGGCGGAAACAGGTGAAGCTTCGGGCGAAAGTACAAAGGTTAGTGGTGACTTCGTTCTTCTATGCTTAAATCATCTACATTGTTGGGTTTTGTTGCTTACACTGTTTTTTTTTCTTCGCAGCCTTCTCCACTGTTTGACGTTATTTATAGACATGGAGGAGAATTTGTGAAGCTTAGTGATGGAGATACGATATATATGGGATGGGTTTCAACATTGATTTCAAATGAGGACGTAGATAAGTTTTCTCTTCTCATATTTGTGTTATTGTTAACAGGTTACGAAGTTGATTCTTATGGGTTGTGGACTAAAATTCCAGATATTTGTCCCACTTTTTTTCAACTTAGGAATGATGACGATGCATACGACTTGACTGCCTATGCTTGTGGTATGAAAGTTGATGGGGAAATATGTGTCGAGCACGTTCAGTTAGGTAGTAGAATTGCTCCTAAGTGTATTATTGACGAAGTAGTTAGTGAAATTTCTGAAGTAGATGATAGTGATGAATTTTACGATAGTGAGATAGAGAGAACAACTGCAACGGATGCTGGATTTGATGATATTGACGTCAACAAGCCAGTTAACCAAGGGCCAATAGTAGCTGGGTTTCTAACTTCTAGAAGGAAGAAAATAGATGATGATGATGAGTATATCAGTGAAAACCTCTTGAGTTCTGATCCTGATGAATCCGGAAATGAAAAAAAGCCTAGGTTTGAAAAGTTCAAGAAAGAGGAGTTTAATAAGGATTATAAATTTAAGTGGGGAATGAAGTTCAACTCCCTAGATGATTTTAGAGAGGCCATTCGTGAGTGGACCATACTAAATGGGTGGGAAATTACCTTTGTAAAAAATGAGGGGTATAAAGTGAGGGTTGAATGCAAAAAAAAAGTGTGGTTTTTTAATGCTTTGCTCCAAGGTGGGCCATAAGCACACCTTTGCCATAAAGACTATAAAAGACACCCATAGTTGTGCTAGGGTTTTGGACAATACACTATGTCAAACAAGACCTTAGACATCGCTTTTTTTAGCCTTAGACAGCGCTTTAAAGCGCTGTCTAAACCTCCGCTACTAAAGGTTTAGACAGTGCTGTTTTAAATCTTAAAAGCGCTGTCTAAGAGCTGTCTAAGGTACCCTTAGACAGCGCTTTTAGGAATACATTAGACAGCGCTTTTGATAAAAGCGCTTTCTAAGCCCCTATACCTTAAACATCGCTTTTGGTGAAAGCGCTGTCTAATCCCCTCCTATTTTAATTTTTTTAGGTATACCTTAGACAACGCTTTTCAAAAGCGCTGTCTAAGCCCTCCCTTAGACATCGCTTTTGCCAAAAGCGCTTTCTAAGCCCCCCCTTAGACAGCGCTTTTGTGTAAAGCGCTGTCTAAGGTATACGAAAATTTTTGCAGCTTTTGTTTTAAACTACATTTTTTCCAGGTTTATAAACCAGAATTTCTACCTGTTTTCAACCAAATTTTGGCAGACAGATATCACATTTTATATATGCCATTTCAAACCATTTTGGCCTTTTTTCTACCAACTTTTGGCTAACAAATATATATATATCAATTCAAACCAATTTTGCCTTAAATGTATCAAAATATATACAAATTTATGTACAAATTTACAAGTCATTACATATACTACAAATGTACAATATAATTACACATATTATCTAATCCATCCAAATTAAGCATTGCTCCAAATATATACATAGGTCCTGAAACAACACAAAGATTGTAATTTAATTAATAAACAATATTATAGAAATTACAACGTTACACATATCTAAATTCTCAACAATTAAAGTAAGACTACAATATTATACCTCATAAAACATTGAGCTCTATAATGAATTGACACCATTACTCTTTGATTTCGTCCACTTGATCTTTTGTATAATATCGACACTTGAATTCATCAAAGTACTACATAATAATATAACATAGTTTGATTTAATTTCAACTATTTAATTATATGAGATATGTGTAAATATAAAAATAACTCAAAAGTTAGAAATACATACATCGGTGGGAATCTCTATTCGGCCCAAAATAAGAGTATCTCGCATAAACCTCAACATGAAATACCCGCAATCTATTTGATTACGTTGCTGAGGACACTCATTCCCATTTTTAACATGTCCTCCCTTGCTTTAAGGCCATCCTTAGACTTGCCTTTTATATTGAGTAATGTACCGATAACACTTTCAAATACATTTTTTTCAATATGCATAACATCGAGAAAATGTCTCACGTACAAAGACTTCCAATATGGCAATTCAAAAAATATTGACCTTTTCTTCCACCCACCTTTCACAACCTTATGTGCAAAAGGCTTGCCAAACTCAGTACGCACATCTTTCACCTTTTCAAAAACTTGTTCACCTGACAATGCGGGTGGAGCTCTACGATGTTCGGTGTCTCCATTGAATGCTTTTCTCCACCCACGGAAGTGATGTTTAGAATGTAAGAATCTACGATGACCGAGAAACACATTCTTCTGGCAAAGTTCCAATCGAATCTTATCGGTTCCGTCTTCACAAACAGGACACGCACGTTGACCTTTAATGTTATACCCAGATAGATTCCCGTATGCTGGAAAATCATTAATTGTGCCAAACAACATCGCACTCAAATTGAAACTTTCTTTTCTATATCCATCATAAACCTCCACATCGTTCTCCCACAAAATCTTTAAATCTTCGATCAAAGGTGTCAAGTATACGTCTATGTCATTCCCTGGTTGTTTAGGCCCAGAGATTAACATAGATAACATCATGTACTTACGCTTCATACATAGCCACGGAGGTAGGTTATAAATCATAAGAATCACAGGCCATGTGGTATGTGAGATACTTTGAAGACCATGTGGGTTCATTCCATCAGTAGATAATGCCAATCGAAGGTTTCTTGCTTCTGATCCAAACTCAGGATAATCATTATCAATCTTCGACCACTGTGGTGAATCAGCCGGATGCCGATACTTTCCATCAATAATTCTTTCATTTGCATGCCAAGTAAGATGTCTTGCATCGGTTTCACTACAAAACATGCGCCTAAATCTCGGAATTATTGGAAAATACCATAAGACTTTTGCGGGAGACAATCTTTTCTTATATCGAGACAAACCGCATTTAGGGCACTCATTTAACGTTGCATATTCGTTACGAAACAAAATGCAATCATTAGGACAAACATGTATCTTATCATAGCTCATGCCAATAGAGCACAACATTTTTTTTGCCTCATAGGTTTGATTAGGAAGAACATTATCATCCGGTAGCATTTCTCTCATAAGGGCCAAAAACTCTGTGAAACTTTTATCTGACCATCCATTGCCCGCCTTTAAGTTGTACAACTTTAATACCACAGACAGTCTTGAGAATTTAGTGCAACCTTTGTACAACGGTTTCTCTGCATCGCTTACCATCCTCTCATACATTTCAGGACAATCATGAAGATCTTCTTCCAGTGCTTCTACAATCTCTTCAACTCGATCACAATCGTATGTTTCCGTGTCTTTGTCGTATGAAGCATAGGTCGTATTACTTTTTCCACTCGATTCAACATTCTCGTTAATTTTCTCACCATGAAATATCCAACACTGATAACTTTGATCAATTCCATGCCTCAGCAAATGCGATTTCAATCCATGTGCGCCAACCTTACCAATATAACAACAACGCAAGCAAGGACAATGCATTCGTCTGGGGTTTTCAGCGTGTTGAACAGTATACTTAACGAATTCCGCAACCCCACTCTCGTACTCTTTGATCATTCGATCGGCACAAATCCATGTTTTATCCATGGTTTTCCTACTTATTAAGGTAAGCAATCAATCCAGACGAAAATACATAACTAAGGTAGTATCTTTGAATATTCTAACAATTTTAAAGTTCAATTCATTTTATCACATTTAACAGAAATTTACAACTTTGAAGTTGAAGATAGAGTTTCATATAATAACAACAATATTAGTATCCTAAATGTTTTAAACAAAAATTTCGTATACTAAATGTTTTAAACAAAGATTCTGTATCCTAAATGGTTTTCCTACTTATACGTATTTTAATCATATCGTACCTTAGTGTTAATATTTAGCTAAACTCAGTGTTAATCCTAACACAGTGTATATATAATCTCAGTGTATATTTTAATCCTAACTCAGTGTATATTTTAACACAATGTATATATAAACACAATGTATATTTTAATCCTAACTCAGTGTTAATATTTAGCTAAACTCATTGTATATATAAGAAAAAGAACAACATCCATCAAATGAACAAGAACAAGAACAATATCCATCAATCCTCATTATGTTCATATTGTATCTACATTGTAACTAACACAGTTTATATACATTATTCTGGAACTTTTCAACAAAAAACAAGCAAGAACAAGAACACCATGAACAAACAGTAGGGCAATCAATGGAGAACACATACCTTTTTGAATGAAACCGACGGTTGAAGACGGAGGTTGCCGGAGGATGACGGAAGGACGACGGCGAGCTGGACGGCGGTGGGGTTTTATGGACGACGGTGGAAAAATCAGTGGTAGGGCAACAATGGCGATTTCACGGTCGCGTCTGATACTGAAAGGGAAAGGAAGAAATGAAAATAGTAATTGTATAATTTTAATATAATAAGACCTTAGACAACGCTTTTGATAAAAACGCTTTCTAAGGTAGGCCTTAGACAACGCTTTTTAAAAGCGCTATCTAAGCCCCCCCTTAGACAACACTTTTGGTTTTAATTTTTTTTTTTAAAATTAAAAGACTTTAGACAACGCTTTTGAAAAAACGCTGTCTAAGGCATACCTTAGAAAGCGCTGTCTAAGGCCTACCTTAGAAAGCGTTTTTTCAAAAGCGTTGTCTAAAGTGGGACTTTAGACAACGCTTTTTGATTATTTTTGAACAGTTTCCGTGTTTTGATTTTAATTTTAACCTTAGACAGCGCTTTCTTTTAAAAGCGCTGTCTAAGATGCGCTGTTAAAAGTCATTTTTGGCGCAGTGATAAGACGGCTAATTCTAGGTGGGTTACAAAAGATGTGGTGAAGAAAATGAGATCTTCAAAAAGAGTCACAATTTGTGACATTATCCAAGATATGAGGCAGAATTATGGAGTTGGGATAACTATTGCAAGGGCATGAAAAGCTAAGCTTATTGCAAGGAAAATAATAGAAGGGGATGCAGATTTAAAATATGCAAATCTATGGAGGTATGCAGCTCTGAGCTGCATAGAGTTAATCCTGGAAATAGTGTGAAAATCAACATTGAGAGACCATCACCCTATATCTGACCAATATTTGGTTCATTCTATTTTTGTTTTGATGGCTGCAAAAAAGGATTTATCAATGGTTGTAGACCCTTTATTGGGGTTGATGGTTGCCATTTAAAGACAAAATATGGAGGCCAACTGTTAATAGCTGTGGGAAGAGACCCCAATGATCAATACTTCCCACTGGCTTTTGGTATTGTTGAAACATAAACTAAGGAATCCGGGAGGTGGTTTATTCAGCTTCTAATGGAAGATGTTGGTACAGACAATAGATTTGTCTTTATTTTAGATCAGCAGAAGATAATTGTTGTATTTTCTTGATATGTTGTTTTGCTTTATATGTTGTGTTTGATTTGTATGTTGTTTTTCTGTATTTGGTGTGTTTGTTTTCAGGGTTTGGTTGCGGTTTTTGAAGAAATGTTTGGAACAATTGAGGACAGGAGATGCTTGAGACAATTGTATGCCAATTTTAAGACCAAGTTTGGAGGAGGAGCCCTCATAAGAGACTTAATGATGGGAGCAGCCAAGGCTACATACCATCAAGCATGGCTGCAATGGTTTTAAACCCACAATTTCCATCATCTTTAACATCAACAATGTCGTCAAAAAAGGTCTAATATGTGTCGGAAATTGTACAATGTACCTGTGAGATGGTTTTTTCTTTGACTTCTGTGATAACTGTGAACATGGCCTCTTCGAAGATTTCTGAGAATTGTTGTGTGTTTGTTCAACATACTCATGATACGAAAGATCACGATAAACATCATACCTAATAGGTTTTTTCCCTTTTCTCTTCACTCCTCATTTGGTCTTTATCATCTCAGGTGGTGGTATCATCTTTGTTGTAGTGGGGTAAGCTATTTCACACACCCTACTTTTTAATGCTCTGTTTCCTGCAACATCCAATGAATGAAACTATTTCCACAGTGCCTCAATTGCATTTGTCATGTCCATCTCTACCCCGTCCTCTGTGTTTACCTCTTATTCACGTTCCATACTTAGTTTCCTCCAATGGATATGAATAACATCTATTGGTATTGATTCACCTCCCAATGTGTATTTTCCTAACTCACAGGCACAAGATAACCCATAAACTATTCTACGAATGCACCTGCACATCTGGGTGTTTGTACCCATCATGTCAACCCTGTGCCACTCTTCAGCAATGTGATGCAAAATAGCTGTAGATACTGATCCAACCAAATTCCCATAATATGGACCTTTATGGACATGCTCAACCTCATAAAAACTCTTCTAAAACGAAGCTCTAATATTGCCTACTTGAATCTTGATGTCGCCATTCATAGCCTCCCAGCATTTGACCATATCACCTAAGTTGTTCTCCAACATCTGCTTCAGCTTCCAATGCACAGATTCAACTATAAAAAGAAAAAAAGTTCAATATCATTACTATTACAATAAACAAATTATGTCTACCTGTTTGTTGTGATGTTGCCCAAATACAATACTTTATTGATCTAAGCTTCAACAAATCTATGCCTATGAGGTGTCAACCACGTGTCTTTCACATAATCAATAAAAGGTCCGTAATCCAAACAAGCATTCTCAAGTAATTTCAACCTTTGATGATATTCAACCTTATCACTATCCAGAATAAGTCCGTACTAAAGCCTCTCTATCGGTTCTCGCATATTGTTCACAACATACTCCATGCACTTCGCTTTTACATTCTTAGTTATGTGAAATCGATAAAGCATATTAATTGCCGTTAGAAATACAGTTTCAATTGCTTTCATCAAAGCAAGATCTCTATCGGTTAAAATTACTTGGGGCCATAACCCTTGTTTAGTGAATAACTATTTCAATTTATCTAGTACCAAACACAAAGTCTCTGTTTGCTCAGATTCCATATAGGAAAATGCAACAACAAATGTTAATTCAGTTGATGTGACACCAACTATTTCAAACAAAGGTTGCCTATACTTATTGGTTTTATAGGTACTATCCATAATCAACACAACTGGGAACTTATTCAACAATTTCACTGAGTCTGGATGGGCCCAGAAGATATCTTTCACAACTTCTGATTCATTGTTTTTCCTATTATAATAAACATAATTCGATTCCTCAATCAACTTAAGAAAATGTTGTATTTCTGTTCTACTTCCCCTGATTTTTTCCTGAATCTTACTCTTGTGTTTATATATTTGGGTGATTCGAGTCACATTGTTTAGATCCCGCTCTTGCAAAGACAACAATATATGTCTTGGAGGAACACAAAGTTTTGAAAAATCTAAAATGTGTTGTTGCTCATCTTCAATGAGCCGAATCACAAATGCATGACCTTCAAATCTATCAGGTAAACCATAGTTGTGAACTCCATATTTTACATTGATTTTCCAACCAGAACCATCCTTTGAAGGTGTTGATCTAACTTTGAAAGGACACTCACATCTTTTGGAAGCACTTTGTGTTTCGCTTTCTCCTTCTTTGTACTTTCCATCTCTATCGCGGCCAAATATAACTTTGTCACTTCTTCCTCTCTTGTCGGTCTTTGTGTCCGAACAGGTAATTATAATAGTAACCCTATTTCTGAGTCCAACCTCTCTGATCAACCTAGTCGCCTCTTCTCTTGTAGGAAATTTTGTGTAGTTGAAAATATCTCTATTGTATATACATTTGTGTCATCTTTGCCGCATATCATCAAAGGAACTTTCATGTCTCCTAAAAAAATTGTCAAAATTAAAATAAAAAATAAAAAAACGAAACAGATAACCTCACTAGGTTACTTCCGGTGTATAGAAAAACATAAACCGGATAACCCAACCAGTTTACTTCCGGTGTAGGGTAAAATTCAAACCGGAATACGTAGGCCCTCTACTTTCGGTTATGAATTTTCCTAAACCGGATAACACAAACGTGGTACTTCCGGTGTAGGATTTTAGTTAACCGGAATTCTTCTTATGGCTACTTACGATTTGCAAATTTTATAAATCGGATTACTTACCCTTACTACTTCCGGTTCTTGTCGTGCAACGTCAAAAAATAATTTTTTACTACTCTGACTTTGAGGTAAAAGTTAAAAATAATTAAATAAAAATTCAAAGGATATAATTGAAATAATAAAAAATATATAGAGATAGGGAGACAATTGTAGAGATATAAGGTAAAATTTTCTAATTTCTTTCTTCAACCAATTAAAATAGAAACAAAATACAAAGTTTAAAGTGTAAGTTTATTTATTTATATCCAAAGACTACAATTTGTTTTTGTTAAAGATTAAAACGAATTTCACCCTCAAAACATCCATTTATTTTCATGTTTAGGAGTATAAAACACACTAAAGTTGACTTGGAAAAAAAGGAGTATTACATTTGGACACACTTGATTAACTATGTCAATAGACTAATTAATTTGGACATGTGCATATTTCTATACGTAATTAAGGGGCAAAGCTTTCACACAGTAAGGAAAATGTCTCCACAGAGTTGGGGTCCGCATGCCAAATAATTCAACAAAGTTGATGGAAAATTGTTTTCAAATGACTCATTCAAAGCTACTAAGAGAGAAAGATGCATTTTCTAGGAATGTAACTATCAATTTTTCATATCCACAAATACTAATTACTAGACTTTTCTTATGCGGTGAAATATAGGTAGCCCTATCAATTATCAAAATATCAAATTGCAATGAAGTTTTGTGCGACAATATAAGAGTGGCCAAAGAGCATGCTAGTCTCACAAAGCATTGTATGCAATTCATTGCATCTCAAAATATAATGAACTTCAAAAATTCTTTACTTTATAATTTCTATGGTCTGAAAATGTGGATGACCTTTCTTCTTATTTGGGATTTGATCCTTGAGATTCAATCTGTCACACTGAATTCTCAGCTTCAAATGGAAACAAACGCCATATCGAATAGTGGATGGTGGAACACATCTGATGCATATAAAAATATCTCAAGACGTTGCCATTGGGCTGGTATATCTTGCAATAAAGATGGAAGCATAACTGAAATCAACATGAAAAGTGATAGTGTTTATATTGGTTTTTATATTGGTGTTTATAATGTTAGATTTTCAGCACTGAACCTATCTGCTTTCCACAATTTAGAAATTCTTATTTTAAGCTCAATTGAACTGCGAGGGCCTATTTCAAAAGAAATTGGTCTCCTCTCCAAGCTCACTCATCTTGATTTGTCTTTTAATCATCTTGAAGGTGAAATGCCTCTTTCACTAAGCAATCTTAAACAATTAAAGCACTTAAACATCTCTCAGAACTACTACGTTCGAGGTTCCATTGCATCATTAAGAAATCTCACACAACTACAAGAGTTAGATATCTCTTACAACAATATTCAAGGTTCCATTGCATCACTAGGAAATCTCACACAACTACAAGAGCTAGACATCTCTTGCAACAACATCCAAGGTTCTATTCCTCGTGAGTTGGGGTTCCTAAAAAATCTCACAAGATTAAAACTATCTTGTAATAGATTCAAAGGTGAGCTGCTTCCTTCACTAGCAAATCTCACAAAACTCATTAATCTTATTTTGTCTTTTAATTTTCTTGCAGGTGACATCCCACTTTCACTAAAAAATCTTAGACAATTAAAGTATTTAGACATCTCTCATAACAACATTCAAGGTTTCATTGCTTCACTTGGAAATCTCACACAACTACAAGAGCTAGACATCTCTTACAACAACATTCAAGATTTCATTCCTCATGAGTTGGGGTTCCTAAAAAATCTCACAAGATTAAATCTATCTTTCAATAGATTCAAAGGTGAGTTGTTTCCTTCACTAAAATAAATCATAAACTTAAATCTTATTTTGTCCTTTAATTTTCTTGTAGGTGACATCCCACTTTCATTCGGAAATCTTAGACAATTAAAGTATTTATACATCTCTCACAACAACATTCAAGATTCCATTGCTTCACTAGGAAATCTCACAAAACTACAAGAGTTAAACATCTCTTACAACAACATCAGAGGTTCTATTCCTCGTGAGTTGGGGTTCCTAAAAAATCTCACAAGTTTAGATCTATATTTCAATAGATTCAAAGGTAAGTTGCCTCCTTCACTAGCAAATCTCACAAAACTCATTAATCTTATTTTTTCATTTAATTTTCTTGTAGGTGACATCCCACTTTCTCTGGGAAATCTTAGACAATTAAAGTATATAGACATTTCTCACAACAAAATTCAAGGTTCCATTGCTTCACTAGGAAATCTCACACAACTACAAGAGTTATACATCTCTAACAACAAGATTCAAAGTTCCATTCCTAATGAATTGGGATTTCTAAAAAATCTTACCAGTTTAAATCTATCTTTCAATAGATTCAAAGGTGAGTTGCTTCCTTCACAAATAAATCTCATAAAACTTTTTAATCTAATTTTGTCTTTTAATTCTTTTGCAGGTGACATCCCACTTTCACTAGGAAATCTTAGACAATTAAAGTATTTAGACATCTCTCACAACAACATTAAAGATTCCATTCATTCACTAGAAAATCTTAGACAATTAGAGTATTTATACATTTCTCACAACAACATTCAAGGTTCCATTCCTTCACTAGGAAATCTCATACAACTACAAGAGCTAGACATGTCTAACAATAAGATTCAAGGTTCCATTCCTCATGAATTAGGGATTATGAAGTATCTCATAAGATTAGATCTATCTTACAATAGACTCACTAGAAACTTACCCGCTTCCCTTACAAATCTCACCAGATTAAAATACATTGATATTTCTAACAATTTTCTCAATGGTTCTCTCTCATCTAACTTGGGTCAATTAACGGGATTGCGAGTGTTACATTTAAGTACAAACTTCATTTTTGGGACCATTCCGATTTCGGTAACAAATCTCTCTCAATTAATAAACCTTAACATTTCCCACAACTTACTCTTCGGTACCCTTCCTTCCAATATTTTTGAATTATTATATAATGACTATATGACAATAGACCTTAGTCATAACCAAATTAGTGGAGAAGTCCCGCCAACATTTCCGTTCAGAAATTTTCAAGAAATTTATCTCAACAATAATAATTTAACTGGAATTATTCCCAAATCTCTATGTGATATGGAATATGTGGATATTTCCTACAATTGTTTTGTGGATCCCATTCCATATTGTACTAACATTTATACGAGAAACAAGGATGTTTGTATCGACATTTCTGTTAGACAATTCAAGAGACATAATAAAATAAGGCACAATGTTGTCATTGTTCTTCCTTTTGTTATAATTCTAATTCTAGGATTATCATTCCTCATATGCTTGAAACTTCGTCATAGTTCAATAAAGAACAATCATGGAGTTACAACGACAACAAAGAATGGGGATTTGTTTTGTATTTGGAATTACGACGGAAAAATTGCATACGATGACATTATAAAAGCAACGGAAGACTTTGACATGAGAAATTGCATTGGAACAGGAGCATACGGAAGTGTTTATAAGGCACAATTACCATGTGGTAAAGTTGTTGCCTTAAAGAAACTTCATGGATATGAAGCAGAGATTCCATCTTTTGACGAGAGTTTTAGAAATGAAGTGAGAATTTTATCAGAAATAAAGCATCGACATATTGTGAAGTTGTATGGCTTCTGCTTGCACAATAAAATAATGTTTTTGATCTATCAGTACATGGAAAGAGGAAGTTTGTTCTCTATCTTGTATGATGATGCAGAAGCTATGGAGTTCAACTGGAGAAAAAGGGTTAACTTTGTGAAAGGAGTAGCAAATGGTTTGTCATATCTTCATCATGATTGCCCAACTCCAATAGTGCATAGAGACATATCAAGTAGCAATATTCTGCTAAACAGTGATTGGGAGGCATGTGTTGCGGACTTTGGCACAGCTCGACTTCTTCAACATGATTTATCCAATCGAACAATAGTTGTCGGAACTATTGGATACATAGCTCCAGGTAAATTAATCATTCATCTTTTTCTTTTATTTTATTTTTATTGATGCACAATTATTTTAATGCAGAGCTTGCATATACTATGGTTGTGAAAGAAAAGTGTGATGTGTATAGCTTTGGTGTGGTTGCTCTTGAAACTTTAGTTGGAAGGCACCCTGAAGATATATTGTCATTACTTCAATCAACATCAACACAGAGTATCAAATTATGTCAAGTATTAGACAAACGTCTCCCGCTTCCAAATAATAATACAATTTCACGAGATATAATTCATGTTGCGACAATTGCATTTGCCTGCTTAAATCTCAATCCTTGTTCTAGACCAACAACAAAAACTGTTTCACAAAGTTTTGTCACTGAGCTTCCACTATTAAGCATTCCTTTGAGTGGAATTTCATTGCAACAACTCATGAGTCAAGAACTCAAAGCTTTGTTTCATATTGAAAATATTTGAAGGAAAAACTTTGGAATAAATTAAGTTAAGTGACTTATAACTTAACGAAAGCATTGTAAATATTTATTTGAATATTGTGTTGCTAGAAATTAATGTTAAGGTTTATTATTCAGGCATCTCAAATATATGTATGTATGTACGTAAGTTTCTAGTGCATTCGAATAAAATTGAATTACATCTCTTTGCAATCAATGCTATTAATTTAAAAAGGAGATAAAGATAATTCAATTACTTCAATCAAAATTGCAACAAAAAAATATTAATTGAGGTTTGGCCAATGTGACTCAGATTACATTATTCATCTGACTGAACTTAGATCTCCAGGCTACGAATTATGGTTTAGAGTTTTAAAGGCGAGATATGGGGATATTAGGAGGATGATGTGGGATGGAGGTGCAATGCTCAGTAAAGATTCTAAGTACTCCTCTTGGTTTTTGGACTTGTTCTTGTTTATTAAACCAAATGAACATGATTTGTTAGTGGACAATTGTAGAGTTGATTTAGGAGATGGTTTTGCTTCTTCTTTTTGGAAGACGGATTGGACGGGGAGTGGTCCGCTCTCGCGTGTTTTCCCTAACGTTTTCGCTGAATCGTGTGTGGGGAGAGTGTCGGTAGCTGCGATGGGCGGGTGGGTTGATGATCAACGGGAATTGGGTGATCTCTGTTGTCACAGTTTGGGGTCTGTTGCTGCTATTTTGAGTTATACAGGAATAAGGTATGTTTTTTTGGCGTAGTCGGATCTGAATTGGAATGCCAGTTTGGGTGGATAGGGCCAGTATAATTCGGGTAATCACAGGCAGGAGTCCGACAACGTTGCTTCTGGTTTTGTAGTTTCTGTCATTGCTTTGTTGTTGTCGCAGCCTCTGTTTAGCTCAGTTAGCGGTGGCGGAGACGATGCAGTAATGGTTACTGGTGCTAATCAGTAATGGTTGCAGGTTTAATTTGCTGTTGGGCATGGTGTGGAATCTGTTGTATCGGGGAAGTCTTAGTTTTAATAGGCAAGAAGTTTTACATCAGAGCAGGTTGTTGGTTCTACTGTGTTGGTGCAGCCGAGTTCGGTCTCCGGTTTAGAAAAGGAATATCGCGCGTTGAGAAGTTTGTTGGTCAACTATGGTCTGAATCAAGACGGAAAGGATATAGTTGTGTGGAAAATGTCTCCTTCAATATTGGGGTCCGCATGCCAAATAATTCTACAAACTTGATGGAAAAAAAATTCAAATGTCTCCTTGAAAGCTTGCTACTAAGAGAAAAATATGTATTTTCTAGGAAGTTTACTATCAATTTTCCACATATTAACTATATATTTTTTATCGGTCATACTATTTTTCATCCAATTTTCTCATTTCATTCTGAGCGTCAAACACACAGTTGTATAATTGATTAAATCAAGAGACGACTTGAGAAACACATGTCTAGATCTGTGTTTAACCAACGTTGAAAAGCTTATACATAGCAATAAATACATCAACATTTGAATAATTCCACAACGGTTGCTGCTAAGTTACATTTTCCATTAATGATAATATCACATCCACACATACTAATTACTACGCCGTGAGATATACGCTGTAATGAGAGAATATAAGAGTAGCCAAAGAGCATACTAATCTCACAAAGCATTGTATGCATATTCATTACATTTCATAATAATAATAATGAACTTCAAAAACTCTTTACTTTTCAATTTCTATGGTCTGAAAATGTGGATGGCATTTTTTCTTATTTGGAATTCGATCATTAGGATTCAATCTGCAACACTCACATCTCAACTTCAAATGGAAGCAAACGCCATAATCAATACCGGATGGTGGAACATGTCTAATCCGTACTTCAACATCTCAGAACGTTGTAATTGGCATAGTATATCTTGCAATAAGGATGGAAGCATAAACGAAATCAACATAGAAGGTTCTAGATTTTATTATTTTGATTTTTCAGCATTCAACCTATCTGCTTTCCATAGTTTAGAAGTTCTTGTCATAAGGTCAACTGGACTACGAGGAGTTGTTCCTAAAGAAATTGGTCTCCTCTCCAAGCTCACTATTCTTGATTTGTATGGCAATTTACTGGAAGGTGAAATACCTCTTTCAATAGGCAATCTTAAACAATTGAAGCACTTAAACATTTCTTACAACAACATTCAAGGTTCCATTGCTGTACTAGGAAATCTCACACAACTACAAGAGTTAGACATCACTTACAACATGATTCAAGGTTTCATTCCTCATGAGTTGGGGTTCCTAAAAAATCTCACAAGATTAAATCTATCTTTCAATAGTTTCAAAGGTGAGTTGCATCCTTCACTAGGAAATCTCACAAAACTCAGTAATCTTATTTTGTCCTTTAATTCTCTTGTAGGTGACATCCCACTTTCACTAAGAAATCTTACACAATTAATGTATTTAGACTTCTCTTACAATATCATTCAAGGTTCCGTTCCTTCATTAGAAAATCTTAGACAATTAAAGTATTTAGACATTTCTCACAACATCATTCAAGGCTCCATTCCTTCCAATTTTTTTGAAGTATTATATAATGACAATTTCACATTAGACCTTAGTCATAACAAAATTAGTGGTGAAGTCCCGTCAACATTTCCGTTTATAAGAAAATTTCAACGCATTTATCTCAACAATAATAATTTAACTGGAATAATTCCCCAATCTCTATGTGATATGGAATATGTGGATATTTCCTACAATTGTTTCGTGGATCCCATTCCAAATTGTACTAGCATTTATACGAGAAACAAGGATGTTTGTATCGACATTTCTGTTAGACAATTCAAACCTTGGTCACCTCCCAAGAGAAATAATAAAGTAAGGCACAACAATGTTATCATTGTTCTTCCTATTTTTATTATTCTAATTCTAGCAATCTCATTCCTCATATGCTTGAAACTTTGTCTTAGTTCTATAAAGAACCGTCACGGAATTACAACGACAACAAAGAATGGGGATTTGTTTTGTATATGGAATTACGATGGAAAAATTGCATATGATGACATTATTAAAGCAACAGAACACTTTGATATGAGATATTGCATTGGAACAGGAGCATACGGAAGTGTTTATAAGGCACAATTACCATGTGGTAAAGTTGTTGCCTTAAAGAAACTTCATGGATATGAAGCAGAGATTCCATCTTTTGATGAGAGTTTTAGAAATGAAGTGAGAATTTTATCAGAAATAAAGCATCGACATATTGTGAAGCTTTATGGTTTCTGTTTGCACAATAAAATAATGTTTTTGATCTATCAGTACATGGAAAGAGGAAGTTTGTTCTCTATCTTGTATGATGATGCAGAAGCTATGGAGTTCAACTGGAGAAGAAGGGTAAACTTTGTGAAAGGAGTAGCAAATGGTTTGTCATATCTTCATCATGATTGTCCAACTCCAATAGTGCATAGAGACATATCTAGTAGCAATATTCTGCTAAACAGTGATTGGGAGGCATGTGTTGCAGACTTCGGCACTGCTCGACTTCTTCAACATGATTTATCCAATCGAACAATAGTTGTCGGAACTATTGGATACATAGCTCCAGGTAAATTAATCATTCATCTTTTTCTTTTATAAATTAAACATAATAAATACAATGTCTTAATTTTTATCGATAAAAATCTTAAAAAGAAAATGACATATATATATATATATATATATATATATATATATATATATATATATATATATATATATATATATATATATATGTAATTATCATAATTTTAGAATCATTAGTTAATTGGGCCTTGTGTTATGGATCTAATTGTTTAAGTTAGCTTGTACCATAAGTTAGCTTGTAATGAGTAATTGTTAAAAAGTCTATTAGATTAGTATGTTAGTTTTATTATAAATAACATATTATTCTCTCATATTTTGTATAATGGTAAATAGGAAGATAAAACCATAATTCAAAAGTGAGAGATGTTATTTGTTATTCTTGTATACTTGTAATCTTGTTTTAAGAGGATGAAAAAAATAACAGTTTATAACCAATCTTTGTTGTTATCTTTGGTAACCCTAAACCCTAACCCTTGTGGGTTTCTTAAAGAAACCTATTATAATTTGTTTCTAAGGTATCCAATTCACAACAAAATCCAATAGGAATCCCAAGAAAGACAAAAGAATTATCTTTTCTTCTACAAGATACGAAAAAAGAAGCCAACTCCATGAACCGAGGGTTAATATTAATTCCTATAAGTTTGCTCTTATGGAAATTAATACTCATACCCGAAACAATTTCGAACCCCCTCAAAATCGATTTTATAGCCCAAATGTGCTTCCAATTACCTTCTCCAATCATTAAAGTATCTTCCGCAAATTGGAGAACATCGACCAAGCACTCACCCCTAAAATTGAAACCCTCAAAATCTTCGTTCTACACCGATCTAGTAACCAAACCCCTCAACCCTTCTGCCACAATAACATAAAGAAAAGGAGAAACATGATTTCCTTATCTCAATCCTCTTTCAACCATAAACTCTTTCGTATGACTACCATTTACTAACACCACTCAAGAAAATTAAAGCCTCCATCCACTTCATCAAAACTTCCCCGAAACCCGTTTTTCTTAACATAAATCTAAGAAAATTCCAACTAATTTTGTCATAAACTTTCTCGAAATCAACTTCTAAAAGTAAGACCCTTCTTCCCTCCCTCTTAGCAAAGCATCAGAATGGAAACTTTGAAAACATCTAATAAAATAATTCTTCATGAAATTCCAACACTTTTTAATGAAAAGAATGGAGTATCCGTCGGGACCCGGACTTTTCGAACCATCGCAACTCCAAACTGCTTCCTTAATTTCCTCCTCCATGAAAGGAGCTTTTAGAGAAATTCTATCCGTTGAAGAAATCCGCTTGAAAGAAAGACCATCAAGGGTAGGGTTTTCCTTATCCGGTTCGACAAATTTGACCTCAAAATGCCTCCTTACTTCTTCCTTAACATCTTCCACTTTATCCACCATACCATGATCCATTCCTAAAGAACCGATAAAATTACGCCTACTCTTCTCCTTCATTACTCTATGAAAAAATTTACTATTAGATTCTTAATCATTCAACCACTTTAATCTTGATTTTTGTAAGAGCATATTGTCTATAATCTTAAGATTAAGCCAAAATTTCCCAACTCCATTCTTCTTCCTCAACAAATTATCCTCCCTCTTTATGTCCCCATAAACATCATCCACATAATCCTCCATATTCAACTCCCTAGTTCCCTCCTCCATTTCCAAACCGAACTTACCGAACACATTAATGTTCCACCATTTGAGACTTTCTGTTAAAATGCGCAATTTCTTCTTTAGAATAAAATCTTTCCTCCCTACCACTACTATCTTCTTCCATTCCTTTTCTACAAAAGACAAAAACCGATGATTAGAGAATCATTCGTTATTGACTTTGAATGGTTTCGGACCCCAAAACTATTATTAAAAATAGCTATTATTAAAACTATATTAAATATGTTGTCTGACTTTCTCAGTATATGTTTCAATATAAAATGATATCCTAGTAATTTTCAATAATTTTCTGTAAATCTTTTAATATAGTTATTATAATTTGATTAATGCAGAGCTTGCTTATACTATGGTTGTGACTGAAAAATGCGATGTATATAGTTTTGGTGTAGTCGCACTTGAAACATTAATGGGAAGACATCCTGGAGATGTATTGTCATTACTTCAATCGACATCAACACAAAGTATCAAATTATGTGAAGTATTAGACCAACGCCTCCAACTTCCATATAATAACATAGTTTTATGTGACATAATGCATGTTGCAGTGGTAGCAATTGCATGCTTAAATCTTAATCCTAGTTCTCGCCCAACAATGAAATGTGTTTCGCAAAGTTTTGTCACCCAACATACACCATTAAGTATTTCTTTAAGTGAAATCTCATTGCAACAACTCATGAGTCAAGAATTCAAAGCATTGTTTCATATTGGGAATCCTTAGGAGAAAAACTTTGGATTGGATTAAGTTGTGCCAGTGTCTTATAATTTTATAGATATATTTTTTTATAGGTTCTTGTGAGAAAATGTTATAAGAATTTGTTGTTAAGGTATCTTAAATGTATATAAGAATCCATGTATTTTTTTGTGCTTTTTAATAAAATTGAACTACTTCGTGTTCCAACAATACTACTATTGTTATTTTATTTGAATTGTTAAAAAATGAAGCTATTGTAATCACTTTAATCAAAACTTTTTTTTTAAGCAATGGAATTAGAAACCCGCGCATTAGGACCGTACAAACCCTTACAACCAAAAAACAAAATGACTAGCCTTATTACAAAATATTAACTGGACCAGTATTTTAAAAATTGAATTAGACAGGCCGGTCAAATCGGTCAAATCGGGAATCGACCAAGTAATCAGTCTGATTCGAATGTTGGATCGTTTATGTCATTGAACTGGTGCGAACTGGTGAAAACCGAAAAAACCGGCGGTTTAATTACAATTTTTTTTAAATTAATTTTTTTTATTTTTTTAATTAAAAATTTAAAATAAAAAAATGAAATAAAAATTAAAATATAAAATGAAATAAAAAATAAAACATAGTAATGATATCATTGACGAGGACATTGTTACGCCAACGGTTGATTTTATTAAAAAATATTTTAATATTAAAGAAGCAGATCCCAACATTGAAACAATTTTTCCTCCTTTAAACTAAATTTGATACACATTTGAATTATTTTGTTATAAACTATTTAATTATATTATATTGCAATTAGACTTTGTTTGCAATTAGACTTTGTAATTTTATACCATTTTGTTATGTGTGATACCTTTATTTAAAACTGGAATTTAGATTATGAACTTGTGAATTTATGATATGATATTTTAAAATTTTTTAAGTGTTATTTATATTTTATAGAGACTGAATCATCTGGTTCGACTAGTTTTATACCTATATAGTTCTTCCACAACATCAGAGCCAAATCTCTCTAGCCACAACATCCCATATGACTAAACCAAGAGAATTTCCAACTTCCCGTTTCAGAGAATTTTCAAAATCAGAAAAGGAAACGAAAACATCATTGTTATTCATAATGTCAAAACCAATCCACCTCGCCACTCCCCTTCATACTTCCGCCGAAACCGCACAATGAAGAAAAATATGCACCACTATTTCGTCACAGTTATTACAGAAAACACACTTAGAATCCTCAATACCATCCCCCATACCCCTCTTAATCAACTGATCCCTCGTCACCATACGATTCTGAAACATTCTCTATAGAAATTTGTGGATCTTAGAGGAAATCGAAATACTCCAAAGATCTGAAAAAACCTGATTTGGAGTTTCATCCAATAGAAAATCTTGTAGCAAAAACATATAAATAGAACTTACAGAAAAATAATTAGATTTTGTCGCGTTCCACTTAAAACTTTCTAAAGAAGAGACCTCCATAATGGTTTTAAAAAACCGTCACGGTCGCGTAACGGTCAGTACTGGTGTTGCGTTGCAAATAACGATCGTCGTGGTGTGAATTAATCACAACATTGCACAAAAAACTATTTTTAAGTTCAAATCATAAAAACTACTGATACATTTTAAAGAGTTTAGGGAAAATTTATTGTTTACATCACTAATCATCACAAGATAGAACGACGATAACCTTCATAATTATTACTTGCACTTCCTCCAAAGACATAATCAAACAATCTGGAGCTTCTTAGTGGCTCAATTTGTTGGTAGTCATATGAAGAATTTGTTGATGATTGATGATAATTCATAGAAGGTTGATTAAAAAATGGTGTTTCGTAGGCGTAACGGCGTTTTGTTGTGACCTACTACTGTTCTGAAAAATCTTGAGGCCACGTGTCGCAATTTCATTTGGACCGGTTCTGTTAGTAACAGAAAATGTTGTACTGTTGCTTGGCACAAAACCTGTCAACCGGTTGATAAGGGTGGTTTAGGCATTAGGTCTCTTACTTTGTTGAATGAAGCTTTTAACCTTAAGTTTCTTTGGGAGTTGATGAATTCTAATGTCGATTGGGCGAAGCTTTTGAAAATGCGGATTTGTCGTCCTCACGGATTCATATCACATCATATTTCTTCCTCCATTTGGTATAGTGTCAAGCATGAGGTTTTCACTCTGTCTAACAACGCTAGGTGGCCCATTGGCTCGAGAAGAAATATTCGTTTTTGGAAAGATGCTTGGGATGGCGATTCGTTAATCAAATCTTCGAATCTAGACTGTCTTCTTCAAAATGATATTGACCTGAATGCTTTGGTGGCCAAGTTTCTGCATAATAATTCCTGGACTATCTCGGATAATTGGTTTGTTTTGTTCCCTTTTCTCCGGGATGCCATTAACAATGCCAACAAAATCATTCTGGAGAGGATTTCTTGTACTGGAGCAATTCGAATAATGGTATGATATCTCTAAAATATGCTTATTCTTTCAAATACGCTCATGTCCCTAATATTCAGTGGGCTAAGATTCTTTGGAACAATAACATTCCTCCTATTCGTGCCTGCCTCCTTTGGAGGATGCTTCATCGCAAGCTTCCCACGGACGATATCCTTATTAAACGTGGTTTTTATATTGTCTCTAAATGCTCCATTTGTCACACTACTGCAGATTCTTTTTATCATATCTTCTTTGAATGTTGTTTTGCCAATAAAACTAGGGGTAAATAAAATTATCTTTTTATAGGGGTAATTTTTTCATCTGGGTAAATAAAACTATAGGTGTAAAGACTTAGAATTTTAAAATTACAGTAATCCAAAATTTATTTTTTAAAGGAGGATAAATCAAAATACGCTTATATTGTAGAAAGTAAATGACTATTAACTATTACTTTATTCTACGATATATATATATATATATATATATATATATATATATATATATATATATATATATATATATATATATATATATATATATATATATATATATATATATATATATATATATATATATATCACTATAGTTAAATTTGATTTTTTTTCCAACTTTGCACATGATTTTATCTAAGGGTCTGTTTGATTTACTTTCTAAAAACTGTTTTTCTCTTTTCAAAAATTTAAACATGAAATTCATGTTTAAATTTTTGAAAAGAAAAAAACAGTTTTTAGAAAGTAAATCAAACAGACCCTAAATATTTGTATTCTTTGTATCCATCATTGCATTTTTCTATCAATTGAGCAGCATTTTGAAATAACGAGAACTGCCAAAGAGTTTACCTGTATATAAAAATTATCTATTAATTACTACAAAGTGCATGTTTCTTAAAATAATGACTAACTATGTTGATTTATATGATGTGTTGAGACTGAAATTGTTAGAAACAAATAATATTGAACTCCAAACAAAACAACACTTAATTGTTGATATTTTAAAATGTTACATAAAACTTACCAAAATGTTAATTTAATACTTTTGTTACAAGTATTTCAATTAACTTTTATACACATCACAAAAACTACCAAACACCAACATGTTTGAACCTGCAGATTATGCTGATTCGTTTGTTGAACTCACTAGTTTTTCATAATATTTCAGACAAAGAAGAGATAAAAATACAAACAAAATACAATGTTACTATAGGAACTCACAATAATGGAAACAAAAACATATGAGAACTAAATACAAAAGAAAGATTCTTTTAACTCAAAAGATCTTTTTAAGCCACCCAAGTACCTGTGTACCGTAAGTGTGTCCCAATGCCACACCAGCAACAAGACCACCTACATACCCAATAAGACTTACTTTCCAATCAATTTCAAAGAAAGATTCTGAATCATGGTCACTATCTGTGGTTGATGGCCCTGGATGATCTATACACTTGTTTGACAATTGATCTCCACACAAACCTTGATTGCCCTCAAATGAACTGCCTTGGAATGTAGAAAACTGCTTATTTTGTGGTATAAGACCTGTGAGATTGTTGAAAGACACATTAAAGAACTCCAGAAAGGTGAGTTGCGTCAACTCTTGGGGAATCTTCCCAGAAAGACGGTTGAAAGAAAGGTCAAGTGCTTCAAGGTTAGAAAGTTTCCCTAAAGAAGAAGGAATGCTGCCAATAAGGTTGTTATTTGACAAGTTGAGCAAAACAAGACCTTTCAAATCTCCTATGACTTTTGGTATCTCTCCACTGATTTTGTTGCTTGACATATCAATGGCTATCATGCTATAAAACTCTTGAAGCCTCTCATAAACCATGATATGCCCTTTGTTTGATATTGCAAATGCCCTTGGCAACTGACCTTGCAGACGGTTGTCACTGAGATCCATCATCTGAAGGGAATTTCCTATCTTGTATGTTTGAGGAATGAGGCCAGACAACATGTTCCCCCTTAGCACTAGATTTTCTAAAGATTGGCTAAAGTTCCCCAGACATGAGGGAACATTGCCGCTTAAGTTGTTGAACGAAAAATCAAGATGCACGAGTGATTTAAGATTGCATATGGATGGTGATATTTCTCCTGTCAATGAACCATGGGAAATATCTAAGAATTGTAGACTTTCTTTTCTCCCCAACCAATTAGGTATTGATGTTATATTGTTGTTTGCCAAGTAAAGATATTCCACATCCCTTAGATCTCTTATAAATGTTACCTCTCAACTATATTGCATGATCCTAAACTTAACATAAACATCGGAGAATCCGTCACATTAGAAGAACTTTTTCCACTGGATATTGACAGTTTGTTGGATGATAAGTTAAGATAAAATAACTTTTTAAGCTTCAAAAACATCTCAAGCTCTAGCTTTCCATGCAAGAAATTAGATTGTAGGTTCAAGTATGCTAAATTGGTTAGGTTCATTATACAGGATGGAATTTCACCCTTTATACTGCTATTATCGGCAATTAGTATTTCTAGCAAGGTGAGATTTGCAAAAGATAATGGGATGTCACTGCCAATATTAACCGAGGATATATCCAAGCCAAATATTGATGAGAGCTTACCTATCCATGAGATGCTCTCAAAAGTAAATTCATTGAAACCAACTATCAATTTGTTTAGTTTGGAAAGCTTTTCCAGAGATGCAGAAGGATCACCCCTAAATTTGTTATGTCCAAGGTTTATTTGCATCAGTTGTGTGAGGTTACCAAATGAAGAAGGAATATACCCAAAAAAATGACAACCATTCAGTGATAGCATATTCAGAGAACTAATATTTCCAATAGATATTGGGAGTGTACCATAGAAACCAGTCTGATCGAGAAATAATTTGGAGAGCGAACTAGATTGAATCTCATGCAAACTACCATTGAGATTTGGATTATATCGCAAATCCAGAAATTTCAAGTTTGGAAGATGAAATACTCCAACTGGAAATTCACCATACAATTCAGAATTGAAAAGAGATAGTATTTGCAACGAAGTTAGATTTGTGAGTGTGTCCGGTAAAGTGGATGAAATAGTCACATAACTCAGTCGAAGTATCTCAAGTTTTGTAGAGTTTTGAATTATGCTTTTGAGACTAGACTGTTTGAGTTGCAACAGATTGACTTCACTAAGTAGAGAATTTGGTACAACATGGAAGCTGAGATCAAGAGACAGCAACTTGGACAGCTTTGAAATTTGTGGTGGAATTTCGCCAAAAATAATTGTGTGAGAAAGGTTTAGATATCTTAGTTGTGAGAGCTCACCTATCTTTGGTGAGATATGAGAGTAATTGAAGTTATTGTCTGAAAGATCGAGATTTCGAAGGTGTACAAGGCGAAAGAGAGTGCTATTTGCATCTATTTTACCATAGAGTTGGCTGCTTCTAAGATTAATATGAATCACATGATCTGTGTGCTCATCACATTGAATGCCTTCCCATGAGCAACAATCAGTGGTTGGATTCCATGATGCTGTTTTAGGATAACTGAGAGGATTATCCGAAGCAGACTTATTGATGATAAAGCCTTTCTTAAATTGCAACAAGGCGTGACTTTCATCTTCAACACACTTTGGATGAGTTAAGAGAAAACATCTAGTAAATGTGAAAGACAAAAGTAAAAATAGAAAAAGAAACTTTACTGACAAAACAAGAGACCACAGAAACACCATTGTATCTTAATAATTTAAACTCGAAAGTTTGGATGAAGTGCTAGACACATACTAGGTGGTTCTTATACTTAACAAAATGGACTCAAATATAATAAATGAAAATGTTTTCTAGTGAACTTCATTGTCACATGTTCATACAAAGACTTTTATATTACAAGGTCTATTTGATGGTTTATCATGTACTGAGATTTTCTTCATTACCACAAACTTAACTTTCTGTCCTTTTCTAGATTTTTTTCTCTATTATTAGGCTTAGCCATTTGATTCTGGCTACTTTTTTTATTTTATTTTAAATCTCTCCAATCATTCCATACATAACCAATTTAGTATCTTGACAAAGTTAATTATAATATTTTTAATTTGAACTTTTCCAATGTAATTTTATTTGGTATTTTATACTGTGCCCTCTCTTCATACATTATTACGAAATAGATATTTTATTTTATAACACGTATTTTACAACGGTTATAGTATAGTAATGTTTGGTTTTCATTCCTTCAATTTAGCCTCAATAAGTTTGACTTATACTTATACTTGCTAAATAGAGTAAGGACGTTGAATGACAATTCTCATCTAAATTTTTTTGGGTAAATTCAAAAAATATAATATTTTAGAATTGCATCAAGTGTAATCTTAATATTGTGTTGCCTATGTGTAATGGTAAAATTTTGAGATTAAACTATTGATTAACGTAATTTATAAAGCAAGAGTCGTCACCACGCTTTTATTGTTTCCAAGTTAAATTGTTGGATTGATCACTCCGATTTTAGGTCTTTCGTTGCTAAGGCGTAGAGCTCGTACCAGGTTCGAGGAACAGCTAGCAACATTCTCTTCTTGAAATTCAGAGCTTTAAAAGCTGATCTTAGAAAATGGAATTCAGAAACTTTCGGATGGTTGGATATGCAAATAGAGGATAAAGCTGATTGTATCAACAAGATTGAGGATACTATGGGATCCTTTCTATATGTTACGAGGAAAGGTAATGAGGATAGTCCATGTAAAAAATCATCTCAAAATTCGATTCTATAATACTTTTCAAAATGCTAGTTTCTTTCAAAATATCATAATAAACTATACAATAGTTTAAACTAGTTTCAGTCAAGAAATCAAATTAAATCGAGGACTATTCGAAATGCTACGAAACTTTTCAGATCTTTTCTATATGTTAGGAGGGAAGGTAATGAGGGAAGTCCATGCAAAAAATAATCTCAAAATTAGACTCTATAAAAAAATTCGAAATGCAAGTTTCAGTCAATAAATCATAATATATTATACACTCGTTTATACTAGTTTCGGTCAAGAAATCAAATTAAATCAATGAATATTCAAAATGCTAAGAAATTTTTCAGATCCTTTCTATATGTTACGAGGAAGGGTAATGAGAGAAGTCCATGGAAAAAAATCATCTCAAAATTGGATTCAATAAAACTTATCGAAATGCTAGTTTCTTTCAAAAAATCATAATATATTATACACTAGTTTATACTAGTTTTGGTCAAAAAATCAAATTAAATCAAGTACTGATCAAAATACTACCAAACCTTTCAGATCTTTTCTATATTTTAAGATGAAAGGTAATGAGGGAAGTCCATGAATAAAATCATCTCAAAATAAAATTCTATTAAACTTTTTGAAATTCAAGTTTCGATCTAAAATCATAAGATATTATACACTAGTATATACTAGTTTCGGTCAATAAATCAAATTAAATCGAGGATTATTCGAAATGGAATGAAACTTTTCAAATCCTTTCTATATGTTACGAGGAAAGGTAATGTGGGAAGTCCATGCAAAAAATCATCTCAAAATTAGATTCTAAAAAACTTTTAGAAATGCAAGTTTCGGTCAAAAAATCATAATATATTGTACATTAGTTTATTCTAGTTTTGGTCATAAAATCAAATTAAACTGAGGACTGTTAGAAAGGATATGAAACTTTTCTGATCCTATCTATATGTAACAATAGAAGGTTATGATGGAAGTTCATTGCCAAAAATCATCTAAAACTTATATTCTATGAAACTTTTCCAAATGCTAGTTTCTTTAAAAAAAATCATAATATATTATACACTAGTTTATACTAATTTCAGTCAAAAAAATAAAATACAATCGAGTATTGATCGAAATGCTATAAAACTTTTTTGATCTTTTTTATATTTTACGACGGAAGGTAATGAGGGAAGTCCATATTAAAAATAATCTCAAAATTAAATTCTATTAAACTTTTCGAAATATAAGATTCGGTCCAAAAATCATAAGATATTATATACTAATTTATACTAGTTTCGGTCAAGAAATCAAATTAAATCGAGGATTATTTGAAATGCTACGGAACTTTTCAGATCCTTTCTATATGTTACAAGGAAATGTAATGAGGGAAGTCAATGCAAAAAATCATCTCAAAATTTGATTCAATAAAACTTTTCGAAATGCTAGTTTCTTTCAAAATATCTTAATAAACTATATAATAGTTTAAACTAGTTTCGATCAAGAAATCAAATTAAATCGAAGATTATTCGAAATGCTACGAAACTTTTCAGATCTTTTCTATATATTACGAAGGAAGGTAATGAGGGAAGTTCATGCAAAAAATAATCTCAAAATTAGATTCTATAAAAAAAATCGAAATGCAAATTTCAGTCAATAAATCATAATATATTATACACTAGTTTATACTAGTTTCGGTAAAGAAATCAAATTAAATCGAGGAATATTCAAAATGCTACGAAATGTTTCAGATCCTTTCTATATGTTACGAGGAAGGGTAATGAGGGAAGTCCTAACAAAAAATTCATCTCAAAATTAGATTCTATAAAACTTTTCGAAATGCAAGTTTCGGTAAAAAAAATCATAATATATTACACACTAGTTTATACTAGTTTCGGTCAAAAAATCAAATTAAATCGAGTACTGGTCAAAATACTACGAAACGTTTCAGATATTTTCTATATTTTATGACGAAAGGTAATGAGGTATATCCATGAAAAAAATCATCTCAAAATTAAATTCTATTTAAATTTTCGAAATTCAAGTTTCGGTCTAAAAATCATAAGATTACTATACACTAGTTTAAACTAGTTTCGGTCAAGATATTAAATTAAATCAAGGATTATTCGAAATGCTACGAAATTTTTCTGATCCTTTCTATATGTTACGAGGAAGGGTAATAAGGGAAGTCATTGCAAAAAATCATCTCAAAATTAGATTCTATAAAAAATTTCGAAATGCAACTTTCGGTCAAAAAATCATAATATATTATACACTAGTTTATACTAGTATCGGTCAAAAAATCAAAATAAATCGAGGATTGTTCGAAATAATAAGGAACTTTTCAGTTCCTTTCTATATGTAACAAAGGGAAGGTTGTGATGGAAGTTCATGCAAATAAATAATCAAAAACATAAATTCTATGTAACTTTTCGAAATGTCAGTTTCTTTCAAAAAATCATAATATATTATACACTAGTTTATACTAGTTTTGGTAAGAAATCTAATTAAATCGAGTACTGATCAAAATACTACCAAACGTTTCAGATCTTTTCTATATTTTACGACGGAAGGTATAGAATTCTATTAAACTTTTTGAAATTCATGTTTCGGTCCAAAATCATAAGATATTATACACTAGTTTATACTAGTTTCGGTCAATAAATCAAATTAAGTCGAGGATTATTCGAAATGCAATGAAACTTTTCAGATCCTTTCTATATGTTACGAGGAAAGGTAATGAGGGAAGTCCATGCAAAAAATCATCTCAAAATTAGATTCTATAAAACTTTTCGAATTGCTAGTTTCGGTCAAAAAAATTGTATTATATTGCACATTAGTTTATTCTAATTTTATTCAAAAAATCAAATTAAACTAAGGACTGTTAGAAAAGGATAAGTAGCTTTTCATATCCCATCTATATGTAACAATAGAAGGTTGTGATGGAAGTACATGAAAAAATCATCTAAAACTTATATTCTATGAAACTTTTCGCAATGCTTGTTTATTTCAAGAAAATCATAATATATAATACACTAGTTTATACTAGTTTCAGCAAAAAAAAAATCAAATTAAATAGAGTATTGATCGAAATGCTACAAAACATTTCAGATCTTTTCTACATTTTACGAAGGAAGGTAAAGAGGAAAGTCCATGAAAAAATCATCTCAATATTAAATACTATTAAACTTTTCAAAATTTAAGTTTCGGTCCAAAAATCATAAGATATTATACACTAATTTATACTAGTTTCGGTCAAGAAATCAAATTAAATTGAGTATTATTCGAAATGCTACGAAACTTTTCAGATCCTTTATATATGTTACGAGGAAAGGTAATGAGGGAAGTCCATGCAAAAAATAATCTAAAAATTTGATTCTATAAAAAAATTCGAAATGCAAGTTTCAGTCAAAATAAATCATAATATATTATACACTAATTTATACTAGTTTCTGTCAAGAAATCAAATTAAATCGAGGAATATTCAAAATGCTACGAAATTTTTCAGATCCTTTCTATATGTTACGAGGAAGGATAATGAGGGAAGTCCATGCAATAAAATCATATCAAAATTAGATTCTATAAAACTTTTCGAAATGCAAGTTTCGGTCAAAAAATCATAATATATTATACACTAGTTTATACTAGTTTCGGTCAAAAAATCAAATTAAATCGAGTACTGATCAAAATACTACCAAACTTTTCAGATTTTTTTATATATTTTACGATGGAAGGTAATGAGGGAACTCCATGAAAAATAAATTATCTCAAAATTAAATTCTATTAAAAATTTTGAAATTCAAGTTTCAGTCCAGATATTATACACCAGATTATACTAGTTTTGGTCAAAAAATCAAATTAAATCGAGGATTATTCGAGATGCTATGAAACTTTTCAAATCCTTTCTATATGTTACGAGGAAAGGTAATGAGGGAAGTCCATGCAAAAAATCATCTTAAAATTAGATTCTATAAACTTTTTGAAATCCTAGTTTCGGTCAAAAAAATCGTATTATATTTCACATTAGTTTATTCTAATTTTATTCAAAAAATCAAATTAAACTAAGGACTGTTAGAAAGGATACGTAACTTTTCAGATCCTATCTATACGTAACAATAGAAGGTTGTGATGGAAGTACATGAAAAAATCATCTAAAACTTATATTCAATGAAACTTTTCGAAATGCTAGTTTCTTTCAAAAAATCATAATACATAATACACTAGTTTATACTAGTTTCTGCAAAAAAAAATCAAATTAAATAGAGTATTGATCGAAATGCTACAAAACCTTTCAGATCATTTATAAATTTTACGACGGAACTCCGTGCAAAAAACAATCTCAAAATTAAATTCAATTAAACATTTCGAAATTCAAGTTTCGGTCCAAAATCATAAGATATTATACTTATACACTAGTTTATACTAGTTTCGGTCAAAAAATCAAAATAAATCGAGGACTTCGAAATTATAAGGAACTTTTCAGTTCCTTTCTATATGTTACGTGGAAAGGTAATGAGGGAAGTCCATGAAAAAAATCATCTCAAAATTAGATTCTATAAAAAAATTCGAAATGCAAGTTTCAGTCAATAAATCATAATATATTATACACTAGTTTATACTAGTTTCGTTCAAGAAATAAAATTAAATCGAGGACTGTTCGAAATGATAAGGAACTTTTCATTTCCTTTCTATATGTAATAAAGGTAAGGTTGTGATGGAAGTTCATACAAAAAAATAATCTAAAACTTATATTCTATGAAACTTTCCGAAATGCTAGTTTATTTCAAAAAATCGTAATATATTATACATTAGTTTATACTAGTTTAGGTCAAAAAAATCAAATTAAATCGAGTACTGATCGAAATGCTACCAAACATTTCAGATCTTTTCTATATTTTATGACAAAAGTTAATGAGGAAAGTTCATAAAAGAAATCATCACAATATTAAATTCTATTAAAATTTTTGAAATTCAAGTTTTAGTCCAAAAATCATAAGATATAATATACTGGTTTATACTAGTTTCGGTCAAGAAATCAAATTAAATCGAGGACTCTTCGAAATGCTACGAAACTTTTCAGATCTTTTCTATATGTTACGAGGAAAGGTAATGAGGGAAGTCCATGCAAAATATCATCTCAAAATTAGATTCAATAAAACATTTCGAAATGCAAGTTTCATTCAAAAAATCATAATATATTGTAAACTAGTTTATTCTAGTTTTGGTCAAAAAATTAAATTAAATTGAGGGTTGTAAGAAAGGATATGGAACTTTTCAGATCCTATTTATATGCAGCAATAGAAGGTTGTGATGGAAGTTCATGCAAAAAATCCTCAAAAACATAGATTCTCTGAAACTTTTGAAATGCTAGTTTCTTTCAAAAAAATCATAATATATTATACACTAGTTTATACTAGTTTCTGTATAAAAATCAAATTAAATTGAGTACTCATTGAAATGCTACAAAACATTTCAGATCATTTCTATATTTTACGACGGAAGGTAATGAGGGAAGTCCATGCAAAAAATCTTCTCAAAATTAAATTCTATTTAACTATTCGAAATTCAAGTTTCGTTCGAAAAATCATAATATATTATACACTAGTTTATACTAGTTTCAGTAAAAAAAAATCAAAATAAATCGAGGACTGTTCGAAATGATAAGGAACTTTTCAGTTCCTTTCTATATGTTACGAGCAAGGGTAAAGAGGGAAGTCCATGCAAAATATAATCTCAAAATTAGTTTCTATTAAAAAAATTCGAAATGCAAGTATCAGTCAATAAATCATAATATATTATACAATATTTTATACTAGTTTCGTTCAAGAAATCAAATTAAATCGAGGAATATTCAAAATGCTATGAAATTTTTCAGATCCTTTCTATATGTTACGAGGAAGGGTAATGAGGGAAGTCCATGCAAAAAATCATCTCAAAATTAGATTATATAAAACTTTTAAAAATGCAAGTTTCGATAAAAAAAATCATAATATATTATACACTAGTTTATACTAGTTTCTGTCAAAAAATAAAAATAAATCGAGGACTTTTCGAAATGATAAGGAACTTTTCAGTTCCTTTCTATATTTAACAAAGGGAATGTTGTGATGGAATTTCATGAAAAAAAATAATCTAAGACTTAGATTCTATGAAACTTTTCGAAATTTTAGTTTCTTTCAAAAAATCATAATATATTATACACTAGTTTATAATAGTTTCAGTAAAACAATCAAATTAAATCGAGTACTGATCGAAATATTACCAAACTCTTCTGATCTTTTCTATATTTTACGATAAAAGGTAATGAGGGAAGTCCATGAAAGAAATCATCTCAATTAAATTATATTAAAGTTTTCAAAATTCAAGTTTCGGTCCAAAAATCATAAGATATTATACACTAGTTTATACTAGTTTCGGTCAAGAAATCAAATTAAATCGAGGACTATTCGAAATGCTACGAAACTTTTCAGATCCTTTCTATATGTTACGAGGAAAGGTAATAAGGGAAGTCCATATAAAAAATCATCTCAAAATTAGATTCTATAAAAAAATTCGAAATCCAAGTTTCGGTCAAAAAATCATAATATATTGTACACTAGGTTTGGTAAAAAATCAAATTAAATTTAGGGTTGTTCGAAAGGATACAGAACGTTTCAGATCCTATCTATATGTAACAATAGAAGGTTGTGATGCAAGTTCATGCAAAAAAATCATCTAAAACATAGATTCTATGGAACTTTTTGAAATGCTAGTTTCTTTCATAAAATTATAATATATTATACACTAGTTTATACTAGTTTCAATAAATAAAATAAAATTAAATCGAGTACTCATTGAAATGCTACAAAACTTTCAGATCATTTCTATATTTTACGATGGAAGGTAATGGGGGAAGTCCATGCAAAAAATCATCTCAAAATTAAATTCTATTAAACTTTTCGAAATTCAAGTTTCGGTCCAAAAATCATAATATATTATACACTAGTTTATACTAGTTTCGGTCAAAAAGTCAAAATAAATCGAGGATTGTTCGAATTGATAAGGAACGTTTTAGTTCCTTTCCATATGTTACGAGGAAAGGTAATTAGGGAAGTCCATGCAAAAAATTATCTCAAATTAGATTCTATAAAAAAAATTTGAAATGCAAGTTTCAGTAAATAAATCATAATATATTATACACTAGTATATAATAGTTTCGTTCTAGAAATCAATTTAAATTGAGGAATATTCAAAATGCTACGGAATTATTCAGATCCTTTCTATATGTTACGAGGAAGGGTAATGAGGGAAGTCCATGCAAAAAATCATCTCAAAATTAGATTATATAAAACTTTAAAAATGGAAGTTTCTGTAAAAAAATCATAATATATTATACATTAGTTTATACTAGTTTCGGTAAAAAAATCAAAATAAATCGAGGACTATTTGAAATGATAAGGAACATTAGTTCCTTTCTATATGTAACAAAGGGAAGGTTGTGATGGAAGTTCATGCAAAAAAAAATCTAAAACTTAGATTCTATAAAACTTTTCGAAATGCTAGTTTCTTTCAAAAAATCATAATATATTATACACTAATTTATATTAGTTTCAGTCAAAAAATCAAATTAAATCGAGTACTGATCGAAATGCTACCAAACTCTTCGGATCTTTTCTATATTTTACGACAGAAGGTAATGAGGGAAGTTCATGAAAGAAAACATCTCAAAATTAAATTCTATTAAACTTTTCAAAATTCAAGTTTCGGTCCAAAAATCATAAGATATTATACACTAGTTTATACTAGTTTCGGTCAAGAAATCAAATTAAATCGAGGACAATTTGAAATACTACAAAACTTTTCATATCCATTCTATATGTTACAAGGAATGGTAATGAGGGAAGTCCATGCAAAAAAAAATCTAAAACTAAGATTCTCTGAAACTTGTCGAAATGCTAGTTTCTTTCAATAAATCATGATATATTATATTCTTGTTTATACTAGTTTGAGTCAAAAACATTAAATTAAATCGAGTTTTGATCGAAATGCCACAAAACTTTTTAGATCATATCTATATTTTACGACGGAAGGTAATGATAGAAGTCCATGCAAAAAACAATCTCAAAATTAAATTCTATTAAACTTTTCAAAATTCAAGTTTCGCTCCAAAAATCATAATATATTATACACTAGTTTATACTAGTTTCGACAAAAAAAATTAAATCAAGGACTGTTCAAAATGACACGAATATTTTAAGATCCTTTATATATGTTACGAGGGATGGTTTTGAGGAAAGTCCATGCAAAAAATATCTCAAAATTAGATTTTATGAAATTTTTTGAAATGCTAGTTTCTTTCAAATAAATCATAATATACTATACACTAGTTTATACTAGTTTCGGTCAAAAAATTAAATTAAATCGAGGACTATTCGAAATGATACGAAACTTTTCAGAACCTTTCTATATGATACGAAGGAAGGTAACGAGGGAAGTCCATGCAAAAATATCATCTCAAAATTAGATTCTATAAAAAAATTCGAAATGCAACTTTCGAAATGATACAAAACTTATCGGATCTTTTCTATATTTAACGAGGGAAGGTTGAGATGGAAGTTCATGCAAAAATATCATCTAAAATTTAGATTTTATGAAATTTTTCGAAATGCTAGTTTCCTTCAAAAAATCATAATATACTATACACTAGTTTATACTAGTTTCGGTCAAAAAATCAAATTAAATCGACGAATGTTCAAAATACAACGAAACGTTTTAGATCCTTCTATATGTTACGAGGGAAGGTAATGAGGGAAGTACATGCAAAAAATCATCTCAAAATTAAACTCTATGAAACTTTTTGAAATTCAAGTTTCGGTCCAAAAATCATAAGATATTATACACTAGTTTATACTAGTTTCGATCAAGAAATCAAATTAATTCGAGGACTATTTGAATTGCTACGAAAATTTTCGAATCCTTTCTATATGTTATGAGGAAAGGTAATAGGGAAGTCCATGGATAAAATAATCTCCAAATTAGATTCTATAAAACTTTTCGAAATCCAAGTTTCGGTTAAAAAAATCAAAATATATTATGCACTTGTTTATACTAGTTTCGGTCAAAATATCAAAATTAATCGAGGACTGTTCAAAATGATATGAATCTTTTTAGAACCTTTCTATATGTAACGAGGGAAGGTTGTGATGGAAGTTCATGCAATAAATCAACTAAAACTTAGATTCTATCAAACTTTTAAAAATGCTAGTTTCTTTCAAAAAAATCATAATATATATTATACACTAGTTAACACTAGTTTCAGTCAAAAAAATCAAATTAAATCGATTACTGATCGGAATGCTACAAAACATTTCAGATCATTTCTATATTTTACGACGTAAGGTAATGATGGAAGTAATTGCAAAAAATCATCTCAAAATTAAATTCTATTAAACTGTTCAAAATTCAAATTTCAGTCCAAAAATCATAATATATTATACTCTAATTTATAATAGTTTCAATAAAAAAATTAAATCGAGGACTATTCAAAATGATACGAAATTTTTCAGATCCTTTATATATGTTATGAGGGAAGGTTATGATGAAAGTCCATGAAAAAAATCATCTCAAAATTAGTTTCTTTCAAAAAAATCATAATATACTATACACTAGTTTAAACTAGTTTCGATCAAGAAATCAAATTAAATTGAGGATTATTCGAAATGCTATGAAACTTTTCAAATCCTTTATATATGTTATGAGGAAAGGTAATGAGGGAAGTCCATGCAAAAAATCATCTAAAAATTAGATTCTATAAAAAAAATCGAAATGTAAGTTTCAGTCAAAAAATCATAATATATTGTGCACTAGTTTATTCTAGTTTTGGTCAAAAAATCAAATTAGTTTGAGGATTGTTCGAAAGGATACGGAACTTTTCAGATTCTATCTATATGTAAAAATAGAAGGTTGTGATGGAAGTTCAAGCAAAAAAATCATTTAAAACTTCGATTCTACGAAACTTTTCGAAATGCTAGTTTCTTTCAAAAAATCATAATATATTATATACTAATTGTTCCGGACTGGCCATGTTTCAGAAATGGGCCCTATTTATCTCGCGGACCAACGGCCTCACGATGCTCGGAATCCTGAGGATCGAGTGCTCGACGGGTCCATTGCTCGGTGCTAAGACCATCCGACCCAAGACTAGTCGAGTAGATACCATTTTGCCTTAACGACTAGTTCCTAACCGCCAACGGTTATTACGAGATCCATGATCCGCGCCCAACAATTTGGGCCAATAACCATCCACTTGGATCAGTATATAAACCTTCTCATTTGAGAGGGCCAGGTATTCAAATCTAGACCCAACTATATTGTACTTGCTCACTCGTTGCTTGTTCTCTGACTTTAGCATCAGAGTGCCTTTGCAGGTACACCCCCATCTTTTCTCCATCATCAACAACACTCGTCCACGCCCGACGCGACCACATCGGATCCTGATCTCCAGGTACGATCACTAATTTATACTAGTTTCAGTCAAAAAATCAAATTAAATCGAATACTGGTTGAAATGCTATAAAACTTTTCAAATCATTTCTATATTTTATGACGAAAGGTAACGAGGGAAGTCTATGCAAAAAACAATCTCAAAATTAAGTTCTATTAAACTTTTCGAAATTTAAGTTTCGGTCTAAAAATAATAATATATTATATACTAGTTTATACTAATTTCGGTAAAAAATAAATAAATCAAGGACTGTTCAAAATGATACGAAATTTTTCATATCCTTTCTATATGTTACGAGGGAAGGTTTTGAGGAAAGTCCATGCAAAAAATTAACTCAAAATTAGATTCTATGAAACTTTTCGAAATGCTAGTTTCTTTCAAATAAATCATAATATACTATACACTAGTTTATACTAGTTTTAGTCAAAAAATTAAATTAAATCGAGGACTATTCTAAATGCTACGAAACTTTTCAGATCCTTTCTATATGATACACGTGATGGTAATGAGGGAAGTCCATGCAAAAAAATCAACTCAAAATTAGATCCTATAAAAAATTTTGAAATGCAAGTTTCAATCAATAAATCATAATATATTATACACTAGTTTATACTATTTTCGGTTAAAAAGTCAAATAAATCGAGGACTTCTCAAAATGATACGGAACTTTTCAGACCCTTTCTATATTTAACGAGGGAAGGTTGTGATGGAAGTTCATGCAAAAAAATCGTCTAAAATTTAGATTCTATGAAATTATTTGAAATTCTAGTTTCTTTCAAAAAATCATAATATATTATACAATAGTTTATACTAGTTTTGGTCAAAAAATCAAATTAAATTGACGAAAGTTCGAAATACAACGAAACTTTTTAGATCCTTTCTATATGTTACGAAGGAAGGTAATGATGGAAGTACATGCAAAAAATTATCTCAAAATTAGACTCTATGAAACTTTTCGAAATTCATGTTTCGGTCCAAAAATCATAAGATATTACAGACTAGTTTATACTAGTTTCGATTAAGAAATTAAATTAAATTGAGGACTATTCGAATTGCTACGAAGTTTTTCAAATCCTTTCTATATGTTACGAGGAAAGGTATTAGGGAATTCCATGCAAAAAATAATCTCAAAATTAGATTCTATAACACTTTCCTAAATCAAGTTTAGGTTAAAAAAATCATAAGATATTATACACTATTTTGTACTAGTTTCGGTAATAAAATCAAATTAAATCGACGACTGTCCAAAATGATATGAAACTTTTCAGAACCTTTCTATATGATACGAGGGAAGGTTGTGATTGAAGTTCATGCAAAAAATCATCTAAAACTTAGATTCTATCAAACTTTTCAAAATGATAGTTTCTTTCAAAAAGATCATAATATATATTATTAACTAGTTTATACTTATTTCAGTCATTTCTATATTTTACGATGCAAGGTAATGAGGGAAGTCCATGCAAAAAATCATCTCAAAATTTAAATTCTATTAAACTATTAGAAATTCAAGTTTCGGTCCAAAAATCATAATATATTATTCTCTAATTTATACTAGTTTCGGTAAAAACAAATTAAATTTAGGACTGTTCAAAATGATACAAATTTTTTCAGATCCTTTATATATGTTACGAGGGAAGGATATGAGCAAAGTCCATGAAAAAAAATCATCTCAAAATTAGATTCTATGAAACTTTTCGAAATGCTAGTATCTTTAAAAAAATCATAATATACTATACACTAGTTTAAACTGGTTTTGGTCAAGAAATCAAATTAAATTGAGGACTATTCGAAATGCTATGAAACGTTTCAAATCCTTTCTTAATGTTATGAGGGAAGGTAATGAGGGAAGTTCAGTCAATAAATCTATACACTAGAAATAAAATTTAATCGAGGAATATTCAAAATGCTAAGAAATTTTTCAGATCCTTATTATATGTTACGAGGAAGGGTAATGAGCGAAGTCCATGCCAAAAATAATCTCAAAATTCTATTCTATAAAACATTTCTTAATGCAAGTTTCGGTCAAAAAATCATATTATATTATACACTAGTTTATACTAGTTTCGGTCAAAAAATCAAATTAAATTGAGTACCGTTCAAACTGATACGGAACTTTTCAGTTCCTTTCTATATGTAACCAGGGAAGATTGTGATGGAAGTTCATGCAAAAAATCATCTAAGACTTAGATTCTTTGAAACTTTTCGAAATGCTAGTTTCTTTCAGAAGATCATAATATATTATACACTAGTTTATACTAGTTTCAGTCAAAAAATCAAATTACATTGAGTACTTATCGAAATGCTACAAAACATTTCAGACCTTTTCTATATTTTACTACAAAAGGTAATGAGGGAACTCCATGAAAAAAAAGCATATCAAAATTAAATTCTACTAAATTTTCAAAATTCAAATTTAGGTCCAAAATTCATAAGATATTGTAAGTTCTATAATTTTAGGATTGACATTAATTTTGTAAAACAATATAGCAGCAAAGTGTATGTACATGATCTTGCAAGTTAAAGAAAACATTAAGCAATGAGTCCTTTTGTGCGCCCAAACATGTTATGTTGAAGTGTTTCAACATCTGGATCAACATGTCAAAGAAGATGTCAAGACAATTCATTCGACATCATGAACTGCTGAAGATGGATTGAAGTATGATTTCAGCAGAAACAAAATATTTAGAGGATTTGAATCGATCCAAGTGGCGTTGTTTTAAAAGATCTTGAAGAATCAAATTTGCATTGAATACAAATTTCAAATATTGAATAAATATAGAGTTTCTATATTTAGAGATGTTTTAGGAAGTTGTTTATTTGGAGATCTTTTTATTAGTAGCAGATTTTTCTGCATTATTGTAGCAGCTGTTATGCTGTATTTTTTAGGCCCAAATCCAGTTGGGAATAGGTTATAAAAAGAAAATTTGTAATATAGGTTTAATAACCAACAGAAGATGTAAATATCATATCATTAGGGTTGTGTTCTTGTGGCAGCCGTGCGCAATAAGGTTTAATTTTGTGGATGTTTTGTTTGTAAACCTCGAAGCTGCTAAGTAAGAGGTGTATTGTTCTTGGAGGAAGCTTTTAAGAAACACTTAGATGTTGTCATTAACTGAGTGTCGGGACTGTGAGACATCACTGAGGTGATTGGAAGTGAGGATGATTTTCTCATATTTTGGAGTTCTTAAGTAGAAGTTGCATTGGTAGTGATTAAGTGAGAAGACTGTAAACTGTAGTTGTTTGCTGAGAAGTCTTTGAATTGATATTACATAGAGGATTTCCTTCCTGGCTTGGTAACCCCCATAGTAGATGAGTGTGCATCGAACTGGGTTAACAATTTGAATGTGTTCTTTATAACTTTTATGTTTATTTTAAGCAGTATGTGTGTAGAATGTAATATCAGATGTTTATACATCCTGAAGAATGTTTGAATCTGATATATCAGAATTTTAAAATATTGTTGTTTGTACCTTGCCATGTTTATATGTAACAGATAAGATGTCTCAACATCATATTCGACATCTGAGTCTGTCATACCAGAATTTCAATTGGTATTAGAGCAGGCATCCTAGTTTGTTTCTAGATGAGATCCAATGGGGTACTTTCTGGTTCATGGTCAACGTAGAAGTGGTCTACTAAAAAGCTGTTTGTTGTGTGAAAAGTCCCTAGAAGTGGAGGATGGACTATTTTGTTGTGGTAGCATGTTGGTGTGCTACTGATGTGACAAGTTTGATTTATTTTTAAACCTATGGCTGTTGGTGTCACTTGGAGATATTACAAGGGCTAATTTGTGACACTTGAAGCTTCTGAGGAGTTTGTATCCGCTGCTAATCTATCTGATAACTCCTTATGTTTGAGAAGGTTGGTCTTCTCTAGAGATATATCATATGGTGTTGGGAATATATGTCTATCTGCTTCTGTCAATTGTGCTAATGATACTTGAAGACTCTTTCTCAAGTCCACTCAAGGCACTGTGAAGAAAAGTGGTCGTTTAGAGATCTGAATATTGTTTTAAACAGACCTATCTCTTGTCTTTAGATCTCTTTGTGGGATCCTTGGAATGATGTCCTATCCCATGATAGAACATCACATCAAAATTAGGCATGATTCTATAGTCTAAGGGCTGGCTGTATAGATGCTTGGGTGCTAAACTATTGTAGTCATATCACACATGTTTGGAACCTACTCCTGATATAGAAGAGGAGACATCTGTATGGTGTGTCTAAGAAGGTTCCGGCCCTGGAACTTCTCTTTGATGTGTGTGTTGATCAAGGTGTGATCAACATGTATTGTTCTCCTGAGGACAATTTATTTTTTGTCCTTGCTGTAAACACCCGAAATTTTCCCTCACTAAGTTCACACCATGGCTTGTGATCTTCACATTTTCATTATTTTAATCATACCTTTTCAGGTTACATTTTTGCTTCACTGCATTAGTTCAAGTTCATCTGCATCTAGGGTTTGTGACTTGAGCCATCCAGGATCCATCTGAGCCACTCCAAAGGTCTTCAATCATCTCAATAGGGTCCATGTATGTTCAATCATCATATTTTATCCTCCAAAGATCAAGGAAGTCAAAGAATCACAAGAACTGGCAAAGCATGGAAGCAGAGCTAGGGTTTAACTACATAGTTGACCTAAAATTAGGGTTTTGGTTTCAGAGGCCATAACTCCAAATTTTTTGGTCATTCTTGTTTCTAATGGTCTTAATATGTTATAAGGATCATGCACACCAAGTTTGATGAAGAAATTCATTGTGGAAGTCATCTGATCACTGGGTAGCTTCTTGAGCAAGTCAGAGCAAAATCAGGGCATCTGAGGCCCCCCAACATGGAACCAAAGTGGATTTTTCATCAAATTGAAGTTATATGATCTTTATTTGATCATTCAAGTGCTTAGAAGTTCACAAAATTGAAGAAAAGTGAGCTAAACCAAAAGTTGCCAAAAATGGAAATGACTTGTAATGTAAACTTTCCATTTTGGGAAAGTTTTTCAACCTCCTCTTTCTCAACCAAAAATGCTTCAAATGAAAAATTTTTGGTCATGAAAGTTGTAGATTGGATCATTCCCTTTTCAAAAAGTACAAGAACAAGATCTAATTCATTTTGGAACTCAAGATATGGCTTGTCAAAGTTGGCTAAAATCCCATAAATTTCAAGAATGCACCAAAAGGGATTCTTTGCAAAACCACTTGCCAAGGCTTTTTGTGACTTCAAACACACTTCAATACATCATAACATCATAGTGCATTGCCTCTAGATCAGAATTGCCCAAGGAATTGTAAGATTACATGCCTTGAACATCAAGATTTCTCAAAGGGGCCAAAACTTCACATAATTGCAAAACACCCCATAACTTTATTCCCACATGCTGAATTGCCTCAAGATTGAATTTGTGGACATCCATGAATTCAGCTGCGCATGGACATGCCCAAAGGCCAGCTGCATCCTTGCCCATACCTCAAGTACAAACTTTGTTGACTTTATGCAAAAACACCCATACCAATCAGCTGCAGCCACCACCCACTCTCCGCCCAACCAGAACCCTACAAGCATGCCTCAAAGATCATTTTTCATAACACACACAAGCAAAAAACCTCCAAGAACTCAGCATTGCCAAAAACTCTCCCTCTTGCATTTTCCTTCGAAACGCATAGCTCACTCACTCAATCTTCAAACCAATACCACCATTCATTTCTAAATCACTCACTGATCATAAACCACCCATAAAAATAGCCAAGAACACACCATATACAAAATACGATTTTCAGCCAGTTGGAGTGCAAACTCATAAACCAGCCATCCTTAAAGCTTTCCAAGCATTGCAACTGCCTCAGGAGGTTCAAAGGAGTCGTTTTGCACCAAGGAAGTGGCCAGAAAGCTCAAGGGTGAAAAGCTCCATCTCAGGTAGCCATCTGAATTCATTTTTTCAGAACTCTCTTTTTATGTTACAAAATGATAAAGCATGCTCCACTGATCACACTGAACTTTGAAATTTCAAAAATGGTTGAGAAATGAGTGTGTACTGATTGTCTGAAATTTCTGCAATTTTTGTTCTTCCTTTCGAATCTTGAGTTTGAGTGAAAATAAATGTGATTTGAGGTTGGATTCGAGTTTAGGGGAGTGAGGAGAGTCAATCTGGAGCTTTAGAGCTCCAGAAATAACCTAGGGAAGAAGTTAGCAATTTTCAGGTGAGGGTGTCACCGAAGAAGATGACCGGAGCTCTTCTCCGGTGATCTGAATGTGATTAATGTGTAATTAGGGTTATGGCTTCTGTTTAAACGTGGACCATTAGATCTTCATTTCCCGCGTGCAGTGGATGACCAGGATTGTATCATTAGTTTTAATTAGGGATTAAATATTTAATTAATTAGGTTTAGTTAAGTTTGAATTTGGGCCACAGGATCTAGCGCCAATCAACCATATAAACTCCAGATTCAATCTCAGCCTTCCTTTGCATTTACTTTTATTTAATTCAATTTTAATTCATATTTTTATCATTTATTTTGTTCCATTTATTAAAAATAGTTAAAATTTTCCAAAAAATATTTTTATTCTGCATTTTGACTACAAATAACTTTCTCAACCCAAAAATATTTTTATTTTTATTTTTTGCATTAAAAATCATTTTTTAAACATTTAAATGTTTATTTTAATTAATTAGTGAAAATTAATTAATTAAAATATCATTTAGGTTTCTAAAAAATCCCAAAAATTCATATTGCATCTTTAAACATTTAGAGACATTGTCATACCATCCACACAAATTTCTTTTTGGTTTTGAATCATCTTTGATAATATTTCTTGAATTTAGGGTTCATAAAATCCTATTTTTGAACCCTAACTCCAAGAATTCTTTTCTGCCTAACCAATAATGGTATGACCATGGTTCTTTTTGCATTAATCTTCATTTGACATGTAGTTTCTAGCATAATTTTGTCATAAATTTCTTCTGCCTTTCTGAATTGATTGGCACTTTTTCCCTTTAGGTGCCTTAAACCCTAGATAACTTAGAAAAATCATAACTTTCATTAGGTTAAGAGTTAGGTCTTCTCCTTTGGGGTGTGATATCATATGGGGTTAGGATTCTTTTGATTGCATTTTCAATTTTTTATCTTGTCATTTGATTCTGTTTTTGAGTTTTGCATTTCATGTTGCATGAAAACCCTAATTTCCCATCTTCCTTTGCATACATCTTGCATAAGCATTCATATAAGAACTTGCCATGAAATTTCTTGCATCCACATGACATATAAGACATCTTAGGACACATTAGACTCATGCTTGATCATTTCCTCATCCATTTGCCATGTTATGCATTCATTACATTTCTTGAACATTCATGTGCTTTCATGCTTCTTACATGCTTCATTTGCATTCTCATCTCTTGTATGATCATTCACATCTCTTGACATACATTTGCATCATCTCTTAGCATCATTTACATCATAAATATGCTCTTGGTTTTTGTTTGCATCCTTGCATACATTTCATTTGCATTCCATTTCATTTCTTTATGCTAACTTTTCAGGTGGTAAGAACTTTGAGAAGTGAATTTGCCTTCACTTCTCACAATCTCTTCTCATCTCTCTTATGCATTCATTGCTGCATTTTACTTTTTCTTTAGAGTGAGCTTGCTCATTCATGTGCCTTCTTCACTTTCTTTCTTCAAGCAACTTATCTTCTTAAGTGAAGTAAGTTGACTTGCTTCTTCTGCTCCTCCTCCATCCATCTTTCTTTCTCCTTGGTGGCTTTTCCTGAAGATCTCTTGCAAGCCTCATAAACCCTAGGAACACCCAAGAATGTTAACAATTAGGGTTTGATTAGTCCCTCATTATTTTTACCTTTTTGTCATCTTTTGTGTCTCTCTTCTCATCTCTTAATCAGGAACTAAACCTTTAAGGTTTTAAGGCTTTATGATTAAGGTTATGCATGCATCCTTCTCTCAGGATGGAGTGTATAACTTTAATATTAAGTGTTAAACCCTTAATTTGTTTAAATCCCTTAATCAATTCATTTAATAATCACTAAGACATCAAGCTTGTAACGTGGGCCTTGCATTAGGGTTCTAATTCTTCCTTAATTGGTTAAGAAGGACTAACCCTAGTGTTAATGGACAAGTCCCCCTCAAGTTGTCTTACAAACCATAAAATTCACTTCTTAATCTTACCATTAACTAAAATCCACTTTAATAAAGGTTTTTTTTGTCATGAGGTTAATCCCTAATCATGGATTAAGTTGGGGTATCTTCCTCAACTTAAATGCTCTCATCTATTATCCTTCTATTAGGATGGTGTAATGGGTCCATTAAATCCTTGATTATGGCTTAAAATCATTACTTAACACTAAACAAAACTCCAAAAAACATCTAAATAAATGCAAGTAGGTTAATGATCTTAATCCAATATCATGGTGATTAAGTGTGAGGTGTTTACTTCACAATTCAAGGTATTCTCATTACCCCTAATCAGAGGGAAGATGTGATGAGTTTACTGACCCTTGGTTTAGACTTAAGCTCATTTTCTTATGACAAACAGAAAAAGTAATAAAAGATTGAAAACTCAAAAACAAACAATAATCGTCTCCTCCGGGATTCTTTTCTCATCTCATTTCACTCATAAACGAGAACTCGCTTCTTCCGTCTAATGCAAGACAGTTTGCACCTGAGCCAGACAGGTCATACACTTGAGCATAGACAAGTAAGCAGTTCACAAGCCAATTCACCTTTCAGTCTCTTTGAGTCGAACTACGGTGTTCTGACTTCCTCATTGCACGAGAGGATACGTAGGCATAACTTAACTGTTATCAAACAAAAGTCTCTGTATATTTTCCCTCTTCCAGCATTATTCTTTAAGCCTCTTTCCTGAGCAATTCACACTTCTGTTACACTGACACTTGTAATCTTTTTCCAGCCTTTGCACACAGATAGCACTGACACTACCCCTTTAAACACAAACTTTCAAGCGTGGATCCCGTCGAGTACGACGGACAATCTGGGTGCTAATACCTTCCCAGGTTGTAACCAACCCCCTTTCTCAGTTTCTCTGGTTCGGGACCGTCTTATCCATCTTTTCTTAGGTTTATGCATCATTACCTTTCCTTCGGGATAAAAATGCCTAGCTGGCGACTCTTTTCACTTCATCTTCATTTCTCTTTTGCCGACCGTTCGCGCTTGTACCAGGATGCAAATCTTCGGGAGCGACACTTGCTGTAGGAGTAAAGTACCTGAGCTTCAAGGAGTATTATTTCAGAGAGACTCTTTTACAAGAAGGTCAAGTTATGTCAACTAGTGGAGTTGACTGATGTGGATATAGTTGATCAGTTGCTATATTGAGTGTGAAGACATCTCAAATCAGACAATCTGAATACTGAGTATGAAGGAGAAGTGTGTTGAAGTGTTCCAGCTTCTACATATGTCTGTGTTTTGGTCTGATCAACTACTAATGGCTTATTTCCTTGGGTTCCCCTAATTTTTTATGGATTACTATGATGGTTGTCCTCGGAACCATAGTAATCTGTGAAGTTGTGACTGATACTGATGTCTGAAAGAATGTTAGAACATCATCTCTGAAAGTGTCAGATGCCTGCAGAAGAAGAAGAAGTCAGACTCATGTCCTACCTTGTGTGAGAAGGTAATCTTATCTGACCAATAGTAAATGCCTTGACGGGAGACTTGGTATTTGTTTATTGTTTATATGATGCATAAAGGTGGATACTTTGACGAGAGACTTAGTATTTATCTGAGAAGTATGCATATATGCAGTTTGAATTGTATGGTTCGTAAAGTGTACTGAGTAACTAATGCTCATCTTCAGAAAGAGCTTTCGTCGTTCATGAAAGGGGGAGTTAAGAAGTGTTATTTGTAGTCATCTTGATGCAAGAGTGTAGACTAATTTGGTGAATGAAGCTGGAGTGTTTGTTCTTTCCATGACAAGAAATGTATGTATAATCATGAAGTTATAATTGATAAATCATCTGGACTTTATGAATATTGCTTTACTCAAGGAGAAGTGGCATCCTTGGTATAGCTGCAAGGTATAGTTCTAAACTATTCCTTGTGAAGGTTTAGATAATGGCAAGTTTGAAGACTTTGGAGAAACATTGGGAGTTTCTCATCAATATGTGATATTGGTAGAAGTTTATGCAGAATCAACAGAATGAAGGTTGTCTACTCAAACTTGGTTGATGAATAAAGTCTATGAGAGCATGGAACTCTTGTTCTGTTAAGGGAGGAGGTTCTTTCAAGTGGTAGAAGAAGGATCTGAATTTAACGGCTATATGTGGACAAATAATGTTCAAACATCTAGTTCAGCATCAGAGTCTAAATTGGTGAAGTGGAACATAAATTTAAGATAGAATGATCTACAGGGATTGAATGCTTCAAAAGGTATGTTATCTTGACAGCCTGCTGAAGATCAACTTTATTGATCATGATATCTATGGAAGTCTTCTGATAAACTTGAAGAAAAAAAGTGTGGAAATTGGATTTTTCACATGAGGGTTCATAAAGGAGGTGATCAAAATGTGGCATTTGGTAGATCTCTATAGTGGATTCTAATAATCAATATTATTAGAGTGTGGCATCTGGTTCGTCTTGAGGATTGTCTTGGAACAGGTTACTATTGGGAAAAAGAGTGATAAGTTGGAGACTCAAGGAGATTTTTTCTTCTTAAAGGTGGATGAGAGTTTATCTCTCTTTCCAGATTTCTGATTCAAGCTGGTGGCACAGTGTTGGTGAAGTTGTTAAGTTCTTGGATTACTATGCTATAGTAAGTCGAGTTGGTGGAGCACATCAAGACTATTAGTAATAAGGTCTTGTTGTTTGGAAGATGTTCTAAATAATTTTTAGGATATTATCTGGGGTGTTTGTCTACATGGTTTCTATTTTTATCCTACCAAATCATATGGGAGAATGATGAAGTAAATGATCTATCTGGAAGAAACACGTAGAGTAAATTGAAGTAGATCAGGTATTGATTGCTTGGGAGTCTGTTTGTGGTCATTCATTCTAATGTCAGAATTAGTTTGGATGTGTTTTGTCTGGATTGTATGGCCTTTGGTGTGTGAAGGCTTAGTGTCAGAACCTGCATGCAAGAAGATGTTTAGCTTGTGTAGTTTGTGGTAACAACAAACCAAGAAGGGATCAAGCATGCTTTGGTACAAAAAGTGAATGTGTTCAATTGGGAATTGAACAAAAGGTGAGCACTTGAAGACATGAAGATGAGTCTTATGTTTTCCTTTCATTAAGTGCAAAGAAACATGTAGTATCCTTGATAGGGGGAGTGTGTTACAATGTTATGCAGTTGGATTTGTGAAGTTAAGGGGGAGTAGTACCTTAACCAGGTTCTGTGATGTTACACATCATGTTGTGACATGTGCTACTAAGTATGGGATTTTTTTATAAAATTTATTACTTAGTTTTGGTGTGTATACACGTGTGATCCAGATGAGGAGTGTCCTTGTGTGTCCAAAAGGCTATATGGTATAAGGCTGTTATATGTAGTTTATTTTGGTTTCTTCAGGAGGTATGGGCAATGCTGTAGTGGGTTGGCAGACCATGTTTCAGAACATGTGAGTTGAGGATGACCAGGTTTGCTGTGTGGATGGTATAGGTGTGAAACACGTGCTTATCCAAAGCTTATTTTGGCCGGTTCACTTTATTGGGTGGAGAAGATTTTGCGCCTAAAATTATGAGTCTTGACGAAGAACACATCTACTTTGAAGACACCATCGTTACTTTCAAGGTTAGCTGGTGCTATTTATAGAGAGCAATTTTTCTCCTTCAGACAGTGTATGTTTTCATTATTTTTCCTTCTGATAGGGTTCTTGTGCTTCTGGGAGAGTAATGCATGGGTTTGGCACTGTGTGGGATGTTTTTGTAAATTTTTGGCTAAAAATGGGGAGAGAAAGTCCAGTGTTGTGTCTGGTGCTGTGAGTATGGAGTTTGTGTTCCAATGTCTGTATTGGATGTGTTCAGTGTGTGTGGCATGTATGGAGGCCAGGATGTCAAGATGTAAGTTGTAGCTTAGTCCTTGTGACTTTTGTCCTGAGTTGTAGCATTATAAAATGAGTGCCTTGCTCTCTCATGGAACCATTGGACTCTCTGAAGGAATGAGTCTCTCAGCTTATGAGGGGTAGTAGTGGTTCTGCTATTTTGCTCTTTCAAGTGTTGAGGACTTTCTGCTCAGAGTTCAAGAGGATTTTCTACTCCATGTCCACGGCTATTTCCACTGAAATAATACGTGAATTATGTTTTGTTGTGAATGTTGTTAAAGATGTCAAACAAAATGCCCTGACATAGTGGAGAGTTTGATTTTGCTGTTGTTTTTTCAGATGTATTTGTAATATTTGTTTTAGCCAAAATTTGCCAAAGAGGGAGATTGTAAGTTCTGTAATTTTAGGATTGGCATTAATTTGTAAAACAAATAAAGCAACAATGTGTATGAACAGGATCTTGCAAATTAAAGAAAACATTAAGCAATGAGTCCTTTTGTGCACCCAAACATTTTGTGTTGAAGTGTTTCAAAATCTGGATCAACATGTCGAAGAAGATGTCAAGACAGTTCATTAGACATCATGAACTGCTGAAGATGGATTGAAGTTTCTGTTATGGTTTCAACAGAAACATAATATTCAGAAGATTTGAATCAATCCAAGTGGCATTGTTTTTAAATATCTTGAAGAATCAAATTTGCATTGAAGATAAATTTCAAATATTGAATAAATATGGAGTTTCTATATTTATAGATATTTTAGGAAGTTTTTTATTTGGAGATCTTTTATTTGTAGCAGATTTTTCTGCATTATTGTAGCAGTTGTTATGTTGTATTTTTAGGCCCAAATCCAGTTGGGAATAGGTTATAAAAAGAAACCTTGTAACCTAGATTTAGTAACCAACCGAAGATGTAAAGATCATATCATTAGGGTTGTGTTCTTGTGGGAGCCGTGCGCAACAAGGTTTAATTTTGTGGCTGTTTTGTTTGTAAACCTCGAAGCTGCTAAGTAAGAGGTGTATTATTCTTGGAGGAAGCTTTTAAGAAACTATTAGATGTTGTCATGGATGTGTGGCTTTTGGTTTGAATTATTGGATAGATACAGAGTCTTCAATATCAACAACTGAGTGTTGGGACTGTGAGATGTAACACCCATTTGTTTAATTAATTATTTAATTAAATATAATTGTGGTATGTTGTGTTGAGTCACATTGATTTATGTTGATTTCCAAAATATCGGAATGTCATATTGATTGTAACACCCCAAATCTACCCGACAGAAATTCATAAATCAGAGTTTAAAAAATTCAACAACTTATATAGGATACCACATTTTCGACTTATTAAAAACAAATTCATTTAATTTCATGAACATCGATACATAACACTTTCATTTAGGATGAAACCATAACAACAACGTTTGTTCAATTCTTTGAAATAAAGCAACTTTTACAAATAGATAGTGGATTCACTAATATTCAACTATACCTCATGTAACAACTTGTTCAACTATACAACTTAGTAATAACATTTTTCGACTGTAAAAACATAAAACAACGACAACTTAACATAAAAACAAAAGAACTAAGCGTTCATCCCCCGAGTGTTACGTATCAGAGCACCAACACCGACTTGACTAATGAAGATATCCATCTTCCAGCAAGCTACCTGCACGTTAACAACATAGGGGAAACATTCAAATAGAAGGGGTGAGATATTGAACAATATAAACAAGAGTATGATAATTAATACGCTATATAGAATCATACAATTTTCATACTATCCAACAACAACATCTTACCAATCACCCATAACTTATTAACATATGTTATCAACTTAATTCACATATCATTATTTTTGACATGATTTCTAAAATCAACCTAGTCAACATAACCAATTTCAACTATAAAGTCAGCAGAGACACCTTCATCAACTTCGACAAACATATACAACATATTCAACTTCTTCAATATTAGCATAATCGACTTTATAAACATAACATATAAACAACTCATATAGCGTAAACATACACTCAACTTATTCAACATAATCATATAATCAACTTAGCAACATAATCATATAATCAACTTAGCAACATAATCATATAATTAAATTAGCCACATAATCGACTTATTCAACATGAACCGCTTACTTACATCATAACCTTCCCTCGTGAAATATATAAATGATATGTGGTTTCCTATCATTTCGAACAGTCCCCGATTTAATTTAATTTTTGACCGAAATTAGTATAAACTAGTGTATAATATATTATGAATATTTTGGCCGAAAAATGCATTTAGAAAAGTTTTATAGAATCTAGTTTTCAGATGTTTTGTTGCATGGACTTCCATCAAAACCTTCCCTCTTAACGTATATAAATGATCTAAAAAGTATCGTACATTTCAAATAGTCCCCAATTAAATTTGATTTTTGACCGGAATTAGTGTATAATATACTATGATTTTTGAACGAAACTTGCATTTCGAAAAGTTTCATAGAATCTAATTTTCCGATGATTTTTTGCATGGACTTCCATCATAACCTTCCATCGTAAAATATATATCTGATATGTGAAGTTTCGTATCATTTCGAATAGTGCCGAATTTAATTTGATTTTTGACCGAAACTAGTATAAACTAGTGTATAATATATTATGATTTCTTGACCGAAACTTGCATTTCGAAAAGTTTCATAAAATCTAGTTTTCAGATGATTTTTTTGCATGGACTTCATTCATAACCTTTCCTCTTATCATATATAAATGATCTGAAAAGTCTCGTATCATTTCAAATAGTACCAAATTAAATTTGATTTTTTTTACCGAAACTAGTGTATAATAAACTGATTTTTGACTGAAACTTGCATTTTGAAAAGTTTCATAGAATCTAATTTTCTGATGATTTTTTGCATGGACTCCCATCATAACCATCCCTCGTAAAATATATAAATGATATGTGAAGTTTCGTATCATTTCAAATAGTCCCGGATTTAATTTGATTTTTGACCGAATCTAGTATAAACTAGTGTATAATATATTATGATTTTTTGACAGAAACATGCATTTTGAAGGGTTTCATAAAATCTAATTTTCTGATGATTTTTTTGCATGGACTTCCATAAAAACCTTCCGCGTTATCATATATAAATGATCTGAAAAGTCTCGTATCATTTAAAATAGTCCCCAATTAAATTTGATTTTTTTTCCCGAAACTAGTGTATAATATACTATGATTTTTAACTGAAACTTGCATTTCAAAAAGCTTAATGGAATCTAATTTTCCGATGATTTTTTAAATGGACTTCCATCATAACCTTCCCTCGTAATATAAAAAAATGATATGTGAAGTTTCGTATCATTTCAAACAGTCCCCGATTTAATTTGATTTTTGACCGAAACTAGTATAAACTAGTGTATAATATTATGATTTTTTGGCTGAAACTTGCATTTAGAAAAGTTTCAGAGAATCTAGTTTTCAGATGATTTTTTTGCATGGACTTCCAACATAACCTTCCCTCTTAACATATATAAATGATCTGAAAAGTCTCGTATCATTTCAAATTGTCCCCAATTAAATTTGATTTTTTGACCGAAACTAGTGTATAATATACTATGATTTTTGACCGAAACTTGCATTTCAAAAAGTTTCATAGAATCTAATTTTCCGATGATTTTTGCATGGACTTCAATCATAACCTTCCCTCGTAAAATATAAATGATATTTGAAGTTTCGTATAATTTCGAACAGTCCCCGATTTAATTTTATTTTTGACAGAAACTATTATAAACTAGTATATGATATATTATGATTTTTTAGCCGAAACTTGCATTTAGAAAAGTTTTATAGAATCTAGTTTTCAGATTATTTTTTAAATGGACTTCCATCATATATATATATATATATATATATATATATATATATATATATATATATATATATATATATATATATATATATATATATATATATATATATATATATATATATATATATATATATATATATATATATATATGATCTGAAAAGTCTTGTATCATTTCAAATTGTCCCCAATTAAATTTGATTTTTTTGACCGAAACTAGTGTATAATATACTGATTTTTGACCAAAAGTTGCATTTCGAAAAGTTTCATAAAATCTAATTTTCCGATGATTTTTTACATGGACTTCCATCACAACCTTCCCTTGTGAAATATATAAAATATATGTGAAGTTTCGTATCATTTCGAACAGTCCCCGATTTAATTTGATTTTTGGACTTCCATCACAACCTTCCCTCGTGAAATATATACTTACTCAACATAATCGACTTAAACCACTTAATCCACTTAAATCTACATAAACCACTTATTCAACTAGAGCAACATAAACAACGCAAACAACATAATCAATGCGTCACGGGATGCGACTTGACTGTGCATATGCATGTGGTACCATTGGAGTAAAACTCCCAACTTAAAATATACCAGGTTATCGAGGTATCTGCAAGGCATAAGCCTTCAACTTAATAAATTTTCCAATCCAGGCCAACGTGGTGAGCATCCGCTCCAACTTAGAAATGCAATAGATGCCATGAGACCAACAACGCAACGCACAAACAACGAACAACTCTAACAACATTCCACAACAACATAAAAACTTAAATTCAACATGATTCAACCGTGGCCATTGGCCTCCAACTTTCAACGCTGGTCATACGACCTACAACTTTAATCTCAACATTGGTCTTACGATCTACAACTCGAATAATCAACTTGAGTCCTTCGACCTTCAACTTAAAAATACCCAAATCCTGATACAAAACCACATAAATAAGTATACAAAAAAATGAACGCGTTCAACATGAATCAACAAAATAAACCGACTAGAATCACCAACTAATTATTACGAACTACCTCGTCACTTTTCGTTAAATTCTGGACAACTAATTTTATCACGTAATTTCACCCGGTCGACTAAATCGGTACTGTTTTTACTACTATTACTGCTACCAATAATTCCCACTGAATCTGTTAAATTCCATCTTACTGATACAAATCCTTTTTCTCTTCAATTATTCTATCATGAAATTCAACGAACCATTTTTTTTCTTCTGTCCAACTCCAAAACTCTGGTTTTAATAAAAGACTAGTTAATTACCATTCTGCAACATACTGGTATACGCTCATATACTACTGCTATATTCCACATCTTAAAAACCAATTAACATTATTATTTAATTATACTAAACATTTATGTTAATTTTATTAAGAATAAAAAGGTAAATAATCCTTTATTTATTTTCTTATTATAAAATTTGTATGACTTTATTAAATATATATATTCCTTTCAAACTAACGTTATACATATAATACTAATTACTAATTCATGGCCCTTTCCATGAAACCACGGCCTGGGCCGTAGGAGTATGGCCTGCGCCATGCTACACACTGCCATCCCAATTTCCTTCACTTTTCCACTAAGTTATTCTTATTAACCATATTTCATACTTACTTGCATAACACCTAATTAAATCCAATAGACTTCATAAGTGTAGTAGAAAAGAATTAAAAAAAATAAAACAAAGTAGGCATGGCCCACCCCAACTCATGGCCTACGCCATGATCACTACAAGGCCATATGGCCTGCGCTATGCTCCAAGGTAGGGGTGCCCTGCGCCATATGCTATGGCATGCGTCATAGTCAATCCCTCACCTTTTTGGGTGGGCTGCGCCAACCCTTTAAGTATTATGGGTGCCCTGCGCCACCCGTTCGACATAAAAAAAGGTTTCGTCCAATTTCTTATATTTTTTTCGAGAATTTCCAATTCGACTATTGATAGTTCTAAAAACAAATCGATTATATAATTCTCACGACAAATTCAAACCACCCAATTGACATCAACTCAACATTCAACAACATAGAATCACGTAATCCCAATCCCACATAATAATCATCATAATCCCGAGTATAGAGTTCGAACCCCACCCTTACCTTAAATTGATGGCCACTCGAATCTCCGACCGGTTTTCCGTTTAGACTTTTCGACGACGACTTCTCGTAACTGCTCTCCACTTTTCCTCGTTCTCCAATTTTACCCGTTCTAACTTTTCCACGTTCCCAACTTCTAATAATTCAACTTCTCCTCTTGACTAATTCCCCTTTTTATTTTTATTTTTATTTTTATTATAATAATAATAATAATTATAATTCAATCTTAATTGGGCTTTCTAATCCGCACCCCCACGACTTCTACCATCCACGCCATAACTAGGCCCACTTAAACCAATACTCTCATAATTCCATAATAGTAATTCGAATATTATTTCTCCCGACTAAACCGACTAATTACCGACTATCAATTAAATCACCCAACTACCAAATCAACATAATCAACTATAAACGCAAAATATTCAATATTATTATCTACAACTTAAATCAACTTATTTAATAAATTCAACTTAAATCAACTTATAAACATCCACGAATTATTCCGATATTTCGGAAACCAACTTAAATCAACTTCGAATACACAAAGCATCACAAATCAACACAACGTAATTCACTTATATTTAATTAAATAAATTAATTAAATAAACGGGCGTTACAACTCTCCTCCACTTAGAATATTTTCGTCCTCGAAAATTTATCCGATTCAACTACTCCAACTACTTATTTAATCCGACTAATTCAACTCTCGTCCTCAAAGGCAACCCCACTTATAATACAGATAACATATTCATAAAATCAATGTTGACTACAACACAAACAACAAACTCGACAACCATTAACGCAACACAACGAGTAACCAACTTACAACTTAGAACACATCAACACAAGAACATCCAACTTAAACACAACATCAACTCAATCAACTATCAACATCTCAACTCATTCACATAATAATAACAACATTACACCACGCGTTCATTGCGCACTCTGATTACTTGCAAATTACCAAGTTTACCGAGTTTAAATCCAACTTACAATTATCAAAATCAACACATCAACAAAGCCCCCGACTCGCTCCTCAAAATTTTCATTCCAACGGTATTCTAACTCTTGTAGTTACCGAATACTTCAAATTAGATCCATAAGACAACAACTTTGAACGTTCGGCGTAGTTACAAAGACGACTACTTCCCAATCTTGAATAAGATGTACTTACTCCTTTCAATTATCCTCAACATAACTACAACTTTACCATCTCTTAACAACATGTCTTGCGAAAATCATCTTAGCCACGCAACATCATTACAACAACATAAGGTACAAGGATCCAACGAATCTCCACAAGATAACTTATACCCTTCGCTTCCAACTAATTCAACTTACCGAATACTCAATTCGTACTCATACTGACACAACCCTTTTATAGATTCTTATCCGAATCAACATAACCAAACAACTCCGCTTATTCCTACTAAACCGCTCTTTAATAAACCAACTTATAATTTCACTTCTAATACTTGCAACTCAATTATATACGACATTATTATCAAATCATCATTTTACATTTCCATCTACTTTCCTTTCTAATCATCTCGAGAAAGCTTCAAGTCTCACGCTACTTAATTCATCACTAAACAACATTCAAATTATTCAGAGTTCAACTATGAGTTTCCTTATTATTGCTCAATCCAAACGCAACTTCATATTTTCATCTTAAATCCCAACTATTACTCTCATATAATAACCTATACCGACAAATCAAACAATACTCAAGCACTCAGCTTGACTTCAACCAATTCGACGTACATACTATACTAGTTGGCATGACACATCTATCCATCAATTATGATTACGTCTGCTATCAACAATAGATTAAGGGTGATCAGTTCCTCAATTTATCGATAGACATCTAGCAACCATAACAGAGGCATCAATCATCATTACCCAACGCCATAATGTACTTCAACTTGTGCCCAGAGTCCATAAGCATAATGCTCGGCCAACTCTCTACGGCTTATCAACTCCTTCTTAGTCTCCTTAATTCCAACTTCATTAACGATACAAAACATCCAAAAATCCAATACACATTCTCTTATATACACACATAGTACCACACGAATTTCAATATCCATCTAACACCGGAGTCGTTACAACAAGTACCATCCAAAACTGTCTGTTCCAATTACAACTTTCATCCAAGTTAAAATATTTAACAACACTAATCAACTTCCATCTTCCTCCCAACATTACCATCATCTAACATAGTCACTTAATCATCCCTATTCGACATAAATCACATCTATATGCGTTCTCCGATACTTTCGCATTGCCTCTAATACCAACATCTTATTCTTATCAACATTTCACACTCGTCTTCATCCCTTCAAAAATTTCAGCAATAAACGCTCAACTTCGAACACAAATATCTCTTCCAATACAGACCTCTAAGTCACAAAATTATATTCCAAAATGAAGATAATTTCGTTCAGATTTTAGAACTTCAAGAATCGCTTAAATCCGACTCACGAGTAAAAAGTTATCCTCCTTGCAATAGGACTGGTCAACAATTCTCGTATGCAGAATTTTCCAAAAATCAGCAGCAGACCCAACTATTAAAATGCACTTATCTCCCACATTATAAACCTCCTGAATGCAAATCTTATATGCAAACTGTAGGGAATTTTGTAAGCTTTCCAAAAAGTCCAGAACTGCTTCAATCCGAATCACGGTTAAAAAGTTATGCCACTTCTTGTGACAACTGCTCCAAGATTGCAAAAACCAGAATTTTTGAGATTGATGAATACACCTCTCTCCATCTTACTTCCAAGTTCTACCAAAATATTGCTCTACATCCATCTTCGAAAATTAATCGACTTTAATCCAACTACACTCAAGGCATAGCAATCTACCGACTTGATCCTTCAACTTGATCCATCAAATTTTCTTTGTATCTCCATCCAAAACCCACGCACTTCTCAAAACCGACCGATACGAATTCATGAATCCATGCTCTCGCCGGTCCGCAACAACGTCTCTTCAATAACCTTGTACTCATGCAATCAACATTAACTTTGAACAAACTTCGACATTCCAACAACAGTCCGGGGGTCAAGCTTCTCCCCCACCTAATTCCAACCAACACCTGCAGACAATGACTAAAAACTAAAAACAAATACCGACAGTGTTTCACACACATGCCACATACTAAGAGATTAACAACACTAGACAACATTGGCCGGATGGACCGACCTGCTCTGATACCACTAATGTAACACCCCAAATCTACCCGGCAGAAAATCATAAATCAGAGTTATCAAAATTTTCAACAACAAAACAGGATGCTACATTTTTCAACTTTAACAAATTCATTTAATTTCCTAAACATCGATACATAACACTATCAATCAGGATGAAACCATAACGTCAACTCTCTTATTCATTTCTTTAAAATAAAGCAACTTTTACAAATAGGCAGCGGATTCACAATATTCAACTTTGCATCAGTTAACATCTTATTCAACCTATCAACTTGGTAATAACACATTTCGCATTGAAACAACTTAACTCAACAACAACATAATATAATAACAAAACAACTAAGCGTTCATCCCCCCGAGTGTTACGTATCAGAGCGACGACACCGACTTGATTACGAAAGTAAGCAACTCTAAACTAGAATACCTGCACGTTACCAATCAAGGTAACATTCAACAACAGAAAGAGGTGAGATATCGAACCATATAAACAAGAGTATGATAATTAATACGCTAGATAGAATCATACAATTTTCACACTATCCACAACAACGTCTTACTAAACACCCCAAACAACCAACATATTTATCATCTTAATTCACACATCAACATAATCGATTCCAACTATAACCTTAGCATAAACACCTTCATCAACTTCGACGAACGTTTACGACATATTCAACTCCTTCAATATCAGCATAATCGACATTACAAACATAAATATATAAACAACTCAGGCAACATAATCCTATAATCAACTCATCCATCATAATAATATAATCAACTTGGAAACATAATCAACTTATCCAACATAATAATATAATCAACTTAGCAACATAATCAGTTTATCCAACATAATAATATAATCAACTTATCCAACATAATAATATAATCAACTTAGCAACATAATCAGTTTATCCAACATAATAATATAATCAACTTATCCAACATAATAATATAATCAACTTAGCAACCTAATCAACTTATCCAACATGATAATATAATCAACATAGCAACATAATCAACTTATCCAACATGAACTACTTACTTAACATAATCGACTTAAACCACTTAATCCACTTAAATCTACATAAACCACTTATTCAACTAGAGCAATATAAACAACGCAAACAACATAATCAATGCGACACGGGATGCGACTCGACTGTGCATATGCATGTGGTACCATTGGAGTAAAACTCCCAACTTAAAATATACCAGGTTTTCGAGGTATCTGCAAGGCATAAGCCTTCAACTTAATAAATTTGCAAATCCAGGCCAACGTGGTGAGCATCCGCTCCAACTTAGAAATGCAATAGATGCCATGAGACCAACAACACAACGCACAAACAACGCACAACTCAAAGAACATACCACTACAACATAACAACTTAAATTCAACATGATTCAACCGTGGCCATTGGCCTCCAACTTTCAACGTTGGTCATACGACCTACAACTTTAATTTCAACCTTGTGCATAAATTGATATATAATTTGTGATATTTGTCTGCCAAAAATTGGTTGAAAACAGGTCAAAATTCTGGTTTAAAAACCTGGTAAAAAAAGTGGTTTCAAAAAAATTATACTAAAATTTTCGTATACCTTAGACAGTGCTTTACACAAAAAGCGCTGTCTAAGGGGGGGCTTAGACAGTGCTTTTGGCAAAAGCGATGTCTAGGGGGGGGGGGGGCTTAGAAAGCGCTTTTGGCAAAAGCGCTGTCTAAGGGGGGGCTTAGACAACGCTTTCAAAAAGCGCTGTCTAAGGGAGGGCTTAGACAACGCTTTCAAAAAGCGCTGTCTAAGGTATACCCAAAAAAATTATAATAGGAGGGGATTAGACAGCGCTTTTACCAAAAACGATGTCTAAGGTCTACCTAAAAAAATTAAAATAGGAGGGGCTTAGACAGCACTTTCACTAAAAGCGCTGTCTAAGGTATTCCTAAAAGCGCTGTCTAAGGGTACCTTAGACAACGCTTTTAAGATTTAAAAAAGCGTTGTTTAAACCTTTAGCAGCGGAAGTTTAGACAACGCTTTAAAGTGCTGTCTAAGGGCAAAAAAAGCACTGTCTAAGGTCTTATTTGGCATAGTGTCGTGAAATATATAAATGATATGTGAAGTTTCGTATCATTTTGAACAGTCCCAGATTTAATTTGATTTTTGACCAAAACTAGTAAAACCTAGTGTATAATATATTATGATATTTTGGTCGAAACTTGCATTTAGAAAAGTTTCATAGAATCTAGTTTTCAGATGATTTTTTTGCATGGACTTCCATCGTAACATTCCCTCTTAACATATATAAATGATCTGAAGAGTCTCGTATCATTTCAAATAGTCCCCAATTAAATTTGATTTTTTTGACCGAAATTAGTGTATAATATACTATGATTTTTGACCGAAACTTGCAATTCGAAAACTTTAATAGAATCTAATTTTCCGATGATTTTTTGCATGGAATTACATCATAACGTTCCATCGTAAAATATATAAATGATATGTGAAGTTTCGTATCAATTCGAACAGTCTCGGATTTAATTTGATTTTTGAACGAAACTAGTATAAACTAGTGTAAAATATATTATGATTTTTTGGCCGAAACTTGCATTTCGAAAAGTTTCATAAAATCTAGTTTTCAGATGATTTATTTATACGGACTTCCATCATAGCCTTCCCTCTTATCATATATAAATGATCCGAAAAGTCTCGTATCATTTCAAATAGTCCCCATTTAAATATGATTTTTTCACCGAAACTAGTGTATAATATACTATAGTTTTTTGATTGAAACTTGCATTTCGAAATGTTTCGTGGAATCTAATTTTCCGATGATTTTTTGCATGGAATTCCATCATAACCTTCCCACGTAAAATATATAAATGATATGTGAAGTTTAGTATCATTTCGAACAGTCCCCGATTTAATTTGATTTTTGACCGAAACTAGTTTAACCTAGAATATAATATATTATGATTTTTTGGCCGAAACTTACATTTAGAAAAGTTTCATAGAATCTAGTTTTCAGATGATTTTTTTACATGGACTTCCATCATAACCTTCCCACTTAACATATATATATATATATATATATATATATATATATATATATATATATATATATATATATATATATATATATATATATATATATATATATATATATATATATATATATATATGATCTGAAAAGTATCATATCATTTAAAATAGTCCCCAATAAAATTTTATATTTTTAACCAAAACTAGTGTATAATATACTATGATTTTTGACCGAAACTTGCATTTCGAAAAGTTTCAAAGAATCTAATTTTCCGATGATTTTTTGCATGGACTTCCATCATAACCTTCCATCGTAAAATATATAAATGATATGTGAAGTTTCATATCATTTCGAATAGTCCTAGATTTATTTTTGATTTTTGACCGAAACTAGTATAAGCTAGTGTATTATATTATGATTTTTTGAGCGAAACTTGCATTTCGAAAAGTTTAATAGAATCTAGTTTTCAGATGATTTTTTTGCATGGACTTCCATCATAACCTTCCCTCTTAAAATATAAATGTGATATGAAAAGTCTCGTATCATTTCAAATAGTCCCCAATTAAATTTTATTTTTTTGACCAAAACTATTGTATAATATACTATGATTTTTGACTGAAACTTGCATTTAAAAAAGTTTCATAGAATCTAGTTTTATGATGATTTTTTTGCATGGACTTCCATCATAACCTCCCCTCATAACATATATAAATGATCTGAAAAGTCTCGTATCTTTTATAATAGTCCCCAATTAAATTTTATTTTTTTGGACCGAAACTAGTGTATAATATACTATGATTTTTGACCGAAACATGCGTTTCGAAAAGTTTCGTAGAATCTAATATTCCGATGATTTTTTGCCTAGACTTCCATTATAACCTTCCATCATAAATTTTTAAATGATATGTGAAGTTTTGTATCATTTCGAATAGTCCCGGATTTGATTTGATTTTTGACCGAAACTAGTATAAACTAGTGTATAATATATAATGATTTTTTGGCCGAAACTTGCATTTAGAAAAGTTTCATAGAATCTAGTTTTAAGATGATTTTTTGCATGGACTTTCATCATAACCTTCCCTCTTAATATATATAAATGATCCAAAAAGTCCGTATCATTTCAAATAGTCCCCAATTAAATTAGATTCTTTTGACTGAAACAAGTGTATAATATACTATGATTTTTGACCGAAACATGCATTTCGAAAAGTTTCATAGAATCTAATTTTCCGATGATGTTTTGCATGGACTTCCATCATAACCTTCCATCGTAAAATATATAAATAATATGTGAAGTTTCATATCATTTCGAATAGTCCCGGATTTAATTTGATTATTGACCGAAACTAGTATAAACTAGTATATAATATATTATGATTTTTTGAGCTAAACTTGCATTTTGAAAAGTTTCATAGAATCTAGTTTTAAGAGTATTTTTTGCATGGACTTCTATCATAACCTTCCCTCTTAACATGTACACACACACACACACACACACACACACACATATATATATATATATATATATATATATATATATATATATATATATATATATATATATATATATATATATATATATATATATATATATATATGATCTGTAAAGTCCCATATCATTTCAAATAGTCCCCAATTAAATTTGATTTTTTGACCGAAACTAGTGTATAATATACTATGATTTTTTACATAAACTTGCATTTCGAAAAGTTTCATAGAATCTAATTTTCTGATGAATTTTTGCATGGACTTTCATCATAACCTTCCCTTGTGAAATATATAAATGATATGTGAAGTTTCGTATCATTTCGAACAGTCCCCGATTTAATTTGATTTTTGACCGAAACTAGTATAAACAAGTGTATATATTATGATTTTTTGGCCGAAACATGTATATATTATGATTGCATTGACCGAAACTAGTATAAACTAGTGTATAATATATTAAGATTTTTTGATCTAAACTTGCATTTCGAAAAGTTTCAATGATTCTAGTTTTAAGATGATTTTTTGCATGGACTTACATCATAACCTTCACTCTTAACATATATATATATATATATATATATATATATATATATATATATATATGAACTGAAAAGTCTTGTATCATTTCACATAGTCCCCAAATAAATTTGATTTGTTTTACCGAAACTAGTGTATAATATACTATGATTTTTGACTGAAACTTGTATTTCAAAAAGTTTCATAGAATCTAATTTTCCGATTATTTTTTGCATGGAATTTCATCATAACCTTCCCTCTTGAAATATGTAAATGATATGTGAAGTTTCGTATCATTTCGAATAGTCCTGGATTTAATTTGATTATTGACCGAAACTAGTATAAACTACTGTTTAATATACTATGATTTTTTGAGAGAAACTTACATTTCGAAAAGTTTCATAGAATCTAGTTTTAAGATGAATTTTTTCATGGACTTCCATCATAACCTTCCCTTTTAACATATATATATGATTTGAAAAGTCTCATATCATGTCAAATTGTCCCTAATTAAATTTGATTTTTTTGACCGAAACTAGTTTATAATATACTATGATTTTTTACTGAAACTTGCATTTCAAAAAGTTTCATAGAATCTAATTTTCCTATTTTTTTTTGCATGGACTTTCATCATAACCTTCCCTCGTGAAATATATAAATGATATGTGAAGTTTCATATCATTTTGAATAGTCCCGGATATAATTTGATAATTGACCAAAATTAGTATATTTGATTATGATTTTTTTGAGCGAAACTTGCATTTCATGGACTTCAATCATAACCTTCCCTCTTAACATATATATATGATCCGAAAAGTCTCGTATCATTTCAAATATTCCCCAATTAAATTTGATTTTTTTGACCGAAACTAGTGTATAATATACTATGATTTTTGACCGAAACTTGCATTTCGAAAAGTTTCATAGAATCTAATTTTTCGATTATTTTTTGCATGGACTTTCATCATAACCTTCCTTCGTGAAATATATAAATGATATGTGAAGTTTCATATCATTTTGAATAGCCCCAGATTTAATTTGATTTGATTTTGAATATATAAATGATATGTGAAATATATAAATGATTTTTTTGCATGAACTTCCATCATTACCTTCCCTCTTAACATATATATATATATATATATATATATATATATATATATATATATATATATATATATATATATATATATATATATATATATATATATATATACATATATATATATATACATATATATATATATACATATATATATATATATATATTATATGATATGAAAAGTCTCATATCATTTCAAATAGTCCCCAATAAAATTTGATTTTTTTGAGCGAAACTAGTGTATAATATACTATAATTTTTTACTGAAACTTGCAATTCGAAAAGATTCATAGAATCTAATTTTCATATTATTTTTTGCATGGACTATCATCATAACCTTCCCTCTTGAAATATATAAATGATATGTGAAGTTTCGTATCATTTCGAACAGTCTCCGATTTAATTTGATTTTTGATCGAAACTAGTATAAACTAGTGTATATATTATGATTTTTTTTGCCGAAACATGCATTTCCAATAATTTCATAGAATCTAGTTTTCAGATGATTTTTTTTGCATGGACTTCCATCATAACCTTCCCTCTTAACATATATAAATGATCTGAAACATCCGTATCATTTCAAATAGTCCACAATTAAATTTGATTTTTTTGACCGAAACTAGTGTATAATAATACTATGATTTTTGACCGAAAATTGCATTTAGAAAAGTTTCATAGAATCCAATTTTACGATGATTTTTTGCATGGAGTTCCTTCATAACCTTCCATCGTAAAATATTTAAATTGATATGTGAAGTTTCATATCATTTCGAATAGTCCCGAATTTAATTTTATTATTGACCGAAACTAGTATAAACTAGTGTATAATATATTATGATTTTTTGAGCTAAACTTGCATTTCGAAAAAATTCATAGAATATAGTTTTAATATGATTTTTTGCATGGACATCCATCATAACCCTCTTAACACACACACACACACACACACACACACACACACACATATATATATATATATATATATATATATATATATATATATATATATATATATATATATATATATATATATATATATATATATATATATATATATATATATATATATATATATATATATATATATATATATATATATATATATATATATATATATATATATATATATATGATCTGAAAAGTCTCGTATCATTTCAAATAGTCCCCAATTAAATTTTATTTTTTTGACCGAAAATAGTGTATAATATACTATGATTTTTGACTGATACTTGCATTTAGAAAAGTTTCATAGAATCTAATTTTCCGATTATTTTTTGCATGGAATTTCATCATAACCTTCCCTCGTGAAATATATAAATGATATGCAAAGTTTCGTATCATTTAGAATTGTCCCGGATTTAATTTGATTATTGACCGAAACTAGTATAAACTAGTGTATAATATATTATGATTTTTTGAGCGAAACTTGCATTTCGAAATGTTTCATAGAATCTAGTTTTAAGATGATTTTTTTTTGCATGAACTTCAATCATAACTTTCCCACTTAACATATATATAAGATCTGAAAAGTCTCATATCATTTCAAATAGTCCTCAATTGAATTTGATTTTTTTGACCGAAACTAGTGTATAATATACAATGATTTTTGACCGAAACTTGCAATTCGAAAAGTTTCATAGAATCTAATTTTCTGATGATTTTTTGCATGGACTTCCATCATAACCTTCCATCGAAAAATATATAAATGATATGTGAAGTTTTGTATCAATTCGAGTTGTCCCATATTTAATTTGATTTTTTACTGAAACTAGTATAAACTAGTGTATAATATATTAAGATTTTTTGAGCGAAACTTGCATTTCGAAAAGTTTAATAGAATCTAGTTTTCATATGATTTATTTCCCTCTTAACACACACACACACACACATACACACACACACACACACATATATATATATATATATATATATATATATATATATATATATATATATATATATATATATATATATATATATATATATATATATATATATATATATATATGATTTGAAAAGTCTCATATCATTTCAAATAGTCCCCAATTAAATTTTATTTTTTTGAACGAAACTAGTGTATAATATACTATGATTTTTGACTGAAACTTGCATTTCAAAATGTTACATAGAATCTAGTTTTATGATGACATTTTTGCATGGACTTCCATCATAACATTCCCTCTTAACATATGTAAATAATCTGAAAAGTCTCGTATTATTTCAAATAGTCCTCAATTAAATTTGATTTTTTTTACCGAAACTAGTGTATAATAATACTATGATTTTTGACCGAAACATGCATTTCGAAAAGTTTCATAGAATCTAATTTTCCGATTAATTTTTGCATGGACTTCCATCATAACTTTCCCTCGTGAAATATATAAATGATATGTGAAGTTTCGTATGATTTCGAATAGTCACAGATTTAATTTGATTATTGACCGAAACTAGTATAAACTAGTGTATAATATATTATGATTTTTTGATTGAAACTTGCATTTCGAAGAGTTTCATAGAATCTAGTTTTAAGTTGATTTTTTTCATGGACTTCCATCATAACCTTCCCTCTTAACATATACATATATATATATATATATATATATATATATATATATATATATATATATATATATATATATATATATATATATATATATATATATATATGATCTGAGAAGTCTCGTATCGTTTCAAATAGTCCCCAATTAAATTTGATTTTTTTGACCGAAACTAGTGTATATTATACTATGATTTTTGACTGAAACTTGCATTTCGAAAAGTTTCATAGAATCTAATTTTCCGATTATTTTTTGCATGGACTTTCATCATAACCTTCCCTCGTGAAATATATAAATGATATGTGAAGTTTCGTATCATTTCGAATAGTCCACAATTAAATTTGATTTTTTTGACCGAAACTAGTGTATAATATAATATGATTTTTTACTGAAACTTGCATTTCAAAAAGTTTCATAATATATATTTTTCAGTTAATTTTTTTGCATTGACTTCACTCATAACCTTCACTCTTAACATATTTAAATGATCTGAAAACTCTCGTATCATTTCAAAAGTCCCCAATTAAATTTGATTTTTGACCGAAACATGCATTTCGAAAAGTTTCATAGAATCTAATTTTCCAATGATTTTTTGCATGGACTTCCATCATAACCTTCCATCGTAAAATATATAAATGATATGTGAAGTTTCGTATCATTTCGAATAGTCCCGGATTTAATTTTTATATTGACCGAAACTAGTATAAACTAGTGTATAATATATTATGATTTTTTGAGCGAAACTTGCATTTCGAGAAGTTTCATAGAATCTAATTTTCCAATGATTTTTTGCATGGACTTCCATCATAACCTTCCATCGTAAAATATATAAATGATATGTGAAGTTTCAAATAATTTCGAATAGTCCCGGATTTAATTTGATAATTGACCGAAACTAGTATAAACTAATGTATAATATATTATGATTTTTTGAGCGAAAAATGCATTTCGAAAAGTTTCATAGAATCTAGTTTTAAGATGATTTTTTTCATGGACTTCCATCATAACCTTCCCTCTTAACATGCATATATATATATATATATATATATATATATATATATATATATATATATATATATATATATATATATATATATATATATATATATATATATATATATATATATATATGATCTGAAAAGTATCATATCATTTAAAATAGTCCCCAATTAAATTTTATATTTTTGACCAAATTCGAATTGTCCTATATTTAATTTAATTTTTGACCGAAACAAGTGTATAATATATTATGATTTTTTGAGAGAAACTTGCTTTTCGAATAGTTTCAAAGAATCTAGTTTTAAGATGATTTTTTGCATGGATTTCTGTCATAACCTTCCCTCTTAACATATATATATATATATATATATATATATATATATATATATATATATATATATATATATGTGTGTGTGTGTGTGTGTGTGTGTGTGTGTGATTTGAAAAGTCTCATATCATTTCAAATAGTCCCTAATTAAATTTGATTTTTTTGACCGAAACTAGTGTATAATATACTATGATTTTTGATTGAAACTTGCATTTCGAAAAGTTTCATAGTATCTAATTTTCCTATTATTTTTTGCATCGACTTTTATCATAACCTTCCCTCGTGAAATATATAAATGATATGTGAAGTTTCATATCATTTCGAATAGTCCCGGATTTAATTTGATTATTGAGCAAAACTAGTATAAACTAGTGTATAATATATTATGATTTTTGAGCGAAATTTACATTTCGAAAAGTTTCATAGTATCTAGTTTTAAGATGATATTTTTGCATGGACTTCCATCATAACATTCCCTCTTAACATATATATATGATCTGAAAAGTCTCGTATCATTTCAAATAGTCCCCAATTAAATTTGATTTTTTTGGACCGAAAATAGTGTATAATATACTATGATTTTTGACCGATACTTGCATTTCGAAAAGTTTCATAGAATCTAATTTTCCGATTATTTTTTGCATGGACTTTCATCATAACCTTCCCTCTTAAAATAAATAAATGATATGCGAAGTTTCGTATCATTTCGAATTGTCCCAGATTTAATTTGATTATTGACCGAAACTATTATAAACTAGTGTATAATATATTATGATTTTTTGAGCGAAACTTGCATTTCGAAATGTTCCATAGAATCTAGTTTTAAGATGATTTTTTTGCATGGACTTCAATCATAACTTTCCCACTTAACATATATATATATATAAGATCTGAAAAGTCTCCTATCATTTCAAATAGTCCCCAATTAAATTTGATTTTTTTGATCGAAACTAGTGTATAATATACTATGATTTTTGATCGAAACTTGCAATTCGAAAAGTTTCATAGAATCTAATTTTCCGATGATTTTTTGCATGGACTTCCATCATAACCTTCCATCGAAAAATATATAAATGATATGTGAAGTTTTGTATCATTTTGAATTGTCCCATATTTAATTTGATTTTTGACCGAAACTAATATAAACTAGTGTATAATATACTATGATTTTTGACTGAAACTTGCATTTCAAAAAGTTGCATAGTATCTAGTTTTCAGATGAATTTTTTGCATTGACTTCCATCATAACCTTCCCTCTTAACATACTTAAATGATACGAAAACTCTCGTATCATTTCAAAAGTCCCCAATTAAATTTGATTTTTTTAACAGAAATTAGTGTATAATATACTAAGGTTTTTTGACCGAAACTTGCATTTCGAAAAGTTTCATAGAATCTAATTTTCCAATGATTTTTTGCATGGACTTCCATCATAACCTTCCATCGTAAAATATATAAATGATATGTGAAGTTTCATATCATTTCGAATAGTCCCGAATTTAATTTGATTATTGACCGAAACTAGTATAAACTAATGTATAATATATTAATATTTTTTGAGCGAAAAATGCATTTCGAAAAGTTTCACAGAATCTAGTTTTAAGATGATTTTTTTCATGGACTTCCATCATAACCTTCCCTCTTAACATACATATATATATATATATATATATATATATATATATATATATATATATATATATATATATATATATATATATATATATATATATATATATATATATATATATATATATATATATATATATATGATCTGAAAAGTTTCATATCATTTCAAATAGTCCCCAATTAAATTTGATTTTTTTGACCGAAACTAGTGTATAATATACTATGATTTTTGACTAAAACTTGCACTTCGAAATGTTTCATAGAATCTAATTTTCCAATTATTTTTGAATGGACTTTCATCATAACCTTCCCTCATGAAATATATAAATGATATGTGATGTTTCGTATCATTTCGAAAAGTCCCGGATTTAATATAATTATTGACCGAAACTAGTGTATAATATATTATGATTTTTTGAGAGAAACTTGCATTTCGAAAAGTTTCAAAGAATCTAGTTTTAAGATGATTTTTTGCATGGATTTCCGTCATAACCTTCCCTCTTAACATATATATATATATATATATATATATATATATATATATATATATATATATATATATATATATATATATATATATGTGTGTGTGTGTGTGTGTGTGTGTGTGTGTATGTGTGTGTGATTTGAAAAGTCTCATATCATTTCAAATAGTCCCCAATTAAATTTGATTTTTTTGACCGAAACTAGTGTATAATATACTATGATTTTTGACTGAAACTTGCATTTCGAAAAGTTTCATAGTATCTAATTTTCCTATTATTTTTTGCATGGACTTTTATCATAACCTTCCCTCGTGAAATATATAAATGATATGTGAAGTTTCATATCATTTCGAATAGTCCCGGATTTAATTTGATTATTGACCAAAACTAGTATAAACTAGTGTATAATATATTATGATTTTTTGAGCGAAATTTACATTTCGAAAAGTTTCATAGAATCTAGTTTTAAGATGATTTTTTTGCATGGACTTCCATCATAACATTCCCTCTTAACATATATATATGATCTGAAAAGTCTCGTATCATTTCAAATAGTCCCCAATTAAATTTGATTTTTTTGACCGAAAATAGTGTATAATATACTATGATTTTTGACCGATACTTGCATTTCGAAAGGTTTCATAGAATCTAATTTTCCGATTATTTTTTGCATGGACTTTCATCATAACCTTCCCTCGCAAAATATATAAATGATATGCGAAGTTTCGTATCATTTCGAATTGTCCCGGATTTAATTTGATTATTGACCGAAACTATTATAAACTAGTGTATAATATATTATGATTTTTTGAGCGAAACTTGCATTTCGAAATGTTTCATAGAATCTAGTTTTAAGATGATTTTTTTTGCATGGAGTTCAATCATAACTTTCCCACTTAACATATATATAAGATCTGAAAAGTCTCGTATCATTTCAAATAGTCCCCAATTAAATTATATTTTTGACCGAAACTAGTGTATAATATACTATGATTTTTGACCGAAACTTGCAATTCCAAAAGTTTCATAGAATCTAATTTTTCGATGATTTTTTTCATGGACTTCCATCATAATCTTTCATCGAAAAAAATATAAATGATATGTGAAGTTTCGTATCATTTCGAATTGTCCCATATTTAATTTGATTTTTGACCGAAACTAGTATAAACTAGTGTATAATATATTATGATTTTTTGAGCGAAACTTGCATTTCGAAAAGTTTAATAGAATCTAGTTTTCAGATGATTTTTTTGCAAGGACTTCCATCATAACTTTCCCTCTTTACACACACACACAAATATATATATATATATATATATATATATATATATATATATATATATATATATATATATATATGATTTGAAAAGTCACGTATCATTTCAAATAGTCCCCATTTAAATTTGATTTTTTTGACCGAAACTAGTGTATAATATACTATGATTTTTGACTGAATCTTGCATTGCAAAAAGTTGTATAGTATCTAGTTTTCAGATGATTTTTTTGCATTGACATCCATTATAACCTTCCCTCTTAACATACTTAAATGATACGAAAACTCTCGTATCATTTCAAAAGTCCCCAATTAAATTTGATTTTTTTAACCGAAACTAGTGTATAATATACTATGATTTTTGACCGAAACTTGCATTTCGAAAAGTTTCATAGAATCTAATTTTCCGATGATTTTTTGCATGGACTTCCATCATAACCTTCCATCGTAAAATATATAAATGATATGTGAAGTTTCGTATCATTTCGAATAGTCCCGGATTTAATTTGATTATTGACCGAAACTAGTATAAACTAATGTATAATATATTAAGATTTTTTGAGCGAAAAATGCATTTCGAAAAGTTTTATAATATGTAGTTTGAAGATGATTTTTTTCATGGACTTCCATCATAACCTTCCCTCTTAACATACATACATATATATATATATATATATATATATATATATATATATATATATATATATATATATATATATATATATATATATATATATATATATATATATATATATATATATATATATATATATATATATATATATATATATATATATATATATATATATATATATATATATATATATATATATATATATATATATATATATATATATGATCTGAAAAGTCTCATATCATTTCAAATAGTCCCCAATTAAATTTGATTTTTTTGACTGAAACTAGTGTATAATATACTATGATTTTTGACTAAAACTTGCACTTCGAAATGTTTCATAGAATCTAATTTTCCAATTATTTTTGAATGGACTTTCATCATAACCTTCCCTCATGAAATATATAAATGATATGTGAAGTTTCGTATCATTTCGAAAAGTCCTGGATTTAATATAATTATTGACCGAAACTAGTGTATAATATATTATGATTTTTTGAGAGAAACTTGCATTTCGAAAAATTTCAAAGAATCTAGTTTTAAGATGATTTTTTGCATGGATTTCCATCATAACCTTCCCTCTTAACATATATATATATATATATATATATATGTGTGTGTGTGTGTGTGTGATTTGAAAAGTCTTATATCATTTCAATAGTCCCCAATTAAATTTGATTTTTTTGACCGAAACTAGTGTAAAATATACTATGATTTTTTACTGAAACTTGCATTTCGAACAGTTTCATAGAATCTAATTTTCCTATTATTTTTTTGCATGGACTTTCATCATAACCTTCCCCCGTGAAATATATAAATGATATGTGAAGTTTCATATCATTTCGAATAGTCCCGGATTTAATTTGATTATTGACCAAAACTAGTATAAACTAGTGTATAATATATTATGATTTTTTGAGCGAAATTTACATTTCGAAAAGTTTCATAGAATCTTGTTTTAAGATGATTTTTTTGCATGGACTTCCATCATAACATTCCCTCTTAACATATATATATATGATCTGAAAAGTCTCGTATCATTTCAAATAGTCCTCAATTAAATTTAATTTTTTTGATCGAAAATAAGGTATAATATACTATGATTTTTAACCGAAACTTGCATTTCGAAACGTTTCATAGAATCTAATTTTCCGATTATTTTTTGCATGGACTTCCATCATAACCTTCCATCGAAAAATATATAAATGATATGTGAAGTTTCGTATCATTTCAAATTGTTCCGGATTTAATTTTATTTTTGACCGAAACTAGTATAAACTAGTGTATAATATATTATGATTTTTTGAGCGAAACTTGCATTTCGAAAAGTTTAATAGAATCTAGTTTTCAGATGATTTTTTTGCATGGACTTCCATCATAACCTTCCCTCATAACACACACACACACACACACACACACACACACACACACACACACACACACACATATATATATATATATATATATATATATATATATATATGATTTGAAAAGTCTCGTATCATTTCAAATAGTCCCCAATTAAATTTGATTTTTTGACCGAAACTAGTGCATAATATACTATGATTTTTGACTGAAACTTGCATTTAAAAAAGTTTCATAGAATCTAGTTTTATTATGTCTTTTTTGCATGGACTTCCATCATAACCTTCCCTTTTAACATATATAAATGATATGAAAAGTCTCGTATCATTTAAAATAGTTCACAATTAAGTTTGATTTTTTTTTATCGAAACTAGTGTATAATAATACTATGATTTTTAACCAAAACTTGAATTTCAAAATTTTCATAGAATCTAATTTTTCGATGATTATTTGCATGGACTTCCATCATAACCTTCCATCGTAAAATATATAAATGATATGTGAAGTTTTGTATCAATTCGAATAGTCCTGGATTTAATTTAATTTTTGACCGAAACTAGTATAAACTAGTGTATAATATACTATGATTTTTGACTGAAACTAGCATTTCAAAACGTTTCCTAGAATCTATCATATATATATATATATATATATATATATATATATATATATATATATATATATGATTTGAAAAGTCTCATATCATTTCAAATAGTCCCCAATTAAATTTGATTTTTTGGACCGAAACTAGTGTATAATATACTATGATTTTTGACTGAAACTTGCATTTCGAACAGTTTCATAGAATCTAATTTTCCTATTATTTTTTGCATGGACTTTCATCATAACCTTCCCTCGTGAAATATATAAATGATATGTGAAGTTTCATATTATTTCGAATAATCCCGGATTTAATTTCATTATTGACAAAAACTAGTATAAACTAGTGTATAATATATTATGATTTTTTGAGCGAAACTTGCATTTCGAAAACTTTCATAGAATCTAGTTTCAAATAGTCCCCAATTAAATTTGATATTTTTTGACCGAAACTAGTGTATAATATACTATGATTTTTGACTCAAACTTGCATTTCGAAAAGTTTCATAGAATCTAGTTTTCAGATGATTTTTTGCATGGACTTTCATCATAACCTTCTCTCTTTACATATATAAATGATCTGAAAAGTCTCGTATCATTTAAAATACTCCCCAATTAAATTTGATTTTTTTGGACAGAAACTAGTGTATAATATACTATGACTTTTGACCGAAACATGCATTTCGAAAAGTTTCATAAAATCTAATTTTCCGTTGATTTTTTGCATGGACTTCCATCATAACCTTCCATCGTAAAATATATAAATGATATGTGAAGTTCGTATCATTTCGAATAGTTTCGAATTTAATTTGATTTTTGAACGAAACTAGTATAAACTAGTGTATAATATATTATGACTTTTTGAGTGAAACTTGCATTTCGAAAAGTTTTTGTAGAATCTAGTTTTAAGATGATTGTTTGCATGAACTTCCATCATAACCTTCTATCTTAACATAAATATATGATTTGAAAAGTCTCATATCATTTCAAATAGTCCCCAATTAAATTTGATTTTTTTGACCGAAACTAGTGTATAATATACTATAATTTTTGACTGAAACTTGCATTTCGAAAAGTTTCGTAGAATCTAATTTTCCTATTATTTTTTGCATGGACTTTCATCATAACCTTCCCTCGTGAACTATATAAATGATATGTGAAGTTTCCTATCATTTCAAATAGTCCCAGATTTAATTTGATTATTGACCGAAACTATTATAAACTATTGTATAATATATTATGATTTTTTTAGCGAAACTTGCATTTCGAAAACTTTCATAGAATCTAGTTTTAATATGATTTTTTTGCATGGACTACCATCATAGCTTTCCCTCTTAACATATATATATATATATATATATATATATATATATATATATATATATATATATATATATATATATGATGTGAAAAGTCTCATATCATTTCAAATATTCCTCAATTAAATTTGATTATATTGACCGAAACTAGTATATAATATACTATAATTTTTTTTACTGAAACTTACATTTCAAAAAGTTTCATAGAACCTAGTTTTCAGATGATTTTTTTGCATGGAATTCCATCATAACCTTCCCTCTTAACATATATAAATGATCTGAAAATTCTCGTATCATTTAAAATAGTCCCCAATTAAATTTGATTTTTTTGACCGAAACTAGTGTATAATATACTATAATTTTTGACCTAAACTTGCATTTCGAAAAGTTTCATAGAATCTAATTTTCAAATGATCTTTTGCATGGACTTCCATCATAACCTTCCATCGTAAAATATATAAATGATATGTGAAGTTTCGTATCATATTACGAATAGTCCCGAATTTAATTTGATTTTTGACCGAAACTAGTATAAACTAGTGTATGATATATTATGATTTTTTGGCCGATACATGCATTTAGAAAAGTTTCATAGAATCTAGTTTTCAGATGATTTTTTTGCATGGACTTCCATCATAACCTTCCCTCTTAACACATATATATATATATATATATATATATATATATATATATACATATATATATATACATATATATATATATATATACATATATATATATATATACATATATATATATACATATATATATATATATATATACATATATATATATATATACATATATATATACATATATATATATATATATATATATATATATATATATATATATATATATATATATATATATATATATATATATATGATCTGAAAAGTCTCGTATCATTTCAAATATTCCTCATTTAAATTTGATTTTTTTGACCGAAACTAGTGTATAATATACTATGATTTTGACTGAAACTTGCATTTAAAAAAGTTTCAAAGAATCTAGTTTTATGATGACTTTTTTGCATGGAATTCCATCATAACCTTCCCTCTTAACATTTATAAATAATCTGAAAAGTCTCGTATCATTTTAAATAGTCCCCAATTAAATTTGATTTTTTTGACCGAAACTAGTGTATAATATACTATGATTTTTGACCGAAACTTGCATTTCGAAAAGATTCATAAAATCTAATTTTCCGATGATTTTTTGCATGGACTTCCATCATAACCTTCCATCGTAAAATGTATAAATGATATGTGAAGTTCGTATCTTTTCGAATAGTCCCGAATTTAATTTGATATTTGAACGAAACTAGTATAAACTAGTGTATAATATATTATGATTTTTTGAGTGAAACTTGCATTTCGAAAAGTTTTTATAGAATTTAGTTTTAAGATGATTGTTTGCATGGACTTCCATCATAACCTTCCATCTTAACATAAATATATGTTTTGAAAAGTCTCATATCATTTCAAATAGTCCCCAATTAAATTTGTTTTTTTTTGACCGAAACTAGTGTATAATATACTATGATTTTTGATTGAAACTTGCATTTCGAAAAGTTCCGTAGAATCTTATTTTCCTATAACTTTTTGCATGGAATTTCATCATAACCTTCCCCCGTGAACTATATAAATGATATGTGATGTTTCCTATCATTTCAAATAGTCCCGAATTTAATTTGTTTATTGACCGAAACTAGTATAAACTAGTGTATAATATATTATGATTTTTTGAGCGAAACTTGCATTTCGAAAACTTTCATAGAATCTAGTTTTAAGATGATTTTTTTGCATGGACTTCAATCATAACCTTCCCTCTTAACATATATATATATATATATATATATACATATATATATATATATATATATATATATATACATATAAATATATATACATATATATACATATATATATATATATATATATATGATGTGAAAAGTCTCATATCATTTCAAATATTTCCCAATAAAATTTGATTATATTGACCGAAACTAGTATATAATATACTATGATTTTTTTTACTGAAACTTACATTTCAAAAAGTTTCATAGAACCTAGTTTTCAGATGATTTTTTTCGCATGGAATTCCATCATAACCTTCCCTCTTAACATATATAAATGATCTTAAAATTCTCGTATCATTTAAAATAGTCCCCAATTAAATTTGATTTTTTTGACCGAAACTAGTGTATAATATACTATAATTTTTTACCTAAACTTGCATTTCGAAAAGTTTCATAGAATCTAATTTTCAAATGATCTTTTGCATGGACTTCCATCATAACCTTCCATCGTAAAATATATAAATGATATGTGAAGTTTCGTATCATTACGAATAGTCCCGAATTTAATTTGATTTTTGACCGAAACTAGTATAAACTAGTGTATGATATATTATGATTTTTTGGCCGATACATGAATTTAGAAAAGTTTCATAGAATCTAGTTTTCAGATGATTTTTTTGCATGGACTTCCATCATAACCTTCCCTCTTAACATATATACATATATATATATATATATATATATATATATATATATATATATATATATATATATATATATATATATATATATGATCTGAAAAGTCTCGTATCATTTCAAATATTCCTCATTTAAATTTGATTTTTTTGACCGAAACTAGTGTATAATATACTATGATTTTGACTGAAACTTGCATTTAAAAAAGTTTCATAGAATCTAGTTTTATGATGAATTTTTTGCATGGAATTCCATCATAACCTTCCCTCTTAACATATATAAATAATCTGAAAAGTCTCGTATCATTTTAAATAGTCCCCAATTAAATTTGATTTTTTTGACCGAAACTAGTGTATAATATACTATGATTTTTGACCGAAACTTGCATTTCGAAAAGATTCATAAAATCTAATTTTCCGATGATTTTTTGCATGGACTTCCATCATAACCTTACATCGTAAAATGTATAAATGATATGTGATGTTCGTATCTTTTCAAATAGTCCCGAATTTAGTTTGATTTTTGAACGAAACTAGTATAAACTAGTGTATAATATATTATGATTTTTTGAGTGAAACTTGCATTTCGAAAAGTTTTTATAGAATCTAGTTTTAAGATGATTGTTTGCATGGACTTCCATCATAACCTTCCATCTTAACATAAATATATGTTTTGAAAAGTCTCATATCATTTCAAATAGTCCCCAATTAAATTTGATTTTTTTTACCGAAACTAGTGTATAATATACTATGATTTTTGATTGAAACTTGCATTTCGAAAAGTTCCGTAGAATCTTATTTTCCTATAAATTTTTGCATGGAATTTCATCATAACCTTCCCCCGTGAACTATATAAATGATATGTGATGTTTCCTATCATTTCAAATAGTCCCGAATTTAATTTGTTTATTGACCGAAACTAGTATAAACTAGTGTATAATATATTATGATTTTTTGAGCGAAACTTGCATTTCGAAAACTTTCATAGAATCTAGTTTTAAGATGATTTTTTTGCATGGACTTCCATCATAACCTTCCCTCTTAACATATATATATATATATATATATATATATATATATATATATATATATATATATATACATATATATATATATACATATACATATATATATATATATATACATATATATACATATATATACATATATATATATATATATATATATATATATATATATATATATATATATATATATATGATGTGAAAAGTCTCATATCATTTCAAATATTCCCCAATTAAATTTGATTATATTGACCGAAACTAGTATATAATATACTATGATTTTTTTTACTGAAACTTACATTTTCAAAAGTTTCATAGAACCTAGTTTTCAGATGATTTTTTTTGCATGGAATTCTATCATAACCTTCCCTCTTAACATATATAAATGATCTGAAAATTCTCGTATCATTTAAAATAGTCCCCAATTAAATTTGATTTTTTTGACCGAAACTAGTGTATAATATACTATAATTTTTGACCTAAACTTGCATTTCGAAAAGTTTCATAGAATCTAATTTTCAAATGATCTTTTGCATGGACTTCCATCATAACCTTCCATCGTAAAATATATAAATGATATGTGAAGTTTCGTATCATTACGAATAGTCCCGAATTTAATTTGATTTTTGACCGAAACTAGTATAAACTAGTGTATGATATATTATGATTTTTTGGCCGATACATGCATTTAGAAAAGTTTCATAGAATCTAGTTTCAGATGATTTTTTTGCATGGACTTCCATCATAACCTTCCCTCTTAACATATATATATATATATATATATATATATATATATATATATATATATATATATATATATATATATATATATATATATATATATATATATATATATATATATATATATATATATATATATATATATATATATATAATCTGAAAAGTCTCGTATCATTTCAAATATTCCTCATTTAAATTTGATTTTTTTGACCGAAACTAGTGTATAATATACTATGATTTTGACTGAAACTTGCATTTAAAAAAGTTTCATAGAATCTGGTTTTATGATGACTTTTTTGCATGGAATTCCATCATAACCTTCCCTCTTAACATATATAAATAATCTGAAAAGTCTCGTATCATTTTAAATAGTCCCCAATTAAATTTGATTTTTTTGACCGAAACTAGTGTATAATATACTATGATTTTTGACCGAAACATGCATTTCGAAAAGATTCATAAAATCTAATTTTCCGATGATTTTTTGAATGGACTTCCATCATAACCTTCCATCGTAAAATGTATAAATGATATGTGATGTTCGTATCTTTTCGAATAGTCCCGAATTTAATTTGATTTTTGAACGAAACTAGTATAAACTAGTGTATAATATATTATGATTTTTTGAGTGAAACTTACATTTCGAAAAGTTTTTATATAATCTAGTTTTAAGATGATTGTTTGCATGGACTTCCATCATAACCTTCCATCTTAACATAAATATATGTTTTGAAAAGTCTCATATCATTTCAAATAGTCCCCAATTAAATTTGATTTTTTTTACCGAAACTAGTGTATAATATACTATGATTTTTGATTGAAACTTGCATTTCGAAAAGTTCCGTAGAATCTTATTTTCCTATAAATTTTTGCATGGAATTTCATCATAACCTTCCCCCGTGAACTATATAAATGATATGTGATGTTTCCTATCATTTCAAATAGTCCCGAATTTAATTTGTTTATTGACCGAAACTAGTATAAACTAGTGTATAATATATTATGATTTTTTGAGCGAAACTTGCATTTCGAAAACTTTCATAGAATCTAGTTTTAAGATGATTTTTTTGCATGGACTTCCATCATAACCTTCCCTCTTAACATATATATATATATATATATATATATATATATATATATATATATATATATATATATACATATATATATATATACATATACATATATATATATATATATACATATATATACATATATATACATATATATATATATATATATATATATATATATATATATATATATGATGTGAAAAGTCTCATATCATTTCAAATATTCCCCAATTAAATTTGATTATATTGACCGAAACTAGTATATAATATACTATGATTTTTTTTACTGAAACTTACATTTTCAAAAGTTTCATAGAACCTAGTTTTCAGATGATTTTTTTGCATGGAATTCTATCATAACCTTCCCTCTTAACATATATAAATGATCTGAAAATTCTCGTATCATTTAAAATAGTCCCCAATTAAATTTGATTTTTTTGACCGAAACTAGTGTATAATATACTATAATTTTTGACCTAAACTTGCATTTCGAAAAGTTTCATAGAATCTAATTATCAAATGATCTTTTGCATGGACTTCCATCATAACCTTCCATCGTAAAATATATAAATGATATGTGAAGTTTCGTATCATTACGAATAGTCCCGAATTTAATTTGATTTTTGACCGAAACTAGTATAAACTAGTGTATGATATATTATGATTTTTTGGCCGATACATGCATTTAGAAAAGTTTCATAGAATCTAGTTTTCAGATGATTTTTTTGCATGGACTTCCATCATAACCTTCCCTCTTAACACACATATATATATATATATATATATATATATATATATATATATATACATATATATATATACATATATATATATATATACATATATATATATACATATATATATATACATATATATATATATATATACATATATATATATATATATATATATACATATATATATATATATATATATATATATATATATATATATATATATATATATATATATATATATATATATATATATATATATATATATATATATATATATGATCTGAAAAGTCTCGTATCATTTCAAATATTCCTCATTTAAATTTGATTTTTTTGACCGAAACTAGTGTATAATATACTATGATTTTGACTGAAACTTGCATTTAAAAAAGTTTCATAGAATCTAGTTTTATGATGACTTTTTTGCATGGAATTCCATCATAACCTTCCCTCTTAACATTTATAAATAATCTGAAAAGTCTCGTATCATTTTAAATAGTCCCCAATTAAATTTGATTTTTTTGACCGAAACTAGTGTATAATATACTATGATTTTTGACCGAAACTTGCATTTCGAAAAGATTCATAAAATCTAATTTTCCGATGATTTTTTGCATGGACTTCCATCATAACCTTCCATCGTAAAATGTATAAATGATATGTGAAGTTCGTATCTTTTCGAATAGTCCCGAATTTAATTTGATATTTGAACGAAACTAGTATAAACTAGTGTATAATATATTATGATTTTTTGAGTGAAACTTGCATTTCGAAAAGTTTTTATAGAATTTAGTTTTAAGATGATTGTTTGCATGGACTTCCATCATAACCTTCCATCTTAACATAAATATATGTTTTGAAAAGTCTCATATCATTTCAAATAGTCCCCAATTAAATTTGTTTTTTTTTGACCGAAACTAGTGTATAATATACTATGATTTTTGATTGAAACTTGCATTTCGAAAAGTTCCGTAGAATCTTATTTTCCTATAACTTTTTGCATGGAATTTCATCATAACCTTCCCCCGTGAACTATATAAATGATATGTGATGTTTCCTATCATTTCAAATAGTCCCGAATTTAATTTGTTTATTGACCGAAACTAGTATAAACTAGTGTATAATATATTATGATTTTTTGAGCGAAACTTGCATTTCGAAAACTTTCATAGAATCTAGTTTTAAGATGATTTTTTTGCATGGACTTCAATCATAACCTTCCCTCTTAACATATATATATATATATATATATATATATATATATATATATATATACATATATATATATATATATATATATATATACATATAAATATATATACATATATATACATATATATATATATATATGATGTGAAAAGTCTCATATCATTTCAAATATTTCCCAATAAAATTTGATTATATTGACCGAAACTAGTATATAATATACTATGATTTTTTTTACTGAAACTTACATTTCAAAAAGTTTCATAGAACCTAGTTTTCAGATGATTTTTTTCGCATGGAATTCCATCATAACCTTCCCTCTTAACATATATAAATGATCTTAAAATTCTCGTATCATTTAAAATAGTCCCCAATTAAATTTGATTTTTTTGACCGAAACTAGTGTATAATATACTATAATTTTTTACCTAAACTTGCATTTCGAAAAGTTTCATAGAATCTAATTTTCAAATGATCTTTTGCATGGACTTCCATCATAACCTTCCATCGTAAAATATATAAATGATATGTGAAGTTTCGTATCATTACGAATAGTCCCGAATTTAATTTGATTTTTGACCGAAACTAGTATAAACTAGTGTATGATATATTATGATTTTTTGGCCGATACATGAATTTAGAAAAGTTTCATAGAATCTAGTTTTCAGATGATTTTTTTGCATGGACTTCCATCATAACCTTCCCTCTTAACATATATACATATATATATATATATATATATATATATATATATATATATATATATATATATATATATATATATATATATATATATATATATATATATATATATATATATGATCTGAAAAGTCTCGTATCATTTCAAATATTCCTCATTTAAATTTGATTTTTTTGACCGAAACTAGTGTATAATATACTATGATTTTGACTGAAACTTGCATTTAAAAAAGTTTCATAGAATCTAGTTTTATGATGAATTTTTTGCATGGAATTCCATCATAACCTTCCCTCTTAACATATATAAATAATCTGAAAAGTCTCGTATCATTTTAAATAGTCCCCAATTAAATTTGATTTTTTTGACCGAAACTAGTGTATAATATACTATGATTTTTGACCGAAACTTGCATTTCGAAAAGATTCATAAAATCTAATTTTCCGATGATTTTTTGCATGGACTTCCATCATAACCTTACATCGTAAAATGTATAAATGATATGTGATGTTCGTATCTTTTCGAATAGTCCCGAATTTAGTTTGATTTTTGAACGAAACTAGTATAAACTAGTGTATAATATATTATGATTTTTTGAGTGAAACTTGCATTTCGAAAAGTTTTTATAGAATCTAGTTTTAAGATGATTGTTTGCATGGACTTCCATCATAACCTTCCATCTTAACATAAATATATGTTTTGAAAAGTCTCATATCATTTCAAATAGTCCCCAATTAAATTTGATTTTTTTTACCGAAACTAGTGTATAATATACTATGATTTTTGATTGAAACTTGCATTTCGAAAAGTTCCGTAGAATCTTATTTTCCTATAAATTTTTGCATGGAATTTCATCATAACCTTCCCCCGTGAACTATATAAATGATATGTGATGTTTCCTATCATTTCAAATAGTCCCGAATTTAATTTGTTTATTGACCGAAACTAGTATAAACTAGTGTATAATATATTATGATTTTTTGAGCGAAACTTGCATTTCGAAAACTTTCATAGAATCTAGTTTTAAGATGATTTTTTTGCATGGACTTCCATCATAACCTTCCCTCTTAACATATATATATATATATATATATATATATATATATATATATATATATATATATATATATATATACATATATATATATATACATATACATATATATATATATATATATACATATATATACATATATATACATATATATATATATATATATATATATATATGATGTGAAAAGTCTCATATCATTTCAAATATTCCCCAATTAAATTTGATTATATTGACCGAAACTAGTATATAATATACTATGATTTTTTTTACTGAAACTTACATTTTCAAAAGTTTCATAGAACCTAGTTTTCAGATGATTTTTTTTGCATGGAATTCTATCATAACCTTCCCTCTTAACATATATAAATGATCTGAAAATTCTCGTATCATTTAAAATAGTCCCCAATTAAATTTGATTTTTTTGACCGAAACTAGTGTATAATATACTATAATTTTTGACCTAAACTTGCATTTCGAAAAGTTTCATAGAATCTAATTTTCAAATGATCTTTTGCATGGACTTCCATCATAACCTTCCATCGTAAAATATATAAATGATATGTGAAGTTTCGTATCATTACGAATAGTCCCGAATTTAATTTGATTTTTGACCGAAACTAGTATAAACTAGTGTATGATATATTATGATTTTTTGGCCGATACATGCATTTAGAAAAGTTTCATAGAATCTAGTTTCAGATGATTTTTTTGCATGGACTTCCATCATAACCTTCCCTCTTAACATATATATATATATATATATATATATATATATATATATATATATATATATATATATATATATATATATATATATATATATATATATATATATATATATATATATATATATATATATATATATATATATATATATATATATATATATATAATCTGAAAAGTCTCGTATCATTTCAAATATTCCTCATTTAAATTTGATTTTTTTGACCGAAACTAGTGTATAATATACTATGATTTTGACTGAAACTTGCATTTAAAAAAGTTTCATAGAATCTGGTTTTATGATGACTTTTTTGCATGGAATTCCATCATAACCTTCCCTCTTAACATATATAAATAATCTGAAAAGTCTCGTATCATTTTAAATAGTCCCCAATTAAATTTGATTTTTTTGACCGAAACTAGTGTATAATATACTATGATTTTTGACCGAAACATGCATTTCGAAAAGATTCATAAAATCTAATTTTCCGATGATTTTTTGAATGGACTTCCATCATAACCTTCCATCGTAAAATGTATAAATGATATGTGATGTTCGTATCTTTTCGAATAGTCCCGAATTTAATTTGATTTTTGAACGAAACTAGTATAAACTAGTGTATAATATATTATGATTTTTTGAGTGAAACTTACATTTCGAAAAGTTTTTATATAATCTAGTTTTAAGATGATTGTTTGCATGGACTTCCATCATAACCTTCCATCTTAACATAAATATATGTTTTGAAAAGTCTCATATCATTTCAAATAGTCCCCAATTAAATTTGATTTTTTTTACCGAAACTAGTGTATAATATACTATGATTTTTGATTGAAACTTGCATTTCGAAAAGTTCCGTAGAATCTTATTTTCCTATAAATTTTTGCATGGAATTTCATCATAACCTTCCCCCGTGAACTATATAAATGATATGTGATGTTTCCTATCATTTCAAATAGTCCCGAATTTAATTTGTTTATTGACCGAAACTAGTATAAACTAGTGTATAATATATTATGATTTTTTGAGCGAAACTTGCATTTCGAAAACTTTCATAGAATCTAGTTTTAAGATGATTTTTTTGCATGGACTTCCATCATAACCTTCCCTCTTAACATATATATATATATATATATATATATATATATATATATATATATATATATATATATATATACATATATATATATATATACATATACATATATATATATATATATATACATATATATACATATATATACATATATATATATATATATATATATATATATATATATATATATATATATATATATGATGTGAAAAGTCTCATATCATTTCAAATATTCCCCAATTAAATTTGATTATATTGACCGAAACTAGTATATAATATACTATGATTTTTTTTACTGAAACTTACATTTTCAAAAGTTTCATAGAACCTAGTTTTCAGATGATTTTTTTGCATGGAATTCTATCATAACCTTCCCTCTTAACATATATAAATGATCTGAAAATTCTCGTATCATTTAAAATAGTCCCCAATTAAATTTGATTTTTTTGACCGAAACTAGTGTATAATATACTATAATTTTTGACCTAAACTTGCATTTCGAAAAGTTTCATAGAATCTAATTATCAAATGATCTTTTGCATGGACTTCCATCATAACCTTCCATCGTAAAATATATAAATGATATGTGAAGTTTCGTATCATTACGAATAGTCCCGAATTTAATTTGATTTTTGACCGAAACTAGTATAAACTAGTGTATGATATATTATGATTTTTTGGCCGATACATGCATTTAGAAAAGTTTCATAGAATCTAGTTTTCAGATGATTTTTTTGCATGGACTTCCATCATAACCTTCCCTCTTAACACATATATATATATATATATATATATATATATATATATATATATATATATATATATATATATATATATATATATATATATATATATATATATATATATATATATATATATATATATATATATATATATATATATATATATATATATATATATATATATATATATATATATATATGATCTGAAAAGTCTCGTATCATTTCAAATATTCCTCATTTAAATTTGATTTTTTGGACCGAAACTAGTGTATAATATACTATGATTTTGACTGAAACTTGCATTTAAAAACGTTTCATAGAATCTGGTTTTATGATGACTTTTTTGCATGGAATTCCATCATAACCTTCCCTCTTAACATATATAAATAATCTGAAAAGTCTCGTATCATTTTAAATAGTCCCCAATTAAATTTGATTTTTTTGACCGAAACTAGTGTATAATATACTATGATTTTTGACCGAAACATGCATTTCGAAAAGATTCATAAAATCTAATTTTCCGATGATTTTTTGCATGGACTTCCATCATAACCTTCCATCGTAAAATGTATAAATGATATGTGATGTTCGTATCTTTTCGAATAGTCCCGAATTTAATTTGATTTTTGAACGAAACTAGTATAAACTAGTGTATAATATATTATGATTTTTTGAGTGAAACTTGCATTTCGAAAAGTTTTTATATAATCTAGTTTTAAGATGATTGTTTGCATGGACTTCCATCATAACCTTCCATCTTAACATAAATATATGTTTTGAAAAGTCTCATATCATTTCAAATAGTCCCCAATTAAATTTGATTTTTTTTACCGAAACTAGTGTATAATATACTATGATTTTTGATTGAAACTTGCATTTCGAAAAGTTCCGTAGAATCTTATTTTCCTATAAATTTTTGCATGGAATTTCATCATAACCTTCCCCCGTGAACTATATAAATGATATGTGATGTTTCCTATCATTTCAAATAGTCCCGAATTTAATTTGTTTATTGACCGAAACTAGTATAAACTAGTGTATAATATATTATGATTTTTTGAGCGAAACTTGCATTTCGAAAACTTTCATAGAATCTAGTTTTAAGATGATTTTTTTGCATGGACTTCCATCATAACCTTCCCTCTTAACATATATATATATATATATATATATATATATATATATATATATATATATATATATATATATATACATATATATATATACATATACATATATATATATACATATATATACATATATATACATATATATATATATATATATATATATATATATATATATATATATATATATATATATATATATATATGATGTGAAAAGTCTCATATCATTTCAAATATTCCCCAATTAAATTTGATTATATTGACCGAAACTAGTATATAATATACTATGATTTTTTTTACTGAAACTTACATTTTCAAAAGTTTCATAGAACCTAGTTTTCAGATGATTTTTTTGCATGGAATTCTATCATAACCTTCCCTCTTAACATATATAAATGATCTGAAAATTCTCGTATCATTTAAAATAGTCCCCAATTAAATTTGATTTTTTTGACCGAAACTAGTGTATAATATACTATAATTTTTGACCTAAACTTGCATTTCGAAAAGTTTCATAGAATCTAATTATCAAATGATCTTTTGCATGGACTTCCATCATAACCTTCCATCGTAAAATATATAAATGATATGTGAAGTTTCGTATCATTACGAATAGTCCCGAATTTAATTTGATTTTTGACCGAAACTAGTATAAACTAGTGTTTGATATATTATGATTTTTTGGCCGATACATGCATTTAGAAAAGTTTCATAGAATCTAGTTTTCAGATGATTTTTTTGCATGGACTTCCATCATAACCTTCCCTCTTAACATATATATATATATATATATATATATATATATATATATATATATATATATATATATATATATATATATATATATATATATATATATATATATATATATATATATATGATCTGAAAAGTCTCGTATCATTTCAAATATTCCTCATTTAAATTTGATTTTTTTGACCGAAACTAGTGTATAATATACTATGATTTTGACTGAAACTTGCATTTAAAAAAGTTTCATAGAATCTGGTTTTATGATGACTTTTTTGCATGGAATTCCATCATAACCTTCCCTCTTAACATATATAAATAATCTGAAAAAGTCTCGTATCATTTTAAATAGTCCCCAATTAAATTTGATTTTTTTGACCGAAACTAGTGTATAATATACTATGATTTTTGACCGAAACTTGCATTTCGAAAAGTTTCATAAAATCTAATTTTCCGATGATTTTTTGCATGGACTTCCATCATAACCTTCCATCATAAAATATATAAATGATATGTGAAGTTCGTATCATTTAGAATAGTCCCGAATTTAGTTTGATTTTTGAACGAAACTAGTATAAACTAGTGTATAATATATTATGATTTTTTGAGTGAAACTTGCATTTCGAAAAGTTTTTATAGAATCTAGTTTTAAGATGATTGTTTGCATGGACTTCCATCATAACCTTCCATCTTAACATAAATATATGTTTTGAAAAGTCTCATATCATTTCAAATAGTCCCCAATTAAATTTGATTTTTTTTGACCGAAACTAGTGTATAATATACTATGATTTTTGATTGAAACTTGGATTTCGAAAAGTTCCGTAGAATCTTATTTTCCTATAACTTTTTGCATGGAATTTCATCATAACCTTCCCCCGTGAACTATATAAATGATATGTGATGTTTCCTATCATTTCAAATAGTCCCGAATTTAATTTGTTTATTGACCGAAACTAGTATAAACTAGTGTTTGATATATTATGATTTTTTGGCCGATACATGCATTTAGAAAAGTTTCATAGAATCTAGTTTTCAGATGATTTTTTTGCATGGACTTCCATCATAACCTTCCCTCTTAACATATATATATATATATATATATATATATATATATATATATATATATATATATATATATATATATATATATATATATATATATATATATATATATATATATATATATATATATATATATATATATATATGATCTGAAAAGTCTCGTATCATTTCAAATATTCCTCATTTAAATTTGATTTTTTTGACCGAAACTAGTGTATAATATACTATGATTTTGACTGAAACTTGCATTTAAAAAAGTTTCATAGAATCTGGTTTTATGATGACTTTTTTGCATGGAATTCCATCATAACCTTCCCTCTTAACATATATAAATAATCTGAAAAAGTCTCGTATCATTTTAAATAGTCCCCAATTAAATTTGATTTTTTTGACCGAAACTAGTGTATAATATACTATGATTTTTGACCGAAACTTGCATTTCGAAAAGTTTCATAAAATCTAATTTTCCGATGATTTTTTGCATGGACTTCCATCATAACCTTCCATCATAAAATATATAAATGATATGTGAAGTTCGTATCATTTAGAATAGTCCCGAATTTAGTTTGATTTTTGAACGAAACTAGTATAAACTAGTGTATAATATATTATGATTTTTTGAGCGAAACTTGCATTTCGAAAACTTTCATAGAATCTAGTTTTAAGATGATTTTTTTGCATGGACTTCCATCATAACATTCCCTCTTAACATATATATATATATATATATATATATATATATATATATATATATATATATATATATATATATATATATATATATACATATATATATACATATATATATATATATATATATATATACATACATATATATATATATATATATATATGATGTGAAAAGTCTCATATCATTTCAAATATTCCCCAATTAAATTTGATTATATTGACCGAAACTAGTATATAATATACTATGATTTTTTTTACTGAAACTTACATTTCAAAAAGTTTCATAGAACCTAGTTTTCAGATGATTTTTTTGCATGGAATTCTATCATAACCTTCCCTCTTAACATATATAAATGATCTGAAAATTCTCGTATCATTTAAAATAGTCCCCAATTAAATTTGATTTTTTTGACAAAAACTAGTTTATAATATACTATAATTTTTGACCTAAACTTGCATTTCGAAAAGTTTCATAGAATCTAATTTTCAAATGATCTTTTGCATGGACTTCCATCATAACCTTCCATCGTAAAATATATAAATGATATGTGAAGTTTCGTATCATTACGAATAGTCCCGAATTTAATTTGATTTTTGACTGAAACTAGTATAAACTAGTGTATGATATATTATGATTTTATGGCCGATACATGCATTTAGAAAAGTTTCATAGAATCTAGTTTTCAGATGATTTTTTTGCAAGGACTTCCATCATAACCTTCCCTCTTAACACACACACACACACACACACACACACACATATATATATATATATATATATATATATATATATATATATATATATATATATATATATATATATATATATATATATATATATATATATATATATATATATATATATATATATATATATATATATATATATATATATATATATATGATCTGAAAAGTCTCGTATCATTTCAAATATTCCTCATTTAAATTTGATTTTTTTGACCGAAACTAGTGTATAATATACTATGATTTTGACTGAAACTTGCATTTAAAAAAGTTTCATAGAATCTAGTTTTATGATGACTTTTTTGCATGGAATTCCATCATAACCTTCCCTCTTAACATATATAAATAATCTGAAAAGTCTCGTATCATTTTAAATAGTCCCCAATTAAATTTGATTTTTTTGACCGAAACTAGTGTATAATATACTATGATTTTTGACCGAAACTTGCATTTCGAAAAGTTTCATAAAATCTAATTTTCCGATGATTTTTTGCATGGACTTCCATCATAACCTTCCATCGTAAAATATATAAATGATATGTGAAGTTCGTATCATTTCGAATAGTCCCAAATTTAATTTAATTTTTGAACGAAATTAGTATAAACTAGTGTATAATATATTATGATTTTTTGAGAGAAACTTGCATTTCGAAAAGTTTTTATAGAATTTAGTTTTAAGATGATTGTTTGCATGAACTTCCATCATAACCTTCCATCTTAACATAAATATATGATTTGAAAAGTCTCATATCATTTCAAATAGTCCCCAATTAAATTTGATTTTTTTGACAGAAACTAGTGTATAATATACTTTGATTTTTGACTGAAAATTGCATTTCGAAAAGTTTCGTGGAATCTAATTTTCCTATTAGTTTTTGCATGGACTTTCATCATAACCTTCCCTCGTGAACTATATAAATGATATGTGAAGTTTCCTATCATTTCAAATAGTCCCGGATTTAATTTGATTATTGACCGAAACTAGTATAAACTAGTGTATAATATATTATGATTTTTTGAGCGAAAATTGCGATCTAAACGCAGCGGAAAACAAAAAATTTTCCTTTAGTGATCCTTACGAATGAGCATGGTCAGTGATAGAATCGTTACCTCTTTGTGGCGATTCAGATCTTTGATGCAGCGATCACAAGCGTTGATGAAGTGCAACGCCTCTACTCAGTCCACACGAACAGCTTCCGGTCACAGTGCTAGCTGCTTACGAACGGAATTATTTGAGTGAGAATCAAAAACGAAATTGCATCAAGTAAAAGCTTCATCACAAGGGTTCCTTTTATAGACTCTCTTGTGGGCTGCGGGCTAAAAGCCCAATTCACATGATCCATAATAATATTATATATTATTATAATAACTATTATTATAATAAATATATTTATTTTATTATTATTTTATAACCATTATAAAATAACAATAATTATTATTATATTATCCGAATTTCTATTTTTCACTTAAGTGCACCGTACCTTACGGTGTTCCTTTGATTTCTCTATCTCTCATCAAACTGTCCTTATGTGTGTGACCCTGTAGGATTTCGTAACGTTGGTAATTATATTAAATTATATATTTAACATAATAAACAGTGAGCGGTATCTAGCAACACATCACTGCTACCCAAGTCACGAAAATGTCATGTGATCTGACAAAACCTTTTTCGTGATAATATATGTTTGTACAATTACCCTTTTGCCCCTATGTCTATATTGAACACAAGGCATACACTGTGTCATCCTTGTCCAGTTCAATATTGGGCCCTTAGACATTTCTCCTGTTATGCAGGATTGGCAAATTCCATCTAGGACACTCATGTCCCTCAGCATGCTTCGTGGAGTGCCCATCAACTGTCTTTATGATCATCCAGTTACGGATAATGTTTGATCAGCAATAAAGCACCCGACTCTACATCTAGGGTCCATAGTGGTTTCAGGTCGAAGGGTGGTAATACACCATTATCACCATGAGAATAACTTATGACACTTTGCATAACATACTATGTAGTATTCTCATAGCGGGTCAATCCGGTATAAATATTACTCCTAATATTTATACCTATGTCAAGACTTGATAACCCTTTATCCATGATCCATGAGATGTGATCATCAGTCTATCTTCATAATAGTCTCAATGCTTTAATGTTATCCCACTTTGCAATAAAGCTTGACTACGGATATTTTAAGAATAATGTCTTTATGTTTAATGGGATCTCATGATTAAGTCACACTTAACATTTCATTAAACAGACTAACTATTCTAGGGACTTTATTATTCTGAAAGACAAACATAATAAAGAAATGCCTTTTATTATTAAACGAATAATCCGATACAAGTACCAAAAAGTATTGGCCTCTAGGGCTTACACCAACAATCTCCCACTAGCACTAGAGCCAATTAGGCATACCCTTAATACCCATAGATCTAGTATGACCATCATGCTTCTGTTGCGCAAGAGGCTTTGTTAATGGGTCAGCGATATTGTCAAGTGTAGGTACTCTGCATATCTTCACATCTCCCCGATCGATTATCTCTCGAATGAGGTGATAACGCCTAAGTATGTGTTTGGATCGTTGGTGAGATCTAGGCTCCTTAGCTTGTGCGATAGCACCATTGTTATCACAATATAAACCAATGGGATCCACAATGCTAGGGACTATGCCAAGTTCACTAATGAACTTCTTGATCCAAACAGCTTCCTTTGCTGCATTTGAGGCAGCAATATACTCGGCCTCAGTTGTAGAATCAGCAACTGTTTCCTGCTTTGAACTTTTCCAGCTCACAGCGCCACCATTGAGACAGAACACATAACCAGATTGTGATCTAAAATCATCCTTATCTGTCTGGAAGCTAGCATCAGTGTAACCAATTACATCAAGCTCTTCCTGACCTCCATATATCAAGAATGAATCCTTAGTCCTTCTCAAGTACTTAAGGATATTCTTGATAGCTACCCAGTGAGCATCACCGGGATCAGATTGGTACCTACTCGTTGCACTTAATGCATACGAGACATCTGGTCGAGTACATAACATGGCATACATGATAGATCCTATTGCAGATGCATATGGAATCTTATTCATGCGATCCCTTTCTTCCTTAGTTGAAGGGGATTGTGTTTTTGATAAACACAGACCATGTTGCATAGGTATGAATCCTTTCTTGGAATCATGCATATTAAAGCGTCTCAACACTTTATCTATGTATGTACTCTGACTTAGGCCAAGCAGTTTTTGTGATCTATCTCTATAGATCCTAATTCCTAATATATAGGCTGCTTCACCTAGGTCTTTCATAGAAAAACAATTCCCTAACCAAGTCTTCACTTGTTGCAAGGTAGGGACATCGTTTCCAATGAGTAATATGTCATCTACATATAATACCAGAAACACGATCATGCTCCCACTAACCTTCTTGTAGACACAAGGTTCATCTTCATTTTTGATGAATCCATATTGTTTTACGGTTTCATCAAAACGAAGATTCCAGCTTCTGGAAGCTTGCTTTAATCCATAGATTGATCGCTGTAACTTGCATATCTTTTGGGCATCTTGTGGTATGTCAAATCCTTCAGGTTGTGTCATGTACACATCCTCAAGAAGATTCCCATTAAGGAAAGCAGTTTTGACATCCATCTGCCATATTTCATAATCATGATATGCAGCGATGGCAAGTAAAATCCGAACAGATTTAAGCATTGCAACTGGTGAAAAGGTTTCATCATAGTCAACCCCATGAATTTGTTTATAGCCTTTTGCAACCAGTCTTGCTTTATAGGTATGTACCTTACCATCCATGTCAGTCTTCTTCTTGAAGACCCACTTGCATCCTATAGGGTTAACTCCTATAGGAGGTTCTACCAAGGTCCAAACCTGGTTTGTGTACATGGAATCCATTTCAGATTTCATGGCTTCTAGCCACTTCTCAGACTCAGGACCAGTTATGGCCTCTTTGTAGGTCACAGGCTCATCTTGATCCATGAGTAATACATCACCCTGATCACTTATGAGATATCCATATCTCTCAGGTTGGTGACGTGTCCTGCTTGACCTACGCTGGTCTTGTTCTACTTGAGCAGGTTGCTCTTCCACAACTACTTGTGTTTCCTGCTCTAGTTCTTCCATAGGTGTTTCAATGTTTTGTGATTCTTGAATTTCTTCAAGCTCTATTTTCCTCCCACTGTTTCCTTTGGAAATAAAATCCCTTTCCAGAAAGACTCCAGTTCGAGCGACAAACACTTTGCCCTCAGAAGGATTGTAGAAGTAATATCCTCTTGTTTCTTTAGGATACCCCACAAATAAGCATTTGTCAGATTTGGGCTCAAGCTTGGTTGAAATTTGTCGTTTGACGTAAACTTCGCAACCCCAAATCTTCATGTAAGACATATGTGGTTTCTTACCACTCCATATCTCATATGGTGTCTTATCAACCTTTTTGGATGGAACACGGTTAAGTGTGTAAGCTGCTGTTAATAATGCATGTCCCCAAAAGGAGTTTGGAAGATCGGCGTGACTCATCATGGATCGGACCATGTCTAACAAGGTTCGATTTCTTCTCTCAGATACACCATTCCATTGTGGTGTTCCAGGAGGAGTAAGTTGGGATAGAATCCCATACTCTTTTAGATGGTCATCAAATTCTAGGCTTAAATATTCACCGCCTCGATCTGATCGAAGAACTTTAATATTCTTCCCTAGTTGGTTTTGTACTTCATTCTTGAATTCCTTGAACTTTTCAAAGGACTCAGATTTGTGTTTCATTAAATACACATATCCGTATCTACTGAAGTCATCAGTGAAAGTGATGAAGTACTGAAAACCTCCTCTGGCTGGTATGTTCAGTGGTCCACATACATCAGTATGTATGAGTGCCAAAAGATCATTAGCCCTTTCACCTTTTCCTGTGAATGGGGACTTTGTCATCTTTCCAATTAAACAAGATCTGCATGTGTCATATGATTCATAATCAAAAGAGTCCAAGAGTCCATCTTTATGGAGTTTGGAAATGCGTTTCTCATTTATGTGGCCTAATCGACAGCGCCAAAGGTAAGTTGGATTCAACTCATTAGGTTTCAACCTTTTAGTATTAATGTTATAAATTGGCATTTCAAGATCAAGGACATATAGTCCATTATTCATTTTTGCAGTAGCATAGAATATATCATTCAAATAAATGGAGCAACAATTGTTCTTTATTATGAATGAAAAACCAAACTTGTCCAAACAAGAAACGGAAATAATATTCCTTCTAATTGCAGGTACATAATAACAGTTCTCTAACTGAATTATTAAACCACTAGGTAAAGTTAAAACATAAGTTCCTACAGCTAAAGCAGCAACCTTTGCTCCATTTCCAACTCGTAGGTCAACTTCACCTTTTGCCAAATCTCTACTCCTTTTTAGCCCTTGCACATTAGTACAAATGTGAGAACCGCATCCAGTATCTAATACCCATGATGCAGAAGTAGATAAATTAATTTCAATAACAAAAATACCTGAATTTGAAGTCTCTACTCCATTTTTCTTATCTTCCAGGTACTTTGGGCAATTTCTCTTCCAATGTCCGGTCTTACCGCAATGGAAGCAAGTGCCCTCCTTTGCTATTCCTCCACTAGGCTTCAAAACAGGAGGAGTGGGTTTGGGTTTGGCAACTTCCTTGCCTTTCCCTCTACCACCCTGTTTGATGGGCCTCTTGTTCTGTTTCTTTCCATTACTGACCATCAGAATAGATTTCCCTTTTGTCTTCATATTCTGCTCAGCAGTTCTCAACATGCCTAGCAGTTCTGGAAGACTTTTGTCCAAGTCATTCATATTGAAATTCAGGACAAACTGACTGAAGCTCTCTGGCAACGATTGCAAGATCAGATCAATCGCAAGTTCTTTTCCAAGGGGAAACCCTAATCTGTCAAGGTTCTCCACATACCCAATCATCTTGAGTACATGGGGACTTACAGGGGCTCCCTCAGCTAACTTGCTGTTAAAAAGGGACTTTGAAACCTGAAACCTCTCATTTCTTGCTTGCTCTTGATAAAGCATTTTCAGATGTCCGATCATATCGAACGCAGACATGTTCTCGTGTTGCTTTTGCAACTCAGAGTTCATGGTAGCAAGCATGAGGCAAGCGGTTTCATTGGCATCATCGAAATGCTTCTTATAAGCATCTCTTTCTGCCTTTGATGCAGAACTAGGAGGTTCCTCCTCAGGAACTGGTGTCTCCAAGACATACAGCTTCTTATCGTGCTTGAGGACAATCCTCAGATTACGGTGCCAATCCAGGAAATTTGTCCCAGACAATTTTTCCTTATCTAGGATGGATCGCAAAATATTGTTCGATGTGTTTGTTGTCATGGTAATCTACAAGAGAAATATGAAAATATAAGTATCATTAAAACAACATATTTAATTAGGCCTTTAATCAAATATGCTCCCACTATTTTATTCAAAACAAATGACCCTCATCATTTGATTCGGAAAATCCCGTTGGAAGACTTTCTAGTGGGTCGAGATCCATGTTTCACTTTGTTTTAAGTCAGCGTTAGGCTGATTACACAAAACTAAGTTATTTAGGTAGGAACTCCTTCCAATTGTATCTCATACAACTCTCGAATATTTTCAATTGGGTGAATAACTCCTTATTCTGATCCATCACATGAATCATTCCCAATTCTTGCTTCTAAACATGTATAATCTTATTATAATTTGTTTAGTTAAGTTTGACCCATTGTTTTAGCAATTGGATATTACAATTATCCCATCACACCTTACTAATATAGAACATGCACCTCGCGTAGGCGAAACCTACAATGCTCGATACTAGTCTTGATGAGTGCTAAAAATTGGAAAGCATAAACTTAATATTTAATTTTGAGGGAATTTGTTATTAGTTTGATCTCACCGGCTTAACATGCAAAACGTCTCTCACATGCATCAACATACAATTACATGCATCAACATACATATAAAAAGATACAATTATGGCCCCTAACGCAATTGTTCTCTCAAGCCAATGAGAGAACCTAAGCTAACCTAATAACGATCTAAGCTTCTCCAAGCATGATCTCCAAGGTTATCCTCCTTTAATATTGAATACTTCCTTTTTCTTCATAACATAATATTACATTACATATAAGAATACTCGTTTTACATACGAGGGAGTGAGATGAGAAAAGAAGTTACATAAAGAGATTGAGAGAGAGGCACGACTCGCAGGCCGTATTTAAAAATCCCAAAACAATAATAAAGGATAAACTAAGGCCATAACTGATCACCACAAATAAATAATAATAAACACACTTTTATTATTAGTTTAAAATTCCGATAATTAAATAAACTAAATTAAATTTCGGCTGATTGATCACACTTTGCAGACTTAGCCGGGGGTTCCGCTGCCTGGTCAGGGGTTGTCAGGGGCAGTGCCCCGGCGAAAAATTTTATGAACACTTCATTGTATTTCACGTCGTTTCCTGCACAACTTTTGTGCATTTACAACCCCAACCGGAAAAGTCTGCGGCAATACAACACTTGTACTGCCATTAATCCTAATGCAACAATTTCATGCCGTCAAACACAACTCGATTGATAACTCAATATGATAGATCAACATGTCATTGCTTCACCATACTAACGTCGGATTCCGAAGCGAATGAAAATGATGATCTTTCAAAAGAATTACAATCCTTATGTGATTGAATGGATGAAATCAAAACAGTATATCCCATATACCATCTTTGCATCAGAATTTCTTATATCTTATATAAAAGTGATCGATCTAATTGTGTAACCTATGGATGATCAATGTATCGCACAACTTCACCATACTAATGTCGGTTTCTGAAGCATAATCAACATCAATCATCCAAATCGTACACAACAGATGCCAAATTTAATTAATCGTTTATTGTTAAATTCGTTCTGTGTTTTAATCGAATCAAATACAGAAAAAAAAACGGAAATTTAACAGCTATCAGATCCATGGTTTCGTAAGTGGCTCTGATACCACTGAAGGAAAATTGCGATCTAAACGCAGCGGAAAACAAAAAATTTTCCTTTAGTGATCCTTACGAATGAGCATGGTCAGTGATAGAATCGTTACCTCTTTGTGGCGATTCAGATCTTTGATGCAGCGATCACAAGCGTTGATGAAGTGCAACGCCTTTACTCAGTCCACACGAACAGCTTCCGGTCACAGTGCTAGCTGCTTACGAACGGAATTATTTGAGTGAGAATCAAAAACGAAATTGCATCAAGTAAAAGCTTCATCACAAGGGTTCCTTTTATAGACTCTCTTGTGGGCTGCGGGCTAAAAGCCCAATTCACATGATCCATAATAATATTATATATTATTATAATAACTATTATTATAATAAATATATTTATTTTATTATTATTTTATAACCATTATAAAATAACAATAATTATTATTATATTATCCGAATTTCTATTTTTCACTTAAGTGCACCGTACCTTACGGTGTTCCTTTGATTTCTCTATCTCTCATCAAACTGTCCTTATGTGTGTGACCCTGTAGGATTTCGTAACGTTGGTAATTATATTAAATTATATATTTAACATAATAAACAGTGAGCGGTATCTAGCAACACATCACTGCTACCCAAGTCACGAAAATGTCATGTGATCTGACAAAACCTTTTTCGTGATAATATATGTTTGTACAATTACCCTTTTGCCCCTATGTCTATATTGAACACAAGGCATACACTGTGTCATCCTTGTCCAGTTCAATATTGGGCCCTTAGACATTTCTCCTGTTATGCAGGATTGGCAAATTCCATCTAGGACACTCATGTCCCTCAGCATGCTTCGTGGAGTGCCCATCAACTGTCTTTATGATCATCCAGTTACGGATAATGTTTGATCAGCAATAAAGCACCCGACTCTACATCTAGGGTCCATAGTGGTTTCAGGTCGAAGGGTGGTAATACACCATTATCACCATGAGAATAACTTATGACACTTTGCATAACATACTATGTAGTATTCTCATAGCGGGTCAATCCGGTATAAATATTACTCCTAATATTTATACCTATGTCAAGACTTGATAACCCTTTATCCATGATCCATGAGATGTGATCATCAGTCTATCTTCATAATAGTCTCAATGCTTTAATGTTATCCCACTTTGCAATAAAGCTTGACTACGGATATTTTAAAAATAATGTCTTTATGTTTAATGGGATCTCATGATTAAGTCACACTTAACATTTCATTAAACAGACTAACTATTCTAGGGACTTTATTATTCTGAAAGACAAACATAATAAAGAAATGCCTTTTATTATTAAACGAATAATCCGATACAAGTACCAAAAAGTATTGGCCTCTAGGGCTTACACCAACAATATATATATATATATATATATATATATATATATATATATATATATATATATATATATATATATATATATATATATATATATATATATATATATATATATATATATATATATATATATATATATATATATATATATATATGATCTGAAAAGTCTCGTATCATTTCAAATATTCCTCATTTAAATTTGATTTTTTTGACCGAAACTAGTGTATAATATACTATGATTTTGACTGAAACTTGCATTTAAAAAAGTTTCATAGAATCTAGTTTTATGATGACTTTTTTGCATGGAATTCCATCATAACCTTCCCTCTTAACATATATAAATAATCTGAAAAGTCTCGTATCATTTTAAATAGTCCCCAATTAAATTTGATTTTTTTGACCGAAACTAGTGTATAATATACTATGATTTTTGACCGAAACTTGCATTTCGAAAAGTTTCATAAAATCTAATTTTCCGATGATTTTTTGCATGGACTTCCATCATAACCTTCCATCGTAAAATATATAAATGATATGTGAAGTTCGTATCATTTCGAATAGTCCCAAATTTAATTTATTTTTTGAACGAAACTAGTATAAACTAGTGTATAATATATTATGATTTTTTGAGAGAAACTTGCATTTCGAAAAGTTTTTATAGAATTTAGTTTTAAGATGATTGTTTGCATGAACTTCCATCATAACCTTCCATCTTAACATAAATATATGATTTGAAAAGTCTCATATCATTTCAAATAGTCCCCAATTAAATTTGATTTTTTTGACAGAAACTAGTGTATAATATACTTTGATTTTTGACTGAAAATTGCATTTCGAAAAGTTTCGTGGAATCTAATTTTCCTATTAGTTTTTGCATGGACTTTCATCATAACCTTCCCTCGTGAACTATATAAATGATATGTGAAGTTTCCTATCATTTCAAATAGTCCCGGATTTAATTTGATTATTGACCGAAACTAGTATAAACTAGTGTATAATATATTATGATTTTTTGAGCGAAACTTGCATTTCGAAAACTTTCATAGAATCAAGTTTTAAGATGATTTTTTTGCATGGACTACCATCATAACCTTCCCTCTCAACATATATATATATATATATATATATATATATATATATACATATATATATGATGTCAAAAGTCTCATATCATTTCAAATAGTTCCCAATTAAATTTGATTTTATTGACCGAAACTAGTGTATAATATACTATGATTTTTTTTACTGAAACTTGCATTTCAAAACGTTTCATAGAATCTAGTTTTCAGATGATTTTTTTGCATGGACTTCCATCATAACCTTCCCTCTTAACATATATAAATGATCTGAAAAGTCTAGTATCATTTAAAATAGTCCCCAATTAAATTTGATTTTTTTGACCGAAACTAGTGTATAATATACTATGATTTTTTACCGAAACTTGCATTTCGAAGAGTTTCATAAAATCTAATTTTCCGATGATTTTTTGCATGGACTTCCATCATAACCTTCCATCGTAAAATATATAAATGATATGTGAAGTTCGTATCATTTCGAATAGTCCCGAATTTAATTTGATTTTTAAACGAAACTAGTATAAACTAGTGTATAATATATTATGATTTTTTGAGTGAAACTTGCATTTCGAAAGGTTTTTTATAGAATCTAGTTTTAAGATGATTATATGTATGAACTTCCATCATAACCTTCCATCTTAACATAAATATATGATTTGAAAAGTCTCATATCATTTCAAATAGTCCCTAATTAAATTTGATTTTTTTGACCGAAACTAGTGTATAATATACTATAATTTTTTACTGAAACTTGCATTTCGAAAAGTTTCGTAGAATCTAATTTCCTATAATTTTTTGCATGGAATTTCATCATAACCTTCCCCCGTGAACTATATAAATGATATGTGAAGTTTCCTATCATTTAAAATAGTCCCGGATTTAATTTAATTATTTATCGAAACTAGTATAAACTAGTGTATAATATATTATGATTTTTTGAGCGAAACTTGCATTCCGAAAACTTTCATAGAATCTAGTTTTAAGATGATTTTTTTGCATGGACTTCCATCATAACCTTCCCTCTTAACACACACACACACACACACACACACACACACACACACACACACACACACACACACACACACACACACATATATATATATATATATATATATATATATATATATATATATATATATATATATATATGATCTGAAAAGTCTCATATCATTTCAAATAGTCCCCAATTAAATTTGATTTTTTTGACCGAAACTAGTGTATAATATACTATGATTTTTTTACTGAAACTTGCATTTAAAAAAGTTTCATAGAATCTAGTTTTCAGATGATTTTTTTGCATGGACTTCCATCATAACCTTCCCTCTTAACATATATAAATGATCTAAAAGTCTCGTATCATTTAAAATAATTCCCAATTAAATTTGATTTTTTTGACCGATACTAGTGTATAATACACTATGATTTTTGACCGAAACATGCATTTCGAAAATTTTCATAGAATCTAATTTTCCGATGATTTGTTTCATGGACTTCCATCATAACCTTCCATCGTAAAATATATAAATGATATGTGAAGTTCGTATCTTTTCGAATAGTCCCGAATTTAATTTGATTTTTGAACGAAACTAGTATAAACTAGTGTATAATATATTATGATTTCTTGACTGAAACATGCATTTCGAAAATTTTCGTAAAATCTAGTATTCATATGATTTTTTTGCATGGACTTCCATCATAACCTTTCCTCTTATCATATATAAATGATCTGAAAAACTATCGTAATATTTCAAATAGTCCCCAATTAAATTTGATTTTTTTTACCGAAACTAGTGTATAATATACTGATTTTTGAAAGAAACTTGCATTTCGAAAAGTCTCATAGAATCTAATTTTCAGTTGATTTTTTGTATGGACTTCCATCATAACCTTCCCTCGTGAAATATATAAATGATATGTGAAGTTTCGTATCATTTCGAACAGTCCCCGATTTAATTTGATTTTTGACCAAAATTAGTATAAACTAGTGTATAATATATAATGATTTTTTGTCCGAAATTTGCATTTAGAAAAGTTTCATAGAATCTAGTTTTCAGATGATGTTTTTTGCATGGACCTCTATCATAACCATCGCTCTTAACATATATAACTGATCTGAAAAGTCTCGTATCATTTCAAATAGTTCCCAATTAAATTTAATTTTTTTTGACCGAAACTAGTGTATAATATACTATGATTTTTGACTGAAACTTGCATTTCTTAAAGTTTCATAGAATCTTATTTTCCGATGAGTTTTTGCATGGACTTCCATCATAACCTTCCCTCGTAAAATATATAAATGATCTGAAATGTTTCGTATCATTTGGAACAGTCCTCGATTTAATTTTACTTTTTGACCGAAACTAGTGTATAATACACTATGGTGTTTTGATCGAAACTTACATTTCGAAAAGTTCCATAGAATCTAATTTTCAGATGGTTTTTGGAGTGAGATAAAGGTACAATAATTATGTCTTTAATTATGCGAATCAATTATATTTTTCCAATTATCTGTACTAACGCACAATCTGTATGTTTTTCTTAGCGGTGTTTTAACATCGAAGAAGAAAGAAAAGGTTTTTGTATGAAATTGGCTGAAAAGCTTTTACGAGGGTTTAGAACCCTTTTATCATCCAAGTTCCTTAAGGATGCGGATGATAATCATGTTAATGCGGAGCTTCCCAAAAAATATGAAAGTTTGATATCAGCAGAAGAATGGGAAGCCTTCAAATCCAAACGACAGGACCCGATATTTAAAAGACTAAGTGCCACAAATCGGGAAAGAGCATCAAGTCCCGCATATCCGTACCGAAAAGGACGTGTCGGATATGGACGCTTAAAACAATCCATGGTAAGTATTTATAAATTGCGATAATATATTTATTCATCATATATTAGTTTTATTTGATCAAATTGTATGACTGAATGTGCAGCTGTAGAAGGAGAAAAGTTCTGAAACATCTCTTCCTACACATGTTTTGTGGAAGGAAGCCCGTGTGGGCAAATATGGAGTTCCTAAAGAAGATGTTTTACAAGTATACGAGAAATGTGTAAGTATAACATTTTTTCTTTAATTAAATAAAAACTTTATAAACAAATATTTGACAAGTATACGGCATTCATCTGATTTTCCGGAGGCGCTATCTCAGTCTTTACCTCCAGATGATACTAGGAGCATATTTAGTTGGGCATTAGATGTCTGTGAGTATTCTGATCGGGTGAGAGGTAAGTGATTTGGAGTCACTCCGACCTCCCTGAGTATTAAAAAAGGAAAGGCTCTTAGTAATCGGGAGCTTCATGCAAAATTGGAAGCAATGCAAGCTGAGCTTGATGTATTAAGGAGAGAAAGAGAGGCTAGCGCCTCAGCATGTTTCAAAGATGGTTCGGACAAAGATAATATCAACTATACCTTTCAGCCAAACATTCCAAAGGTAATTACACATTAACAATTTCATTTTTTTATTGGTTTTAGGGCATTTCCCATTGTCAGCTCTATTTATCGTCACCATATTATCGGATGGTTGGCAAGGGAAAAGTGCATAACATTAGCAAAGTATTACTTCACACTAGAGAGCTCCCTGCTGGATGTTTGAAAGTATCAGTTGATATTGCAGTTGAGCCGAATGCATCATTACCATATCCTAACGATGGTTCGGATGCAACAACGGTGGAAGAAGCAGTAGGTTCGTTTGTTGCATGGCCGACAAACCTCATTAGCGTAGGATATGAGGTATGCCTAAAACCTTTGTTAACCTTAATATGTATATTCAAAGTTTTTACGTGCATTTTACGTACATTTTCTACTTGGTTATGTTAAATAGACTCCCACAAGATCCAAATCAAAAGATAATGCTATTCCGCGGCATACCAAGTCCGTGGTTTCAAAAAAACAATTATAATACAATTATATGACATATATGCATGGAAGTTGTTAAATTCTTAATTTCATCTAACTATTTATATGATATGTAGCTTCAAGAAAAGGAGGTTAGCAACGTCTCTGCACAACAAAAAAAGGAGGTTAGCAACACCTCCGCACAACAAAAAAGGCTGGTGCTAAGAAGTCCGTAGCTAGGAAAAAACCTACCACCAAGTATAGGTCGTGCCTCCAGACATTTCTAGAGATGACAAATATACCAACCGGAGGTGTTCGTCTTGTAATGAAGACTTCACACAAGTTTTTGGTCTTGAAGAAATTGGCGTCAATGTTATCAATACATATATCAGGTAAATCCGGTCTACTTTGTTATATTAATTGAACAACTTATTTACTCTATGTTTCAAATGAGGCGTCTAATGTTAATGATGTTTTTATTTAAGGTTTTTGTATGACAAATTGATGCTCCCCAATGGATTGGACGTAACATTTGGATTCTTAGCACCCGCGTCCGTCAACTTAAATTTAATCTTAAGTAGACCGGATAACGTGACGGAGTACGTTCTCAGGATCCTCATGGCCAAGAAAGATGCGGAGAAGTTGTTCTTTATACCGTTTAATACCGGGTTAGAATTTCATTCTAAATTCATCTATTATAATTATTTTGTATTTTGACGTCGTGTAGAAAATTTACATCTAACATTTATTTAATCATACAGTGGTCATTGGTTGTTGCTCGAAATCAATCCTATAAGAGAAATCGTTTATTATCTTGACTCGTTAGGAAATGATTGGACAACATACCCGAATATGAAGGACACGATTGACACGTAAGTGAGATTGTTCTAAATTTTCTTGTGTGTATTTATTAATTTATGTGAATTGTTCTAATTACTTCATTTTTATTTTATTAGCATCCTACAAGCTTTTCGAGCCCAACGAGATATCCAAACATCAAAGAGGAGAGCCAACGGGATTACATGGATAAAAGTGGCGGTATATTATTAATTATCACATTTTATATTATATTAGTGATGATACTTGATAAAACTTAGGATTTATCCATATTTTCTTTTCATCTGTAGTGTCCTCAGCAATGTAATCAAATAGATTGCGGATATTTCATGTTGAGGTTTATGCGAGATACTCTTGTTTTGGGCCGATTAGAGATTCCCACCGATGTATGTATTTCTAACTTATGAGTTATTTTAATATTTACACATATCTCTCATATAATTAAATAGTTGAACTTAAATCAAACTATGTTATATTATTATGTAGTACTTTGATGAATTCAAGTGTGCATATTATACAAAAGATCAAGTGGACGAAATCAAAGAGGAATGGTGTCAATTCATTATAGAGCTCAGTGTTATATGAGGTATAATATTGTACTCTTACTTTAATTGATGAGAATTTAAATATGTGTAACGTTGTAATTTCTATAATATTGTTTATTAATTGAATTACAATCTTTGTGTTGTTTCAGGACCTATGTATATTTGAAACAATGCTTTGGATGGATTAAATATGTGTAATTATAATATGTACATTTGTAATAAAATGTAATGACTTGTAATTATAATTTTGGTACATAAATTTATATATATTTTGGTACATTTAATAGGCCAAAATGGTTTGAATTCGTATATATATATAAATATATATATATATATATATATATATATATATATATATATATATATATTGGTTTGAATTGCCAATTTTGGATTTATAATTTTGGTGCATAAATTGATATATAATTTGTGATATTTGTCTGCCAAAAATTGGTTGAAAACAGATCAAAATTCTGGTTTAAAAACCTGGTAAAAAAAGTGGTTTCAAAAAAATTATACTAAAATTTTCGTATACCTTAGACAGTGCTTTACACAAAAAGTGCTGTCTAAGGGGGGCTTAGACAGCGCTTTTGGCAAAAGCAATGTCTAGGGGGGGGGGGGGGGCTTTAGAAAGCGCTTTTGGCAAAAGCGTTGTCTAAGGGGGGGCTTAGACAACGCTTTCAAAAAGCGCTGTCTAAGGGAGGGCTTAGACAGCGCTTTCAAAAAGCGCTGTCTAAGGTATACCTAAAAAAATTAAAATAGGAGGGGATTAGACAACGCTTTTACCAAAAGCGATGTCTAAGATATACCTAAAAAAATTAAAATAGGAGGGGTTTAGACAGCGCTTTCACTAAAAGCACTGTCTAAGGTATTCCTAAAAGCGCTGTCTAAGGGTACCTTAGAAAGCGCTTTTAAGATTTAAAAAAGTGCTGTCTAAACCTTTAGCAGCGGAGGTTTAGACAGCGCTTTAAAGCGCTGTCTAAGGGAAAAAAAGCGCTGTCTAAGGTCTTGTTTGGAATAGTGTCGTGAAATATATAAATGATATGTGAAGTTTCATATCAATTTGAACAGTCCCCGATTTAATTTGATTTTTGACCAAAACTAGTAAACACTAGTGTATAATATATTATGATTTTTTGGTCGAAACTTGCATTCAGAAAAGTTTCATAGAATCAAGTTTGCATATGATTTTTTTGCATGGACTTCCATCATAACCTCCCCTCTTAACATATATAAATGATCTGAAAAGTCTCGTATCATTTAAAATAGTCCCCAATTAAATTTGATTTTTTTTGACAGAAACTATTGTATAATATACTCTGATTTTTTACTGAAACTTGCATTTCAAAACGTTTCATAGAATCTAAATTTCCGATGATTTTTTGCATGGAATTCCATCATAACATTCCCTCATAAAATATATAAATGATCTGAAAATTTTCGTATCATTTGGAACACTTCACGATTTAATTTTACTTTGTGACCGAAACTAGTGTATAATATACTATGGTTGTTTGATCAAAACTTGCATTTCAAAATGTTTAATAGAATCTAATTTTCAGATGAATTTTTGCATGGACTTCTATCATAATCTTCCCTCGTAAAATTTAAATATGATCTGAAAAGTTTCGTATTATTTTGAGCGGTCCACGATTTAATTTGATTTTTGACCGAAACTAGTATAAACTAGTGTATAATATATTATGATTTTTTGGCCGAAACATTCTTTTAGAAAAGTTTCATAAAATCTAGTTTTCAGATGATTTTTTTTGCATGGACTTCCATCATAACATCCCCTCTTAACATATATAAATGATCTGAAGAGTCTCGTATCATTTCAAATAGTCCCCAATTAAATTTGATTTTTTGACCGAAATTAGTGTATAATATACTATGATTTTTGACAGAAACTTGCAATTCGAAAAGTTTCATAGAATCTAATTTCACGATGATTTTTTTTCATGGAATTACATCATAACCTTCCATCGTAAAATATATAAATGATATGTGAAGTTTCATATCAATTCTAACAGTCTCGGATTTAATTTGATTTTTGAAAGAAACTAGTATAAACTAGTGTAAAATATATTATGATTTTTTAGCCGAAACTTGGATTTCGAAAAGTTTCATAAAATCTAGTTTTCAGATGATTTATTTCTACGGACTTCCATCATAGCCTTCCCTCTTATCATATATAAATGATCCGAAAAGTCTCGTATCATTTCAAATAGTCCCCAATTAAATATGATTTTTTTGACTGAAACTAGTGTATAATATACTATAGTTTTTTGATCGAAACTTGCATTTCGAAAAGTTTCGTAGAATCTAATTTTCTGATGATTTTTTGCATGGACTTCCTTCATAACCTTCCCTCGTAAAATATATAAATGATATGTGATGTTTAGAATCATTTCGAACAGTCCCCGATTTAATTTGATTTTTGACCGAAACTAGTATAACCTAGTATATAATATATTATGATTTTTTGGCCGAAACTTGCATTTAGAAAAGTTTCATAGAATCTAGTTTTCAGAAGATTTTTTTGCATGGACTTCCATCATAACATTCCCACTTAACATATATAAATATATATATATATATATATATATATATATATATATATATATATATATATATATATATATATATATATATATATATATATATATATATATATATATATATATATATATATATATATATATATATATATATATATATATATGATCTGAAAAGTATCATAACATTTAAAATAGTCCCCAATTTAATTTGAAATTTTTGACCGAAACTAGTGTATAATATACTATGATTTTTGACCGAAACAAGCATTTCGAAAAGTTTAATATAATCTAATTTTCCGATGATTTTTTGCATGGAATTCCATCATAACCTTCCATCGTAAAATAAATAAATTATATGTGATGTTTCATATCATTTCGAATAGTCCCAGATTTAGTTTGATTTTTGACCGAAACTAGTATAAACTAGTGTATAATATATTATGATTTTTTTGAGCGAAACTTGTATTTCGAAAAGTTTAATAGAATATAGTTTTCAGATGATTTTTTTGCATGGACTTCCATCATAACTTTCCCTCTTAAAATACATAAATGATCTGAAAAGTCCGTAACATTTCAAATAGTCCACAATTAAATTTGATTTTTTTTGACCGAAACTAGTGTATAATATTCTATGATTTTTAACTGAAACATGCATTTCAAAAAGTTTCATAAAATCTTGTTTTCAGATGATTTTTTTGCATGGACTTCCTTCATAACATTCCCTCTTAACATATATAAATGATCTGAAAAGTCTCATATTATTTCAAATAGTCCTCAATTAAATTTAATTTTTTTGACCGAAACTAGTGTATAATATACTATGATTTTTGACCGAAACATGCATTTCGAAAAGTTTCATAGAATCTAATTTTCCGATGATTTTTTTCATGGAGTTCCATCATAACCTTCCATCATAAAATATATAACTGATATGTGAAGTTTCGTATAAACTAGTGTAAAATATATTATGATTTTTTGATTGAAACTTGCATTTCGAAAAGTTTCATAGAATCTAGTTTTAAGTTGATCTTTTTCATGGACTTCCATCATAACCTTCCCTCTTAACATATATATATATATATATATATATATATATATATATATATATATATATATATATATATATATATATATATATATATATATATATATATATATGATCTGAAAAGTCTCGTATCGTTTCAAATATATAAATGACATGTGAAGTTTCGTATCATTTCGAATAGTCCACAATTAAATTTGATTTTTTTGGACCGAAACTAATGTATAATATACTATGATTTTTGACTGAAACTTGCATTTCAAAACGTTTCATAGTATCTATTTTTCAGATGATTTTTTTTGCTTTGACTTCCATCATAACCTTCACTCTTAACATATTCAAATGATCTGAAAACTCTCGTATCATTTCAAAAGTCCACAATTAAATTTGATTTTTGACCGAAACATGCATTTCGAAAAGTTTCATAGAATCTAGTTTTCTAATGATTTTTTGCATGGACTTCCATCATAACCTTCCATCGTAAAATATATAAATGATATGTGAAGTTTCTTATCATTTCGAATAGTCTCGAATTTAATTTGATTGTTGACCGAAACTAGTATAAACTAGTGTATAATATATTATGATTTTTTGAGCGAAACTTGCAATTCGAAAAGTTTCATAGAATCTAGTTTTAAGATGATTTTTTTTGCATGGACTTCAATCATATCCCCAATTAAATTTGATTTTTTTAACTGAAACTAATGTATAATATACTATGATTTTTGACCGAAACATGCAATTCGAAAAGTTTCATAGAATCTAATTTTCCAATGATTTTTTGCATGGACTTCCAGCATAACCTTCCTTCATAAAATATATAAATGATATGTGAAGTTTCGTATCATTTCGTATAGTCCCAAATTTAATTTGATTATTGACCGAAACTAGTATAAACTAGTGTATAATATATTATGATATTTTGAGCGAAACTAGCATTTCGAAAAGTTTCATAGAATCTTGTATCATTTCAAATAGTCCCCAATTAAATTTGATTTTTTTCACCGAAACTAGTGTATAATATACTATGATTTTTGACTGAAACTTGCATTTCGAAAAGTTTCATAGAATCTAATTTTCCGATTATTCTTTGCATGGACTTTCATCATAACCTTCCCTCGTGAAATATATAAATAATACGTGAAGTTTCGTATCATTTCGAATAGTCAGCAATTAAATTTGATTTTTTTGACCGAAACTAGTGTATAATATACTATGATTTTTGACTGAAACTTGCATTTCAAAAAGTTTCATAGTATCTATTTTTCAGATGATTTTTTTGCATTGACTTCTATCATAACCTTCCCTCTTAACATATTTAAATGATCTGAAAACTCTCGTATCATTTCAAAAGTCCCTAATTAAATTTGATTTTTGACCGAAACATGCATTTCAAAAAGTTTCATAGAATCTAATTTTCCAATGATTTTTTGCATGGACTTCCATCATAACCTTCCATCGTAAAATATATAAATGATATGTGAAGTTTCGTATCATTTCGAATAGTCCCGGATTTAATTTGATTGTTGACCGAAACTAGTATAAACTAGTGTATAATATATTAAGATTTTTTGAGCGAAACTTGCATTTTAAAAAGTTTCATAGAATCTAGTTTTAATATGATTTTTTTCTGGGACTTCCATCATAACCTTCCCTCTTAACATATATATATATATATATATATATATATATATATATATATATATATTATCTGAAAAGTCTCGTATCATTTCAAATAGTCCCTTATTAAATTTGATTTTTTTGACCGAAACTAGTGTATAATATACTATGATTTTTGACCGAAACTTTCATTTCAAACAGTTTCATAGAATCTAATTTTCCGATTATTTTTTGCATGGACTTTCATCATACCCTTCTTCGTGAAATATATAAATGATATGTGAAGTTTCGTATCATTTCGAATAGTCCCGGATTTAATTTGATTATTGACCAAAACTAGTATAAACTAGTGTATCATATATTATTATTTGCATGGACTTCCATCATAACCTTGCCTCTTAACATATATATATATATATATATATATATATATATATATATATATATATATATATATATATATATATATATATATATATATATATATATATATGATCTGAAAAGTCTCGTATCATATCAAATAGTCCCCAATTAAATTTGATTTTTTTGACCGAAACTAGTATATAATAAACTATGATTTTTGACCGAAACTTGCAATTCGAAAAGTTTCATAGAATCTAATATTCTGATGAGTTTTTGCATGGACTTCCATCATAACCATCCATCGAAAAATATATAAATGATACGTCAAGTTTCGTATCATTTCGAATAGTCCCAGATTTAATTTGATTATTCACCAAAACTAGTATAAACTAGTGTATAATATATTATGATTTTTTGAGCGAAACTTGCTTTTGTAAAAGTTTCATAGAATCAAGTATTAAGATGATTTTTTTGCATGGACTTCCATCATAACCTTTCCTCTTAACATATATATATATATATATATATATATATATATATATATATATATATATATATATATATATATATATATATATATATATATATATATATATATATGATCTGAAAAGTCTCGTATCATTTCAAATAGTCCCCAATTAAATTTGATATTTTTGACCGAAAATAGTGTATAATATACTATGATTTTTAACCGAAACTTGCATTTCGAAAAGTTTCATAGAGTCTAATTTTCAGATTATGTTTTGCATGGACTTCCATCATAAACTTCCATCAGAAAATATATAAATGATATGTGAAGTTTCGTATCATTTCGAATTGTCCCAGATTTAATTTAATTTTTGACAGAAACTAGTATAAACTAGTGTATAATATATTATGATTTTTTGAGCGAAACTTGCATTTCGAAAAGTTTAATAGAATCTAGTTTTGCAGATGATTTTTTTGCATGGACTTCCATCATGATCTTCCCTCATAATACACACACATACACACACACACACACACACACACACACATATATATATATATATATATATATATATATATATATATATATATATATATATATATATATATTGATTTGAAAAGCCTCATATCATTTCAAATAGTCCACAATTAAATTTGATTTTTTTGACCGAAACTAATGTATAATATACTATGATTTTTGACTGAAACATGCATTTAAATTTTTTTCATAGAATCTAGTTTTATGATGTCTTTTTTGCATGGACTTCCATCATAACCTTCCCTCTTAACATATATAAATGATATGAAAAGTCTCGTATCATTTAAAATAGTCCCCAATTAAGTTTGATTTTTTTTTTTACGAAACTAGTGTTTAATAATACTATGATTTTTGACCGAAACCTGCATTTTGAAATATTTCATAGAATCTAATTTTCCGATGATTATTTGCCTTGACTTCCATCATAACCTTCCATCGTAAAATATATAAAGTATATGTGATGTTTTGTATCATTTCGAATAGTCCCGAATTTAATTTGATTTTTGACCGAAACGAGTATAAACTAGTATATAATATACTATGATTTTTGACTGAAACTTGCATTTCAAAACGTTTCATAGAATCTAGTTTTCAGATGATTTTTTTGCATGGACTTCCATAATAACCTTCCCTTTTAACACACACACACACACACACACACACACACACTCATATATATATATATATATATATATATATATATATATATATATATATATATATATATGATTTGAAAAGTCTCATATCATTTCAAATAGTCCCCAATTAAATTTAATTTTTTTGACCGAAACTAGTGTATAATATACTATGAATATTAACTGAAACTTGCATTTTGAAAAGTTTCATAAAATCTAATTTTTCTATTATATTTTGCATGGAATTTTATCAAAACCTTCTCTCGTGAAATATATAAATGATATGTGAAGATTCGTATCATTTTGAATAGTCCTGGATTTAATTTGATTATTGACCGAAACTAGTGTATAATATATTATGATTTTTTTGGGAGAAACTTGCATTTTGAAAAGATTCATAGAATCTAATTTTAAGATGATTTTTTGCATGGATTTCTATCATAAGCTTCCCTCTTAATATATATATATATATATATATATATATATATATATATAAATATATATATATATATATATATATATATATATATATATATATATATATATATATATATGATTTGAAAAGTCTCATATCATTTCAAATAGTCCCCAATTAAATTTGATTTTTTTGACCGAAACTAGTGTATAATAAACTATTATTTTTGACTGAAACTAGCATTTCGAACAGTTTCATAGAATCTAATTTTCCTATTATTTTTTGCATGGACTTTCATCATAACCTTACCTCGTGAAATATATAAATGATATGTGAAGTTTCATATTATTTCGAATAGTCCCGGATTTAATTTGATTATTGACCAAAACTAGTATAAACTAGTGTATAATATATTATAATTTTTTGAGGGAAACATGCATTTCGAAAAGTTTCATAGAGTCTAGTTTTAAGATAATTTTTTTTGCATGGACTTCCATCATAACCTTCCCTCTTAACATATATATATGATCTAAAAAGTCTCGTATCATTTCAAATAGTCCATAATTAAATTTGATTTTTTGACCGAAACTAGTGTATAATATACTATGATTTTTGACTGAAACTTGCATTTCGAAAACTTTCATAGAATCTACTTTTCAGATGATTTGTTTGCATGGACTTCCATCATAATCTTCCCTCTTAACATATATAAATGATCTGAAAAGTCTCGTATCATTTAAAATAGTCCCCAATTAAATTTGATTTTTTTGACCGAAACTAGTGTATAATATACTATGATTTTTGACCGAAACTTGCATTTTGAAAAGTTTCATAAAATCTAATTTTCCGATGATTTCTAGCATGGACTTCCATCATAACCTTCCATCTTAAAATATATAAATGATATGTGATGTTCGTATCATTTCGAATAGTCCCGAATTTAATTTTATTTTTGGACGAAACTAGTATAAACTAGTGTATAATATATTATGATTTTTTGAGTGAAACTTGCATTTCGAAAAGTTTTTATAGAAACTAGTTTTAAGATGATTGTTTGCATGGACTTCCATCATAACCTTCCATCATAACATAAATATATGATTTGAAAAGTCTCATATCTTTTCAAATAGTCCCCAATTAAATTTGATTTTATTGACCGAAACTAGTGTATAATATACTATGATTTTTTTACTGAAACTTGCATTTAAAAAAGTTTTATAGAATCTAGTTTTCAGATTATTTTATTGCATGGACTTCCATCATAACCTTCCCTCTTAACATATATAAATGATCTGAAAAGTCTCGTATCATTTAAAATAGTCCCCAATTAAATTTGATTTTTTTGACCGAAACTAGTGTATAATATACTATGATTTTTGACCTATACTTGCATTTTGAAAAGTTTCATAGAATCTAATTTTCCAATGATCTTTTGCATGGACTTCCATCATAACCTTCTATCGTAAAATATATAAATGATATGTGAAGTTTCGTATCACTACGAATAGTCCCGGATTTAATTTTATTTTTGACCGAAACTAGTATAAACTAATGTATGATATATTATGATTTTTTGGCCGAAACATGCATTTAGAAAAGTTTCATAGAATCTAGTTTTCAGATGATTTTTTTTGCATGGACTTCCATCATAACCTTCCCTCTTAACATATATATATTTATATATATGATCTGAAAAGTCTCGTATCATTTCAAATATTCCCCAATTAAATTTGATTTTTTTGACCGAAACTAGTGTATAATAATACTATGATTTTTGACTGAAACTTGCATTTAAAAAAGTTTCATAGAATCTAGTTTTATGATGACTTGTTTGCATTAACTTCCATCATAACCTGCCCTCTTAACATATATAAATGATCTGAAAAGTCTCGTATCATTTAAAATAGTCCCCAATTAAATTTGATTTTTTTGACTGATACTAGTGTATAATATACTATGATTTTTGACCGAAACATGCATTTAGAAAAGTTTCATAGAATCTAATTTTCCGATGATTTTTTGCATGGACTTCCATCATAACCTTCCATCTTAAAATATATAAATGATATGTGAAGTTTCGTATCATTTTGAATAGTCCCAAACTACTATAAACTAGTATAAACTAGTGTATAATATATTATGATTTTTTGAGCGAAACTTGGATTTCAAAAAGTTTCATAGAATCTAGTTTTAAGATGATATTTTCCATGGACTTCCATCATAACATTCCCTCTTAACATATATATATATATACATATATATATATATATATATATATATATATATATATATATATATATATATATATATATATATATATATATATATATATATATATATATATATATATATATATATATATATATATATATGATTTGAATAGTCTCATATCATTTAATATAGTCCCCAATTAAATTTGATTTTTTTAACCAAAATTAAATATGATCTTTTACTGAAACTTTCATTTCGAAAAGTTTCATAGAATCTAATTTTCCTATTCTTTTTTGCATGGACTTTTATTAAAACCTTCCTTCGTGAAATATATAAATGATATGTGAAGTTTCGTATCATTTCGAATAGTCCCGGATTTAATTTGATTATTGACCGAAACTAGTATAAACTAGTGTATAATATATTATGATTTTTTGAGCGAAACTTGCATTTCAAAAAGTTTCATAGAATCTAGTTTTAAGATGATTTTTTTGCATGGACTTCCATCATAACCTTCCCTCTTAACATATATATATATATATATATATATATATATATATATATATATATATATATATATATATATATATGAAAAGTCTCATATCATTACAAATAGTCCCCAATTAAATTTGATTTTTTTGACCTAAACTAGTGTATAATATACTATGATATTTGACTAAAACTTGCAAAAAGTTTTATAGAATCTAGATTTCAGATGATTTTTTTGCTTGGACTTACATAATAACCTTCCCTCTTAACATATATCAATGATTTGAAAAGTCTCGTATAATTTAAAATAGTCCCCAATTAAATTTGATTTTTTTGACCGATACTAGTGTATAATATACTATGATTTTTGACCGAAACATGCATTTCGAAAAGTTTCATAGAATTTAATTTTCCGATGATTTTTTGCATGAACATCCATCATAGACTTCCATCCATAAATATATAAATGATATGTGAATTTTCGTATCATTTTGAATAGTCCCGAATTTAATATGATTTTTGACCGAAACTAGTATAAACTAGTGTATAATATATTATGATTTTTTGAAAAAAAACTTGCATTTCGAAAACTTTCATAGAATCTAGCTTTAAGATGACTTTTTGCATGGACTTCCATCATAACCTTCCCTCTTAACATAAATATATATATATATATATATATATATATATATATATATATATATATATATATGATATGAAAAGTCTCATATCATTTCAAATAGACCGAAACTAGTGTATAATATATAAATTTGTTTTTTTAGACCGAAACTAGTGTATAATATATATACATAAATTTGTTTTTTTAGACCGAAACTAGTGTATAATATACTATGATTTTTGACTGAAACTTGCATTTCAAAAAGTTTCATAGACTCTAGTTTTCAGATGATTTTTTGCTTGGACTTCCATAATAACCTTCCCTCTTAACATATATAAATGATCTGAAAAGTCTCGTATCATTTAAAATAGTCCCCAATTAAATTTGATTTTATTGGACCGAAACTAGTGTATAATATACAACGATTTTTGACCGAAACTTGCATTTCGAAAAGTTTTATAGAATTTAATTTTCTGATGATTTTTTGCATGGACTTCCATCATAACCCTCCATCGTAAAATATATAAATGATATGTGAAGTTTCGTATCATTTTGAAAATTCCCGAATTTAATTTGATTTTTTGCATGGACTTCCATCATAACCTTTTATCGGAAAATATATAAATGATATGTGATGTTTCGCATCATTTTGAAAATTCCCGAATTTAATTTGATTTTTGACCGAAACTAGTATAAACTAGTGTATATTATATTATGATTTTTTGGCCGAAACTTGCATTTAGAAAAGTTTCATAGAATCTAGTTTTCAGATTATTTTTTTGCATGGACTTCCATCATAACCTTCCTTCTTAACATATATATATGATCTGAAAAGTCTAGTATCATTTCAAATATTCCCCAATTAAATTTGATTTTTTTGACTGAAACTAGTTTATAATATACTATGATTTTTGACTGAAACTTGCATTTACAAAAGATTCATAGAATCTAGTTTTATGATATCTATTTTGCATGGACTTCCATCATAACCTTCCCTCTTAACATATATAAATGATTTGAAAAGTCTCATATCATTTAAAATAGTCCCCAATTAAATTTGATTTTTTTGACCGAAACTAGTGTATAATATACTATGATTTTTGACGAAAACTTTCATTTCTAAAAGTTTCATAGAATATAATTTTCCGATGATTTTTTGCATGGACTTCCATCATAACCTTCCATCGTAAAATATATAAATGATATGTGAAGTTTCGTATCATTTCGAATAGTCCCAAATTTAATTTAATTTTTGACCGAAACTAGTATAAACTAGTGTATAATATATTATGATTTTTTGAGCGAAACTTGCATTTCGAAAAGTTTCATAGAATCTAGTTTTAAGATGATTTTTTGCATGGACTTCCATCATAAGCTTCCCTCTTAACATATATATATGATTTGAAAAGTCTCATATCATTTCAAATAGTCCCCAATTAAAATTGATTTTTTTGATCGAAACTAGTGTATAATATACTATGATTTTTGATTGAAACTTGCATTTCGAAAGTTTCATAGAATCTAATTTTCCTATTCTTTTTTGCATGGACTTTTATCATAACCTTCCTTCGTGAAATATATAAATGATATGTGAAGTTTTGTATCATTTCGAATAGTCACGGATATAATTTGATTATTGACCGAAACTAGTATAAACTAGTGTATAATATAATATGATTTTTTGAGCGAAACTTGCATTTCGAAAAGTTTCATAGAATCTAGTTTTAAGATGATTTTTTTGCATGGACTTCCATCATAACCTTCCCTCTTAACATATATATATCTATATATATATATATATATATATATATATTTATATATATATATATATATATATATATATATATATATATATATATATGATATGATATGAAAAGTCTCATTAGATTTTTTGATGATTTTTTGCATGGAATTTCATCATGACCTTCCCTCGTGTAATATATAAATTATATATGAAGTTTCGTATCATTTCAAATAGTCCCCCAATTAATTTGATTTTTTACCGAAACTAGAGTATATATTATGATTTTTTGGCCGAAACTTGCATTTCCAAAAAAATCAAAGAATCTAGTTCTCAGATGATTTTTTGCATGGACTTCCATCATAACCTTCCCTCTAAACATATATAAATGATCTAAAAAGTCCGTATCATTTCAAATAGTCCCCAATTCAATTTTATTTTTTTGACCGAAACTTGTGTAAAATATACTATGATTTTTGACTGAAACTTGCATTTAAAAAAGTTTCATACAAACTAATTTTCCGATGATTTTTTGCATGGACTTCCATCATAACCTTCCATCGTAAAATATATAAATGATATGTGAAGTTTCGTATCATTTCGAATAGTCTCGGATTTAATTTGATTTTTGACCGAAACTAGTATAAACTAGTTTATAATATATTATGAATTTTTTGTCGAAACTAGCATTTAGAAAAGTTTAATAGAATCCAGTTTTCAGATGATTTTTTTGCATGGACTTCCATCTTAACCTTCCCCCTTAACATATAAATATATATGATCTGAAAAGACTCGTATCATTTCAAATATTCCCCTATTAAATTTGATTTTTTTGACAGAAACTAGTGTATAATATACTATGATTTTTGACTGAAACTTGCATTTAAAAAAGTTTCATAGAATCTAGTTTTATGATGTCTATTTTTGCATGGACTTCCATCATAACCTTCCCTCTTAACATAAATAAATGATCTGAAAAGTCTCGTATCATTTAAAATAGTCCCGAATTAAATTTGATTTTTTTGACCGAAACTAGTGTATAATTTACTATGATTTTTGACCGAAAAATGCATTTCAAAAAGTTTCATAGAATCTAATTTTCCGATGATTTTTTGCATGGACTTCCATCATAACCTTCCATCGTAAAATATATATATATGATATGTGAAGTTTCGTATCATTTCGAATAGTCACAAATTTAATTTGATTTTTGACCGAAACTAGTATAAACTAGTGTATAATATATTATGATTTTTTGACCGAAACTTGCATTTCGAAAAGTTTCATAGAATCTAATTTTACGGTGATTTTTTGCATGGACTTCCATCATAACCTTCCATCATAAAATATATAAATGATATGTGAAGTTTCGTATCATTTTGAATAGTCCTGGATTTAATTTGATTTTTTAGCGAAACTAGTATAAACTAGTGTATAATATATTATTATTTTTTGGCCGAAACATGCATTTAGAAAAGTTTCATAGAATCTAGTTTTCAGATGATTTTTTTGCATGGACTTCCATCATAACCTTCCCTCTTAACATATATATATATATATATATATATATATATATATATATGTATATATATATATATATATATATATATATATATATATATATATATATATATATATATATATATATATATATGATCCGAAAAGTCTCGTATCATTTCAAATATTCCCCAATTAAATTTTATTTTATTGACCGAAACTTGTGTATAATATACTATGATTTTTGACTGAAACTTGCATTTAAAAAAGTTTCATAGAATCTAATTTTATGATGACTTTTTTGCATGGACTTCCATCATAACCTTCCCTCTTAACATATATAAATGATCTGAAGTCTCGAATCATTAAAATATTCCCCAATTAAATTGGATTTTTTTGAACGATACTAGTGTATAATAAACTATGATTTTTGACCAAACTTGCATTTCGAAAAGTTTCATAGAATCTAATTTTCCGATGATTTTTTGCATGGACTTCCATCATAACCTTCCATTATTAAATATATAAATGATATGTGAAGTTTCGTATCATTTCGAATTGTCCCGAATTCAATTTGATTTTTGACCGAAACTCGTATAAACTAGTGTTTAAGATATTATGATTTTTTGAGCGAAACTTGCATTTCGAAAAATTTCAAAGAATCTAGTTTTCAGATGATTTTTTTACATGGACTTCCAACATAACCTTCCCTCTTAACATATATATATATATATATATATATATATATATATATATATATATATATATATATATATATATATATATATATATATATATATATATATATATATATATATATATATATATGATCTGAAAAGTCTCGTATCATTTCAAATAATCCCCAATTAAATTTGATTTTTTTGACCGAAACTAGTGTATAATATACTATGATTTTTGCCCGAAACTTGCATTTCGAAAAGTTTCAAAGAATCTAATTTTCTGATGATTTTTTTGTATGGACTTCCATAATAACCTTCCATCGTAAAATATATAAATGATATGTGAAGTTTCGTATCATTTCGAATTGTCCCAGATTTAATTTGATTTTTGACCGAAACTAGTATAAACTAGTGTATAATATATTATGATTTTTTGAGCGAAACTTGCATTTCTAAAAGTTTCATAGAATCTAGTTTTAAGATGATTTTTTGCATGGACTTCCATCATAACCTTCCCTCTTAACATATATATATGATCTGAAAAGTCTCGTATCATTTCAAATAGTCCCCACTAAAATTTGATTTTTTTGACCGAAACTAGTGTATAATATACTATGATTTTTGACCGAAACTTGCATTTCGAAAAGTTTCATAGAATCTAATATTCCGATGATTTTTTGCATGGACTTCCATCATAAAGTTTTATCGTAAAATATATAAATGATATGTGAAGTTTCGCATCATTTCGAATAGTCCTGGATTTAATTTGATTTTTGACCAAAATAGTATAAACTAGTGTATAATATATTATGATTTTTTGGCCGAAACTTGCATTTAGAAAAGTTTCAAAGAATCTAGTTTTCAGATTATTTTTTTAGATGGACTTCCATCATACCTTCCCTCTTAACATATATATAAGATCTGTAAAGTCTCGTATCATTTCAAATATTCCCCAATTTAATTTTATTTTTTTGACCGAAACTAGTGTATAATATACTATGATTTTTTACTGAAATTTGCTTTTAAAAAAGTTTCATAGAATATAGTTTTATGATATCTTTTTTGCATGGACTTCCATCATAACCTTCCCTCTTAACATATATAAATGATCTAAAAAGACTCGAATCATTTAAATTAGTCCCCAATTAAATTTTATTTTTTTGACCGAAACTAGTGTATAATATATTATGATTTTTGACCGAAACATTCATTTTGACCTAAACTTGCATTTCGAAAAGTTTCATAGAATCTAATTTTCAAATGATCTTTTGCATGGACTTCCATCTTAACCTTCCATCATAAAATATATAAATGATATGTAAAGTTTTGTATCATTTTGAATAGTCCCGTATTTAATTTGATTTTTGACCGAAACTAGTATAAATTAGTGTATAATATATTATGATTTTTTGAGCGAAACTTGCATTTCGAAAAGTTTCATAGAATCTAGTTTTAAGATGAATTTTTGCATGGACTTCCATCATAGCCTTCCCTCTTAACATATATATATGATTAGAAAAGTCTCATATCATTTTAAATAGTCCCTAATTAAATTTGATTTTTTGACCGAAACTAGTGTATAATATACTATGATTTTTGATTGAAACTTGCATTTCGAAAAGTTTCATAGAATCTAATTTTCCTATTCTTTTTTGCATGGACTTTTATCATAACCTTCCCTCGTGAAATAAATAAATGATATGTGAAGTTTCGTATCATTTCAATAAGTCCCCGATTTAATTTGATTTTTGACCGAAACTAGTATAAACTAGTGTGTATATTATGATTTTTTGTCCGAAACCTGCATTTCCAAAATTTTCATAGAATCTAGTTTTCAGATGATTTTTTTTGCATGGACTTCCATCATAACCTTCCCTCTTAACATACATAAATGATTTGAAAAGTCCGTATCATTTCAAATAGTCCATAATTAAATTTGATTTTGTTGATCGAAACTAGTGTTTAATATACTATGATTTTTTACTGAAACTTGCATATCAAAAAGTTTCATAAAACCTAGTTTTCAGATGATTTTTTTGCATGGACTTCCTTTATAACCTTCCCTCTTAACATATATAAATGATCTGAAAAGTCTCGTATTATTTCAAATAGTCCCCAATTAAATTTGATTTTTTTGATCGAAACTAGTGTATAATATACTATGATTATTGCATGGACTTCCATTATAACCTTCCATCGTAAAATATATAAATGATATATGAAGTTTCGTATCATTTCGAATAGTCCCGAATTTAATTTGATTTTTGACTGAAACTAGTATAAACTAGTGTATCATATATTATGATTTTTTGAGCGAAACTTGCATTTCGAAAAGTTTCATAGAATCTAGTTTTAAGTTGATTTGTTTCATGGACTTCCATCATAACCTTCCCTCTTAACATATATATATATATATATATATATATATATATATATATATATATATATATATATATATATATATATGATCTGTAAAGTTTCGTATCATTTCGAATAGTCCACAATTAAATTTGTTTTTTTTGACAGAAACTAGTGTATAATATACTATGATATTGACTGAAACTTGCATTTCAAAAAGTTTCATAGTATCTAGTTTTCAGATGATTTTTTTGCATTGACTTCCATCATAACCTTCCCTCTTAACATATATAAATGATCTAAAAAGTCTCGTATCATTTCATAAGTCCCTAATTAAATTTGATTTTTTTGACCGAAACTAATGTATAATATACTATGATTTTTGACTGAAACTTGCATTTCGAAAATATCATAGAATCTAATTTTCCGATTATTTTCTTGTATGGACTTTCATCATACCCTTCCCTCGTGAAATATATAAATGATATGTGAAGTTTCATATCATTTCGAATAGTCCCGGATTTAATTTGATTAGTGTATAATATATTATGATTTTTTGAGCGAAACTTGCATTTCAAAAAGTTTCATAGAATCTAGTTTTAAGATGATTTTTTGCATGGACTTCCATCGTAACCTTCCCTCATAACATATATATTTATATATATATGATCTAAAAAGTCTCGTATCATTTCAAATAGTCCACAATTAAATTTGATTTTTTTGACCGAAACTAGTGTATAATATACTATGATTTTTGACCAAAACTTTCAATTCGAAAAGTTTCATAGAATATAATTTTCCGAGGATTTTTTGCATGGACTTCCATCATAACCTTCCATCGAAAAATATAAAAATGATGTGTGAAGTTTCGTATCATTTCGAATTGTCCCGAATTTAATTTGATTTTTAACCGAAACTAGAATAAACTAGTGTTTAACATATTATGATTTTTTGAGCAAAACTTGCATTTCGAAAAGTTTCATAGAATCTAGTTTTAAGATGATTTTTTTGCTTGGACTTCCATCATAACCTTCCCTCTTAACATATATATATATATATATATATATATATAGTTATATATATATATGAAATGATATGAAATGATATGAAAAGTCTCATATAATTTCAAGTAGTCCCCAATTAAATTTGATTTTTTTGACCGAAACTAGTGTATAATATACTATGATTTTTGACTGAAACTTGCATTTCAAAAAGTTTCATAGTATCTAGCTTTCAGATGATTTTTTGGCATTGACTTCCATCATAACCTTCCCTTTTAACATATATAAAAGATCTGAAGAGTCTCATATTATTTCAAAAGTCCCTAATTAAATTTGATTTTTTTGACCCAAACTAGTGTATAATATATTATGATTTTTGACCGAAACTTGCATTTCGAAAAGTTTCATAGAATATAATTTTCCAATAATTTTTTGAATGGACTTACATTATAACCATCCATCGTAAAATATATAAATGATGTGTGAAGTTTCGTATCATTTCAAATAGTCCCAGATTTAATTTGATTATTGACCGAAACTAGTATAAACTAGTGTATAATATATTATGATTTTTTGAGTGAAACTTGCATTTCAAAAAGTTTCATATAATCTAGTTTTAAGATGATTTTTTTCATGGACTTCCATCATAACCTTCCCTCTTAACATATATATATATATATATATATATATATATATATATATATATATATATATATATATATATATATATATATATATGATTTGAAAAGTCTCGTATCATTACAAATAGTCCCAAACTAAATTTGATTTTTTTGACCGAAACTAGTGTATAATATACTATGATTTTTGACTGAAACTTGCATTTCGAAATGTTTCATAGAATCTAATTTTCCGATTATTTTTTCATGGACTTTCATAATAACCTTCCCTCGTGAAATATATAAATGATATGTGAAGTTTCGTATCATTTCGAATAGTCCTGGATTTAATTTGATTATTGACCGAAACTAGTGTATAATATATTATGATTTTTTGAGAGAAACTTGCATTTCAAAAAGTTTCATAGAATCTAGTTTTAAGATGATTTTTTGCATGGATTTCCATCATAACCTTCCCTCTTAACACACACACACACACACACACACATATATATATATATATATAGATATATATATATATATATGTATATATATATATATATATATATATATGATTTGAAAAGTATCATATCATTTCAAATAATCCCCAATTAAATTTTATTTTTTTGATCGAAACTAGTGTATAATATACTGTGATTTTTGACCGAAACTTGCATTTCAAAAAGTTTCATAGAATCTAATTTTCCGATTATTTTTTGCATGGACTTTCATCATAACCATCCCTCTAGAAATATATAAATGATACGTGAAGCTTCGTATCATTTCGAATAGTCCCGAATTTAATTTAATTATTGACCGAAACTAGTATAAACTAGTGTATACTGTATTATGATTTTTTGAGCGAAACTTGCATTTCGAAAAGTTTCATAAAATCTAGTTTTAAGATGATTTTTTTGCATGGACTTCAATCTTAACCTTCCCTCTTAAAATATATATATGATCTGAAAAGTCTCGTATTATTTTAAATAGTCCCCAATTAAATTTGATTTTTTTGATCGAAACTAGTGTATAATATACTATGAATTTTGAAGGAAACATGCAATTCGAAAAGTTTCACAGAATCTAATTTTCCGATGATTTTTGGCATGGACCTCCATCTTAACCTTCCATCGAAAACTATATAAATGATATGTGAAGTTTCGTATCATTTCGAGTTGTCCCGGATTTAATTTGATTTTTGACCGAAACTAGTATAAACTAGCGTATAATATATTATGATTTTTTGAGCGAATTTTGCATTTCGAAAACATTAATAGAATCTAGTTTTCAGATGATTTTTTTGCTTGGACTTCCATCATAACCTTCCCTCTTAACACATATATATATATATATATATATATATATATATATATATATATATATATATATATATATATATATATATATATATATATATATGATTTGAAAAGTCTCGTATCATTTCAAATAGTCCATAATTAAATTTGATTTTTTTGACCAAAACTAGTGTATAATATACTATGATTTTTGACCGAAACATGCATTTCGAAATGTTTTATAGAATCTAATTTTCCGATGATTTTTTGCATGGTCTTCCATCATAACCTTCACTCGTAACACACACACACACACACACACACACACACACACACACACACAAATATATATATATATATATATATATATATATATATATGATTTGAAAATTCTCATATCATTTCAAATAGTCCCCAATTAAATTTGATTTTTTTGACCGAAACTAGTGTATAATGTACTATGATTTTTGACTGAAACTTGCATTTCGAAAAGTTTCATAGAATCTATTTTTCTATTATTTTTTGCATGGAGTTTCATCATATTCTTACCTCGTGAAATATATAAATGATATGTTAATTTTTATATCATTTCGAATAGTCCCGTATTTAATTTGATTATTGACCGAAACAAATATAAACTAGTGTATAACATATTATGATTTTTTGAGCAAAACTTGCATTTCGAAAAGTTTCATAGAATCTAGTTTTAAGATGATTTTTTTGCATGGATTTTCATCATAACCTTCCCTCGTGAAATATATAAATGATATGTGAAGATTCGTATCATTTCGAACAGTCCCCGATTTAATTTGTTTTTTGACCGAAACTAGTGTATATATTATGATTTTTTGGCCGAAACTTGCATTTCCAAAAATTTCATAGAATCTAGTTTTCAGATGATTTTTTTGCATGGACTTCCATCATAACCTTCCCTCTTAACATATATAAATGATATGAAAATTCCATATCATTTCAAATAGTCCCCAATTAAATTTTATTTTTTTGACCGAAACTAGTGTATAATATACTATGATTTTTGACTGAAACATGCATTTCAAAACGTTTCATAGAATCTAGTTTTCAGATGTTTTTTTTGCATGGATATCCATCATAACCTTCCCTCATAACTTATATAAATGATCTAAAAAAGTCACGTATCATTTCAAATATTCCCTAATTAAATTTGTTTTATTGGACCGAAACTAGTGTATAATAATACTATGCTTTTTGACCGAAACATGCATTTCGAAAAGTTTCATAGAATCCAATTTTTCGATGATTTTCTGCATGGACTTACATCATAACCTTCCATCGAAAAATATATAAAAGATATATGAAGTTTCGTATAATTTCAAATAGTCCCGAATTTAATTTGATTTTTGACCGAAACTAGTATAAACTAGTGTATAATATATTATGATTTTTTGAGCGAAACTTGCATTTCGAAAAGTTTCATAGAATCTAGTTTTAAGATGATTGTTTGCATTGACTTCCATCATAACCTTCCCTCTTAATATATATATATGATTTGAAAAGTATCATATCATATCAAATAGTCCCCAATTAAAATTGATTTTTTTGACCGAAACTAGTGTATAATATACTATGATTTTTGACCGAAACTTGCATTTAAAAAAGTTTCATAGAATCTAATTTCCGATGATTTTTTGCATGGACTTTCATCATAACCTTCCTTCGTGAAATATATAAATGATATTTGAAGTTTCGTATCATTTCGAACAGTCCCAGATTTAATTTGATTTTTGACCGAAACTTGTATAAACTAGTCTATAATATATTATGATTGTTTGAGCGAAACTGGCATTTCAAAAAGTTTCATAGAATCTAGTTTTCAGATGATTTTTTTGCATTGACTTCCATCATAACCTTCCCTCTTAACATATATATATATATGATTTGAAAAGTCTCGTATCATTTCAAATTGTCCCCAATTAAATTTGATTTTTTTGACCGAAACTCGTGTATAATATACTATGAATTATGATCGAAACTTGCATTTAAAAAAGTTTCATAGAATCTAATTTTCCGATGATTTTTTGCATGGACTTCCATCATAACCTTCCATCGTAAAATATATAAAAGATATGTGAAGTTTTGTATCATTTCGAATAGTCCCGGATTTAATTTGATTTTTGACCGAAACTAGTATAAACTAGTCAATAATATCTTATGTTTTTTGGTCGAAACTTGCATTTAGAAAAGTTTCATAGAATCTAGTTTTCAGATGATTTTTTTGCATGGACTTCCATCATAACCTTCACTCTTAACATATATATATGATCTAAAAAGTCTCGTATCATTTCAAATAATATACTATGATTTTTGACCGAAACTTGCATTTCGAAACGTTTCATAGAATCTAAATTTCCTATTATTTTTTGCATGGACTTTCATCATAACATTCCCTCACGAAATATATAAATGATATGTTAAGTTTCGTATCATTTCGAATAGTCCCCGATTTAATTTGATTTTTGACCGAAACTAGTATAAACTAATGTATAATATATTATGATTTTTTGGTCGAAACTTGCATTTCAAAAAGTTTAATAGAATCTAGTTTTCAGATGATATTTTTGCATGGACTTCCATCATAACCTTCCCTCTTAACATATATATATGATCTAAAAAGTCTTGTATCATTTCAAATAGTCCCCAATTAAATTTGATTTTTTTGACCGAAACTAGTGTATAATATACTATGATTTTTTACTGAAACTTGCATTTAAAAAAGTTTCATAGAATCTAGTTTTATGATGACTTTTTTGCATGGACTTTTTATCACAAACTTCCCTCTTAACATATATAAATGATCTGAAAAGTCTCGTATCATTTAAAGTAGTCCCCAATTAAATTTTATTTTCTTGACCGAAACTAGTGTATAATATACTATGTTTTTTGACCAAAACTTGCATTTCGAAAAGTTTCACAGAATCTAATTTTCCGATGATTTTTTGCATGGACTTCCATCATAACCTTCCCTCTTAACATATATATATATATGATTTGAAAAGTCTCATATCATTTCAAATAGTCCCAAATTAAATTTGATTTTTTGAGCGAAACATGCATTTCGAAAAGTTTTATAGAATCTAGTTTTATGATGATTTTTTGCATGAACTTTCATCATAACCTTCGCTCTTAACATATATATATGATTTGAAAAGTCTCATATCATTTCAAATAGTCCCAAATTAAATTTAATTTTTTTGACCGAAACTAGTGTATAATATACTATGATTAATGACCGAAACATGGAATTCGAAAAGTTTCGTACAATCAAATTTTCTGATGATTTTTTGCATGGACTTTCATCATAACCTTCCTTCGTGAAATATATAAATGATATTTGAAGTTTCTTATCATTTCGAACAGTCCCCGATTTAATTTGATTTTTGACCGAAACTTGTATAAACTAGTGTATAATATATTATGATTTTTTGAGCGAAACTTGCATTTCAAAAAGTTTAATAGAATCTAGTTTTCAAATGATTTTTTTGCATGGACTTCCATCATAACCTTCCCTCTTAACATATATATATATATATATATATATATATATATATATATATATATATATATATATATATATATATATATATATATATATATATATATATATATATATATGATCTGAAAAGTCTCGTATCATTTCAAATAGTCCCCAATTAAATTTGATTTTTTTGACCGAAAATAATGTATAATATACTATGATTTATGACCGAAACTTGCATTTAAAAAAGTTTCATAGAATCTAATTTTCTGATGATTTTTTGCATGGACTTCCATCATAACCTTCCATCGTAAAATATATAAAAGATATGTGAAGTTTTGTATCATTTCGAATAGTCCCGGATTTAATTTGATTTTTGACCGAAAATAGTATAAACTAGTCTATAATATATTATGATTTTTTGGTTGAAACTTGCATTTAGAAAAGTTTCATAGAATCTAGTTTTCAGATGATTTTTTTGCACGGATTTCCATCATAACCTTCAATCTCAACATATATATATGATCTGAAAAGTCTCGTATCATTTCAAATAGTCCCCAATTAAAAATTGATTTTTTGACCGAAACTAGTGTATAATATACTATGATTTTTGACCAAAACTTGCATTTCGAAAAGTTTCATAGAATCTAAATTTCCTATTATTTTTTGCATGGACTTTCATCATAACATCCCCTCACGAAATATATAAATGATATGTTAAGTTTCGTATCATTTCGAATAGTCCCCGATTTAATTTGATTTTTGACCGAAACTAGTATAAACTAATGTATAATATATTATGATTTTTTGGTCGAAACTTGCATTTCAAAAAGTTTAAAAGAATCTAGTTTTCAGATGATTTTTTTGCATGGACTTCCATCATAACCTTCCCTAATAACATATATATATGATCTAAAAAGTCTTGTATCATTTCAAATAGTCCCCAATTAAATTTGATTTTTTTGACCGAAACTAGTGTATAATATACTATGATTTTTTACTGAAACTTGCATTTAAAAAAGTTTCATAGAATCTAGTTTTATGATGACTTTTTTGCATGGACTTTTTATCACAAACTTCCCTCTTAACATATATAAATGATCTGAAAAGTCTCGTATCATTTAAAGTAGTCCCCAATTAAATTTTATTTTCTTGACCGAAACTAGTGTATAATATACTATGTTTTTTGACCAAAACTTGCATTTCGAAAAGTTTCACAGAATCTAATTTTCCGATGATTTTTTGCATGGACTTCCATCATAACCTTCCCTCTTAACATATATATATATATGATTTGAAAAGTCTCATATCATTTCAAATAGTCCCAAATTAAATTTGATTTTTTGAGCGAAACATGCATTTCGAAAAGTTTTATAGAATCTAGTTTTATGATGATTTTTTGCATGAACTTCCATCATAACCTTCGCTCTTAACATATATATATGATTTGAAAAGTCTCATATCATTTCAAATAGTCCCAAATTAAATTTAATTTTTTTGACCGAAACTAGTGTATAATATACTATGATTAATGACCGAAACATGGAATTCGAAAAGTTTCGTACAATCAAATTTTCTGATGATTTTTTGCATGGACTTTCATCATAACCTTCCTTCGTGAAATATATAAATGATATTTGAAGTTTCTTATCATTTCGAACAGTCCCCGATTTAATTTGATTTTTGACCGAAACTTGTATAAACTAGTGTATAATATATTATGATTTTTTGAGCGAAACTTGCATTTCAAAAAGTTTAATAGAATCTAGTTTTCAAATGATTTTTTTGCATGGACTTCCATCATAACCTTCCCTCTTAACATATATATATATATATATATATATATATATATATATATATATATATATATATATATATATATATATATATATATATATATATATATATATATATATATATATATATATATATATATATATATATATATATATATGATCTGAAAAGTCTCGTATCATTTCAAATAGTCCCCAATTAAATTTGATTTTTTTGACCGAAAATAATGTATAATATACTATGATTTATGACCGAAACTTGCATTTAAAAAAGTTTCATAGAATCTAATTTTCTGATGATTTTTTGCATGGACTTCCATCATAACCTTCCATCGTAAAATATATAAAAGATATGTGAAGTTTTGTATCATTTCGAATAGTCCCGGATTTAATTTGATTTTTGACCGAAAATAGTATAAACTAGTCTATAATATATTATGATTTTTTGGTTGAAACTTGCATTTAGAAAAGTTTCATAGAATCTAGTTTTCAGATGATTTTTTTGCACGGATTTCCATCATAACCTTCAATCTCAACATATATATATGATCTGAAAAGTCTCGTATCATTTCAAATAGTCCCCAATTAAAAATTGATTTTTTGACCGAAACTAGTGTATAATATACTATGATTTTTGACCAAAACTTGCATTTCGAAAAGTTTCATAGAATCTAAATTTCCTATTATTTTTTGCATGGACTTTCATCATAACATCCCCTCACGAAATATATAAATGATATGTTAAGTTTCGTATCATTTCGAATAGTCCCCGATTTAATTTGATTTTTGACCGAAACTAGTATAAACTAATGTATAATATATTATGATTTTTTGGTCGAAACTTGCATTTCAAAAAGTTTAAAAGAATCTAGTTTTCAGATGATTTTTTTGCATGGACTTCCATCATAACCTTCCCTAATAACATATATATATGATCTAAAAAGTCTTGTATCATTTCAAATAGTCCCCAATTAAATTTGATTTTTTTGACCGAAACTAGTGTATAATATACTATGATTTTTTACTGAAACTTGCATTTAAAAAAGTTTCATAGAATCTAGTTTTATGATGACTTTTTTGCATGGACTTTTTATCACAAACTTCCCTCTTAACATATATAAATGATCTGAAAAGTCTCGTATCATTTAAAGTAGTCCCCAATTAAATTTTATTTTCTTGACCGAAACTAGTGTATAATATACTATGTTTTTTGACCAAAACTTGCATTTCGAAAAGTTTCACAGAATCTAATTTTCCGATGATTTTTTGCATGGACTTCCATCATAACCTTCCCTCTTAACATATATATATATATATGATTTGAAAAGTCTCATATCATTTCAAATAGTCCCAAATTAAATTTGATTTTTGAGCGAAACTTGCATTTCGAAAAGTTTTATAGAATCTAGTTTTATGATGATTTTTTGCATGAACTTCCATCATAACCTTCGCTCTTAACATATATATATATATATGATTTGAAAAGTCTCATATCATTTCAAATAGTCCCAAATTAAATTTGATTTTTTTGACCGAAACTAGTGTATAATATACTATGATTAATGACCGAAACATGGAATTCGAAAAGTTTCGTACAATCAAATTTTCTGATGATTTTTTGCATGGACTTTCATCATAACCTTCCTTCGTGAAATATATAAATGATATTTGAAGTTTCTTATCATTTCGAACAGTCCCCGATTTAATTTGATTTTTGACCGAAACTTGTATAAACTAGTGTATAATATATTATGATTTTTTGAGCGAAACTTGCATTTCAAAAAGTTTAATAGAATCTAGTTTTCAAATGATTTTTTTGCATGGACTTCCATCATAACCTTCCCTCTTAACATATATATATATATATATATATATATATATATATATATATATATATATATATATATATATATATATATATATATATATATATATATATATATATATATATATATATATATATATATATATATATATATATGATCTGAAAAGTCTCGTATCATTTCAAATAGTCCCCAATTAAATTTGATTTTTTTGACCGAAAATAATGTATAATATACTATGATTTATGACCGAAACTTGCATTTAAAAAAGTTTCATAGAATCTAATTTTCTGATGATTTTTTGCATGGACTTCCATCATAACCTTCCATCGTAAAATATATAAAAGATATGTGAAGTTTTGTATCATTTCGAATAGTCCCGGATTTAATTTGATTTTTGACCGAAAATAGTATAAACTAGTCTATAATATATTATGATTTTTTGGTTGAAACTTGCATTTAGAAAAGTTTCATAGAATCTAGTTTTCAGATGATTTTTTTGCACGGATTTCCATCATAACCTTCAATCTCAACATATATATATGATCTGAAAAGTCTCGTATCATTTCAAATAGTCCCCAATTAAAAATTGATTTTTTGACCGAAACTAGTGTATAATATACTATGATTTTTGACCAAAACTTGCATTTCGAAAAGTTTCATAGAATCTAAATTTCCTATTATTTTTTGCATTGACTTTCATCATAACATCCCCTCACGAAATATATAAATGATATGTTAAGTTTCGTATCATTTCGAATAGTCCCCGATTTAATTTGATTTTTGACCGAAACTAGTATAAACTAATGTATAATATATTATGATTTTTTGGTCGAAACTTGCATTTCAAAAAGTTTAATAGAATCTAGTTTTCAGATGATTTTTTTGCATGGACTTCCATCATAACCTTCCCTCTTAACATATATATATGATCTAAAAAGTCTTGTATCATTTCAAATAGTCCCCAATTAAATTTGATTTTTTTGACCGAAACTAGTGTATAATATACTATGATTTTTTACTGAAACTTGCATTTAAAAAAGTTTCATAGAATCTAGTTTTATGATGACTTTTTTGCATGGACTTTTTATCACAAACTTCCCTCTTAACATATATAAATGATCTGAAAAGTCTCGTATCATTTAAAGTAGTCCCCAATTAAATTTTATTTTCTTGACCGAAACTAGTGTATAATATACTATGTTTTTTGACCAAAACTTGCATTTCGAAAAGTTTCACAGAATCTAATTTTCCGATGATTTTTTGCATGGACTTCCATCATAACCTTCCCTCTTAACATATATATATATGATTTGAAAAGTCTCATATCATTTCAAATAGTCCCAAATTAAATTTGATTTTTTGAGCGAAACATGCATTTCGAAAAGTTTTATAGAATCTAGTTTTATGATGATTTTTTGCATGAACTTCCATCATAACCTTCGCTCTTAACATATATATATGATTTGAAAAGTCTCATATCATTTCAAATAGTCCCAAATTAAATTTGATTTTTTTGACCGAAACTAGTGTATAATATACTATGATTAATGACCGAAACATGGAATTCGAAAAGTTTCGTACAATCAAATTTTCTGATGATTTTTTGCATGGACTTTCATCATAACCTTCCTTCGTGAAATATATAAATGATATTTGAAGTTTCTTATCATTTCGAACAGTCCCCGATTTAATTTGATTTTTGACCGAAACTTGTATAAACTAGTGTATAATATATTATTTTTTTGAGCGAAACTTGCATTTCAAAAAGTTTAATAGAATCTAGTTTTCAAATGATTTTTTTGCATGGACTTCCATCATAACCTTCCCTCTTAACATATATATATATATATATATATATATATATATATATATATATATATATATATATATATATATATATATATATATATATATATATATGATCTGAAAAGTCTCGTATCATTTCAAATAGTCCCCAATTAAATTTGATTTTTTTGACCGAAAATAATGTATAATATACTATGATTTATGACCGAAACTTGCATTTAAAAAAGTTTCATAGAATCTAATTTTCTGATGATTTTTTGCATGGACTTCCATCATAACCTTCCATCGTAAAATATATAAAAGATATGTGAAGTTTTGTATCATTTCGAATAGTCCCGGATTTAATTTGATTTTTGACCGAAAATAGTATAAACTAGTCTATAATATATTATGATTTTTTGGTTGAAACTTGCATTTAGAAAAGTTTCATAGAATCTAGTTTTCAGATGATTTTTTTGCACGGATTTCCATCATAACCTTCAATCTCAACATATATATATGATCTGAAAAGTCTCGTATCATTTCAAATAGTCCCCAATTAAAAATTGATTTTTTGACCGAAACTAGTGTATAATATACTATGATTTTTGACCAAAACTTGCATTTCGAAAAGTTTCATAGAATCTAAATTTCCTATTATTTTTTGCATGGACTTTCATCATAACATCCCCTCACGAAATATATAAATGATATGTTAAGTTTCGTATCATTTCGAATAGTCCCCGATTTAATTTGATTTTTGACCGAAACTAGTATAAACTAATGTATAATATATTATGATTTTTTGGTCGAAACTTGCATTTCAAAAAGTTTAAAAGAATCTAGTTTTCAGATGATTTTTTTGCATGGACTTCCATCATAACCTTCCCTAATAACATATATATATATGATCTAAAAAGTCTTGTATCATTTCAAATAGTCCCCAATTAAATTTGATTTTTTTGACCGAAACTAGTGTATAATATACTATGATTTTTTACTGAAACTTGCATTTAAAAAAGTTTCATAGAATCTAGTTTTATGATGACTTTTTTGCATGGACTTTTTATCACAAACTTCCCTCTTAACATATATAAATGATCTGAAAAGTCTCGTATCATTTAAAGTAGTCCCCAATTAAATTTTATTTTCTTGACCGAAACTAGTGTATAATATATTATGTTTTTTGACCAAAACTTGCATTTCGAAAAGTTTCACAGAATCTAATTTTCCGATGATTTTTTGCATGGACTTCCATCATAACCTTCCCTCTTAACATATATATATATATATATATATATATATATATGATTTGAAAAGTCTCATATCATTTCAAATAGTCCCAAATTAAATTTGATTTTTGAGCGAAACTTGCATTTCGAAAAGTTTTATAGAATCTAGTTTTATGATGATTTTTTGCATGAACTTCCATCATAACCTTCGCTCTTAACATATATATATATGATTTGAAAAGTCTCATATCATTTCAAATAGTCCCAAATTAAATTTGATTTTTTTGACCGAAACTAGTGTATAATATACTATGATTAATGACCGAAACATGGAATTCGAAAAGTTTCGTACAATCAAATTTTCTGATGATTTTTTGCATGGACTTTCATCATAACCTTCCTTCGTGAAATATATAAATGATATTTGAAGTTTCTTATCATTTCGAACAGTCCCCGATTTAATTTGATTTTTGACCGAAACTTGTATAAACTAGTGTATAATATATTATGATTTTTTGAGCGAAACTTGCATTTCAAAAAGTTTAATAGAATCTAGTTTTCAAATGATTTTTTTGCATGGACTTCCATCATAACCTTCCCTCTTAACATATATATATATATATATAGGATCTGAAAAGTCTCGTATCATTTCAAATAGTCCCCAATTAAATTTGATTTTTTTGACCGAAAATAATGTATAATATACTATGATTTATGACCGAAACTTGCATTTAAAAAAGTTTCATAGAATCTAATTTTCTGATGATTTTTTGCATGGACTTCCATCATAACCTTCCATCGTAAAATATATAAAAGATATGTGAAGTTTTGTATCATTTCGAATAGTCCCGGATTTAATTTGATTTTTGACCGAAAATATTATAAACTAGTCTATAATATATTATGATTTTTTGGTTGAAACTTGCATTTAGAAAAGTTTCATAGAATCTAGTTTTCAGATGATTTTTTTGCACGGATTTCCATCATAACCTTCAATCTCAACATATATATATGATCTGAAAAGTCTCGTATCATTTCAAATAGTCCCCAATTAAAAATTGATTTTTTGACCGAAACTAGTGTATAATATACTATGATTTTTGACCAAAACTTGCATTTCGAAAAGTTTCATAGAATCTAAATTTCCTATTATTTTTTGCATTGACTTTCATCATAACATCCCCTCACGAAATATATAAATGATATGTTAAGTTTCGTATCATTTCGAATAGTCCCCGATTTAATTTGATTTTTGACCGAAACTAGTATAAACTAATGTATAATATATTATGATTTTTTGGTCGAAACTTGCATTTCAAAAAGTTTAATAGAATCTAGTTTTCAGATGATTTTTTTGCATGGACTTCCATCATAACCTTCCCTCTTAACATATATATATGATCTAAAAAGTCTTGTATCATTTCAAATAGTCCCCAATTAATTTTGATTTTTTTGACCGAAACTAGTGTATAATATACTATGATTTTTTACTGAAACTTGCATTTAAAAAAGTTTCATAGAATCTAGTTTTATGATGACTTTTTTGCATGGACTTTTTATCACAAACTTCCCTCTTAACATATATAAATGATCTGAAAAGTCTCGTATCATTTAAAGTAGTCCCCAATTAAATTTTATTTTCTTGACCGAAACTAGTGTATAATATACTATGTTTTTTGACCAAAACTTGCATTTCGAAAAGTTTCACAGAATCTAATTTTCCGATGATTTTTTGCATGGACTTCCATCATAACCTTCCCTCTTAACATATATATATATATATATGATTTGAAAAGTCTCATATCATTTCAAATAGTCCCAAATTAAATTTGATTTTTTGAGCGAAACTTGCATTTCGAAAAGTTTTATAGAATCTAGTTTTATGATGATTTTTTGCATGAACTTCCATCATAACCTTCGCTCTTAACATATATATATGATTTGAAAAGTCTCATATCATTTCAAATAGTCCCAAATTAAATTTGATTTTTTTGACCGAAACTAGTGTATAATATACTATGATTAATGACCGAAACATGGAATTCGAAAAGTTTCGTACAATCAAATTTTCTGATGATTTTTTGCATGGACTTTCATCATAACCTTCCTTCGTGAAATATATAAATGATATTTGATGTTTCTTATCATTTCGAACAGTCCCCGATTTAATTTGATTTTTGACCGAAACTTGTATAAACTAGTGTATAATATATTATGATTTTTTGAGCGAAACTTGCATTTCAAAGAGTTTAATAGAATCTAGTTTTCAAATGATTTTTTTGCATGGACTTCCATCATAACCTTCCCTCTTAACATATATATATATATATATATATATATATATATATATATATATGATCTGAAAAGTCTCGTATCATTTCAAATAGTCCCCAATAAAATTTGATTTTTTTGACCGAAACTAGTGTATGATATACTATGATTTTTGACCGAAACTTGCATTTAAAAAAGTTTCATAGAATCTAATTTTCTGATGATTTTTTGCATGGACTTCCATCATAACCTTCCATCGTAAAATATATAAAAGATATGTGAAGTTTTGTATCATTTCGAATAGTCCCGGATTTAATTTGATTTTTGACCGAAAATAGTATAAACTAGTCTATAATATATTATGATTTTTTGGTTGAAACTTGCATTTAGAAAAGTTTCATAGAATCTAGTTTTCAGATGATTTTTTTGCACGGATTTCCATCATAACCTTCAATCTCAACATATATATATGATCTGAAAAGTCTCGTATCATTTCAAATAGTCCCCAATTAAAAATTGATTTTTTGACCGAAACTAGTGTATAATATACTATGATTTTTGACCAAAACTTGCATTTCGAAAAGTTTCATAGAATCTAAATTTCCTATTATTTTTTGCATGGACTTTCATCATAACATCCCCTCACGAAATATATAAATGATATGTTAAGTTTCGTATCATTTCGAATAGTCCCCGATTTAATTTGATTTTTGACCGAAACTAGTATAAACTAATGTATAATATATTATGATTTTTTGGTCGAAACTTGCATTTCAAAAAGTTTAATAGAATCTAGTTTTCAGATGATTTTTTTGCATGGACTTCCATCATAACCTTCCCTCTTAACATATATATATGATCTAAAAAGTCTTGTATCATTTCAAATAGTCCCCAATTAAATTTGATTTTTTTGACCGAAACTAGTGTATAATATACTATGATATATGACCGAAACTTGCATTTAAAAAAGTTTCATAGAATCTAGTTTTATGATGACTTTTTTGCATGGACTTTTTATCACAAACTTCCCTCTTAACTTATATAAATGATCTGAAAAGTCTCGTATCAGTTAAAGTAGTCCCCAATTAAATTTTATTTTCTTGACCGAAACTAGTGTATAATATACTATGTTTTTTGACCAAAACTTGCATTTCGAAAAGTTTCACAGAATCTAATTTTCCGATGATTTTTTGCATGGACTTCCATCATAACCTTCCCTCTTAACATATATATATATATATGATTTGAAAAGTCTCATATCATTTCAAATAGTCCCAAATTAAATTTGATTTTTTGAGCGAAACTTGCATTTCGAAAAGTTTTATAGAATCTAGTTTTATGATGATTTTTTGCATGAACTTCCATCATAACCTTCGCTCTTAACATATATATATGATTTGAAAAGTCTCATATCATTTCAAATAGTCCCAAATTAAATTTGATTTTTTTGACCGAAACTAGTGTATAATATACTATGATTAATGACCGAAACATGGAATTCGAAAAGTTTCGTACAATCAAATTTTCTGATGATTTTTTGCATGGACTTTCATCATAACCTTCCTTCGTGAAATATATAAATGATATTTGAAGTTTCTTATCATTTTGAACAGTCCCCGATTTAATTTGATTTTTGACCGAAACTTGTATAAACTAGTGTATAATATATTATGATTTTTTGAGCGAAACTTGCATTTCAAAAAGTTTAATAGAATCTAGTTTTCAAATGATTTTTTTGCATGGACTTCCATCATAACCTTCCCTCTTAACATATATATATATATATATATATATATATATATATATATATATATATATATATATATATATATATATATATATATATATATGATCTGAAAAGTCTCGTATCATTTCAAATAGTCCCCAATTAAATTTGATTTTTTTGACCGAAAATAATGTATAATATACTATGATTTATGACCGAAACTTGCATTTAAAAAAGTTTCATAGAATCTAATTTTCTGATGATTTTTTGCATGGACTTCCATCATAACCTTCCATCGTAAAATATATAAAAGATATGTGAAGTTTTGTATCATTTCGAATAGTCCCGGATTTAATTTGATTTTTGACCGAAAATATTATAAACTAGTCTATAATATATTATGATTTTTTGGTTGAAACTTGCATTTTGAAAAGTTTCATAGAATCTAGTTTTCAGATGATTTTTTTGCACGGATTTCCATCATAACCTTCAATCTCAACATATATATATGATCTGAAAAGTCTCGTATCATTTCAAATAGTCCCCAATTAAAAATTGATTTTTTGACCGAAACTAGTGTATAATATACTATGATTTTTGACCAAAACTTGCATTTCGAAAAGTTTCATAGAATCTAAATTTCCTATTATTTTTTGCATGGACTTTCATCATAACATCCCCTCACGAAATATATAAATGATATGTTAAGTTTCGTATCATTTCGAATAGTCCCCGATTTAATTTGATTTTTGACCGAAACTAGTATAAACTAATGTATAATATATTATGATTTTTTGGTCGAAACTTGCATTTCAAAAAGTTTAATAGAATCTAGTTTTCAGATGATTTTTTTGCATGGACTTCCATCATAACCTTCCCTCTTAACATATATATATGATCTAAAAAGTCTTGTATCATTTCAAATAGTCCCCAATTAAATTTGATTTTTTTGACCGAAACTAGTGTATAATATACTATGATTTTTTACTGAAACTTGCATTTAAAAAAGTTTCATAGAATCTAGTTTTATGATGACTTTTTTGCATGGACTTTTTATCACAAACTTCCCTCTTAACATATATAAATGATCTGAAAAGTCTCGTATCATTTAAAGTAGTCCCCAATTAAATTTTATTTTCTTGACCGAAACTAGTGTATAATATACTATGTTTTTTGACCAAAACTTGCATTTCGAAAAGTTTCACAGAATCTAATTTTCCGATGATTTTTTGCATGGACTTCCATCATAACCTTCCCTCTTAACATATATATATATATATATATATGATTTGAAAAGTCTCATATCATTTCAAATAGTCCCAAATTAAATTTGATTTTTTGAGCGAAACTTGCATTTCGAAAAGTTTTATAGAATCTAGTTTTATGATGATTTTTTGCATGAACTTCCATCATAACCTTCGCTCTTAACATATATATATGATTTGAAAAGTCTCATATCATTTCAAATAGTCCCAAATTAAATTTGATTTTTTTGACCGAAACTAGTGTATAATATACTATGATTAATGACCGAAACATGGAATTCGAAAAGTTTCGTACAATCAAATTTTCTGATGATTTTTTGCATGGACTTTCATCATAACCTTCCTTCGTGAAATATATAAATGATATTTGAAGTTTCTTATCATTTCGAACAGTCCCCGATTTAATTTGATTTTTGACCGAAACTTGTATAAACTAGTGTATAATATATTATGATTTTTTGAGCGAAACTTGCATTTCAAAGAGTTTAATAGAATCTAGTTTTCAAATGATTTTTTTGCATGGACTTCCATCATAACCTTCCCTCTTAACATATATATATATATATATATATATATATATATGATCTGAAAAGTCTCGTATCATTTCAAATAGTCCCCAATAAAATTTGATTTTTTTGACCGAAACTAGTGTATGATATACTATGATTTTTGACCGAAACTTGCATTTAAAAAAGTTTCATAGAATCTAATTTTCTGATGATTTTTTGCATGGACTTCCATCATAACCTTCCATCGTAAAATATATAAAAGATATGTGAATTTTTGTATCATTTCGAATAGTCCCGGATTTAATTTGATTTTTGACCGAAAATAGTATAAACTAGTCTATAATATATTATGATTTTTTGGTTGAAACTTGCATTTAGAAAAGTTTCATAGAATCTAGTTTTCAGATGATTTTTTTGCACGGATTTCCATCATAACCTTCAATCTCAACATATATATATGATCTGAAAAGTCTCGTATCATTTCAAATAGTCCCCAATTAAAAATTGATTTTTTGACCGAAACTAGTGTATAATATACTATGATTTTTGACCAAAACTTGCATTTCGAAAAGTTTCATAGAATCTAAATTTCCTATTATTTTTTGCATGGACTTTCATCATAACATCCCCTCACGAAATATATAAATGATATGTTAAGTTTCGTATCATTTCGAATAGTCCCCGATTTAATTTGATTTTTGACCGAAACTAGTATAAACTAATGTATAATATATTATGATTTTTTGGTCGAAACTTGCATTTCAAAAAGTTTAATAGAATCTAGTTTTCAGATGATTTTTTTGCATGGACTTCCATCATAACCTTCCCTCTTAACATATATATATGATCTAAAAAGTCTTGTATCATTTCAAATAGTCCCCAATTAAATTTGATTTTTTTGACCGAAACTAGTGTATAATATACTATGATATATGACCGAAACTTGCATTTAAAAAAGTTTCATAGAATCTAGTTTTATGATGACTTTTTTGCATGGACTTTTTATCACAAACTTCCCTCTTAACTTATATAAATGATCTGAAAAGTCTCGTATCAGTTAAAGTAGTCCCCAATTAAATTTTATTTTCTTGACCGAAACTAGTGTATAATATACTATGTTTTTTGACCAAAACTTGCATTTCGAAAAGTTTCACAAAATCTAATTTTCCGATGATTTTTTGCATGGACTTCCATCATAACCTTCCCTCTTAACATATATATATATATATGATTTGAAAAGTCTCATATCATTTCAAATAGTCCCAAATTAAATTTGATTTTTTGAGCGAAACTTGCATTTCGAAAAGTTTTATAGAATCTAGTTTTATGATGATTTTTTGCATGAACTTCCATCATAACCTTCGCTCTTAACATATATATATGATTTGAAAAGTCTCATATCATTTCAAATAGTCCCAAATTAAATTTGATTTTTTTGACCGAAACTAGTGTATAATATACTATGATTAATGACCGAAACATGGAATTCGAAAAGTTTCGTACAATCAAATTTTCTGATGATTTTTTGCATGGACTTTCATCATAACCTTCCTTCGTGAAATATATAAATGATATTTGAAGTTTCTTATCATTTCGAACAGTCCCCGATTTAATTTGATTTTTGACCGAAACTTGTATAAACTAGTGTATAATATATTATGATTTTTTGAGCGAAACTTGCATTTCAAAAAGTTTAATAGAATCTAGTTTTCAAATGATTTTTTTGCATGGACTTCCATCATAACCTTCCCTCTTAACATATATATATATATATATATATATATATATATATATATATATATATATGATCTGAAAAGTCTCGTATCATTTCAAATAGTCCCCAATTAAATTTGATTTTTTTGACCGAAAATAATGTATAATATACTATGATTTATGACCGAAACTTGCATTTAAAAAAGTTTCATAGAATCTAATTTTCTGATGATTTTTTGCATGGACTTCCATCATAACCTTCCATCGTAAAATATATAAAAGATATGTGAAGTTTTGTATCATTTCGAATAGTCCCGGATTTAATTTGATTTTTGACCGAAAATATTATAAACTAGTCTATAATATATTATGATTTTTTGGTTGAAACTTGCATTTTGAAAAGTTTCATAGAATCTAGTTTTCAGATGATTTTTTTGCACGGATTTCCATCATAACCTTCAATCTCAACATATATATATGATCTGAAAAGTCTCGTATCATTTCAAATAGTCCCCAATTAAAAATTGATTTTTTGACCGAAACTAGTGTATAATATACTATGATTTTTGACCAAAACTTGCATTTCGAAAAGTTTCATAGAATCTAAATTTCCTATTATTTTTTGCATGGACTTTCATCATAACATCCCCTCACGAAATATATAAATGATATGTTAAGTTTCGTATCATTTCGAATAGTCCCCGATTTAATTTGATTTTTGACCGAAACTAGTATAAACTAATGTATAATATATTATGATTTTTTGGTCGAAACTTGCATTTCAAAAAGTTTAATAGAATCTAGTTTTCAGATGATTTTTTTGCATGGACTTCCATCATAACCTTCCCTCTTAACATATATATATGATCTAAAAAGTCTTGTATCATTTCAAATAGTCCCCAATTAAATTTGATTTTTTTGACCGAAACTAGTGTATAATATACTATGATTTTTTACTGAAACTTGCATTTAAAAAAGTTTCATAGAATCTAGTTTTATGATGACTTTTTTGCATGGACTTTTTATCACAAACTTCCCTCTTAACATATATAAATGATCTGAAAAGTCTCGTATCATTTAAAGTAGTCCCCAATTAAATTTTATTTTCTTGACCGAAACTAGTGTATAATATACTATGTTTTTTGACCAAAACTTGCATTTCGAAAAGTTTCACAGAATCTAATTTTCCGATGATTTTTTGCATGGACTTCCATCATAACCTTCCCTCTTAACATATATATATATATATATGATTTGAAAAGTCTCATATCATTTCAAATAGTCCCAAATTAAATTTGATTTTTTGAGCGAAACTTGCATTTCGAAAAGTTTTATAGAATCTAGTTTTATGATGATTTTTTGCATGAACTTCCATCATAACCTTCGCTCTTAACATATATATATGATTTGAAAAGTCTCATATCATTTCAAATAGTCCCAAATTAAATTTGATTTTTTTGACCGAAACTAGTGTATAATATACTATGATTAATGACCGAAACATGGAATTCGAAAAGTTTCGTACAATCAAATTTTCTGATGATTTTTTGCATGGACTTTCATCATAACCTTCCTTCGTGAAATATATAAATGATATTTGAAGTTTCTTATCATTTCGAACAGTCCCCGATTTAATTTGATTTTTGACCGAAACTTGTATAAACTAGTGTATAATATATTATGATTTTTTGAGCGAAACTTGCATTTCAAAGAGTTTAATAGAATCTAGTTTTCAAATGATTTTTTTGCATGGACTTCCATCATAACCTTCCCTCTTAACATATATATATATATATATATATATATGATCTGAAAAGTCTCGTATCATTTCAAATAGTCCCCAATAAAATTTGATTTTTTTGACCGAAACTAGTGTATGATATACTATGATTTTTGACCGAAACTTGCATTTAAAAAAGTTTCATAGAATCTAATTTTCTGATGATTTTTTGCATGGACTTCCATCATAACCTTCCATCGTAAAATATATAAAAGATATGTGAATTTTTGTATCATTTCGAATAGTCCCGGATTTAATTTGATTTTTGACCAAAAATAGTATAAACTAGTCTATAATATATTATGATTTTTTGGTTGAAACTTGCATTTAGAAAAGTTTCATAGAATCTAGTTTTCAGATGATTTTTTTGCACGGATTTCCATCATAACCTTCAATCTCAACATATATATATGATCTGAAAAGTCTCGTATCATTTCAAATAGTCCCCAATTAAAAATTGATTTTTTGACCGAAACTAGTGTATAATATACTATGATTTTTGACCAAAACTTGCATTTCGAAAAGTTTCATAGAATCTAAATTTCCTATTATTTTTTGCATGGACTTTCATCATAACATCCCCTCACGAAATATATAAATGATATGTTAAGTTTCGTATCATTTCGAATAGTCCCCGATTTAATTTGATTTTTGACCGAAACTAGTATAAACTAATGTATAATATATTATGATTTTTTGGTCGAAACTTGCATTTCAAAAAGTTTAATAGAATCTAGTTTTCAGATGATTTTTTTGCATGGACTTCCATCATAACCTTCCCTCTTAACATATATATATGATCTAAAAAGTCTTGTATCATTTCAAATAGTCCCCAATTAAATTTGATTTTTTTGACCGAAACTAGTGTATAATATACTATGATATATGACCGAAACTTGCATTTAAAAAAGTTTCATAGAATCTAGTTTTATGATGACTTTTTTGCATGGACTTTTTATCACAAACTTCCCTCTTAACTTATATAAATGATCTGAAAAGTCTCGTATCAGTTAAAGTAGTCCCCAATTAAATTTTATTTTCTTGACCGAAACTAGTGTATAATATACTATGTTTTTTGACCAAAACTTGCATTTCGAAAAGTTTCACAAAATCTAATTTTCCGATGATTTTTTGCATGGACTTCCATCATAACCTTCCCTCTTAACATATATATATATATATGATTTGAAAAGTCTCATATCATTTCAAATAGTCCCAAATTAAATTTGATTTTTTGAGCGAAACTTGCATTTCGAAAAGTTTTATAGAATCTAGTTTTATGATGATTTTTTGCATGAACTTCCATCATAACCTTCGCTCTTAACATATATATATGATTTGAAAAGTCTCATATCATTTCAAATAGTCCCAAATTAAATTTGATTTTTTTGACCGAAACTAGTGTATAATATACTATGATTAATGACCGAAACATGGAATTCGAAAAGTTTCGTACAATCAAATTTTCTGATGATTTTTTGCATGGACTTTCATCATAACCTTCCTTCGTGAAATATATAAATGATATTTGAAGTTTCTTATCATTTCGAACAGTCCCCGATTTAATTTGATTTTTGACCGAAACTTGTATAAACTAGTGTATAATATATTATGATTTTTTGAGCGAAACTTGCATTTCAAAAAGTTTAATAGAATCTAGTTTTCAAATGATTTTTTTGCATGGACTTCCATCATAACCTTCCCTCTTAACATATATATATATATATATATATATATATATATATATATATATATATATATATATATATATATGATCTGAAAAGTCTCGTATCATTTCAAATAGTCCCCAATTAAATTTGATTTTTTTGACCGAAAATAATGTATAATATACTATGATTTATGACCGAAACTTGCATTTAAAAAAGTTTCATAGAATCTAATTTTCTGATGATTTTTTGCATGGACTTCCATCATAACCTTCCATCGTAAAATATATAAAAGATATGTGAAGTTTTGTATCATTTCGAATAGTCCCGGATTTAATTTGATTTTTGACCGAAAATATTATAAACTAGTCTATAATATATTATGATTTTTTGGTTGAAACTTGCATTTAGAAAAGTTTCATAGAATCTAGTTTTCAGATGATTTTTTTGCACGGATTTCCATCATAACCTTCAATCTCAACATATATATATGATCTGAAAAGTCTCGTATCATTTCAAATAGTCCCCAATTAAAAATTGATTTTTTGACCGAAACTAGTGTATAATATACTATGATTTTTGACCAAAACTTGCATTTCGAAAAGTTTCATAGAATCTAAATTTCCTATTATTTTTTGCATTGACTTTCATCATAACATCCCCTCACGAAATATATAAATGATATGTTAAGTTTCGTATCATTTCGAATAGTCCCCGATTTAATTTGATTTTTGACCGAAACTAGTATAAACTAATGTATAATATATTATGATTTTTTGGTCGAAACTTGCATTTCAAAAAGTTTAATAGAATCTAGTTTTCAGATGATTTTTTTGCATGGACTTCCATCATAACCTTCCCTCTTAACATATATATATGATCTAAAAAGTCTTGTATCATTTCAAATAGTCCCCAATTAAATTTGATTTTTTTGACCGAAACTAGTGTATAATATACTATGATATATGACCGAAACTTGCATTTAAAAAAGTTTCATAGAATCTAGTTTTATGATGACTTTTTTGCATGGACTTTTTATCACAAACTTCCCTCTTAACTTATATAAATGATCTGAAAAGTCTCGTATCAGTTAAAGTAGTCCCCAATTAAATTTTATTTTCTTGACCGAAACTAGTGTATAATATACTATGTTTTTTGACCAAAACTTGCATTTCGAAAAGTTTCACAAAATCTAATTTTCCGATGATTTTTTGCATGGACTTCCATCATAACCTTCCCTCTTAACATATATATATATATATGATTTGAAAAGTCTCATATCATTTCAAATAGTCCCAAATTAAATTTGATTTTTTGAGCGAAACTTGCATTTCGAAAAGTTTTATAGAATCTAGTTTTATGATGATTTTTTGCATGAACTTCCATCATAACCTTCGCTCTTAACATATATATATGATTTGAAAAGTCTCATATCATTTCAAATAGTCCCAAATTAAATTTGATTTTTTTGACCGAAACTAGTGTATAATATACTATGATTAATGACCGAAACATGGAATTCGAAAAGTTTCGTACAATCAAATTTTCTGATGATTTTTTGCATGGACTTTCATCATAACCTTCCTTCGTGAAATATATAAATGATATTTGAAGTTTCTTATCATTTCGAACAGTCCCCGATTTAATTTGATTTTTGACCGAAACTTGTATAAACTAGTGTATAATATATTATGATTTTTTGAGCGAAACTTGCATTTCAAAAAGTTTAATAGAATCTAGTTTTCAAATGATTTTTTTGCATGGACTTCCATCATAACCTTCCCTCTTAACATATATATATATATATATATATATATATATATATATATATATATATATATATATATATATGATCTGAAAAGTCTCGTATCATTTCAAATAGTCCCCAATTAAATTTGATTTTTTTGACCGAAAATAATGTATAATATACTATGATTTATGACCGAAACTTGCATTTAAAAAAGTTTCATAGAATCTAATTTTCTGATGATTTTTTGCATGGACTTCCATCATAACCTTCCATCGTAAAATATATAAAAGATATGTGAAGTTTTGTATCATTTCGAATAGTCCCGGATTTAATTTGATTTTTGACCGAAAATATTATAAACTAGTCTATAATATATTATGATTTTTTGGTTGAAACTTGCATTTAGAAAAGTTTCATAGAATCTAGTTTTCAGATGATTTTTTTGCACGGATTTCCATCATAACCTTCAATCTCAACATATATATATGATCTGAAAAGTCTCGTATCATTTCAAATAGTCCCCAATTAAAAATTGATTTTTTGACCGAAACTAGTGTATAATATACTATGATTTTTGACCAAACTTGCATTTCGAAAAGTTTCATAGAATCTAAATTTCCTATTATTTTTTGCATTGACTTTCATCATAACATCCCCTCACGAAATATATAAATGATATGTTAAGTTTCGTATCATTTCGAATAGTCCCCGATTTAATTTGATTTTTGACCGAAACTAGTATAAACTAATGTATAATATATTATGATTTTTTGGTCGAAACTTGCATTTCAAAAAGTTTAATAGAATCTATTTTTCAGATGATTTTTTTGCATGGACTTCCATCATAACCTTCCCTCTTAACATATATATATGATCTAAAAAGTCTTGTATCATTTCAAATAGTCCCCAATTAAATTTGATTTTTTTGACCGAAACTAGTGTATAATATACTATGATTTTTTACTGAAACTTGCATTTAAAAAAGTTTCATAGAATCTAGTTTTATGATGACTTTTTTGCATGGACTTTTTATCACAAACTTCCCTCTTAACATATATAAATGATCTGAAAAGTCTCGTATCATTTAAAGTAGTCCCCAATTAAATTTTATTTTCTTGACCGAAACTAGTGTATAATATACTATGTTTTTTGACCAAAACTTGCATTTCGAAAAGTTTCACAGAATCTAATTTTCCGATGATTTTTTGCATGGACTTCCATCATAACCTTCCCTCTTAACACATATATATATATATATATATATATATGATTTGAAAAGTCTCATATCATTTCAAATAGTCCCAAATTAAATTTGATTTTTTGAGCGAAACTTGCATTTCGAAAAGTTTTATAGAATCTAGTTTTATGATGATTTTTTGCATGAACTTCCATCATAACCTTCGCTCTTAACATATATATATGATTTGAAAAGTCTCATATCATTTCAAATAGTCCCAAATTAAATTTGATTTTTTTGACCGAAACTAGTGTATAATATACTATGATTAATGACCGAAACATGGAATTCGAAAAGTTTCGTACAATCAAATTTTCTGATGATTTTTTGCATGGACTTTCATCATAACCTTCCTTCGTGAAATATATAAATGATATTTGAAGTTTCTTATCATTTCGAACAGTCCCCGATTTAATTTGATTTTTGACCGAAACTTGTATAAACTAGTGTATAATATATTATGATTTTTTGAGCGAAACTTGCATTTCAAAAAGTTTAATAGAATCTAGTTTTCAAATGATTTTTTTGCATGGACTTCCATCATAACCTTCCCTCTTAACATATATATATATATATATATGATCTGAAAAGTCTCGTATCATTTCAAATAGTCCCCAATTAAAAATTGATTTTTTGACCGAAACTAGTGTATAATATACTATGATTTTTTACCAAAACTTGCATTTCGAAAAGTTTCATAGAATCTAAATTTCCTATTATTTTTTGCATTGACTTTCATCATAACATCCCCTCACGAAATATATAAATGATATGTTAAGTTTCGTATCATTTCGAATAGTCCCCGATTTAATTTGATTTTTGACCGAAACTAGTATAAACTAATGTATAATATATTATGATTTTTTGGTCGAAACTTGCATTTCAAAAAGTTTAATAGAATCTAGTTTTCAGATGATTTTTTTGCATGGACTTCCATCATAACCTTCCCTCTTAACATATATATATGATCTAAAAAGTCTTGTATCATTTCAAATAGTCCCCAATTAAATTTGATTTTTTTGACCGAAACTAGTGTATAATATACTATGATATATGACCGAAACTTGCATTTAAAAAAGTTTCATAGAATCTAGTTTTATGATGACTTTTTTGCATGGACTTTTTATCACAAACTTCCCTCTTAACTTATATAAATGATCTGAAAAGTCTCGTATCAGTTAAAGTAGTCCCCAATTAAATTTTATTTTCTTGACCGAAACTAGTGTATAATATACTATGTTTTTTGACCAAAACTTGCATTTCGAAAAGTTTCACAAAATCTAATTTTCCGATGATTTTTTGCATGGACTTCCATCATAACCTTCCCTCTTAACATATATATATATATATGATTTGAAAAGTCTCATATCATTTCAAATAGTCCCAAATTAAATTTGATTTTTTGAGCGAAACTTGCATTTCGAAAAGTTTTATAGAATCTAGTTTTATGATGATTTTTTGCATGAACTTCCATCATAACCTTCGCTCTTAACATATATATATGATTTGAAAAGTCTCATATCATTTCAAATAGTCCCAAATTAAATTTGATTTTTTTGACCGAAACTAGTGTATAATATACTATGATTAATGACCGAAACATGGAATTCGAAAAGTTTCGTACAATCAAATTTTCTGATGATTTTTTGCATGGACTTTCATCATAACCTTCCTTCGTGAAATATATAAATGATATTTGAAGTTTCTTATCATTTCGAACAGTCCCCGATTTAATTTGATTTTTGACCGAAACTTGTATAAACTAGTGTATAATATATTATGATTTTTTGAGCGAAACTTGCATTTCAAAAAGTTTAATAGAATCTAGTTTTCAAATGATTTTTTTGCATGGACTTCCATCATAACCTTCCCTCTTAACATATATATATATATATATATATATATATATATATATATATATATATATATATATATATATATATATATATATATATATATATGATCTGAAAAGTCTCGTATCATTTCAAATAGTCCCCAATTAAATTTGATTTTTTTGACCGAAAATAATGTATAATATACTATGATTTATGACCGAAACTTGCATTTAAAAAAGTTTCATAGAATCTAATTTTCTGATGATTTTTTGCATGGACTTCCATCATAACCTTCCATCGTAAAATATATAAAAGATATGTGAAGTTTTGTATCATTTCGAATAGTCCCGGATTTAATTTGATTTTTGACCGAAAATATTATAAACTAGTCTATAATATATTATGATTTTTTGGTTGAAACTTGCATTTAGAAAAGTTTCATAGAATCTAGTTTTCAGATGATTTTTTTGCACGGATTTCCATCATAACCTTCAATCTCAACATATATATATGATCTGAAAAGTCTCGTATCATTTCAAATAGTCCCCAATTAAAAATTGATTTTTTGACCGAAACTAGTGTATAATATACTATGATTTTTGACCAAACTTGCATTTCGAAAAGTTTCATAGAATCTAAATTTCCTATTATTTTTTGCATTGACTTTCATCATAACATCCCCTCACGAAATATATAAATGATATGTTAAGTTTCGTATCATTTCGAATAGTCCCCGATTTAATTTGATTTTTGACCGAAACTAGTATAAACTAATGTATAATATATTATGATTTTTTGGTCGAAACTTGCATTTCAAAAAGTTTAATAGAATCTATTTTTCAGATGATTTTTTTGCATGGACTTCCATCATAACCTTCCCTCTTAACATATATATATGATCTAAAAAGTCTTGTATCATTTCAAATAGTCCCCAATTAAATTTGATTTTTTTGACCGAAACTAGTGTATAATATACTATGATTTTTTACTGAAACTTGCATTTAAAAAAGTTTCATAGAATCTAGTTTTATGATGACTTTTTTGCATGGACTTTTTATCACAAACTTCCCTCTTAACATATATAAATGATCTGAAAAGTCTCGTATCATTTAAAGTAGTCCCCAATTAAATTTTATTTTCTTGACCGAAACTAGTGTATAATATACTATGTTTTTTGACCAAAACTTGCATTTCGAAAAGTTTCACAGAATCTAATTTTCCGATGATTTTTTGCATGGACTTCCATCATAACCTTCCCTCTTAACACATATATATATATATATATATATATATATATATGATTTGAAAAGTCTCATATCATTTCAAATAGTCCCAAATTAAATTTGATTTTTTGAGCGAAACTTGCATTTCGAAAAGTTTTATAGAATCTAGTTTTATGATGATTTTTTGCATGAACTTCCATCATAACCTTCGCTCTTAACATATATATATGATTTGAAAAGTCTCATATCATTTCAAATAGTCCCAAATTAAATTTGATTTTTTTGACCGAAACTAGTGTATAATATACTATGATTAATGACCGAAACATGGAATTCGAAAAGTTTCGTACAATCAAATTTTCTGATGATTTTTTGCATGGACTTTCATCATAACCTTCCTTCGTGAAATATATAAATGATATTTGAAGTTTCTTATCATTTCGAACAGTCCCCGATTTAATTTGATTTTTGACCGAAACTTGTATAAACTAGTGTATAATATATTATGATTTTTTGAGCGAAACTTGCATTTCAAAAAGTTTAATAGAATCTAGTTTTCAAATGATTTTTTTGCATGGACTTCCATCATAACCTTCCCTCTTAACATATATATATATATATATATATGATCTGAAAAGTCTCGTATCATTTCAAATAGTCCCCAATTAAATTTGATTTTTTTGACCGAAAATAATGTATAATATACTATGATTTATGACCGAAACTTGCATTTAAAAAAGTTTCATAGAATCTAATTTTCTGATGATTTTTTGCATGGACTTCCATCATAACCTTCCATCGTAAAATATATAAAAGATATGTGAAGTTTTGTATCATTTCGAATAGTCCCGGATTTAATTTGATTTTTGACCGAAAATAGTATAAACTAGTCTATAATATATTATGATTTTTTGGTTGAAACTTGCATTTAGAAAAGTTTCATAGAATCTAGTTTTCAGATGATTTTTTTGCACGGATTTCCATCATAACCTTCAATCTCAACATATATAAATGATCTGAAAAGTCTCGTATCATTTCAAATAGTCCCCAATTAAAAATTGATTTTTTGACCGAAACTAGTGTATAATATACTATGATTTTTGACCAAAACTTGCATTTCGAAAAGTTTCATAGAATCTAAATTTCCTATTATTTTTTGCATGGACTTTCATCATAACATCCCCTCACGAAATATATAAATGATATGTTAAGTTTCGTATCATTTCGAATAGTCCCCGATTTAATTTGATTTTTGACCGAAACTAGTATAAACTAATGTATAATATATTATGATTTTTTGGTCGAAACTTGCATTTCAAAAAGTTTAATAGAATCTAGTTTTCAGATGATTTTTTTGCATGGACTTCCATCATAACCTTCCCTCTTAACATATATATATGATCTAAAAAGTCTTGTATCATTTCAAATAGTCCCCAATTAAATTTGATTTTTTTGACCGAAACTAGTGTATAATATACTATGATTTTTTACTGAAACTTGCATTTAAAAAAGTTTCATAGAATCCAGTTTTATGATGACTTTTTTGCATGGACTTTTTATCACAAACTTCCCTCTTAACATATATAAATGTTCTGAAAAGTCTCGTATCATTTAAAGTAGTCCCCAATTAAATTTTATTTTCTTGACCGAAACTAGTGTATAATATACTATGTTTTTGACCAAAACTTGCATTTCGAAAAGTTTCACAGAATCTAATTTTCCGATGATTTTTTGCATGGACTTCCATCATAACCTTCCCTCTTAACATATATATATATATATATATATATATATATATATATATATATATATATATATATATATATATATATGATTTGAATAGTCTCGTATCATTTCAAATAGTCCCCAATTAAATTTGATTTTTTTGACCAAAACTAGTGTATAATATACTATGATTTTTGACTGAAACTTGCATTTAAATAAGTTTCATGGAATCTAGTTTTATAATGATTTTTTTGCATGGACTTCCGTCATAACCTTCCCTCATAACATATATAAATGATCTGAAAAGTCTCGTATCATTTAAAATAGTCCCCAATTAAATTTGATTTTTTGACCGAAACTAGTGTATAATAATACTATGCTTTTTGACCGAAACATGCATTTCGAAAAGTTTCATAGAATCAAATTTTTCGATGATTTTTTGCATGGACTTCCATCATAACCTTCCATCGTAAAATATATAAAAGATATCTGAAGTTTCGTATAATTTCAAATAGTCCCGGATTTAATTTGATTTTTGACCGAAACTAGTATAAACTAGTGTATAATATATTTGATTTTTTGAGCGAAACTTGCATTTCGAAAAAGTTTTATAGAATCTAGTTTTATGATGATTTTTTGCATGGACTTCCATCATAACCTTCGCTCTTAACATATATATATGATTTGAAAAGTCTCATATCATTTCAAATAGTCCCCAATTAAATTTGATTTTTTTGACCGAAACTAGTGTATAATATACTATGATTTTTGACCGAAACTTGCAATTCGAAAAGTTTCGTAGAATCAAATTTTCCGATGATTTTTTGCATAGACTTTCATCATAACCTTCCTTCGTGAAATATATAAATGATATTTGAAGTTTCGTATCATTTCGAACAGTCCCCTATTTAATTTAATTTTTGACCGAAACTTGTATAAACTAGTGTATAATATATTATGATTTTTTGACCGAAACTTGCATTTCAAAAAGTTTAATAGAATCTAGTTTTCAGATGATTTTTTTGCATGGACTTCCATCATAACCTTCCCTCTTAACATATATATATATATATATATATATATATATATATATATATATATATATATATATATATATATATATATATATATATGATCTGAAAAGTCTCGTATCATTTCAAATAGTCCCCAATTAAAAATTGATTTTTTGATCGAAACTAGTGTATATTATACTATGATTTTTGACAAAAACTTGCATTTCGAAAAGTTTCATAGAATCTAAATTTCCTATTATTTTTTGCATGGACTTTCATCATAACATCCCCTCATGAAATATATAAATGATATGTTAAGTTTCGTATCATTTCGAATAGTCCCCGATTTAATTTGATTTTTGACCGAAACTAGTATAAACTAATGTATAATATATAATGATTTTTTGGTCAAAACTTGCATTTCAAAAAGTTTAATAGAATCTAGTTTTCAGATGATTTTTTTGCATGGACTTCCATCATAACCTTCCCTCTTAACATATATATATGATCTAAAAAGTTTTTTATCATTTCAAATAGTCCCCAATTAAATTTGATTTTTTTGACCGAAACTAGTGTATAATATACTATGATTTTTGACTGAAACTTGCATTTAAAAAAGTTTCATAGAATCTAGTTTTATGATTACTTTTTTGCATGGACTTTTATCACAAACTTCCCTCTTAACATATATAAATGATCTGAAAAGTCTCGTATCATTTAAAGTAGTCCCCAATTAAATTTTATTTTCTTGACCGAAACTAGTGTATAATATACTATGCTTTTTGACCGAAACATGCATTTCGAAAAGTTTCATAGAATCCATTTTTTCGATGATTTTTTGCATGGACTTCCATCATAACCTTCTATCGTAAAATATATAAAAGATATTTGAAGTTTCGTATAATTTCAAATAGTTCGGATTTAATTTGATTTTTGACCGAAACTAGTATAAACTAGTGTATAATATATTTGATTTTTTGAGCGAAACTTGCATTTCGAAAAGTTTTATAGAATCTAGTTTTAAGATGATTTTTTGCATGGACTTCCATCATAACCTTCCCTCTTAACATATATATATATATATATATATATATATATATATATATATATATATATATATATATATATATATATATATATATATGATTTGAAAAGTCTCATATCATTTCAAATAGTCTCCAATTAAATTTGATTTTTTTGACCGAAACTAGTGTATAATATACTATGATTTTTGACCGAAACTTGCAATTCGAAAAGTTTCGTAGAATCAAATTTTCCGATGATTTTTTGCATGGACTTTCATCATAACCTTCCTTCGTGAAATATATAAATGATATTTGAAGTTTCGTATCATTTCAAACAGTCCCCGATTTAATTTGATTTTTGACCGAAACTTGTATAAACTATTGTATAATATATTATGATTTTTTGACCGAAACTTGCATTTCAAAAAGTTTAATAGAATCTAGTTTTCAGATGATTTTTTTGCATGGACTTCCATCATAACCTTCCCTATTAACATATATATATATATATATATATATATATATATATATATATATATATATATATATATATATATATATATATATATATATATATATATATATATATATATATATATGATTTGAAAAGTCTCGTATCATTTCAAATAGTCCCCAATTAAATTTGATTTTTTGACCGAAACTAGTGTATAATATACTATGATTTATGACCGAAACTTGCATTTAAAAAAGTTTCATAGAATCTAATTTTCTGATGATTTTTTGCATGGACTTCCGTCATAACCTTCCATCTTAAAATATATAAAAGATATGTGAAGTTTTGTATCATTTCGAATAGTCCCGGATTTAATTTGATTTTTGACCGAAACTAGTATAAACTAGTCTATAATATATTATGATTTTTTGGTCGAAACTTGCATTTAGAAAAGTTTCATAGAATCTAGTTTTCAGATGATTTTTTAGCACAGATTTCCATCATACCCTTCACTCTTAACATATATATATATATATGATCTGAAAAGTCTCGTACCATTTCAAATATTCCCCAATTAAATTTGATTTTTTTGACCGAAACTAGTGTATGATATACTATGATTTTTGACTGAAACTTGCATTTAATAAGGTTTCATAGAATCTAATTTTCTGATGATTTTTTGCATGGACTTCCGTCATAACCTTCCATCTTAAAATATATAAAAGATATGTGAAGTTTTGTATCATTTCGAATAGTCCCAGATTTAATTTGATTTTTGACCGAAACTAGTATAAACTAGTCTATAATATATTATGATTTTTTGGTCGAAACTTGCATTTAGAAAAGTTTCATAGAATCTAGTTTTCAGATGATTTTTTAGCACAGATTTCCATCATACCCTTCACTCTTAACATATATATATATGATCTGAAAAGTCTCGTATCATTTCAAATAGTCCCCAATTAAAAATTGATTTTTTGACCTAAACTAGTGTATAATATACTATGTTTTTTGACCAAAACATGCATTTCGAAAAGTTTCATAGAATCTAAATTTCCTATTATTTTTTGCATTGACTTTCATCATAACATTCCCTCATGAAATATATAAATGATATGTTAAGTTTCATATCATTTCGAATAGTCCCCGATTTAATTTGATTTTTGACCGAAACTAGTATAAACTAATGTATAATATATTATGATATTTTGGTCGAAACTTGCATTTCAAAAAGTTTAATAGAATCTAGTTTTCAGATGATTTTTTTGCATGGACTTCCATCATAACCTTCCCTCTTAACATATATATATGATCTAAAAAGTCTTGTATCATTTCAAATTGTCCCCAATTAAATTTGATTTTTTTGACCGAAACTAGTGTATAATATACTATGATTTTTGACTGAAACTTGCATTTAAAAAAGTTTCATAGAATCTAGTTTTATGATGACTTTTTCGCATGGACTTTTATCACAAACTTCCCTCTTAACATATATAAACGATCTGAAAAATCTCGTATCATTTAAAGTAGTCCCCAATTAAATTTTATTTTCTTGACCGAAACTAGTGTATAATATACTATGTTTTTTGACCAAAACTTGCATTTCGAAAAGTTTCATAGAATCTAATTTTCTGATGATTTTTTGCATGGACTTCCATCATAACCTTCCCTCTTAACATATATATATATATGATTTGAATAATATCGTATCATTTCAAATAGTCCCCAATTAAATTTGATTTTTTTGACCAAAACTAGTGTATAATATACTATGATTTTTGACTGAAACTTGCATTTAAAAAAGTTTCATAGAATCTAGTTTTATGATGACTTTTTTGCATGGACTTTTATCACAAATTCCCTCTTAACATATATAAATGATCTGAAAAGTCTCGTATCATTTAAAGTAGTCCCCAATTAAATTTTATTTTCTTGACCGAAACTAGTGTATAATATACTATGTTTTTTGACCAAAACTTGCATTTCAAAAAGTTTCATAGAATCTAATTTTCCGATGATTTTTTGCATGGACTACCATCATAACCTTCCCTCTCAACACACACACACACACACATATATATATATATATATATATATATATATATATATATATGATTTGAATAGTCTCGTATCATTTCAAATAGTCCCCAATTAAATTTGATTTTTTTGACCAAAACTAGTGTATAATATACTATAATTTTTGACTGAAACTTGCATTTAAATAAGTTTCACGGAATCTAGTTTTATAATGACTTTTTTGCATGGACTTCCGTCATAACCTTCCCTCATAACATATATAAATGATCTGAAAAGTCTCGTATCATTTAAAATAGTCCCCAATTAAATTTTATTTTTTTGACCGAAACTAGTGTATAATAATATTATGCTTTTTGACCGAAACATGCATTTCGAAAAGTTTCATAGAATCCAATTTTTCGATGATTTTTTGAATGGACTTCCATCATAACCTTCCATCGTAAAATATACAAAAGATATTTGAAGTTTCGTATAATTTCAAATAGTCCCGGATTTAATTTGATTTTTGACCGAAACTAGTATAAACTAGTGTATAATATATTATGATTTTTTGAGCGAAACTTGCATTTCGAAAAGTTTCATAGAATCTAGTTTTAAGATGATTTTTTGCATAGACTTCCATCATAACCTTCCCTCCTAACATATATATATATATATGATTTGAAAAGTCTCATATCATTTCAAATAGTCCCCAATTAAATTTGATTTTTTTGACCGAAACTAGTGTATAATATACTATGATTTTTGACCGAAACTTGCAATTCGAAAAGTTTCATAGAATCTAAATTTCCTATTATTTTTTGCATGGACTTTCATCATAACATCCCCTCATGAAATATATAAATGATATGTTAAGTTTCGTATCATTTCGAATAGTCCCTGATTTAATTTGATTTTTGACCGAAACTAGTATAAACTAATGTATAATATATTATGATTTTTTGGTCGAAACTTGCATTTAGAAAAGTTTCATAGAATCTAGTTTTCAGATGATTTTTTTGCACGGATTTCCATCATAACCTTCACTCTTAACATATATATATGATCTGAAAAGTCTCGTATCATTTCAAATAGTCTCCAATTAAAAATTGATTTTTTGACCGAAACTAGTGTATAATATACTATGATTTTTGACCAAAACTTGCATTTCGAAAAGTTTCATAGAATCTAAATTTCCTATTATTTTTTGCATGGACTTTTATCATAACATCACCTCATGAAATATATAAATGATATGTTAAGTTTCGTATCATTTTGAATAGTCCCCGGTTTAATTTGATTTTTGACCGAAACTAGTATAAACTAATGTATAATATATTATGATTTTTTGGGCCAAACTTGCATTTCAAAAAGTTTAATAGAATCTAGTTTTCAGATGATTTTTTTGCATGGACTTCCATCATAACCTTCCCTCTTAACATATATATATGATCTAAAAAGACTTGTATCATTTCAAATAGTCCCCAATTAAATTTGATTTTTTTGACCGAAACTAGTGTATAATATACTATGATTTTTGACTGAAACTTGCATTTAAAAAAGTTTCATAGAATCTAGTTTTATGATGACTTTTTTGCATGGACTTTTATCACAAACTTCCCTCTTAACATATATAAATGATCTGAAAAGTCTCGTATCATTTAAAGTAGTCCCCAATTAAATTTTATTTTCTTGACCGAAACTAGTGTATAATATACTATGTTTTTTGACCAAAACTTGCATTTCGAAAAGTTTCACAGAATCTAATTTTCCGATGATTTTTTGCATGGACTTCCATCATAACCTTCCCTCTTAACATATATATATATATATATATATATATATATATATATATATATATATATATATATATATATATGATTTGAATAGTCTCGTATCATTTCAAATAGTCCCCAATTAAATTTGATTTTTTTGACCAAAACTAGTGGATAATATACTATGATTTTTGACTGAAACTTGCATTTAAATAAGTTTCATGGAATCTAGTTTTATAATGACTTTTTTGCATGGACTTCCGTCATAACCTTCCCTTATAACATAAATAAATGATCTGAAAAGTCTCGTATCATTTAAAATAGTCCCCAATTAAATTTGATTTTTTTGACCGAAACTAGTGTATAATATATATGATTTTTGACCGAAACTTGCAATTCGAAAAGTTTCGTAGAATCAAATTTTCCGATGATTTTTTGCATGGACTTTCATCATAACCTTCCTTCGTGAAATATATAAATGATATTGGAAGTTTCGTTTCATTTCGAACAGTCCACGATTTAATTTGATTTTTGACCGAAACTTGTATAAACTAGTGTATAATATATTATAATTTTTTGACCGAAACTTGCATTTCAAAAAGTTTAATAGAATCTAGTTTTCAGATGATTTTTTTGCATGGACTTCCATCATAACCTTCCCTATTAACATATATATATATATGATTTGAAAAGTCTCGTATCATTTCCAATAGTCCCCAATTAAATTTGATTTTTTTGACCGAAACTAGTGTATAATATACTATGATTCATGACCGAAACTTGCATTTAAAAAAGTTTCATAGAGTCTAATTTTCCGATGATTTTTTGCATGGACTTCCGTCATAACCTTCCATCATAAAATATATAAAAGATATGTGAAGTTTTGTATCATTTCGAATAGTCCCGGATTTAATTTAATTTTTGACCGAAACTAGTATAAACTAGTCTATAATATATTATGATTTTTTGGTCGAAACTTGCATTTAGAAAAGTTTCATAGAATCTAGTTTTCAGATGATTTTTTAGCACAGATTTCCATCATACCCTTCACTCTTAACATATATATATATGATCTGAAAAGTCTCGTATCATTTCAAATAGTCCCCAATTAAAAATTAATTTTTTGACCGAAACTAGTGTACAATATACTATGATTTTTGACCAAAACTTGCATTTCGAAAAGTTTCATAGAATCTAAATTTCCTATTATTTTTTGCATGGACTTTCATCATAAAATTCCCTCATGAAATATATAAATGATATGTTAAGTTTCATATCATTTCGAATAGTCCCCGATTTAATTTGATTTTTGACCGAAACTAGTATAAACTAATGTATAATATATTATGATTTTTTGGTCGAAACTTGCATTTCAAAAAGTTTAATAGAATCTAGTTTTCAGATGATTTTTTTGCATGGACTTCCATCATAACCTTCCCTCTTAACATATATATATGATCTAAAAAGTCTTGTATCATTTCAAATAGTCCCCAATTAAATTTGATTTTTTTGACCGAAACTAGTGTATAATATACTATGATTTTTGACCGAAACTTGCAATTCGAAAAGTTTCATAGAATCTAAATTTCCTATTATTTTTTGCATGGACTTTCATCATAACATCCCCTCATGAAATATATAAATGATATGTTAAGTTTCGTATCATTTCGAATAGTCCCTGATTTAATTTGATTTTTGACCGAAACTAGTATAAACTAATGTATAATATATTATGATTTTTTGGTCGAAACTTGCATTTAGAAAAGTTTCATAGAATCTAGTTTTCAGATGATTTTTTTGCACGGATTTCCATCATAACCTTCACTCTTAACATATATATATGATCTGAAAAGTCTCGTATCATTTCAAATAGTCTCCAATTAAAAATTGATTTTTTGACCGAAACTAGTGTATAATATACTATGATTTTTGACCAAAACTTGCATTTCGAAAAGTTTCATAGAATCTAAATTTCCTATTATTTTTTGCATGGACTTTTATCATAACATCACCTCATGAAATATATAAATGATATGTTAAGTTTCGTATCATTTTGAATAGTCCCCGGTTTAATTTGATTTTTGACCGAAACTAGTATAAACTAATGTATAATATATTATGATTTTTTGGGCCAAACTTGCATTTCAAAAAGTTTAATAGAATCTAGTTTTCAGATGATTTTTTTGCATGGACTTCATCATAACCTTCCCTCTTAACATATATATATGATCTAAAAAGTCTTGTATCATTTCAAATAGTCCCCAATTAAATTTGATTTTTTTGACCGAAACTAGTGTATAATATACTATGATTTTTGACTGAAACTTGCATTTAAAAAAGTTTCATAGAATCTAGTTTTATGATGACTTTTTTGCATGGACTTTTATCACAAACTTCCCTCTTAACATATATAAATGATTTGAAAAGTCTCGTATCATTTAAAGTAGTCCCCAATTAAATTTTATTTTCTTGACCGAAACTAGTGTATAATATACTATGTTTTTTGACCAAAACTTGCATTTCGAAAAGTTTCACAGAATCTAATTTTCCGATGATTTTTTGCATGGACTTCCATCATAACCTTCCCTCTTAACATATATATATATATATATATATATATATATATATATATATATATATATATATATATATGATTTGAATAGTCTCGTATCATTTCAAATAGTCCCCAATTAAATTTGATTTTTTTGACCAAAACTAGTGGATAATATACTATGATTTTTGACTGAAACTTGCATTTAAATAAGTTTCATGGAATCTAGTTTTATAATGACTTTTTTGCATGGACTTCCGTCATAACCTTCCCTTATAACATAAATAAATGATCTGAAAAGTCTCGTATCATTTAAAATAGTCCCCAATTAAATTTGATTTTTTTGACCGAAACTAGTGTATAATAATACTCTGCTTTTTGACCGAAACATGCATTTCGAAAAGTTTCATAGAATCCAATTTTTCGATGATTTTTTGCATGGACTTCCATCATAACCTTCCATCGTAAAATATATAAAAGATATCTGAAGTTTCCCATAATTTCAAATAGTCCCGGATTTAATTTGATTTTTGACCAAAACTAGTATAAACTAGTGTATAATATATTTGATTTTTTGAGCGAAACTTGCATTTCGAAAAGTTTCATAGAATCTAGTTTTAAGATGATTTTTTGCATGGACTTCTATCATAACCTTCCCTCTTAACATATATATATATATATATATGATTTGAAAAGTCTCATATCATTTCAAATAGTCCCCAATTAAATTTGATTTTTTTGACCGAAACTAGTGTATAATATATATGATTTTTGACCGAAACTTGCAATTCGAAAAGTTTCGTAGAATCAAATTTTCCGATGATTTTTTGCATGGACTTTAATCATAACCTTCCTTCATGAAATATATAAATGATATTGGAAGTTTCATTTCATTTCGAACAGTCCACGATTTAATTTGATTTTTGACCGAAACTTGTATAAACTAGTGTATAATATATTATAATTTTTTGACCGAAACTTGCATTTCAAAAAGTTTAATAGAATCTAGTTTTCAGATGATTTTGTTGCATGGACTTCCATCATAACCTTCCCTATTAACATATATATATATATATATATGATTTGAAAAGTCTCGTATCATTTCCAATAGTCCCCAATTAAATTTGATTTTTTTGACCGAAACTAGTGTATAATATACTATGATTCATGACCGAAACTTGCATTTAAAAAAGTTTCATAGAGTCTAATTTTCCGATGATTTTTTGCATGGACTTCCGTTATAACCTTCCATCATAAAATATATAAAAGATATGTGAAGTTTTGTATCATTTCGAATAGTCCCGGATTTAATTTGATTTTTGACCGAAACTAGTATAAACTAGTCTATAATATATTATGATTTTTTGGTCGAAACTTGCATTTAGAAAAGTTTCATAGAATCTAGTTTTCAGATGATTTTTTAGCACAGATATCCATCATACCCTTCACTCTTAACATATATATATATGATCTGAAAAGTCTCGTATCATTTCAAATAGTCCCCAATTAAAAATTAATTTTTTGACCGAAACTAGTGTATAATATACTATGATTTTTGACCAAAACTTGTATTTCGAAAAGTTTCATAGAATCTAAATTTCCTATTATTTTTTGCATGGACTTTCATCATAAAATTCCCTCATGAAATATATAAATGATATGTTAAGTTTCATATCATTTCGAATAGTCCCCGATTTAATTTGATTTTTGACCGAAACTAGTATAAACTAATGTATAATATATTATGATTTTTTGGTCGAAACTTGCATTTCAAAAAGTTTAATAGAATCTAGTTTTCAGATGATTTTTTGCATGGACTTCCATCATAACCTTCCCTCTCAACATATATATATATATATATATATATATATATATATATATATATATATATATATATATATATATATGATTTGAATAGTCTCGTATCATTTCAAATAGTCCCCAATTAAATTTGGTTTTTTTGACCAAAACTAGTGTATAATATACTATAATTTTTGCTGAAACTTGCATTTAGATAAGTTTCACGGAATCTAGTTTTATAATGACTTTTTTGCATGGACTTCCGTCATAACCTTCCCTCATAACATATATAAATGATCTGAAAAGTCTCGTATCATTTAAAATAGTCCCCAATTAAATTTTATTTTTTTGACCGAAACTAGTGTATAATAATACTATGCTCTTTGACCGAAACATGCATTTCGAAAAGTTTCATAGAATCCAATTTTTCGATGATTTTTTGCATGGACTTCCATCATAACCTTCCATCGTAAAATATACAAAAGATATTTGATGTTTCGTATAATTTCAAATAGTCCCGGATTTAATTTGATTTTTGACCGAAACTAGTATAAACTAGTGTATAATATATTATGATTTTTCAGCGAAACTTGCATTTCAAAAAGTTTCATAGAATCTAGTTTTAAGATGATTTTTTGCATGGACTTCCATCATAACCTTCCCTCTTAACTTATATATATATATATGATTTGAAAAGTCTCGTATCATTTCAAATAGTCCCCAATTAAATTTGATTTTTTTGACCGAAACTAGTGTATAATATACTATGATTTATGACCGAAACTTGCATTTAAAAAAGTTTCATAGAATCTAATTTTCCGATGATTTTTTGCATGGACTTCCGTCATAACCTTCCATCATAAAATATATAAAAGATATGTGAAGTTTTGTATCATTTCGAATAGTCCCGAATTTAATTTGATTTTTGACCGAAACTAGTATAAACTAGTCTATAATATATTATGATTTTTTTGTCGAAACTTGCATTCAGAAAAGTTTCATAGAATCTAGTTTTCAGATGATTTTTTAGAACAGATTTCCATCATACCCTTCACTCTTAACATATATATATATGATCTGAAAAGTCTCGTATCATTTCAAATAGTCCCCAATTAAAAATTGATTTTTTGACCGAAACTAGTGTATAATATACTATGATTTTTGACCAAAACTTGCATTTCGAAACGTTTCATAGAATCTAAATTTCCTATTATTTTTTGCATGGACTTTCATCATAACATTCCCTCTTGAAATATATAAATGATATGTTAAGTTTCATATCATTTCGAATAGTCCCCGATTTAATTTGATTTTTGACCGAAACTAGTATAAACTAATGTATAATATATTATGATTTTTTGGTCGAAACTTGCATTTCAAAAAGTTTAATAGAATCTAGTTTTCAGAAGATTTTTTTGCATGGATTCCATCATAACCTTCCCTCTTAACATATATATATGATCTAAAAAGTTTTGTATCATTTCAAATAGTCCCAAATTAAATTTGATTTTTTTGACCGAAACTAGTGTATAATATACTATGATTTTTGACTGAAACTTGCATTTAAAAAAGTTTCATAGAATCTAGTTTTATGATGACTTTTTTGCATGGATTTTATCACAAACTACCCTCTTAACATATATAAATGATCTGAAAAGTCTTGTATCATTTAAAGTAGTCCCCAGTTAAATTTTATTTTCTTGACCGAAACTAGCGTATAATATACTATGTTTTTTGACCAAAACTTGCATTTCGAAACGTTTCATAGAATCTAATTTTCTGATGATTTTTTGCATGGACTTCCATCATAACCTTCCCTCGTAACATATATATATATATATATATATATATATATATATATATATATATATATATATATGATTTTAATAATATCATATCATTTCAAATAGTCCCCAATTAAATTTGATTTTTTTGACCGAAACTAGTGAATAATATACTATGATTTTTGACTGAAACTTGCATTTAAAAAAGTTTCATAGAATCTAGTTTTATGATGACTTTTTGGCATGTACTTTTATCAAAAACTTCCCTCTTAACATATATATATGATCTAAAAAGTCTCGTATCATTTAAAGTAGTCCCCAATTAAATTTTATTTTCTTGACCGAAACTAGTGTATAATATACTATGTTTTTTGACCAAAACCATCATTTCGAAAAGTTTCATAGAATCTAATTTTCTAATGATTTTTTGCATGGACTTCCATCTTAACCTTCCCTCTTAACATATATATATGATTTGAATAATATCGTATCATTTCAAATAGTCCCCAATTAAATTTGATTTTTTTGACCAAAACTAGTGTATAATATACTATGATTTTTGACTGAAACTTGCATTTAAAAAAGTTTCATAGAATCCAGTTTTATGATGACTTTTTTGCTTGGACTTTTATCACAAACTTCCCTCTTAACATATATAAATGATCTGAAAAGTCTCGTATCATTTAAAGTAGTCCCCAATTAAATTTTATTTTCTTGACCGAAACTAGTGTATAATATACAATGTTTTTTGACCAAAACTTGCATTTCGAAAAGTTTCATAGAATCTAATTTTCCGATGATTTTTTGCATGGACTTCCATCATAACCTTCCCTCTCAACATATATATATATATATGATTTGAATAGTCTCGTATCATTTCAAATAGTCCCCAATTAAATTTGATTTTTTTGACCAAAACTAGTGTATAATATACTATGATTTTTGACTGAAACTTGCATTTAAATAAGTTTCATGGAATCTAGTTTTATAATGACTTTTTTGCATGGACTTCAGTCATAACCTTCCCTCATAACATATATAAATGATCTGAAAAGTCTCGTATCATTTAAAATAGTCCCCAATTAAATTTGATTTTTTTGACCGAAACTAGTGTATAATAATACTATGCTTTTTGACCGAAACATGCATTTCGAAAAGTTTCATAAAATCCAATTTTTCGATGATTTTTTGCATGGACTTCCATCATAACCTTCCATCGTAAAATATATAAAATATATCTGAAGTTTCGTATAATTTCAAATAGTCCCGGATTTAATTTGATTTTTGACCGAAACTAGTATAAACTAGTGTATAATATATTATGATTTTTTGAGCGAAACTTGCATTTCGAAAAGTTTCATAGAATCTAGTTTTAAGATGATTTTTTGCATGGAATTCCATCATAACCTTCCCTCTTAACATATATATATGATTTGAAAAGTCTCATATCATTTCAAATAGTCCCCAATTAAATTTGATTTTTTTGACCGAAACTAGTGTATAATATACTATGATTTTTGACCGAAACTTGCAATTCGAAAAGTTTCGTAGAATCAAATTTTCCGATGATTTTTTGCATGGACTTTCATCATAACCTTCCTTCGTGAAATATATAAATGATATTTGAAGTTTCGTATCATTTCGAACAGTCCCCGATTTAATTTGATTTTTGACCGAAACTTGTATAAACTAGTGTATAATATATTATGATTTTTTGAGCGAAACTTGCATTTCAAAAAGTTTAATAGAATCTAGTTTTCAGATGATTTTTTTGCATGGACTTCCATCATAACCTTCCCTCTTAACATATATATATATATGATTTGAAAAGTCTCGTATCATTTCAAATAGTCCCCAATTAAATTTGATTTTTTTGACCGAAACTAGTGTATAATATACTATGATTTATGACCGCAACTTGCATTTAAAAAAGTTTCATAGAATCTAATTTTTCGATGATTTTTTGCATGTACTTCCGTCATAACCTTCCATCGTAAAATATATAAAAGATATGTGAAGTTTTGTATCATTTCGAATAGTCCCAGATTTAATTTTATTTTTGACCGAAACTTGCATTTAGAAAAGTTTCATAGAATCTAGTTTTCAGATGATTTTTTTGTACGGATTTCCATCATAACCTTCACTGTTAACATATATATATGATCTGAATAGTCTCGTATCATTTCAAATAGTCCCCAATTAAAAATTGATTTTTGACCAAAACTTGCATTTTGAAAAGTTTCATTGAATCTAAATTTCCTATTATTTTTTGCATGGACTTTCATCATAACATTCCCTCATGAAATATATAAATGATATGTTAAGTTTCGTATCATTTCGAATAGTCCCCGATTATTTGATTTTTGACCGAAACTAGTATAAACTAATGTATAATATATTATGATTTTTTGGTCGAAACTTGCATTTCAAAAAGTTTAATAGACTCTAGTTTACAGATGATTTGTTTGCATGGACTTCCATCATAACCTTCCCTCTTAACATATATATATGATCTAAAAAGTCTTGTATCATTTCAAATAGTCCCCAATTAAATTTGATTTTTTTGACTGAAACTAGTGTATAATATACTATAATTTTTGACCGAAACATGCATTTCGAAAAGTTTCATAGAATCCAATTTTTCGATGATTTTTTGCATGGACTTCCATCATAACCTTCCATCGTAAAATATATAAATGATATGTGAAGTTTCGTATCATTTCGAATAGTCTCGGATTTAATTTGATTTTTGACCGAAACTAGTATAAACTAGTGAATAATATATTATGATTTTTGGAGTGAAACTTGCATTTCTAAACGTTTTTATAGAATCTAGTTTTAAGATGATTTTATGCATGGACTTCCATCATAATCTTCCCTCTTAAATTTGATTTTTTTGACCGAAACTAGTGTATAATCTAATTTTCCTATTATTTTTTGCATGGACTTTCATCATAACCATCCCTCGTGAACTATATAAATGATATGTGAAGTTTCCTATCATTTCAAATAGTCCCGGATTTAATTTGATTATTGACCGAAACTAGTATAAACTAGTGTATAATATATTACGATTTTTTGAGCGAAACTTGCATTTCGAAAGGTTTCATAGAATCTAGTTTTAAGATGATTTTTTTGCATGGACTTCCATAATAACCTTCCCTCTTAACATATATATATATATATATATATATATATATATATATATATATATATATATATATATATATATATATATATATATATATGATATGAAAAGTCTCATATAATTTCAAATAGTCCCCAATTAAATTTTATTTTTTGATCGAAACTAGTGTATACTATACTATAATTTTTTACTGAAACTTTCATTTCGAAAAAGTTTCATAGAATCTAATTTTCTGAGGATTTTTTGCATGGACTTTCATCATAACCTTCCCTTGTGAAATATATAATTGTTATGTGAAGTTTCGTATCATTTCAAACAATCCCCGATTTAATTTGATTTTTGACCTAAACTAGTATCAACTAGTGTATATACTATGATTTTTTGGCCGAAACTTACATTTCAAAAAGTTTCATAAAATATAGTTTTCAGATGATTTTTTTGCATGGACTTCCATCATTACCTTCCCTCTTAACATATATAAATGATCTGAAAAGACTCGTATCATTTAAAATAGCCCCCAATTAAATTTTATTTTTTTGACCGAAACTATTGTATAATATACTATGATTTTTGACCGAAACTTGCATTTCGAAAAGTTTCACAGAATCTAATTTTCCGATGATTTTTTGCATGGACTTCCATCATAACCTTCCATCGTGAAATATATAAATGATATGTGAAGTTTCGTATCATTTCGAATAGTCCCAGATTTAATTTGATTATTGACCGAAACTGGTATAAACTAGTGTATGATATATTATGATTTTTTGAGCGAAACTTGCATTTAGAAAAGTTTCATAGAATCTAGTTTTCAGATGATTTTTTTGCATGGACTTCCATCATAACCTTCTCTCTTAACATAAATATATATATATATATATTTATATGATCTGAAAAGTATCGTATCATTTCAAATATTCCCCAATTAAATTTGATTTTTTTGACCGAAACTAGTGTATAATATACTATGATTTTTGACTGAAACTTGCATTTAAAAAGGTTTCATAGAATCTAGTTTTATGATGTCTTTTTTGCATGGACTTCCATCATAACCTTCCCTCTTAACATATATCAATTATCTGAAAAGTCTCGTATCATATAAAATAGTCCCCAATAAAATTTGATATTTTTGACTGAAACTTGCATTTCAAAAAGTTTCATAGAATCTAGTTTTCAGATGATTTTTTTGCATGGACTTCCATCATAACCTTCCCTCATAACATATATAAATGATCTGAAAAGTCTCGTATCATTTAAAATAGTCCCCAATTAAATTTGATTTTTTTTACCGAAACTAGTGTATAATATACTATGATTTTTGACTGAAACTTGCATTTCGAAAAGTTTCATAGAATCTATTTTTTCGATGATTTTTTGCATGGACTTCCATCATAACCTTCCAACGTAAAATATATAAATGATATGTGAAGTTTCGTATCATTTCGAATAGTTCCGGATTTAATTTTATTTGTGACCGAAACTAGTATAAACTAGTGTATGATATACTATGATATACTATGATTTCATTTAAAATGTATACTATGATATACTATTCATATAATCTAATTTACCTATTATTTTTTGCATGGACTTTTATCATAACCTTCCATGGTAAAATATATAAATGATATGTGAAGTTTCGTATCATTTCGAATAGTCCCGGATTTAATTTGATTATTGTCCGAAACTAGTATAAACTAGTGTATAATATATTATGATTTTTTGAGCGAAACTTGCATTTCGAAAAGTTTCATAGAATCTAGTTTTAAGATGATTTTTTTGCATGGACTTCCATCATAACCTTCCCTCTTAACACACACACACACACATATATATATATATATATATATATATATATATATATATATATATATATATGAAAAGTCTCAAATCATTTCAAATAATCCCCAATTAAATTTGATTTTTTTGACCGAAACTAGTGTATAATATACTATGTTTTTTGACTGAAACATGCATTCAAAGAATATCGTTTTCAGATAATTTTTTTGCATGGAATTCCATCATAAGCTTCCCTCTTAACATATATAAATGATTTGAAAAGTCTCGTATCATTTAAAATAGTCCCCAATTAAATTTGATTTTTTTGACCGAAACTAGTTTATAATATACTATGATTTTTGACCGAAACTTGCATTTCGAAAAGTTTCATAGAATCGAATTTTCCGATGATTTTTTGCATGCATTTCCATCATAACCTTATATTGTAAAATATATAAATGATATGTGAAATTTCGTATCATTTCGAATAGTCCCGGATTTAATTTGATTTTTGACCGAAACTAGTATAAACTAGTGTATGATATATAATGATTATTTGGCCGAAACATGCATTTAGAAAAGCTTCATAGAATCAATTTTTCAGAAGATTTTTTTGCATGGACTTCCATCATAACCTTCTCTCTTAACATATATATATATATATATATATATATATATATATATATATATATATATATATATATATATATATATATATGATCTGAAAAGTATCGTATCATTTCAAATCTTCCCCAATTAAATTTGATTTTTTTGACCGAAACTAGTGTATAATATACTATGATTTTTGACTGAAACTTGCATTTAAAAAAGTTTCATAGAATCTAGTTTTATGATGTCTTTTTTTGCATGGACTTCCATCATAACCTTCCCTCTTAACATATATAAATGATCTGAAAAGTCTCGTATCATTTAAAATAGTCCCCAATTAAATTTGATTTTTTGACTGAAACTTGCATTTCAAAAAGTTTCATAGAATCTAGTTTTCAGATGATTTTTTTGCATGGACTTCCATCATAACCTTCCCTCTTAACATATATATATGACCTGAAAAGTCTCATTTCATTTAAAATACATACACTAGTTTCGGCCAAAAATCATAGTATATCATACACTAGTTTATACTAGTTTCGGTCACAAATAAAATTAAATCCGGAACTATTCGAAATGATACGAATATATATATATATATATATATATTTATATATATATATATATATATATATTTATATATATATATATATATATATATATATATATATATATATATATATGATATGATATGAAAAGTCTCATATCATTTCAAATAGTCCCCAATTAAATTTGATTTTTTTGACCGAAACTAGTGTATAATATACTATGATTTTTGACTGAAACTTGCATATAAAAAAGTTTCATAGAATCTAGTTTTCAGATGATTTTTTTGCATGGACTTCCATCATAACCTTCCATCTTAACATATATAAATGAACTGAAAAGTCTCGTATCATTTAAAATTGTCCCCAATTAAATTTGATTTTTTTGACCGAAACTAGTGTATAATATACTATGATTTTTTACTGAAACTTGCATTTCGAAATGTTTCATAGAATCTAATTTTCCTATTCTTTTTTGCATGGACTTTTATCATAACCTTCCCTCGTGAAATATATAAATGATATGTGAAGTTTCGTATCATTTAGAATAGTCCCGGATTTAATTTGATTATTGACCGAAATTGGAAAAAATAGTGTATTATATATTATGATTTTTTGAGCGAAACTTGCATTTCGAAAAGTTTCATAGAATCTAGTTTTAAGATGATTTTTTTGCATGGACTTCCATCATAACCTTACCTCTTAATATATATATATATATATATATATATATATATATATATATATATATATATGTATATATATATGTATATATATATATATATGTATATATATATATATATATATGATATTAAAAGTCTCATATCATTTAAAATAGTCCCTAATTAAATTTGATTTTTTTGACCGAAACTAGTGTATAATATACTATGTTTTTTGACTGAAACTTGCATTTCAAAAAGTTTCAAAGAATATAGTTTTCAGAAAAAAAATTTGTATGGACTTCCATATTTAAATGATCCGAAAAGTCTCGTATCATTTAAAATAGTCCCCAATTAAATTTGATTTTTTTGACCGAAACTAGTTTATAATATACTATGATTTTTGACCGAAACTTGCATTTCGAAAAGTTTCATAGAATCGAATTTTCCGATGATTTTTTGCATGGACTTCCATCATAACCTTCCATCGTAAAATATACAAATGATATGTGAAGTTTCGTATCATTTCGAATAGTCCCAGATTTAATTTGATTTTTGACCGAAACTAGTATAAACTAGTGTATGATATATTATGATTATTTGGCCGAAACATGCATTTAGAAAAGTTTCATAGAATCCATTTTTCAGAATTTTTTTTTGCATGGACTTCCATCATAACCTTCACTCTTAATATATATATATATATATATATATATATATATATATATATATATATATATATATATATATATATATATATATATATATATATATATATATATATATATATATGATCTGAAAAGTATCGTATCATTTCAAATCTTCCCCAATTAAATTTGATTTTTTTGATCGAAACTAGTGTATAATATACTATGAATTTTGACTGAAACTTGCATTTAAAAAAGTTTCATAGAATCTAGTTTTATGATGTCTTTTGTTGCATGGACTTCCATCAGAACATTCCCTCTTAACATATATAAATGATCTGAAAAGACTCGTATCATTTAAAATAGTCCCCAATTAAAATTGATTTTTTTGACTGAAACTTGCATTTCAAAAAGTTTCATAGAATCTAGTTTTCAGATAATTTTTTTGCATGGACTTCCATCATAAGCTTCCCAATTAACATATATAAATGATCTGAAAAGTCTCATATCATTTAAAATAGTCCCCAATTAAAATTGATTTTTTTTACCGAAACTAGTGTATAATATACTATGATTTTTGACCGAAACTTGCATTTCGAAAAGTTTCAGAGAATCTAATTTTCCGATGATTTTTTTGCATGGATCTCTATCATAACCTTCCATCGTAAAATATATAAATGATATGTGAAGTTACGTATCATTACGAATAGTCCCGGATTTAATTTGATTTTTGACCGAAACTAGTATAAACTAGTGTATAATATATTATGATTTTTTGGCCGAAACTTGCATTTAGAAAAGTTTCATAGGATCTAGTTTTCAGATGATTTTTTTGCATGGACTTCCATCTTAACCTTCCCTATTAACATATATATATGATCTGAAAAGTCTCGTATCATTTCAAATATTCCCTAATTAAATTTGATTTTTTTGACCGAAACTAGTGTATAATATACTAAGATATTTGACTGAAACTTGCATTTAAAAAAGTTTCATAGAATCTAGTTTTATAATGTCTTTTTTGCATGGACTTCCATCATAACCTTCCATCTTAACATATATAAATTATCAGAAAAGTCTCGTATCATTTAAAATTGTCCCCAATTAAATTTGATTTTTTTGGTTGAAACTTGCATTTCGAAAAGTTTCTTAGAATCTAATTTTCCGATGATTTTTTTTGCATGGACCTCTATCATAACCTTCCATATTAAAATTTATAAATGATATGTGAAGTTATGAATCATTACGAATAGTCCCGGATTTAATTTGATTTTTGACAGAATCTAGTATAAACTAGTGTATAATAAATTATGATTGTTTGGCCGAAACAGGCATTTAGAAAAGTTTCATAGAATCTAGTTTTCAGATGATTTTTTTGCATGGACTTCCATCATAACCTTCCCTCTTAACACACACACACACACACACACACATATATATATATATATATATATATATATATATATATATATATTTATATATATATATATATATATATATATATATATATATATATATATATATATATATATATGATATGAAAAGTCTCGTATCATTTCAAATATTCCCCAATTAAATTTGATTTTTTTGACCGGAACTATTGTATAATATACTATGATTTTTGACTGAAACTTGGATTTAAAAAAGTTTCATAGAATCTAGTTTTATGATGTCTTTTTTGCATGGACTTCCATCATAACCTTCCATCTTAACATATAAAAATGATCTGAAAAGTCTCGTATCATTTAAAATATTCCCCAATTAAATTTGATTTTTTTGACCGATACTAGTGTATAATATACTATGATTTTTGACCGAAACATGCATTTCGAAAAGTTTCATAGAATCTAATTTTCCGATGATTTTTTGCTAGGACTTCCATCATAACCTTCCATCGTAAAATATATAAATGATATGTGAAGTTTCGTATCATTTCGAATAGTCCCGGATTTAATTCGATTTTTAACCGAAACTAGTATAAACTAGTGTATAATATATTATGATTTTTTGAGCGAAACTTGAATTTCGAAAAGTTTCATAGAATCTAGTTTTAAGATGATTTTTTGCATGAACTTCCATCATATCCTTCCCTCTTAACATATATATATATATATATGATTTGAAAAGTCTCATATCAATTCAAATAGTCCCCAATTAAATTTGATTTTTTTAACCGAAACTAGTGTATAATATACTATTATTTTTTACTGAAATTTGCATTTCGAAAATTTCATAGAATCTAATTTTCCTATTCTTTTTTGCATGGACTTTTATCTTAACCTTCCCTCGTGAAATATATAAATGATATGTGAAGTTTCGTATCATTTCGAATAGTCCCGGATTTAATTCGATTATTGACCGAAACTAGTATAAACTAGTGTATAATATATTATGATTTTTTGAGCGAAACTTGAATTTCGAAAAGTTTCATAGAATCTAGTTTTAAGATGATTTTTTGCATGAACTTCCATCATATCCTTCCCTCTTAACATATATATATATATATGATTTGAAAAGTCTCATATCAATTCAAATAGTCCCCAATTAAATTTCTTTTTTTTAACCGAAACTAGTGTATAATATACTATTATTTTTTACTGAAATTTGCATTTCGAAAATTTCATAGAATCTAATTTTCCTATTCTTTTTTGCATGGACTTTTATCTTAACCTTCCCTCGTGAAATATATAAATGATATGTGAAGTTTCGTATCATTTCGAATAGTCTCGGATTTAATTTGATTATTGACCGAAACTAGTAAAAACTAGTGTATAATATATTATGATTTTTTGACCGAAACTTGCATTTCGAAAAGTTTCATAGAATCTAGTTTTAAGATGATCTTTTGCATGGACTTCCATCATAACCTTCCCTCTTAACATATATATGATTTGAAAAGTCTCATATCCTTTCAAATAGTCCCCAATTAAATTTGATTTTTTTGACCGAAACTAGTGTATAATATACTATTATTTTTTACTGAAATTTGCATTTCGAAAATTTCATAGAATCTAATTTTCCTATTCTTTTTTGCATGGAATTTTATCATAACCTTCCCTCGTTAAATATATAAATGATATGCGAAGTTTTGTATCATTTCGAATAGTCCCAGATTTAATTTGATTATTGAACGAAACTAGTATAAACTAGTGTATAATATATTGTGATTTTTTGAGCGAAACTTGCATTTCGAAATGTTTCGTAGAATCTAGTTTTAATTTGATTTTTTTGCATGGACTTCCATCATAACCTTCCCTCTTAACATATATAAATGATCTGAAAAGTATCGTATCATTTCAAATAGTCCCCAATTAAATTTGATTTTTTTGACCGATACTAGTGTATAATATACTATGATTTTTGAATGAAACTTGCAATTCAAAAAGTTTCATAGAATCTAGTTTTCGGATGATTTTTTTGAATGGACTTCCATCATAACCTTCCCTCTTAACATATATAAATGATCTGAAAAGTCTCGTATCATTTAAAATAGTCCCCAATTAAATTTGATTTTTTGACCGAAACTAGTGTATAATAGACTTTGATTTTTGACCGAAACTTGCATTACGAAAAGATTCATAGAATCTAATTTTCCGATGATTTTTTGCATGGACTTCAATAGTAACCTTCCATCGTAAAATATATTAATGATATGTGAAGTTTCGTATCATTTCGAAAGTACCGGATTTAATTTGATTTTTGACTGAAACTAGTATAAACTAGTGTATAATATATTATGATTTTTTTCCCGAAACTTGCATTTAAAAAAGTTTCATAGAATCTAGTTTTCAGATGATTTTTTTGAATGGACTTCCATCATAAACTTCCCTCTTAACATATATATATGATCTGAAAAGTCTCGTATCATTTCAAATATTACCCAATTAAATTTGATTTTTTTGACCAAAACTACTGTATAATATATTATGATTTTTAACCGAAACTTGCATTTCGAAAAGTTTCATAGTATCTAATTTTCCAATGATTTTTTGCATGGACTTCCATCATACCCTTCCATCGTAAAATTTGTAAATGATATATGAAGTTTCGTATCATTTCGAATAGTCCCGGATTTAATATGATTTTTGACCGAAACTAGTATAAACCAATGTATAATTTATTATGATTTTTTTATTGAAACTTGCATTTTGAAAAGTTTCATAGAATCTAGTTTTAAGATGATTTTTTGCATGACCTTCCATCATAACCTTCCCTCTTAACATATATAAATGATCCGAAAAGTCTCGTATCATTTAAAATAGTCCCCAATTAAATTTGAATTTTTGACCGAAACTAGTGTATAATATACTAATATTTTTGACCGAAACTTGCATTTCGAAAAGATTCATAGAATCTAATTTTCCGATGATTTTTTGCATGGACTTCAATAGTAACCTTCCATCGTAAAATATATTAATGATATATGAAGTTTCGTATCATTTCGAATAATCTCGGATTTAATTTTATTTTTGACCGAAACTATTATAAACTAGTGTATAATATATTATGATTTTTTTCCTGAAACTTGCATTTAGAAAAGTTTCATAGAATCTAGTTTTCAGATGATTTTTTTGAATGGACTTCCATCATAACCTTCCCTCGTAAAATATATAAATTATATGTGAAGTTTCGTATCATTTCAAATAGTCCCCGATTTAATTTGATTTTTGAACGAAACTAGTCTAAACTAGTGTATATATTATGATTTTTTTTGCCGAAACTTGCATTTCCAAAAATTTCATAGAATCTAGTATTCAGATGATTTTTTGCATGGACTTCCATCATAACCTTCCCTCTTAACATATATGAATGATCTGAAAAGTCCATATCATTTCAAATAGTCCCCAATTAAATTTGATTTGTTTGACCAAAACTAGTCTATAATATACTATGATTTTTGACTGAAACTTGCATTTCAAAAAGTTTCATAGAATGTAATTTTCAGATTATTTTTTTGCATGGACTTCCATCATAACCTTCCCTCTTAACATATATAAACGATCTGAAAAGTCCGTATCATTTCAAATTGTCCCCAATTAAATTTGATTTTTTTGACCGAAACTAGTCTATAATATACTATGATTTTTTAATGAAACTTGCATTTAAAAAAGTTTCATAGAATCTAATTTTCAGATTATTTTTTGCATGGACTTCCATCATAACCTTCCCTCTTAACATATATAAATGTTCTAAAAAGTCTCGTATCATTTAAAATAGTCCCCAATTAAATTTGATTTTTTTGACCGAAACTAGTGTATAATATACTATGATTTTTTACCGAAACTTGCATTTCGAAAAGTTTCATAGAATCTAATTTTCCGATGATTTTTGCATGGACTTCCAAAATAACCTTTTATCGTAAAAGATATAAATGATATGTGAATTTTCACTTCATTTTGAATAGTTCCGGATTTAATTTGATTTTTGGACGAAACTTGCATTTAGAAAAGTTTCATAGAATCTAGTTTTCAGATGATTTTTTTGCATGGACTTCCATCGTAACCTTCCCTCTTAACATATATATATGATCTGAAAAGTCTCGTATCATTTCTAATATTCCCCAATTAAATTTGATTTTTTTGACCGAAACAAGTGTATAATATACTATGATTTTTGACTGAAACTTGCATTTAAAAAAGTTTCATAGAATCTAGTTTTATGATATCTTTTTTGCATGACTTCCATCATAACCTTCCCTCTTAACATATATAAATGATCTGAAAAGTCTCGTATCATTTAAAATTGTCCCCAATTAAATTTGATTTTTTTGACCAAAACTAGTGTATAATATACTATGATTTTTGACAGAAACTTTCATTTCCAAAAGTTTCAGAAAATCTAATTTTCCGATGATCATTTCCATCATAACCTTACATCGTAAATTATATAAATGATATGTGAAGTTTCGTATCATTTCGAATAGTCCCGAATTTAGTTTGATTTTTGACCGAAACTAGTATAAACTAGTGTATAATATATTATGATTTTTTGAGCGAAACTTGCATTTTGAAAAGTTTCATAGAATCTAGTTTTAAGATGATTTTTTGCATGGAATTCCATCATAACCTTCCCTCTTAACATATATATATATATATGATTTGAAAAGTCTCATATCATTTCAAATAGTCCCCAATTAAATTTGATTTATTTGACCGAAACTAGTGTATAATATACTATGATTTTTGATTGAAACTGGCATTTCGAAAAGTTTCATAGAATCTAATTTTCCCATTCTTTTTCGCATGGACTTTTATCATAACCTTCCATTGTGAAATATATAAATGATATGTGAAGTTTCTATCATTTAGAATAGTCCCGTATTTAATTTGATTATTGACCGAAACTAGTATAAACTATTATATAATATATTATGATTTTTTGAGCGAAACTTGCATTTCGAAAAGTTTCATAGAATCTAGTTTTCAGATGATTTTTTTGCATGGACTTCCATCATAACCTTCCCTCTTAACATATATATATATATATATCTATCTATCTATCTATCTATCTATCTATATATATATATATATATATATATATATATATATATATATATATATATATATATATATATATATATATATATGATCTGAAAAGTCTGAAAAGTCTAATGTATAATAGTCCCCAACTAAATTTGATTTTTTTGACCGAAACTAATGTATAATAGAATTTAGTTTTATGATGACTTTTTTGCATAGACTTTCATCATAACCTTCCCTCTTAACCTATATAAATGATCTGAAAAGTCTCGTATCATTTAAAATAGTCCCCAATTAAATTTGATTCTTTTGACCGAAACTAGTGTATAATATACTTTCATTTTTGACCGAAACTTGCATTTCGAAAAGTTTCATAGAATCTAATTTTCTGATCATTTTTTACATGGACTTCCATAATAACCTTTTATCGTAAAATATATAAATGATATGTGAAATTTCACATTATTTTGAATAGTCTCGGATTTAATTTGATTTTTGACCGAAACTAGTATAAACTAGTGTATATTGTATTATGATTTTTTGGCTGAAACTTGCATTTAGAAAAGTTTCATAGAATCTAGTTTTCAGATGATTTGTTTGCATGGACTTCCATCGTAACCTTCCCTCTTAACATATATATATATATATATATATATATATATATATATATATATATAATCTAAAAAGTCTCGTATCATTTCAAATATTCACCAATTAAATTTGATTTTTTTGACCGAAACTAGTGTATAATATACTATGATTTTTAATTGAAACTTGCATTTAAAAAAGTTTCATAGAATCAAGTTTTATGATATCTTTTTTGCATGACCTTCCATCATAACCTTCCCTCTTAACATATATAAATTATCTGAAAAGTCTCGTATCATATAAATTAGTCCCCAATTAAATTTGATTTTTTTGACCAAAACTAGTGTATAATATACTATATTTTTTGACGGAAACATTCATTTCGAAATGTTTCATAGAATCTAATTTTCAGATGATTTTTTGCACGGACTTCCATCATAACCTTACTTCGTAAAATATATAAATGATATGTGAAGTTTCGTATCATTTCGAATAGTCCCGAATTTAATTTGATTTTTGATCGAAACTAGTATAAACTTCCCTCTTAACATATATATATATATATATATATATATATATATATATATATATATATATATATATATATATATATATATATATATGATTTGAAAAGTCTCATATCATTTCAAATAGTCCCCAATTAAATTTGATTTTTTTGACCGAAACTAGTGTATAATATACTATGATTTTTGATTGAAACTGGCATTTCGAAAAGTTTCATAGATTCTAATTTTCCTATTCTTTTTCGCATGGACTTTTATCATAACCTTCCATCGTGAAATATATAAATGATATGTGAAGTTTCGTATCATTTAGAATAGTCCCGAATTTAATTTGATTATTGACCGAAACTAGTATAAACTAGTGTATAATATATTATGATTTTTTGAGCGAAACTTGCATTTCGAAAAGTTTCATTGAATCTAGTTTTCAGATTATTTTTTTGCATGGACTTCCATCATAACCTTCCCTCTTAACATATATATATATATATATATATATATATATATATATATATATATATATATATATATATATATATATATATATATATATATATATATATATGATCTGAAAAGTCTCGTATCATTTCAAATAGTCCCCAACTAAATTTGATTTTTTTGACCGAAACTAATGTATAATATACTATAATTTTTTATTGAAACTTGCATTTAAAAAAGTTTCATAGAATTTAGTTGTATGATGACTTTTTTGCATAGACTTTCATTATAACCTTCCCTCTTAACCTATATAAATGATCTGAAAAGTCTCATATCATTTAAAATAGTCCCCAGTTAAATTTGATTTTTTTGACCAAAACTAGTGTATAATATACTTTCATTTTTGACCGAAACTTGCATTTCGAAAAGTTTCATAGAATATAATTTTCTGATCATTTTTTGCATGGACTTCCATAATAACCTTTTATCGTAAAATATATAAATGATATGTGAAGTTTCACATCATTTTGAATAATCTCGGATTTAATTTGATTTTTAACCAAAACTAGTATAAACAAGTGTATATTGTATTATGATTTTTTTGCCGAAACTTGCATTTAGAAAAGTTTCATAGATTCTAGTTTTCAGATGATTTGTTTGCATGGACTTCCATTGTAACCTTCCCTCTTAACATATATATATATATATATATATATATATATATATATATATATATATATATATATATATATATATATATATATATATATATATATATATATATATATATATATATATATATATATATATATATATATATATATATATATATGATCTGAAAAGTCTCGTATCATTTCAAATAGTCCCCAACTAAATTTGATTTTTTTGACCGAAACTAATGTATAATATACTATAATTTTTTATTGAAACTTGCATTTAAAAAAGTTTCATAGAATTTAGTTGTATGATGACTTTTTTGCATAGACTTTCATTATAACCTTCCCTCTTAACCTATATAAATGATCTGAAAAGTCTCATATCATTTAAAATAGTCCCCAGTTAAATTTGATTTTTTTGACCAAAACTAGTGTATAATATACTTTCATTTTTGACCGAAACTTGCATTTCGAAAAGTTTCATAGAATATAATTTTCTGATCATTTTTTGCATGGACTTCCATAATAACCTTTTATCGTAAAATATATAAATGATATGTGAAGTTTCACATCATTTTGAATAATCTCGGATTTAATTTGATTTTTAACCAAAACTAGTATAAACAAGTGTATATTGTATTATGATTTTTTTGCCGAAACTTGCATTTAGAAAAGTTTCATAGATTCTAGTTTTCAGATGATTTGTTTGCATGGACTTCCATTGTAACCTTCCCTCTTAACATATATATATATATATATATATATATATATATATATATATATATATATATATATATATATATATATATATATATGATCTAAAATGTCTCGTATCATTTCAAATATTCACCAATTAAATTTGATTTTTTTGACCGAAACTAGTGTATAATATACTATGATTTTTGATTGAAACTTGCATTTAAAAAAGTTTCATAGAATCAAGTTTTATGATATCTTTTTTGCATGACCTTCCATCATAACCTTCCCTTTTAACATATATAAATTATCTGAAAAGTATCGTATCATATAAATTAGTCCCCAATTAAATTTGATTTTTTTGACCAAAACTAGTGTATAATATACTATGGTTCTTGACGGAAACTTTCATTTCGAAATGTTTCATAGAATCTAATTTTCCGATAATTTTTTGCATGGACTTCCATCATAACCTTACTTCGTAAAATATATAAAGGATATGTGAAGCTTCGTATCATTTCGAATAGTCCCGAATTTAATTTGATTTTTTATCGAAACTAGTATAAACTTCCCTCTTAACATATATATATATATATATATATATATATATATATATATATATATGATTTGAAAAGTCTCATATCATTTCAAATAGTCCCCAATTAAATTTGATTTTTTTGACCTAAACTAGTGTATAATATACTATGATTTTTGATTGAAACTGGCATTTCGAAAAGTTTCATAGAATCTAATTTTCCTATTCCTTTTCGCATGGACTTTTATCATAACCTTCCCTCGTGAAATATATAAATGATATGTGAAGATTCGTATCATTTTGAATAGTCCTGGATTTAATTTGATTATTGACCGAAACTAGTATAAACTAGTGTATAATATGTTATGATTTTTTGAAAAGTCTAGTTTAAGATGATTTTTTTGCATGGACTTCCTTCATAACCTTCCCTCTTAACATATATATATATTTATGATTTGAAAAGGCTTATATCATTTCAATTAGTCCCACTTTAAATTTGATTTTTTTGACCGAAACTAGTGTATAATATACTATGATTTTTTACTGAAAATTGCATTTCGAAAAGTTTCATAGAATCTAATTTTCTGATGATTTTTTGCATGGAATTTCATCATAACCTTCCCTCGTGAAATATATAAATTATATGTAACGTTTCGTATCATTTTGAACAGTACCCGATTTAATTTGATTTTTGACCGAAACTAGTATAAACTAGTGTATATATTATGATTTTTTTGCCGAAACTTGCATTTCCAAAAATTTCATAGAATCTAGTTTTCAGATGATTTTTTGCATGAACTTCCATCATAACCTCCCCTCTTAACATATAGAAATGAAAGTTTCATAGATTATATTTGATTTTTTTACCGAAACTAGTCTATAATATACTATGATTTTTGACTGAAACTTGCATTTCAAAAAGATTCATAGAATCTAGTTTTCAGATGATTTTTTTGCATGGACTTCCATCATAACCTTTCCTCTTAACATATGTAAATGATCTGACAAGTCTCATATCATTTAAAATAGTCCCCAATTAAATTTTATTTATTTGTCCAAAACTAGTGTATAATATACTATGATATTTGACCGAAACTTGCATTTCGAAAAGTTTCATAGAATCTAATTTTCCGATGATTTTTTGCATGGACTTCCATCATAACCTTCCAATGTAAAATATATAAATGATATGTGAAGTTTCATATCATTTCGAATAGTCACGAATTTAATTTGATTTTTGACCGAAACTAGTATAAACTAGTGTATAATATATTATGATTTTTTGACCGAAACTTGCATTTCGAAAAGTTTCCTAGAATCTAATTTTCCAATGATTTTTTGCATGGACTTTCATCATAAACTTCCATCGTAAAATATATAAATGATATGTGAAGTTTCGTATCATTTCGAATAGTCCCTGATTTAATTTGATTTTTGACCGAAACTAGTATAAACTAGTGTATAATATATTATGATTTTTTTTCCGAAACTTGCATTTAGAAAAGTTTCATAGAATCTAGTTTTCAGATGATTTTTTTGCATGGACTTCCATCATAACCTTCCCTCTTAACATATATATATGATCTGAAAAGTCTGGTATCATTTCAAATATTCCCCAATTAAATTTGATTTTTTTGAATGAAACTAGTGTATAATATACTAAGATTTTTGACCGAAACATGCATTTCGAAAAGTTTCATAGAATCTAATTTTCCGATGATTTTTTGCATGGACTTCAGTCATATCCTTCCATCGTAAAATATATAAATGATATGTGAAGTTTTGTATCATTTTGAATAGTCCCGAATTTAATTTGATTTTTGACCGAAACTAGTATAAACTAGTGTATAATAAATTATGATTTTTTGAGCGAAACTTGCATTTCGAAAAGTTTCATAGAATCTTGTTTTCAGATGATTTTTTTGCATGGACTTCCATCATAACCTTCCCTCTTAACATATATATATGATCTGAAGAGTCTCATATCATTTCAAATAGTCCCCAATTAAATTTGACCTTTTTGACCAAAACTAGTGTATAATATACTATGATTTTTGACCGAAACTTGCATTTCGAAAATTTTCATAGAATCTAATTTTTCGATGATTTTTTGCATGGACTTCCATCGTAACCTTCCATCGTAAAATATAAAAATGATATGTGAAGTTCCGTATCATTTCGAATAGTCCCGGATTTAATTTGATTTTTGACCGAAACTAGTATAAACTAGTGTATAATATATTATGATTTTTTGAGCGAAACATGCATTTCGAAAAGTTTCATTGAATCTAGTTTTAAGATGATTTTTTGCATGGACTTCCATCATAACCTTCCCTCTTAACATATATATATATATATATATATATATATATATATATATATATATATATATATATTATTTGAAAAGTATCATATCATTTCAAATAGTCCCCAATTAAGTTTGATTTTTTTGACCAAAACTAGTGTATAATATACTATGATTTTTTATTGAAACTTACATTTCGAAAAGTTTCATAGAATCTAATTTTCCTATTCTTTTTTGCATGGACTTTTATCGTAACCTTCCCTCGTGAAATATATAAATGGTATGTGAAGTTTCGTATCATTTCAAACAGTCCCCGATTTAATTTGATTTTTGACCGAAACTAGTATAAACTAGTGTATATATTATAATTTTTAGGCCGAAAATTGCATTTCCAAAAATTTCATAGAATCTAGTTTTCAGATGATTTTTTTGCATGGACTTCCATCATAACCTTCCCTCTTAACATATATATATGATCTGAAAAGTCTGGTATCATTTCAAATATTCCTCAATTAAATTTGATTTTTTTGACTGAAACTAGTGTATAATATACTAAGATTTTTGACCGAAACTTGCATTTCGAAAAGTTTCATAGAATCTAATTTTCCGATGATTTTTTGCATGGACTTCAGTCATATCCTTCCATCGTAAAATATATAAATGATATGTGAAGTTTTGTATCATTTTGAATAGTCCCGAATTTAATTTGATTTTTGACAGAAACTAGTATAAACTAGTGTATAATAAATTATGATTTTTTGAGCGAAACTTGCATTTCGAAAAGTTTCATAGAATCTTGTTTTCAGATGATTTTTTTGCATGGACTTCCATCATAACCTTCCCTCTTAACATATATATATGATATGAAGAGTCTCGTATCATTTCAAATAGTCCCCAATTAAATTTGACCTTTTTGACCAAAACTAGTGTATAATATACTATGATTTTTTACCGAAACTTGCATTTCGAAAATTTTCATAGAATCTAATTTTTCGATGATTTTTTGCATGGACTTCCATCGTAACCTTCCATCGTAAAATATAAAAATGATATGTGAAGTTTCGTATCATTTCGAATAGTCCCAGATTTAATTTGATTTTTGACCGAAACTAGTATAAACTGGTGTATAATATATTATGATTTTTTGAGCGAAACATGCATTTCGAAAAGTTTCATTGAATCTAGTTTTAAGATGATTTTTTGCATGGACTTCCATCATAACCTTCCCTCTTAACATATATATATATATATATATATATATATATATATATATATATATATATATATATATATATATATATATATATATATATATATATAATTTGAAAAGTATCATATCATTTCAAATAGTCCCCAATTAAATTTGATTTTCTTGACCAAAACTAGTGTATAATATACTATGATTTTTTATTGAAACTTACATTTCGAAAAGTTTCATAGAATCTAATTTTCCTATTCTTTTTTGCATGGACTTTTATCGTAACCTTCCCTCGTGAAATATATAAATGGTATGTGAAGTTTCGTATCATTTCAAACAGTCCCCGATTTAATTTGATTTTTGACCGAAACTAGTATAAACTAGTGTATATATTATAATTTTTAGGCCGAAAATTGCATTTCCAAAAATTTCATAGAATCTAGTTTTAAGATGATTTTTTTGCATGAACTTCATCATAACCTTCCCTCTTAACATATATAAATGATCTGAAAAGTCCGTATCATTTCAAATAGTCCCCAATTAAATTTGATTTTTTTGACCGAAACTAGTGTATAATATACTATGATTTTTTACCGAAACTTGCATTTAAAAAAGTTTCATAGAATCTAGTTTTATGATGACTTTTTTGCATGGACTTTCTTCCTAACCTTCCCTCTTAACCTATATAAATGATCTGAAAAGTCTCGTATCATTAAAAATATTCCCCAAATAAATTTGATTTTTTTGACCGAAACTAGTGTATAATATACTATGATTTTTTACCGAAACTTGCATTTCGAAAAGTTTCATAGAATCTATTTTTCCGATTATTTTTTGCATGGACTTCCATCATAACCTTTAATCGTAAAATATATAAATGATATGTGAAGTTTCGCATCATTTCGAAAAGTCCCGGATTTAATTTGATTTTTGACCGAAACTAGTATAGACTAGTGTATAATATATTATGTTTTTTGGCCGAAACTTGCATTTAGAAAAGTTTCATAGAATCTAGTTTTCAGATGTTTTTTTTGCATGGACTTCCATCATAACCTTCCCTCTTAACATATATATATATATATATATATATATATATATATATATATATATATATATATATATATATATATATATATATATATATATATATATATATATATATATATATATATATATATATATATATATATATATATATATATATATATATATATATATATATATATATATATATATGATCTGAAAAGTCTCGTACTATTTCAAATATTCCCCAATTAAATTTGATTTTTTTGACCGAAACAAGTGTATAATATACTATGATTTTTTACTGAAACTTGCATTTAAAAAAGTTTCATAGAATCTAGTTTTATGATATCTTATTTGCATGGACTTCCACCTTAACCTTCCCTCTTAACATATATAAATGATCTGAAAAGTATCGTATCATTTAAAATATTCCCCAATTAAATTTGATTTTTTTTACCGTTACTAGTGTATTATATACTATGATTTTTGACCGAAACTTGCATTTCGAAAAGTTTCATAGAATCTAATTTTCCTATTATTTTTTGCATGGACTTCCATCATAACCTTCCATCATAAAATATATAAATGATATATGAAGTTTCGTATCAATCTGAATAGTCTCGAATTTAATTTAATTTTTGACCGAAACTAGTATAAACTAGTGTATTATATATTATGATTTTTTGAGCGAAACTTGCATTTCGAAACGTTTCATAGAATCTAGTTTTCAGATGATTTTTTTTTGCATGAACTTCCATCATAACCTTCCCTATTAACATATATATATGATCTAAAAAGTCTCGTATCATTTCAAATAGTCCCCAAATAAATTTGATTTTTTTGACCGAAACTAGTGTATAATATACTTTGATTTTTTTATTGAAACTTGCATTTAAAAAAGTTTCATAGAATCTAGTTTTATGATGACTTTTTTGCATGGAATTCCATCATAACCTTTAATCTTAAAATATATAAATGATATGTGAAGTTTCACATCATTTCGAATAGTCCCGAATTTAATTTGATTTTTGACCGAAACTAGTATAAACTAGTGTTTAATATAATATGATTTTTTGGCCGAAACTTGCATTTAGAAAAGTTTCATAGAATCTAGTTTTCAGATGATTTTTTTGCATGGACTTCCATCATAACCTTCCCTCTTAACATATATATATATATATATATATATATATATATATATATATATATATATATATATATATATATATATATATATATATATATATATATATATATATATATATATGATCTGAAAAGTCTCGTACCATTTCAAATATTCCCCAATTAAATTTGATTTTTTTGACCGAAACTAGTGTATAATATAATATGATTTTTGACTGAAACTTGCATTTAAAAAAGTTTCATAGAATCTAGTTTTATTATATCTTTTTTTGCATGGACTTCCATCATAACATTACCTCTTAACACATATAAATGATCTGAAAAGTCTCATATCATTTAAACAGTCCCAATTAAATTTGATTTTTTTGACCGAAACTAGTGTATAATATATTATGATTTTTGACCGAAACTTTCATTTCGAAAATTTTCATAGATTCTAATTTTCCGATGATTTTTTGCATGGACTTCCATCATAACCTTCCCTCTTAACATATATATATGATCTGAAATGTCCGTATCATTTCAAATAGTCCCCAATTAAATTTGATTTTTTTGACCGAAACTAGTGTATAATATACTATGATTTTTTACTGAAACTTGCATTTAAAAAAGTTTCATAGAATCTAGTTTTATGATATCTTTTTTGCATGGACTTCCACCATAACCTTCCCTCTTAACATATATAAATGATCTGAAAAGTCTCGTATCATTTAAAATAGTCCCCAATTAAATTTGATTTTTTTGACCAAAACTAGTGTATAATATACTATGATTTTTGACGGAAACTTTCATTTCGAAAAGTTTCATAGAATCTAATTTTCCGATGATTTTTTGCATGGACTTCCATCGTAAAATATATAAATGTTATGTGAAGTTTCGTATCATTTTGAATAGTCCCGAATTTAATTTGATTTTTGACCGAAACTAGTATAAACTAGTGTATAATATATTATGATTTTTTGAGCGAAACTTGCATTTCGAAAAGTTTCATAGAATCTAGTTTAAGATAATTTTTTTGGATGGACTTCCTTCATAACCTTCCCTCTTAACATATATATATATATATATATATATATATATATATATATATATATATATATATATATATATATATATATATATATATATATATGATTTGAAAAGTCTTATATCATTTAAAATAGTCCCACTTTAAATTTGATTTTTTTGACCGAAACTAGTGTATAATATACTATGATTTTTTACTGAAACTTGCATTTCGAAAAGTTTCATAGAATCTAATTTTCTGATGATTTTTTGCATGGAATTTCATCATAACCTTCCCTCGTGAAATATATAAATTATATGTAAAGTTTCGTATCATTTCGAACAGTACCCGATTTAATTTGATTTTTGACTGAAACTAGTATAAACTAGTGCATATATTATGATTTTTTTGCCGAAACTTGCATTTCCAAAAATTTCATAGAATCTAGTTTTCAGATGATTTTTTGCATGAACTTCCATCATAACCTTCCCTCTTAACATTTAGAAATGATCTGAAAAGTCCGTATCATTTCAAATAGTTCCTAATTATATTTGATTTTTTTGACCGTAACTAGTCTATAATATACTATGATTTTTGACTGAAACTTGCATTTCAAAAAGTTTCATAGAATCTAGTTTTCAGATGATTTTTTTGCATGGACTTCCATCATAACCTTCCCTCTTAACATATATAAATGATCTGAGAAGTCTCGTATCATTTAAGATAGTCCCCAATTAAATTTTATTTATTTGTCTAAAACTAGTGTATAATATACTATGATATTTGACCGAAACTTACATTTCGAAAAGTTTCATAGAATCTAATTTTCCGATGATTTTTTGCATGGACTTCCATCATAACCTTCCAATGTAAAATATATAAATGATATGTGAAGTTTCATATCATTTCGAATAGTCACGAATTTAATTTGATTTTTGACCGAAACTAGTATAAACTAGTGTATAATATATTATGATTTTTTGACCGAAACTTGCATTTCGAAAAGTTTTCTAGAATCTAATTTTCCAATGATTTTTTGCATGGACTTTCATCATAAACTTCCATCATAAAATATATAAATGATATGTGAAGTTTCGTATCATATCGAATAGTCCCTGATTTAATTTGATTTTTGACCGAAACTAGTATAAACTAGTGTATAATATATTATGATTTTTTTTCCGAAACTTGCATTTAGAAAAGTTTCATTGAATCTAGTTTTCAGATGATTTTTTTGCATGGACTTCCATCATAACCTTCCCTCTTAACATATATATATGATCTAAAAAGTCTGGTATCATTTCAAATATTCCCCAATAAAATTTGATTTTTTTGACCGAAACTAGTGTATAATATACTATGATTTTTGACTGAAACTTGCATTTAAAAAAGTTTCATAGAATCTAGTTTTATGATGACTTTTTTGCATGGACTTCCATAATAACCTTCCCTCTTAACATATATAAATGATCTGAAAAGTCTCGTATCATTTAAAATAGTCCCCAATTAAATTGGATTTTTTTGACCGATACTAGTGTATAATATACTAAGAATTTTGACCGAAACTTGCATTTCGAAAAGTTTCATAGAATCTAATTTTCCGATGATTTTTTGCATGGACTTCAGTCATATCCTTCCATCGTAAAATATATAAATGATATGTGAATTTTTGTATCATTTTGAATAGTCCCGAATTTAATTTGATTTTTGACCGAAACTAGTATAAACTAGTGTATAATAAATTATGATTTTTTGAGCGAAACTTGCATTTCGAAAAGTTTCATAGAATCTAGTTTTAAGATGATTTTTGCATGGACTTCCATCATAACCTTCCCTCTTAACATTTATAAATGATCTGAAAAGTCTTGTATCATTTAAAATAGTCCCTAATAAAATTTGATTTTTTTGACCGAAACTAGTGTATAATATACTATGATTTTTAACCGAAACTTGCATTTCGTAAAGTTTCATAGAATCTAGTGTATAAACTAGTGTATAATATAGTATAAACTAGTGTATAATATATTATGATTTTTTGAGCGAAACTTGCATTTCGAAATGTTTCATAGAATCTAGTTTTCAGATGATTTTCTTTGCATGGACTTCCATCATAACCTTCCCTATTAACATATATATATGATCTGAAAAGTCTCGTATCATTTCAAATAGTCCCCAATTAAATTTGATTTTTTTGACCGAAACAAGTGTATAATATACTATGATTTTTTATTGAAACTTGTATTTAAAAAAGTTTCATAGAATCTAGTTTTATGATGACGTTTTTGCATGGACTTTCATCATAACCTTCCCTCTTAACCTATATAAATGATCTTAAAAGTCTCGTATCATTTAAAATAGTACCCAATTAAATTTGATTTTTTTGACAGAAACTAATGTATAATATACTATGATTTTTTACGGAAACTTGCATTTCGAAAAGTTTCATAGAATATAATTTTCCGATGATTTTCTGCATGGACTTCCATCATAACCTTTAATCGTAAAATATATAAATGATTTGTGAAGTTTTGCATCATTTCGAATAGTCCCGTATTTAATTTGATTTTTGACCGAAACTAGTATAAACTAGTGTATAATATATTATTATTTTTTGGCAGAAACTTGCATTTAGAAAAGTTTCATAGAATCGAGATTTCAGATGATTTTTTTGCATGGACTTCCATCATAACCTTCCCTCTTAACATATATATATATATATATATATATATATATATATATATATATATATAAATATATATATATATATATTTATATATATATATATATATATATATATATATATATGATCTGAAAATGCTCGTACTTTTTCAAATATTCCCCAATTAAATTTGATTTTTTTGACCGAAACTAGTGTATAATATACTATGATTTTTGACTGAAACTTGCATTTAAAAAAGTTTCATAGAATCTAGTTTTATTATATCTTTTTTGCATGGATTTCCATCATAACCTTCCCTCTTAACATATATATATGATCTGAAATGTCCGTATCATTTCAAATAGTCCCCAATTAAATTTGATTTTTTTGACCGAAACTAGTGTATAATATACTATGATTTTTTACTGAAACTTGCATTTAAAAAAGTTTCATAGAATCTAGTTTTATGATATCTTTTTTGCATGGACTTCCACCATAACCTTCCCTCTTAACATATATAAATGATCTGAAAAGTCTCGTATCATTTAAAATAGTCCCCAATTAAATTTGATTTTTTTGACCAAAACTAGTGTATAATATACTATGATTTTTGACGGAAACTTTCATTTCGAAAAGTTTCATAGAATCTAATTTTCCGATGATTTTTTGCATGGACTTCCATCGTAAAATATATAAATGTTATGTGAAGTTTCGTATCATTTTGAATAGTCCCGAATTTAATTTGATTTTTGACCGAAACTAGTATAAACTAGTGTATAATATATTATGATTTTTTGAGCGAAACTTGCATTTCGAAAAGTTTCATAGAATCTAGTTTAAGATAATTTTTTTGGATGGACTTCCTTCATAACCTTCCCTCTTAACATATATATATATATATATATATATATATATATATATATATATATATATATATATATATATATATATATATATATATATATGATTTGAAAAGTCTTATATCATTTAAAATAGTCCCACTTTAAATTTGATTTTTTTGACCGAAACTAGTGTATAATATACTATGATTTTTTACTGAAACTTGCATTTCGAAAAGTTTCATAGAATCTAATTTTCTGATGATTTTTTGCATGGAATTTCATCATAACCTTCCCTCGTGAAATATATAAATTATATGTAATGTTTCGTATCATTTCGAACAGTACCCGATTTAATTTGATTTTTGACTGAAACTAGTATAAACTAGTGCATATATTATGATTTTTTTGCCGAAACTTGCATTTCCAAAAATTTCATAGAATCTAGTTTTCAGATGATTTTTTGCATGAACTTCCATCATAACCTTCCCTCTTAACATTTAGAAATGATCTGAAAAGTCCGTATCATTTCAAATAGTTCCTAATTATATTTGATTTTTTTGACCGTAACTAGTCTATAATATACTATGATTTTTGACTGAAACTTGCATTTCAAAAAGTTTCATAGAATCTAGTTTTCAGATGATTTTTTTGCATGGACTTCCATCATAACCTTCCCTCTTAACATATATAAATGATTTGAGAAGTCTCGTATCATTTAAGATAGTCCCCAATTAAATTTTATTTATTTGTCTAAAACTAGTGTATAATATACTATGATATTTGACCGAAACTTACATTTCGAAAAGTTTCATAGAATCTAATTTTCCGATGATTTTTTGCATGGACTTCCATCATAACCTTCCAATGTAAAATATATAAATGATATGTGAAGTTTCATATCATTTCGAATAGTCACGAATTTAATTTGATTTTTGACCGAAACTAGTATAAACTAGTGTATAATATATTATGATTTTTTGACCGAAACTTGCATTTCGAAAAGTTTTCTAGAATCTAATTTTCCAATGATTTTTTGCATGGACTTTCATCATAAACTTCCATCGTAAAATATATAAATGATATGTGAAGTTTCGTATCATATCGAATAGTCCCTGATTTAATTTGATTTTTGACCGAAACTAGTATAAACTAGTGTATAATATATTATGATTTTTTTTCCGAAACTTGCATTTAGAAAAGTTTCATTGAATCTAGTTTTCAGATGATTTTTTTGCATGGACTTCCATCATAACCTTCCCTCTTAACATATATATATGATCTAAAAAGTCTGGTATCATTTCAAATATGCCCCAATAAAATTTGATTTTTTTGACCGAAACTAGTGTATAATATACTATGATTTTTGACTGAAACTTGCATTTAAAAAAGTTTCATAGAATCTAGTTTTATGATGACTTTTTTGCATGGACTTCCATAATAACCTTCCCTCTTAACATATATAAATGATCTGAAAAGTCTCGTATCATTTAAAATAGTCCCCAATTAAATTGGATTTTTTTGACCGATACTAGTGTATAATATACTAAGAATTTTGACCGAAACTTGCATTTCGAAAAGTTTCATAGAATCTAATTTTCCGATGATTTTTTGCATGGACTTCAGTCATATCCTTCCATCGTAAAATATATAAATGATATGTGAATTTTTGTATCATTTTGAATAGTCCCGAATTTAATTTGATTTTTGACCGAAACTAGTATAAACTAGTGTATAATAAATTATGATTTTTTGAGCGAAACTTGCATTTCGAAAAGTTTCATAGAATCTAGTTTTAAGATGATTTTTGCATGGACTTCCATCATAACCTTCCCTCTTAACATTTATAAATGATCTGAAAAGTCTTGTATCATTTAAAATAGTCCCTAATAAAATTTGATTTTTTTGACCGAAACTAGTGTATAATATACTATGATTTTTAACCGAAACTTGCATTTCGTAAAGTTTCATAGAATCTAGTGTATAAACTAGTGTATAATATAGTATAAACTAGTGTATAATATATTATGATTTTTTGAGCGAAACTTGCATTTCGAAATGTTTCATAGAATCTAGTTTTCAGATGATTTTTTTTGCATGGACTTCCATCATAACCTTCCCTATTAACATATATATATGATCTGAAAAGTCTCGTATCATTTCAAATAGTCCCCAATTAAATTTGATTTTTTTGACCGAAACAAGTGTATAATATACTATGATTTTTTATTGAAACTTGTATTTAAAAAAGTTTCATAGAATCTAGTTTTATGATGACGTTTTTGCATGGACTTTCATCATAACCTTCCCTCTTAACCTATATAAATGATCTTAAAAGTCTCGTATCATTTAAAATAGTACCCAATTAAATTTGATTTTTTTGACAGAAACTAATGTATAATATACTATGATTTTTTACGGAAACTTGCATTTCGAAAAGTTTCATAGAATATAATTTTCCGATGATTTTCTGCATGGACTTCCATCATAACCTTTAATCGTAAAATATATAAATGATTTGTGAAGTTTTGCATCATTTCGAATAGTCCCGTATTTAATTTGATTTTTGACCGAAACTAGTATAAACTAGTGTATAATATATTATTATTTTTTGGCAGAAACTTGCATTTAGAAAAGTTTCATAGAATCGAGATTTCAGATGATTTTTTTGCATGGACTTCCATCATAACCTTCCCTCTTAACATATATATATATATATATATATATATATATATATATATATATATATATATATATATATATATATATATATATATATATATATATATATGATCTGAAAATGCTCGTACTTTTTCAAATATTCCCCAATTAAATTTGATTTTTTTGACCGAAACTAGTGTATAATATACTATGATTTTTGACTGAAACTTGCATTTAAAAAAGTTTCATAGAATCTAGTTTTATTATATCTTTTTTGCATGGACTTCCATCATAACCTTCCCTCTTAACATATATAAATGATCTGAAAAGTCTCGTATCATTTAAAATAGTCCCCAATTAAATTTGATTTTTTTGACCGAAACTAGTGTATAATATATTATGATTTTTGACCGAAACTTGCATTTCGAAAATTTTCATAGAATCTAATTTTTCGATGATTTTTTGCATGGACTTCCATCATAACCTTCCAACATAAAATATATAAATGATATGTGAAGTTTCATATCATTTCGAATAGTCCCCAATTAAATTTGATTTTTTTGACCGAAACTAGTATAAACTAGTGTATAATATATTATGATTTTTTGAGCGAAACATGCATTTCGAAAAGTTTCATTGTATCTAGTTTTAAGATGATTTTTTGCATGGACTTCCATCATAACCTTCCCTCTTAACAAACACACACACACACACACATATATATATATATATATATATATATATATATATATATATATATATATATATATATATATATATATATATATATATATTATTTGAAAAGTATCATATCATTTCAAATAGTCCCCAATTAAATTTGATTTTTTTGACCAAAACTAGTGTATAATATACTATGATTTTTTATTGAAACTTACATTTTGAAAAGTTTCATAGAATCTAATATTTCTATTCTTTTTTGCATGGACTTTTATCGTAACCTTCCCTCGTGAAATATATAAATGGTATGTGCAGTTTCGTATCATTTCAAACAGTCCCCGATTTAATTTGATTTTTGACCGAAACTAGTATAAACTTGTGTATATATTATAATTTCTAGGCCGAAAATTGCATTTCCAAAAATTTCATAGAATCTAGTTTTCAGATGATTTGTTTGCATGAACTTCATCATAACCTTCCCTCTTAACATACATAAATGATCTGAAAAGTCCGTATCATTTCAAATAGTCCCCAATTAAATTTGATTTTTTTGAACGAAACTAGTGTATAATATACTATGATTTTTTATTGAAACTTGCTTTTAAAAAAGTTTCATAGAATCTAGTTTTATGATGACTTTTTTGCATGGACTTTCTTCATAACCTTCCCTGTTAACCTATATAAATGATCTGAAAAGTCTCATATCATTTAAAATATTCCCCTAATAAATTTGATTTTTTTGACCGAAACTAGTGTATAATATACTATGATTTTTTAACGAAACTTGCATTTCGAAAAGTTTCATAGAATCTAATTTTCCGATTATTTTTTGCATGGACTTCCATCATAACCTTTAATCATAAAATATATAAATGATATGTGAAGTTTCGCATCATTTCGAAAAGTCCCGGATTTAATTTGATTTTTGACCGAAACTAGTATAAACTAGTGTATAATATATTATGTTTTTTGGTAGAAACTTGCATTTAGAAAAGTTTCATAGAATCTAGTTTTCAGATGATTTTTTTGCATGGACTTCCATCATAACCTTCCCTCTTAACATATATATATATATATATATATATATATATATATATATATATATATATATATATATATATATATATATATGATCTGAAAAGTCTCGTACCATTTCAAATATTCCCCAATTAAATTTGATTTTTTTGACCGAAACTAGTGTATAATATAATATGATTTTTGACTGAAACTTGCATTTAAAAAAGTTTCATAGAATCTAGTTTTATTATATCTTTTTTGCATGGACATCCATCATAACATTCCCTCTTAACATATATAAATGATCTGAAAAGTCTCGTATCATTTAAATAGACCCCAATTAAATTTAATTTTTTTGACCGAAACTAGTGTATAATATATTATGATTTTTGACCGAAACTTTCATTTCGAAAATTTTCATAGATTCTAATTTTTCGATGATTTTTTGCATGGACTTCCATCATAACCTTCCCTCTTAACATATATATATGATCTGAAAAGTTCGTATCATTTCAAATAGTCCCCAATTAAATTTGATTTTTTTGACCGAAACTAGTGTATAATATACTATGATTTTTTACTGAAACTTGCATTTAAAAAAGTTTCATAGAATCTAGTTTTATGATATCTTTTTTGCATGGACTTCCACCATAACCTTCCCTCTTAACATATATAAATGATCTGAAAAGTCTCGTATCATTTAAAATATTCCCCAATTAAATTTGATTTTTTTGACCAAAACTAGTGTATAATATACTATGATTTTTGACGGAAACTTTCATTTCGAAAAGTTTCATAGAATCTAATTTTCCGATGATTTTTTGCATGGACTTCCATCGTAAAATATATAAATGTTATGTGAAGTTTCGTATCATTTTGAATAGTCCCGAATTTAATTAGATTTTTTACCGAAACTAGTATAAACTAGTGTATAATATATTATGATTTTTTGAGCGAAACTTGCATTTCGAAAAGTTTCATAGAATCTAGTTTAAGATGATTTTTTTGGATGGAATTCCTTCATAACCTTCCCTCTTAACACACACACACACACATATATATATATATATATATATATATATATATATATATATATATATATATATATATATATATGATTTGAAAAGTCTTATATCATTTCAAATAGTCCCACTTTAAATTTGATTTTTTTGACCGAAACTAGTGTATAATATACTATGATTTTTTACTGAAACTTGCATTTCGAAAAGTTTCATAGAATCTAATTTTCTGATGATTTTTTGCATGGAATTTCATCATAACCTTCCCTCGTGAAATATATAAATTATATGTAAAGTTTCATATCATTTCGAACAGTACCCGATTTAATTTGATTTTTGACCGAAACTAGTATAAACTAGTGCATATATTATGATTTTTTTGCTGAAATTTGCATTTCCAAAAATTTCATAGAATCTAGTTTTCAGATGATTTTTTGCATGAACTTCCATCATAACCTTCCCTCTTAACATATAGAAATGATCTGAAAAGTCCGTATCATTTCAAATAGTTCCTAATTATATTTGATTTTTTTGACCGAAACTAGTCTATAATATACTATGATTTTTGACTGAAACTTGCATTTCAAAAAGTTTCATAGAATCTAGTTTTCAGATGATTTTTTTGCATGGACTTCCATCATAACCTTCCCTCTTAACATATATAAATGATCTGAGAAGTCTCGTATCATTTAAGATTGTCCCCAATTAAATTTTATTTATTTGTCCAAAACTAGTGTATAATATACTATGATATTTGACCGAAACTTGCATTTCGAAAAGTTTCATAGAATCTAATTTTCCGATGATTTTTTGCATGGACTTCCATTATAACCTTCCAATGTAAAATATATAAATGATATGTGAAGTGTCATATCATTTCGAATAGTAATGAATTTAATTTGATTTTTGACCGAAACTAGTATAAACTAGTGTATAATATATTATGATTTTTTGACCGAAACTTGCATTTCGAAAAGTTTACTAGAATTTAATTTTCCAATGATTTTTTGCATGTACTTCCATCATAAACTTCCATCGTAAAATAAATAAATGATATATGAAGTTTCGTATCATTTCGAATAGTCCCTGATTTAATTTGATTTTTGACCGAAACTAGTATAAACTAGTGTATAATATATTATGATTTTTTTCCGAAACTTGCATTTAGAAAAGTTTCATAGAATCTAGTTTTCAGATGATTTTTTTGCATGGACTTCCATCATAACCTTCCCTCTTAACATATATATATGATCTGAAAAGTCTGGTATCATTTCAAATATTCCCCAATAAAATTTGATTTTTTTGACCGAAACTAGTGTATAATATACTATGATTTTTGACTGAAACTTGCATTTAAAAAAGTTTCATAGAATCTAGTTTTATGATGACTTTTTTGCATGGACTTCCATAATAACCTTCCCTCTTAACATATATAAATGATCTGAAAAGTCTCGTATCATTTAAAATAGTCCCCAATTAAATTGGATTTTTTTGACCGATACTAGTGTATAATATACTAAGAATTTTGACCGAAACTTGCATTTCGAAAAGTTTCATAGAATCTAATTTTCCGATGATTTTTTGCATGGACTTCAGTCATATCCTTCCATCGTAAAATATATAAATGATATGTGAATTTTTGTATCATTTTGAATAGTCCCGAATTTAATTTGATTTTTGACCGAAACTAGTATAAACTAGTGTATAATAAATTATGATTTTTTGAGCGAAACTTGCATTTCGAAAAGTTTCATAGAATCTAGTTTTAAGATGATTTTTGCATGGACTTCCAACATAACCTTCCCTCTTAACATTTATAAATGATCTGAAAAGTCTTGTATCATTTAAAATAGTCCCTAATAAAATTTGATTTTTTTGACCGAAACTAGTGTATAATATACTATGATTTTTAACCGAAACTTGCAAGTAAAGTTTCATAGAATCTAGTGTATAAACTAGTGTATAATATAGTATAAACTAGTGTATAATATATTATGATTTTTTGAGCGAAACTTGCATTTCGAAATGTTTCATAGAATCTAGTTTTCAGATGATTTTTTTTGCATGGACTTCCATCATAACCTTCCCTATTAACATATATATATGATCTGAAAAGTCTCGTATCATTTCAAATAGTCCCCAATTAAATTTTAATTTTTTGACCGAAACAAGTGTATAATATACTATGATTTTTTATTGAAACTTGTATTTAAAAAAGTTTGATAGAATCTAGTTTTATGATGACGTTTTTGCATGGACTTTCATCATAACCTTACCTCTTAACCTATATAAATGATCTTAAAAGTCTCGTATCATTTAAAATAGTCCCCAATTAAATTTTATTTTTTTGACCGAAACTAATGTATAATATACTATGATTTTTTACGGAAACTTGCATTTCGAAAAGTTTCATAGAATATAATTTTCCGATGATTTTCTGCATGGACTTCCATCATAACCTTTAATCGTAAAATATATAAATGATTTGTGAAGTTTTGCATCATTTCGAATAGTCCCGTATTTAATTTGATTTTTGACCGAAACTAGTATAAACTAGTGTATAATATATTATTATTTTTTGGCAGAAACTTGCATTTAGAAAAGTTTCATAGAATCGAGTTTTCAGATGATTTTTTTGCATGGACTTCCATCATAACCTTCCCTCTTAACATATAAATATATATATATATATATATATATATATATATAAATATATATATATATATATATATATATATATATATATGATCTGAAAATACTCGTACTTTTTCAAATATTCCCCAATTAAATTTGATTTTTTTGACCGAAACTAGTGTATAATATACTATGATTTTTGACTGAAACTTGCATTTAAAAAAGTTTCATAGAATCTAGTTTTATTATATCTTTTTTGCATGGACTTCCATCATAACCTTCCCTCTTAACATATATAAATGATCTGAAAAGTCTCGTATCATTTAAAATAGTCCCCAATTAAATTTGATTTTTTTGACCGAAACTAGTGTATAATATATTATGATTTTTTACCGAAACTTGCATTTCTAAAATTTTCATAGAATCTAATTTTTCGATGATTTTTTGCATGGACTTCCATCATAACCTTCCAACATAAAATATACAAATAATATGTGAAGTTTCATATCATTTCAAATAGTCCCGAATTTAATTTGATTTTTGACCGAAACTAGTATAAACTAGTGTATAATATATTATGATTTTTTGAGCGAAACATGCATTTCGAAAAGTTTCATTGAATCTAGTTTTAAGATGATTTTTTGCATGGACTTCCATCATAACCTTCCCTCTTAACACACACACACACACACACACACACACACACACACATATATATATATATATATATATATATATATATATATATATATATATATATATATATATATATATATATATATATTATTTCAAATAGTCCCATATTAAATTTGATTTTTTTGACCGAAACTAGTGTATAATATACTATGATTTTTTATTGAAACTTTCTTTTAAAAAAGTTTCATAGAATCTAGTTTTATGATGACTTTTTTGCATGGACTTTCTTCATAACCTTCCCTCTTAACCTATATAAATGATCTGAAAAGTCTCGTATCATTTAAAATATTCCCCTAATAAATTTGATTTTTTTGGCCGAATCTAGTGTATAATATACTATGATTTTTTAACGAAACTTGCATTTCGAAAAGTTTCATAGAATCTAATTTTCCGATTATTTTTTGCATGGACTTCCATCATAACCTTTAATCGTAAAATATATAAATGATATGTGAAGTTTCGCATCATTTCGAAAAGTCCCGGATTTAATTTGATTTTTGACCGAAACTAGTATAAACTAGTGTATAATATATTATGTTTTTTGGCCAAAACTTGCATTTAGAAAAGTTTCATAGAATCTAGTTTTCAGATGATTTTTTTGCATGGACTTCCATCATAAACTTCCCTCTTAACATATATATATATATATATATATATATATATATATATATATATATATATATATATATATATATATATATATATATATATATATATATATATATATATATGATCTGAAATGTCTCGTACCATTTCAAATATTCCCCAATTAAATTTGATTTTTTTGACCGAAACTAGTGTATAATATACTATGATTTTTTACTGAAACTTGCATTTAAAAAAGTTTCATAGAATCTAGTTTTATGATATCTTTTTTGCATGGACTTCCACCATAACCTTCCCTCTTAACATATATAAATGATCTGAAAAGTCTCGTATCATTTAAAATATTCCCCAATTAAATTTGATTTTTTTGACAGATACTAGTGTATTATATACTATGATTTTTGACCGAAACTTGCATTTCGAAAAGTTTTATAGAATCTAATTTTCCGATGATTTTTTGCATGGACTTCCATCATAACCTTCCATCATAAAATATATAAATGATATGTGAAGTTTCGTATCAATCTGAATAGTCTCGAATTTAATTTAATTTTTGACCGAAACTAGTATAAACTAGTGTATAATATATTATGATTTTTTGAGCGAAACTTGCATTTCGAAACGTTTCATAGAATCTAGTTTACAGATGATTTTTTTTGCATGAACTTCCATCATAACCTTCCCTATTAACATATATATATGATCTGAAAAGTCTCGTATCATTTCAAATAGTCCCCAATTAAATTTGATTTTTTTGACCGAAACTAGTGTATAATATACTATGATTTTTTTATTGAAACTTGCATTTAAAAAAGTTTCATAGAATCTAGTTTTATGATGACTTTTTTACATGGACTTCCATCATAACCTTTAATCTTAAAATATATAAATGATATGTGAAGTTTCACATCATTTCGAATAGTCCCGGATTTAATTTGATTTTTGACCGAAACTAGTATAAACTAGTGTTTAATATAATATGATTTTTTGGCAGAAAATTGCATTTAGAAAAGTTTCATAGAATCTAGTTTTCAGATGATTTTTTTGCATGGACTTCCATCATAACCTTCCCTCTTAACATATATATATATATGATCTGAAAAGTCTCGTACCATTTCAAATATTCCCCAATTAAATTTGATTTTTTTGACCGAAACTAGTGTATAATATAATATGATTTTTGACTGAAACTTGCATTTAAAAAAGTTTCATAGAATCTAGTTTTATTATATCTTTTTTGCATGGACTTCCATCATAACATTTCCTCTTAACATATATAAATGATCTGAAAAGTCTCGTATCATTTAAAAAGTCCCCAATTAAATTTGATTTTTTTGACCGAAACTAGTGTATAATATATTATGATTTTTGACCGAAACTTTCATTTCGAAAATTTTCATAGACTCAAATTTTTTGATGATTTTTTGCATGGACTTCCATCATAACCTTCCCTCTTAACATATATTAATGATCTGAAAAGTCCGTATCATTTCAAATAGTCCCCAATTAAATTTGATTTTTTTGACCGAAACTAGTGTATAATATACTATGATTTTTGACTGAAACTTGCATTTAAAAAAGTTTCATAGAATCTAGTTTTATTATATATTTTTTGCATGCACTTCCATCATAAGCTTCCCTCTTAACATATATAAATGATCTGAAAAGTCTCGTATCATTTAAAATAGTCCCCAATTAAATTTGATTTTTTTGACCAAAACTAGTGTATAATATACTTTGATTTTTGACGGATACTTTCATTTCGAAAAGTTTCATAGAATCTAATTTTCCGATGATTTTTTGCATGGACTTCCATCATAACCTTCCATCATAAAATATATAAATGATATGTGAAGTTTCGTATCATTTCGAATAGTCCCGAATTTAATTTGATTTTTGACCGAAACTAGTATAAACTAGTGAATAATATATTATGATTTTTTGAGCAAAACATGCATTTCGAAAAGTTTCATAGAATCGAGTTTTAAGATGATTTTTTTGCATGGACTTCCATCATAATCTTCCCTCTTAACATATATATATTATATGAAAAGTATCATATCATTTCAAATAGTCCCCAATTAAATTTGATTTTTTTGACCAAAACTAGTGTATAATATACGATGATTTTTTATTAAAACTTACATTTCGAAAAGTTTCATAGAATCTAATTTTCCTATTCTTTTTGGCATGGACTTTTATCGTAACCTTCCCTCGTGAAATATATAAATGGTATGTGAAGTTTCGTATCATTTCAAACAGTCCCCGATATAATTTGATTTCTGACCGAAACTAGTATAAACTAGTGTATATATTAAAAATTTTTTGCCGAAAATTGCATTTCCAAAAATTTCATAGAATCTAGTTTTCAGATGATTTTTTTGCATGAACTTCCATCATAACCTTCCCTCTTAACATATATAAATGATCTGAAAAGTCCGTATCATTTCAAATAGTCCCCAATTAAATTTGATTTTTTTGACCGAAACTAGTGTATAATATACTATGATTTTTGACTGAAACTTGCATTTAAAAAAGTTTCATAGAATCTAGTTTTATTATATCTTTTTTGCATGGACTTCCATCATAACCTTCCCTCTTAACATATATAAATGATCTGAAAAGTCTCGTATCATTTAAAATAGTCCCCAATTAAATTTGATTTTTTTGACCGAAACTAGTGTATAATATACTATGATTTTTGACGGATACTTTCATTTCGAAAAGTTTCATAGAATCTAATTTTCCGATGATTTTTTGCATGGACTTCCATCATAACCTTCCATCATAAAATATATAAATGATATGTGAAGTTTCGTATCATTTCGAATAGTCCCGGATTTAATTTATTTTTGACCGAAACTAGTATAAACTAGTGTATAATATATTATGATTTTTTGAGCGAAACTTGCATTACGAAAAGTTTCATAGTATCTTGTTTTCAAATGATTTTATTTAATGGACTTCCATCATAACCTTCCCTCTTAACATATATATATGATCTGAAAAGTCTCGTATCTTTTCAAATAGTCCCCAAATAAATTTGATTTTATTGACCGAAACTAGTGTATAATATACTATGATTTTTTATTGGAACTTGCATTTAAAAAAGATTCATAGAATCTAGTTTTATGATGACTTTTTTGCATGTACTTTCATCATAACCTTCCCTCTTAACCTATATAAATGATCTGAAAAGTCTCGTATCATTTAAAATAGTCCCCAATTAAATTTGATTTTTTTGACCGAAACTAGTGTATAATATACTATGATTTTTTACCGAAACTTGCATTTCGAAAAGTTTCATAGAATCTAGTTTTATTATATCTTTTTTGCATGGACTTCCATCATAACCTTCCCTCTTAACATATATAAATGATCTGAAAAGTCTCGTATCATTTAAAAAGTCCCCAATTAAATTTGATTTTTTTGACCGAAACTAGTGAATAATATATTATGATTTTTGACCGAAACTTTCATTTCGAAAATTTTCATAGATTCTAATTTTTTGATGATTTTTTGCATGGACTTCCATCATAACCTTCCCTCTTAACATATATATATGATCTGAAAAGTCCGTATCATTTCAAATAGTCCCCAATTAAATTTGATTTTTTTGACCGAAACTAGTGTATAATATACTATGATTTTTGACTGAAACTTGCATTTAAAAAAGTTTCATAGAATCTAGTTTTATTATATATTTTTTGCATGCACTTCCATCATAAGCTTCCCTCTTAACATATATAAATGATCTGAAAAGTCTCGTATCATTTAAAATAGTCCCCAATTAAATTTGATTTTTTTGACCAAAACTAGTGTATAATATACTTTGATTTTTGACGGATACTTTCATTTCGAAAAGTTTCATAGAATCTAATTTTCCGATGATTTTTTGCATGGACTTCCATCATAACCTTCCATCATAAAATATATAAATGATATGTGAAGTTTCGTATCATTTCGAATAGTCCCGAATTTAATTTGATTTTTGACCGAAACTAGTATAAACTAGTGTATAATATATTATGATTTTTTGAGCAAAACATGCATTTCGAAAAGTTTCATGGAATCGAGTTTTAAGATGATTTTTTTGCATGGACTTCCATCATAATCTTCCCTCTTAACATATATATATTATTTGAGAAGTATCATATCATTTCAAATAGTCCCCAATTAAATTTGATTTTTTTGACCAAAACTAGTGTATAATATACGATGATTTTTTATTAAAACTTACATTTCGAAAAGTTTCATAGAATCTAATTTTCCTATTCTTTTTGGCATGGACTTTTATCGTAACCTTCCCTCTTGAAATATATAAATGGTATGTGAAGTTTCGTATCATTTCAAACAGTCCCCGATATAATTTGATTTCTGACCGAAACTAGTATAAACTAGTGTATATATTAAAAATTTTTTGCCGAAAATTGCATTTCCAAAAATTTCATAGAATCTAGTTTTCAGATGATTTTTTTGCATGAACTTCCATCATAACCTTCCCTCTTAACATATATAAATGATCTGAAAAGTCCGTATCATTTCAAATAGTCCCCAATTAAATTTGATTTTTTTGACCGAAACTAGTGTATAATATACTATGATTTTTGACTGAAACTTGCATTTAAAAAAGTTTCATAGAATCTAGTTTTATTATATCTTTTTTGCATGGACTTCCATCATAACCTTCCCTCTTAACATATATAAATGATCTGAAAAGTCTCGTATCATTTAAAATAGTCCCCAATTAAATTTGATTTTTTTGACCGAAACTAGTGTATAATATACTATGATTTTTGACGGATACTTTCATTTCGAAAAGTTTCATAGAATCTAATTTTCCGATGATTTTTTGCATGGACTTCCATCATAACCTTCCATCATAAAATATATAAATGATATGTGAAGTTTCGTATCATTTCGAATAGTCCCGGATTTAATTTATTTTTGACCGAAACTAGTATAAACTAGTGTATAATATATTATGATTTTTTGAGCGAAACTTGCATTACGAAAAGTTTCATAGTATCTTGTTTTCAAATGATTTTATTTAATGGACTTCCATCATAACCTTCCCTCTTAACATATATATATGATCTGAAAAGTCTCGTATCTTTTCAAATAGTCCCCAAATAAATTTGATTTTATTGACCGAAACTAGTGTATAATATACTATGATTTTTTATTGGAACTTGCATTTAAAAAAGATTCATAGAATCTAGTTTTATGATGACTTTTTTGCATGTACTTTCATCATAACCTTCCCTCTTAACCTATATAAATGATCTGAAAAGTCTCGTATCATTTAAAATAGTCCCCAATTAAATTTGATTTTTTTGACCGAAACTAGTGTATAATATACTATGATTTTTTACCGAAACTTGCATTTCGAAAAGTTTCATAGAATCTAATTTTCCGATGATTTTTTGCATGGACTTCCATCATAACCTTTAATCGTAAAATATATAAATGATATGTGAAGTTTCGCATCATTTCGAATAGTCCCGGATTTAATTTGATTTTTGACCGAAACTAGTATAAACTAGTGTATAATATTTTATGATTTTTTGGCCGAAACATGCATTTAGAAAAGATTCATAGAATCTAGTTTTCAGATGATTTTTTTGCATGGATTTCCATCATAACCTTCCCTCTTAACATATATATATATATATATATATATATATATATATATATATATATATATATATATATATATATGATCTAAAAAGTCTCGTACCATTTCAAATATTCCCCAATTAAATTTGATTTTTTTGACCGAACCTAGTGTATAATATATTATGATTTTTTACTGAAACTTGCATTTAAAAAAGTTTCATAGAATCTAGTTTTATTATATCTTTTTTGCATGGACTTCCATCATACCTTCCCTCTTAACATATATAAATGATTTGAAAAGTTTCGTATCATTTAAAATAGTCCCCAATTAAATTTGATTTTTTTGACCAAAACTAGTGTATAATATATTATGATTTTTGACCGAAACTTTCATTTCGAAAATTTTCATAGAATCCAATTTTTCGATGATTTTTTTTATGGACTTCCCCCATAACCTTCCATCATAAAATATATAAATGATATGTGAAGTTTCGTATCATTTCGAATAGTCCCGAATTTAATTTAATTTTTGACCGAAACTAGTATAAACTAGTGTATAATATATTATGATTTTTTGAGCCAAAACTTGCATTTCGAAAAGTTTCATAGAATCGAGTTTTCAGATGATTTTTTTGCATGGACTTCCATCATAACCTTCCCTCTTAACATATATATATATTATTTGAAAAGTATCATATCATTTCAAATAGTCCCCAATTAAATTTGATTTTTTTGACCAAAACTAGTGTATAATATACTATGATTTTTTATTAAAACTTACATTTCGAAATGTTTCATAGAATCTAATTTTCCTATTCTTTTTGGCATGGACTTTTATCGTAACCTTCCCTCGTGAAATATATAAATGGTATGTGAAGTTTCGTATCATTTCAAACAGTCCCCGATATAATTTGATTTTTGACCGAAACTAGTATAAACTAGTGTATATATTATAATTTTTTTGCCGAAAATTGCATTTCCAATTTTTTTTATAGAATCTAGTTTTTAGATGATTTTTTTGCATGAACTTCCATCATAACCTTCTCTCTTAACATATATAAATGATCTGAAAAGTCCGTATCATTTCAAATAGTCCCCAATTAAATTTGATATTTTTGACCGAAACTAGTGTATAATATACTTTGATTTTTGACTGAAACTTGCATTTAAAAAAGTTTCATTGAATCTAATTTTATTATATCTTTTTTGCATGGACTTCCATCATAACCTTCCCTCTTAACATATATAAATGATCTGAAAAGTCTCGTATCATTTAAAATAGTCCCCAATTAAATTTGATTTTTTTGACCGAAACTAGTGTATAATATACTATGATTTTTGACGGATACTTTCATTTCGAAAAGTTTCATAGAATCTAATTTTCCGATGATTTTTTGCATGGACTTCCATCATAACCTTCCATCATAAAATATATAAATGATATGTGAAGTTTCGTATCATTTCGAATAGTCCCAGATTTAATTTATTTTTGACAGAAACTAGTATAAACTAGTGTATAATATATTATGATTTTTTGAGCGAAACTTGCATTTCGAAAAGTTTCATAGTGTCTTGTTTTCAAATGATTTTTTTTAATGGACTTCCATCATATCTTTCCCTCTTAACATATATATATGATCTGAAAAGTCTAGTATTTTTTCAAATAGTCCCCAAATAAATTTGATTTTTTTGACCGAAACTAGTGTATAATATACTATGATTTTTTATTGAAACTTGCATTTAAAAAAGTTTCTAGAATCTAGTTTTATGATGACTTTTTTGCATGTACTTTCATCATAACCTTCACTCTTAACCTATATAAATGATCTGAAAAGTCTCGTATCATTTAAAATAGTCCCCAATTAAATTTGATTTTTTTGACCGAAACTAGTGTATAATATACTATGATTTTTTACCGAAACTTGCATTTCGAAAAGTTTCATAGAATCTAATTTTCCGATGATTTTTTGCATGGACTTCCATCATAACCTTTAATCGTAAAATATATAAATGATATGTGAAGTTTCGCATCATTTCGAATAGTCCCGGATTTAATTTGATTTTTGACCGAAACTAGTATAAACTAGTGTATAATATTTTATTATTTTTTGGCCGAAACATGCATTTAGAAAAGTTTCATAGAATCTAGTTTTCAGATGATTTTTTTGCATTGACTTCCATCATAACCTTCCCTCTTAACATATATATATATATATATATATATATATATATATATATATATATATATATATATATATATATATGTATATATATATATGATCTGAAAAGTCTCGTACCATTTCAAATATTCCCCAATTAAATTTGATTTTTTTGACCAAAACTAGTGTATAATATACTATGATTTTTTACAGAAACTTGCATTTAAAAAAGTTTCATAGAATTTAGTTTTATGATATCTATTTTGCATGGACTTCCATCATAACCTTACCTCAGAACATATATAAATGATCTGAAAAGTCTCGTATCATTTAAAATAATCCCCAATTAAATTTGATTTTTTTGACCGATACTAGTGTTTTATATACTGTGATTTTTGACCGAAACATGCATTTCGAAAAGTTTCATATAATCTAATTTTCCGATGATTTTTTGCATGGACTTCCATCATAACCTTCCATCGTAAAATATATAAATGATATGTTAAGTTTCGTTTCATTTCGAAAAGTCCCGAATTTAATTTAATTTTTGACTGAAACTAGTATAAACTAGTGTATAATATATTATGATTTTTTGAGCGAAACTTGCATTTCGAAAAGTTTCATAGAATCTAGTTTTTAGATGATTTTTTTTTTTGCATGGACTTCCATCATAACCTTCCCTATTAACATATATATATGATCTGAAAAGTCTCGTATCATTTCAAATATTCCCCAATTAAATTTGATTTTTTGACCGAAACTAGTGTATAATATACTATGATTTTTTATTGAAACTTGCATTTAAAAAAGTTTCTAGAATCTAGTTTTATGATGACTTTTTTGCATGGACTTTCATCATAACCTTCCCTCTTAACCTATATAAATGATCTGAAAAGTCTCGTATCATTTAAAATAGTCCCCAATTAAATTTGATTTTTTTGACCGAAACTAGTGTATAATATACTTTGATTTTTTACCGAAACTTGCCTTTTGAAAAGTTTCATAGAATCTAATTTTCCGATGATTTTTTGCATAGACTTCCATCATAACCTTTAATCGTAAAATATATAAATGATATGTGAAGTTTCTCATCATTTCGAATAGTCCCGGATTTAATTTGATTTTTAACCGAAACTAGTATAAACTAGTGTATAATATATTATGATTTTTTGGCCGAAACTTGCATTTAGAAAAGTTTCATAGAATCTAGTTTTCGGATGATTATTTTGCATGGACTTCCATCATAACCTTCCTTCTAAACATATAAATATATATATATATATATATATATATATATATATATATATATATATATATATATATATATATATATATATATATATATATATATATATATATATATATATATATATATATATATATATATATATATATATATATATATATATATATATATATATATATATATATGATCTGAAAAGTCTCGTACCATTTCAAATATTCCCCAATAAATTTGATTTTTTTTACCGAAACTAGTGTATAATATACTATGATTTTTGACTGAAACTTGCATTTAAAAAAGTTTCATAGAATCTAGTTTTATTATATCTTTTTTGCATGGACTTCCATCATAACCTTCCCTCTTAAAATATATAAATGATCTGAAAAGTCTCGTATAATTTAAAATAGTCCCCAATTAAATTTGATATTTTTTACCGAAACTAGTGTATAATATATTATGATTTTTGACCGAAACTTTCATTTCGAAAATTTTCATAGAATCTAATTTTTCGATGATTTTTTGCATGGACTTCCATCATAACCTTCCATCATAAAATATATAAATGATATGTGAAGTTTCGTATCATTTCGAATAGTCCCGAATTTAATTTGATTTTTGACCGAAACTAGTATAAACTAGTGTATAATATATTATGATTTTTTGAGCGAAACATGCATTTCGAAAAGTTTCATAGAATCTAGTTTTAAGAGGATTGTTTGCATGGACTTCCATCATAACCTTCCCTCTTAACATATATATATTATTTGAAAAGTATCATATCATTTCAAATAGTCCCCAATTAAATTTGATTTTTTTAACCAAAACTAGTGTATAATATACTATGATTTTTTATTGAAACTTACATTTCGAAAAGTTTCATAGAATCTAATTTTCCTATTCTTTTTTGCATGGACTTTTATCGTAACCTTCCCTCGTGAAATATATAAATGGTATGTGAAGTTTCGTATCATTTCAAACAGTCCCCGATTTAAATTGATTTTTGACCGAAACTAGTATAAACTAGTGTATATATTATAATATTTTGGCCGAAAATTGCATTTCCAAAAATTTCATAGAATCTAGTTTTCAGATGATTGTTTTGCATGAACTTCCATCATAACCTTCCCTCTTAACATATATAAATGATCTGAAAAGTCCGTATCATTTCAAATAGTCCCAAATTAAATTTGATTTTTTTGACCGAAACTAGTGTATAATATACTATGATTTTTGACTGAAACTTGCATTTAAAAAAGTTTCATAGAATCCTGTTTTATTATATCTTTTTTGCATGGACTTCCATTATAACCTTCACTCTTAACATATATAAATGATCTGAAAAGTCTCGTATAATTTAAAATAGTCCCCAATTAAATTTGATTTTTTTGACCGAAACTAGTGTATAATATACTAAGATTTTTTACCAAAACTTGCATTTCGAAAAGTTTCATAGAATCTAATTTTCTTATGATTTTTTGCATGGACTTCTATCATAAAATATATAAATGATATGTGAATTTTCGCATCATTTCGAATAGTCCCGGATTTAATTTGATCTTTGACCGAAACTAGTATAAACTAGTGTATAATATATAATGAAGTTTTTGGCCGAAACTTGCATTTAGAAAAGTTTCATAGAATCTAGTTTTCAGATGATTTTTTTGCTTGGACTTCCATCATAACCATCTCTCTTAACATATATAAATGATCTGAAAAGTCCGTATCATTTCAAATAGTCCCCAATTAAATTTGATTTTTTTGACCGAAACTAGTGTATAATATACTATGATTTTTGACTTAAACTTGCATTTAAAAAAGATTCAAAGAATCTAGTTTTATTATATCTTTTTTGCATGGACTTCCATCATAACCTTCCCTCTTAACATATATAAATGATCTGAAAAGTCTCGTATCATTTAAAATAGTCCCCAATTAAATTTGATTTTTTTGACTGAAACTAGTGTATAATATACTATGAGTCTTTACGGAAACTTGCATTTCGAATAGTTTCATAGAATCTAATTTTCCGATGATTTTTTGCATGGACTTCCATCATAACCTTCCATCATAAAATATATAAATGATATGTTAAGTTTCACATCATTTCGAATAGTCCCAGATTTAATTTGATTTTTGACCGAAACTAGTATAAACTAGTGTATAATATATTATGTTTTTTGGCCGAAACTTGCATTTAGAAAAGTTTCATAGAATCTAGTTTTGAGATGATTTTTTTGCATGAATATCCATCATAACCTTCCCTCTTAACATATATATATATATATATGTATATATATATATATATATATATATATATATATATATATATATATATATATATATATGATCTGAAAAGTCTCGTACCATTTCAAATATTCCCCAATTAAATTTGATTTTTTTGACCGAAACTAGTGTATAATATACTATGATTTTTGACTGAAACTTGCATTTAAAAAAGTTTCATAGAATCTAGTTTTATGATATCTTTTTTGCATGGACTTCCATCATAACCTTCCCTCTTAACATATATAAATGATCTGAAAAGTCTCGTATCATTTAAAATATTCCCCAATTAAATTTGATTTTTTTGACCGATACGAGTGTATTATATACTATGATTTTTGACAGAAACATGCATTTCGAAAAGTTTCATAGAATCTAATTTTCCGATGATTTTTTGCATGGACTTCCATCATAACCTTCCATCGTAAAATATATATATATGATATGTGAAGTTTCGTATCATTTCGATTAGTCTCGAATTTAATTTAATTTTTGACCGAAACTAATATAAACTAGTGTATAATATATTATGATTTTTTGAGCGAAACTTGCATTTCGAAAAGTTTCATAGAATCTTGTTTTCAGATGATTTTTTTTGCATGGACTTCCATCATAACCTTCCCTATTAACATATATATATGATCTGAAAAGTCTCGTATCATTTCAAATAGTCCCCAATTAAATTTGATTTTTTTGACCGAAACTAGTGTATAATATACTATGATTTTTTATTGAAACTTGCATTTAAAAAAGTTTCATAGAATCTAGTTTTATGATGACTTTTTTGCATGGACTTTTATCATAACCTTCCCTCTTAACCTATATAAATGATCTGAAAAGTCTCGTATCATTTAAAATAGTCTCTAATTAAATTTTATTTTTTTGACCGAAACTAGTGTATAATATACTATGATTTTTTTACCGAAACTTGCATTTCGAAAAGTTTCATAGAATCTAATTTTTCGATTATTTTTTGCATGGACTTCCATCATAACCGTTAATCGTAAAATATATAAATGATATGTGAAGTTTCGTATCATTTCGAATAGTCCCGAATTTAATTTGATTTTTGACCGAAACTAGTATAAACTAGTGTATAATATATTATGTTTTTTGTCCGAAACTTGCATTTAGAAAAGTTTCATAGAATCTAGTTTTCAGATGATTTTTTTGCATGGACTTCCATCATAACCTTCCCTCTTAACATATATATATATATATATATATATATATATATATATATATATATATATATATATATATATATATATATATATATGATCTGAAAAGTCGTGTACCATTTCAAATATTCCCCAATTAAATTTGATTTTTTTGACCGAAACTAGTGTATAATATACTATGATTTTTGACTGAAACTTGCATTTAAAAAAGTTTCATAGAATCTAGTTTTATGATATCTTTTTTGCATGGAATTCCATCATATCCTTCCCTCTTAACATATAAAAATGATCTGAAAAGTCTCGTATCATTTAAAATATTCCCCATTTAAATTTGATTTTTTTGACCGATACGAGTGTATTATATACTATGATTTTTGACAGAAACATGAATTTCGAAAAGTTTCATAGAATCTAATTTTCCGATGATTTTTTGCATGGACTTCCATCATAACCTTCCATCGTAAAATATATATATGATATGTGATGTTTCGTATCATTTCGATTAGTCCCGAATTTAATTTAATTTTTGACCGAAACTAATATAAACTAGTGTATAATATATTATGATTTTTTCAGCGAAACTTGCATTTCGAAAAGTTTCATAGAATCTTGTTTTGAGATGATTTTTTTTGCATGGACTTCCATCATAACCTTCCCTATTAAAATATATATATGATCTGAAAAGTCTCGTATCATTTCAAATAGTCCCCAATTAAATTTGATTTTTTTGACCGAAACTAGTGTATAATATACTATGATTTTTTATTGAAACTTGCATTTAAAAAAGTTTCATAGAATCTAATTTTATGATGACTTTTTTGCTTGGACTTCCATCATAACCATCTCTCTTAACATATATAAATGATCTGAAAAGTCCGTATCATTTCAAATAGTCCCCAATTAAATTTGATTTTTTTGACCGAAACTAGTGTATAATATACTATGATTTTTGACTGAAACTTGCATTTAAAAAAGATTCATAGAATCTAGTTTTATTATATCTTTTTTGCATGGACTTCCATCATAACCTTCCCTCTTAACATATATAAATGATCTGAAAAGTCTCGTATCATTTAAAATAGTCCCCAATTAAATTTGATTTTTTTGACTGAAACTAGTGTATAATATACTATGAGTCTTTACGGAAACTTGCATTTTGAATAGTTTCATAGAATCTAATTTTCCGATGATTTTTTGCATGGACTTCCATCATAACCTTCCATCATAAAATATATAAATGATATGTTAAGTTTCACATCATTTCGAATAGTCCCAGATTTAATTTGATTTTTGACCGAAACTAGTATAAACTAGTGTATAATATATTATGTTTTTTGGCCGAAACTTGCATTTAGAAAAGTTTCATAGAATCTAGTTTTCAGATGATTTTTTTGCATGAATATCCATCATAACCTTCCCTCTTAACATATATATATATATATATATATATATATATATATATATATATATATATATATATATATATATATATATATATATATATATGATCTGAAAAGTCTCGTACCATTTCAAATATTCCCCAATTAAATTTGATTTTTTTGACCGAAACTAGTGTATAATATACTATGATTTTTGACTGAAACTTGCATTTAAAAAAGTTTCATAGAATCTAGTTTTATGATATCTTTTTTGCATGGACTTCCATCATAACCTTCCCTCTTAACATATATAAATGATCTGAAAAGTCTCGTATCATTTAAAATATTCCCCAATTAAATTTGATTTTTTTGACCGATACGAGTGTATTATATACTATGATTTTTGACAGAAACATGCATTTCGAAAAGTTTCATAGAATCTAATTTTCCGATGATTTTTTGCATGGACTTCCATCATAACCTTCCATCGTAAAATATATATATATGATATGTGAAGTTTCGTATCATTTCGATTAGTCTCGAATTTAATTTAATTTTTGACCGAAACTAATATAAACTAGTGTATAATATATTATGATTTTTTGAGCGAAACTTGCATTTCGAAAAGTTTCATAGAATCTTGTTTTCAGATGATTTTTTTTGCATGGACTTCCATCATAACCTTCCCTATTAACATATATATATATGATCTGAAAAGTCTCGTATCATTTCAAATAGTCCCCAATTAAATTTGATTTTTTTGACCGAAACTAGTGTATAATATACTATGATTTTTTATTGAAACTTGCATTTAAAAAAGTTTCATAGAATCTAGTTTTATGATGACTTTTTTGCATGGACTTTTATCATAACCTTCCCTCTTAACCTATATAAATGATCTGAAAAGTCTCGTATCTTTTAAAATAGTCTCTAATTAAATTTTATTTTTTTGACCGAAACTAGTGTATAATATACTATGATTTTTTTACCGAAACTTGCATTTCGAAAAGTTTCATAGAATCTGTTTTTTCGATTATTTTTTGCATGGACTTCCATCATAACCTTTAATCGTAAAATATATAAATGATATGCGAAGTTTTGTATCATTTCGAATAGTCCCGAATTTAATTTGATTTTTGACCGAAACTAGTATAAACTAGTGTATATTATATTATGTTTTTTGGCCGAAACTTGCATTTAGAAAAGTTTCATAGAATCTAGTTTTCACATGATTTTTTTGCATGGACTTCCATCATAACCTTCCCTCTTAACATATATATATATATATATATATATATATATATATATATATATATATATATATATATATATATATATATATATATATATATGATCTGAAAAGTCGCGTACCATTTCAAATATTCCCCAATTAAATTTGATTTTTTTGACCGAAACTAGTGTATAATATACTATGATTTTTGACTGAAACTTGCATTTAAAAAAGTTTCATAGAATCTAGTTTTAAGATATCTTTTTTGCATGGACTTCCATCATATCCTTCTCTCTTAACATATATAAATGATCTGAAAAGTCTCGTATCATTTAAAATATTCCCCAATTAAATTTTATTTTTTTGACCGATACGAGTGTATTATATACTTTGATTTTTGACAGAAACATGCATTTCGAAAAGTTTCATAGAATCTAATTTTCCGATGATTTTTTGCATGGACTTCCATCATAACCTTCCATCGTAAAATATATATATGATATGTGATGTTTCGTATCATTTCGATTAGTCCCGAATTTAATTTAATTTTTGACCGAAACTAATATAAACTAGTGTATAATATATTATGATTTTTTGAGCGAAACTTGCATTTCGAAAAGTTTCATAGAATCTTGTTTTCAGATGATTTTTTTTGCATGGACTTCCATCATAACCTTCCCTATTAACATATATATATGATCTGAAAAGTCTCGTATCATTTCAAATAGTCCCCAATTAAATTTGATTTTTTTGACCGAAACTAGTGTATAATATACTATGATTTTTTATTGAAACTTGCATTTAAAAAAATTTCATAGAATCTAATTTTATGATGACTTTTTTGCATGGACTTTTATCATAACCTTCCCTCTTAACCTATATAAATGATCTGAAAAGTCTCGTATCATTTAAAATAGTCTCTAATTGAATTTTATTTTTTTGACCGAAACTAGTGTATAATATACTATGATTTTTTACCGAAACTTGCATTTCGAAAAGTTTCATAGAATCTAATTTTTCGATTATTTTTTGCATGGACTTCCATCATAACCGTTAATCGTAAAATATATAAATGATATGTGAAGTTTCGTATCATTTCGAATAGTCCCGAATTTAATTTGATTTTTGACCGAAACTAGTATAAACTAGTGTATAATATATTATGTTTTTTGTCCGAAACTTGCATTTAGAAAAGTTTCATAGAATCTAGTTTTCAGATGATTTTTTTGCATGGACTTCCATCATAACCTTCCCTCTTAACATATATATATATATATATATATATATATATATATATATATATATATATATATATATATATATGATCTGAAAAGTCGTGTACCATTTCAAATATTCCCCAATTAAATTTTATTTTTTTGACCGAAACTAGTGTATAATATACTATGATTTTTGACTGAAACTTGCATTTAAAAAAGTTTCATAGAATCTAGTTTTATGATATCTTTTTTGCATGGACTTCCATCATATCCTTCCCTCTTAACATATAAAAATGATCTGAAAAGTCTCGTATCATTTAAAATATTCCCCATTTAAATTTGATTTTTTTGACCGATACGAGTGTATTATATACTATGATTTTTGACAGAAACATGCATTTCGAAAAGTTTCATAGAATCTAATTTTCCGATGATTTTTTGCATGGACTTCCATCATAACCTTCCATCGTAAAATATATATATGATATGTGATGTTTCGTATCATTTCGATTAGTCCCGAATTTAATTTAATTTTTGACCGAAACTAATATAAACTAGTGTATAATATATTATGATTTTTTCAGCGAAACTTGCATTTCGAAAAGTTTCATAGAATCTTGTTTTGAGATGATTTTTTTTGCATGGACTTCCATCATAACCTTCCCTATTAAAATATATATATGATCTGAAAAGTCTCGTATCATTTCAAATAGTCCCCAATTAAATTTGATTTTTTTGACCGAAACTAGTGTATAATATACTATGATTTTTTATTGAAACTTGCATTTAAAAAAGTTTCATAGAATCTAGTTTTATGATGACTTTTTTGCTTGGAATTCCATCATAACCATCTCTCTTAACATATATAAATGATCTGAAAAGTCCGTATCATTTCAAATAGTCCCCAATTAAATTTGATTTTTTTGACCGAAACTAGTGTATAATATACTATGATTTTTGACTGAAACTTGCATTTAAAAAAGATTCATAGAATCTAGTTTTATTATATCTTTTTTGCATGGACTTCCATCATAACCTTCCCTCTTAACATATATAAATGATCTGAAAAGTCTCGTATCATTTAAAATAGTCCCCAATTAAATTTGATTTTTTTGACTGAAACTAGTGTATAATATACTATGAGTCTTTACGGAAACTTGCATTTCGAATAGTTTCATAGAATCTAATTTTCCGATGATTTTTTGCATGGACTTCCATCATAACCTTCCATCATAAAATATATAAATGATATGTTAAGTTTCACATCATTTCGAATAGTCCAAGATTTAATTTGATTTTTGACCGAAACTAGTATAAACTAGTGTATAATATATTATGTTTTTTGGCCGAAACTTGCATTTAGAAAAGTTTCATAGAATCTAGTTTTCAGATGATTTTTTTGCATGAATATCCATCATAACCTTCCCTCTTAACATATATATATATATATATATATATATATATATATATTTATATATATATATATATATATATATATATATATATATATATTTATATATATATATATATATATATATATATATATATGATCTGAAAAGTCTCGTACCATTTCAAATATTCCCCAATTAAATTTGATTTTTTTGACCGAAACTAGTGTATAATATACTATGATTTTTGACTGAAACTTGCATTTAAAAAAGTTTCATAGAATCTAGTTTTATGATATCTTTTTTGCATGGACTTCCATCATAACCTTCCCTCTTAACATATATAAATGATCTGAAAAGTCTCGTATCATTTAAAATATTCCCCAATTAAATTTGATTTTTTTGACCGATACGAGTGTATTATATACTATGATTTATGACAGAAACATGCATTTCGAAAAGTTTCATAGAATCTAATTTTCCGATGATTTTTTGCATGGACTTCCATCATAACCTTCCATCGTAAAATATATATATGATATGTGATGTTTCGTATCATTTCGATTAGTCCCGAATTTAATTTAATTTTTGACCGAAACTAATATAAACTAGTGTATAATATATTATGATTTTTTCAGCGAAACTTGCATTTCGAAAAGTTTCATAGAATCTTGTTTTGAGATGATTTTTTTTGCATGGACTTCCATCATAACCTTCCCTATTAAAATATATATATGATCTGAAAAGTCTCGTATCATTTCAAATAGTCCCCAATTAAATTTGATTTTTTTGACCGAAACTAGTGTATAATATACTATGATTTTTTATTGAAACTTGCAATTAAAAAAGTTTCATAAAATCTAGTTTTATGATGACTTTTTTGCATGGACTTTTATCATAACCTTCCCTCTTAACCTATATAAATGATCTGAAAAGTCTCGTATCATTTAAAATAGTCTCTAATTAAATTTTATTTTTTTGACCGAAACTAGTGTATAATATACTATGATTTTTTACCGAAACTTGCATTTCGAAAAGTTTCATAGAATCTATTTTTTCGATTATTTTTTGCATGGACTTCCATCATAACCTTTAATCGTAAAATATATAAATGATATGTGAAGTTTCGTATCATTTCGAATAGTCCCGGATTTAATTTGATTTTTGACCGAAACTAGAATAAACTAGTGTATAATATATTATGTTTTTTGGCCGAAACTTGCATTTAGAAAAGTTTCATAGAATCTAGTTTTCAGATGATTTTTTTGCATGGACTTCCATAATAACCTTCCCTCTTAACACACACATATATATATATATATATATATATATATATATATATATATATATATATATATATATATATATATATATATATATATATATATATATATATATATATATATATATATATATATGATCTGAAAAGTCGCGTACCATTTCAAATATTCCCCAATTAAATTTGATTTTTTTGACCGAAACTAGTGTATAATATACTATGATTTTTGACTGAAACTTGCATTTAAAAAAGTTTCATAGAATCTAGTTTTAAGATATCTTTTTTGCATGGACTTCCATCATATCCTTCCCTCTTAACATATATAAATGATCTGAAAAGTCTCGTATCATTTAAAATATTCCCCAATTAAATTTTATTTTTTTGACCGATACGAGTGTATTATATACTTTGATTTTTGACAGAAACATGCATTTCGAAAAGTTTCATAGAATCTAATTTTCCGATGATTTTTTGCATGGACTTCCATCATAACCTTCCATCGTAAAATATATATATGATATGTGATGTTTCGTATCATTTCGATTAGTCCCGAATTTAATTTAATTTTTGACCGAAACTAATATAAACTAGTGTATAATATATTATGATTTTTTGAGCGAAACTTGCATTTCGAAAAGTTTCATAGAATCTTGTTTTCAGATGATTTTTTTTGCATGGACTTCCATCATAACCTTCCCTATTAACATATATATATGATCTGAAAAGTCTCGTATCATTTCAAATAGTCCCCAATTAAATTTGATTTTTTTGACCGAAACTAGTGTATAATATACTATGATTTTTTATTGAAACTTGCATTTAAAAAAATTTCATAGAATCTAATTTTATGATGACTTTTTTGCATGGACTTTTATCATAACCTTCCCTCTTAACCTATATAAATGATCTGAAAAGTCTCGTATCATTTAAAATAGTCTGTAATTGAATTTTATTTTTTTGACCGAAACTAGTGTATAATATACTATGATTTTTTACCGAAACTTGCATTTCGAAAAGTTTCATAGAATCTAATTTTTCGATTATTTTTTGCATGGACTTCCATCATAACCGTTAATCGTAAAATATATAAATGATATGTGAAGTTTCGTATCATTTCGAATAGTCCCGAATTTAATTTGATTTTTGACCGAAACTAGTATAAACTAGTGTATAATATATTATGTTTTTTGTCCGAAACTTGCATTTAGAAAAGTTTCATAGAATCTAGTTTTCAGATGATTTTTTTGCATGGACTTCCATCATAACCTTCCCTCTTAACATATATATATATATATATATATATATATATATATATATATATATATATATATATATATATATATATATATATATATATATATATATATATATATATGATCTGAAAAGTCGTGTACCATTTCAAATATTCCCCAATTAAATTTTATTTTTTTGACCGAAACTAGTGTATAATATACTATGATTTTTGACTGAAACTTGCATTTAAAAAAGTTTCATAGAATCTAGTTTTATGATATCTTTTTTGCATGGACTTCCATCATATCCTTCCCTCTTAACATATAAAAATGATCTGAAAAGTCTCGTATCATTTAAAATATTCCCCATTTAAATTTGATTTTTTTGACCGATACGAGTGTATTATATACTATGATTTTTGACAGAAACATGCATTTCGAAAAGTTTCATAGAATCTAATTTTCCGATGATTTTTTGCATGGACTTCCATCATAACCTTCCATCGTAAAATATATATATGATATGTGATGTTTCGTATCATTTCGATTAGTCCCGAATTTAATTTAATTTTTGACCGAAACTAATATAAACTAGTGTATAATATATTATGATTTTTTCAGCGAAACTTGCATTTCGAAAAGTTTCATAGAATCTTGTTTTGAGATGATTTTTTTTGCATGGACTTCCATCATAACCTTCCCTATTAAAATATATATATGATCTGAAAAGTCTCGTATCATTTCAAATAGTCCCCAATTAAATTTGATTTTTTTGACCGAAACTAGTGTATAATATACTATGATTTTTTATTGAAACTTGCATTTAAAAAAGTTTCATAGAATCTAGTTTTATGATGACTTTTTTGCTTGGAATTCCATCATAACCATCTCTCTTAACATATATAAATGATCTGAAAAGTCCGTATCATTTCAAATAGTCCCCAATTAAATTTTATTTTTTTGACCGAAACTAGTGTATAATATACTATGATTTTTGACTGAAACTTGCATTTAAAAAAGATTCATAGAATCTAGTTTTATTATATCTTTTTTGCATGGACTTCCATCATAACCTTCCCTCTTAACATATATAAATGATCTGAAAAGTCTCGTATCATTTAAAATAGTCCCCAATTAAATTTGATTTTTTTGACTGAAACTAGTGTATAATATACTATGAGTCTTTACGGAAACTTGCATTTCGAATAGTTTCATAGAATCTAATTTTCCGATGATTTTTTGCATGGACTTCCATCATAACCTTCCATCATAAAATATATAAATGATATGTTAAGTTTCACATCATTTCGAATAGTCCAAGATTTAATTTGATTTTTGACCGAAACTAGTATAAACTAGTGTATAATATATTATGTTTTTTGGCCGAAACTTGCATTTAGAAAAGTTTCATAGAATCTAGTTTTCAGATGATTTTTTTGCATGAATATCCATCATAACCTTCCCTCTTAACATATATATATATATATATATATATATATATATATATATATATATTTATATATATATATATATATATATATATTTATATATATATATATATATATATATATATATATATATATATATATGATCTGAAAAGTCTCGTACCATTTCAAATATTCCCCAATTAAATTTGATTTTTTTGACCGAAACTAGTGTATAATATACTATGATTTTTGACTGAAACTTGCATTTAAAAAAGTTTCATAGAATCTAGTTTTATGATATCTTTTTTGCATGGACTTCCATCATAACCTTCCCTCTTAACATATATAAATGATCTGAAAAGTCTCGTATCATTTAAAATATTCCCCAATTAAATTTGATTTTTTTGACCGATACGAGTGTATTATATACTATGATTTATGACAGAAACATGCATTTCGAAAAGTTTCATAGAATCTAATTTTCCGATGATTTTTTGCATGGACTTCCATCATAACCTTCCATCGTAAAATATATATATGATATGTGATGTTTCGTATCATTTCGATTAGTCCCGAATTTAATTTAATTTTTGACCGAAACTAATATAAACTAGTGTATAATATATTATGATTTTTTCAGCGAAACTTGCATTTCGAAAAGTTTCATAGAATCTTGTTTTGAGATGATTTTTTTTGCATGGACTTCCATCATAACCTTCCCTATTAAAATATATATATGATCTGAAAAGTCTCGTATCATTTCAAATAGTCCCCAATTAAATTTGATTTTTTTGACCGAAACTAGTGTATAATATACTATGATTTTTTATTGAAACTTGCAATTAAAAAAGTTTCATAAAATCTAGTTTTATGATGACTTTTTTGCATGGACTTTTATCATAACCTTCCCTCTTAACCTATATAAATGATCTGAAAAGTCTCGTATCATTTAAAATAGTCTCTAATTAAATTTTATTTTTTTGACCGAAACTAGTGTATAATATACTATGATTTTTTACCGAAACTTGCATTTCGAAAAGTTTCATAGAATCTATTTTTTCGATTATTTTTTGCATGGACTTCCATCATAACCTTTAATCGTAAAATATATAAATGATATGTGAAGTTTCGTATCATTTCGAATAGTCCCGGATTTAATTTGATTTTTGACCGAAACTAGAATAAACTAGTGTATAATATATTATGTTTTTTGGCCGAAACTTGCATTTAGAAAAGTTTCATAGAATCTAGTTTTCAGATGATTTTTTTGCATGGACTTCCATAATAACCTTCCCTCTTAACACACACATATATATATATATATATATATATATATATATATATATATATATATATATATATATATATATATATATATATATATATATATATATATATATATATATATATATATATATATATATATATATATATATATATATATATATATATATATATATATATATATGATCTGAAAAGTCGCGTACCATTTCAAATATTCCCCAATTAAATTTGATTTTTTTGACCGAAACTAGTGTATAATATACTATGATTTTTGACTGAAACTTGCATTTAAAAAAGTTTCATAGAATCTAGTTTTAAGATATATTTTTTGCATGGACTTCCATCATATCCTTCCTTCATAACATATATAAATGATCTGAAAAGTCTCGTATCATTTAAAATATTCCCCAATTAAATTTTATTTTTTTGACCGATACGAGTGTATTATATACTATGATTTTTGACAGAAACATGCATTTCGAAAAGTTTCATAGAATCTAATTTTCCGATGATTTTTTGCATGGACTTCCATCATAACCTTCCATCGTAAAATATATATATGATATGTGAAGTTTCGTATCATTTCGATTAGTCCCGAATTTAATTTAATTTTTGACCGAAACAAATATAAACTAGTGTATAATATATTATGATTTTTTGAGCGAAACTTGCATTTCGAAAAGTTTCATAGAGTCTTGTTTTCAGATGATTCTTTTTGCATGGACTTCCATCATAACCTTCCCTATTAACATATATATATGATCTGAAAAGTCTCGTATCATTTCAAATAGTCCCCAATTAAATTTGATTTTTTTGACCGAAACTAGTGTATAATATACTATGATTTTTTATTGAAACTTGCATTTAAAAAAGTTTCATAGAATCTAGTTTTATGATGACTTTTTTGCATGGACTTTTATCATAACCTTCCCTCTTAACCTATATAAATGATCTGAAAAGTCTCGTATCATTTAAAATAGTCTCTAATTGAATTTTATTTTTTTGACCGAAACTAGTGTATAATATACTATGATTTTTTACCGAAACTTGCATTTCGAAAATTTTCATAGAATCTAATTTTTCGATTATTTTTTGCATGGACTTCCATCATAACCGTTAATCGTAAAATATATAAATGATATGTGAAGTTTCGTATCATTTCGAATAGTCCCGAATATAATTTGATTTTTGACCGAAACTAGTATAAACTAGTGTATAATATATTATGTTTTTTATCCGAAACTTGCATTTAGAAAAGTTTCATAGAATCTAGTTTTCAGATGATTTTTTTGCATGGACTTCCATCATAACCTTCCCTCTTAACATATATATATATATATATATATATATATATATATATATATATATATATATATATATAATCTGAAAAGTCGTGTACCATTTCAAATATTCCCCAATTAAATTTGATTTTTTTGACCGAAACTAGTGTATAATATACTATGATTATTGACTGAAACTTGCATTTAAAAAAGTTTCATAGAATCTAGTTTTATGATATCTTTTTTGCATGGACTTCCATCATATCCTTCCCTCTTAACATATATAAATGATCTGAAAAGTCTCGTATCATTTAAAATATTCCCCAATTAAATTTGATTTTTTTGACCGATACGAGTGTATTATATACTATGATTTTTGACAGAAACATGCATTTCGAAAAGTTTCATAGAATCTAATTTTCCGATGATTTTTTGCATGGACTTCCATCATAACCTTCCATCGTAAAATATATATATGAGATGTGATGTTTCGTATCATTTCCATTAGTCCCGAATTTAATTTAATTTTTGACCGAAACTAATATAAACTAGTGTATAATATATTATGATTTTTTCAGCGAAACTTGCATTTCGAAAAGTTTCATTGAATCTTGTTTTGAGATGATTTTTTTTGCATGGACTTCCATCATAACCTTCCCTATTAAAATATATATATGATCTGAAAAGTCTCGTATCATTTCAAATAGTCCCCAATTAAATTTGATTTTTTTGACCGAAACTAGTGTATAATATACTATGATTTTTTTTTAAAACTTGCATTTAAAAAAGTTTCATAGAATCTAGTTTTATGATGACTTTTTTGCATGGACTTTTATCATAACCTTCCCTCTTAACCTATATAAATGATCTGAAAAGTCTCGTATCATTTAAAATAGTCTCTAATTAAATTTTATTTTTTTGACCGAAACTAGTGTATAATATACTATGATTTTTTACCGAAACTTGCATTTCGAAAAGTTTCATAGAATCTATTTTTTCGATTATTTTTTGCATGGACTTCCATCATAACCTTTAATCGTAAAATATATAAATGATATGTGAAGTTTCGTATCATTTCGAATAGTCCCGAATTTAATTTGATTTTTGACCGAAACTAGAATAAACTAGTGTATAATATATTATGTTTTTTGGCCGAAACATGCATTTAGAAAAGTTTCATAGAATCTAGTTTTCAGATGATTTTTTTGCATGGACTTCCATAATAACCTTCCCTCTTAACATATATATATATATATATATATATATATATATATATATATATATATATATATATATATATATATATATATATATATATATATATATGATCTGAAAAGTCTCGTACCATTTCAAATATTCCCCAATTAAATTTGATTTTTTTGACCAAAACTAGTGTATAATATACTATGATTTTTTACTGAAACTTGCATTTAAAAAAGTTTCATAGAATCTAGTTTTATGATATCTATTTTGCATGGACTTCCATCATAACCTTACCTCTGAACATATATAAATGATCTGAAAAGTCTCGTATCATTTAAAATAATCCCCAATTAAATTTGATTTTTTTGACCGATACTAGTGTTTTATATTCTATGATTTTTGACCGAAACATGCATTTCGAAAAGTTTCATAGAATCTAATTTTCCGATGATTTTTTGCATGGACTTCCATCATAAACTTCCATTGTAAAATATATAAATGATATGTGAAGTTTCGTATCATTTCGAAAAGTCCCGAATTTAATTTAATTTTTGACTGAAACTAGTATAAACTAGTGTATAATATATTATGATTTTTTGAGCGAAACTTGCGTTTCGAAAAGTTTCTAGAATCTAGTTTTCAGATGATTTTTTTTGCATGGACTTCCATCATAACCTTCCCTATTAACATATATATATGATCTGAAAAGTTTCGTATCATTTCAAATTGTCCCCAATTAAATTTGATTTTTTTAACCGAAACTAGTGTATAATATACTATGATTTTTTATTGTAACATGCATTTAAAAAAGTTTCATAGAATCTTGTTTTATGATGACTTTTTTGCATGGACTTTCATCATAACCTTCCCTATTAACCTATATAAATGATCTGAAAAGTCTCATATCATTTAAAATAGTCCCCAGTTAAATTTGATTTTTTTCACTGAAACTAGTGTATAATATACTATGATTTTTTTACCGAAACATGCATTTCGAAAAGTTTCATAGAATCTAATTTTCCGATGATTTTTTGCATGGACTTCCATCATAACCTTTAATCGTAAAATATATAAATGATATGTGAAGTTTAGCATCATTTCGAAAAGTCCCGGATTTAATTTGATTTTTGACGGAAACTAGTATAAACTAGTGTATAATATATTATGTTTTTTGGCCGAAACTTGCATTTAGAAAAGTTTCATAGAATCTAGTTTTCAGATGATTTTTTTGCAGGGACTTCCATCATAACCTTCCCTCTTAACATATATATATATATATATATATATATATATATATATATATATATATATATATATATATATATATATATATATATATATATATATATATATATATATATATATATGATCTGAAAAGTCTCGTACCATTTCAAATATTCCCCAATTAAATTTGATTTTTTTGACCAAAACTAGTGTATAATATACTATGATTTTTTACTGAAACTTGCATTTAAAAAAGTTTCATAGAATCTAGTTTTATGATATCTATTTTGCATGGACTTCCATCATAACCTTACCTCTGAACATATATAAATGATCTGAAAAGTCTTGTATCATTTAAAATAATCCCTAATTAAATTTGATTTTTTTGACCGATACTAGTGTTTTATAATCTATGATTTTTGACCGAAACATGCATTTCGAAAAGTTTCATAGAATCTAATTTTCCGATGATTTTTTGCATGGACTTCCATCATAACCTTCCATCGTAAAATATATAAATGATATGTGAAGTTTCGTATCATTTCGAAAAGTCCCGAATTTAATTTAACTTTTGACTGAAACTAGTATAAACTAGTGTATAATATATTATGATTTTTTGAGCGAAACTTGCATTTCGAAAAGTTTCATAGAATCTAGTTTTCAGATGATTTTTTTTGCATGGACTTCCATCATAACCTTCCCTCTTAACATATATATATGATCTGAAAAGTCTCGTATCATTTCAAATAGTCCCCAATTAAATTTGATTTTTTTGACCGAAACTAGTGTATAATATACTATGATTTTTTATTGAAACATGCATTTACAAAAGTTTCATAGAATCTAGTTTTATGATGACTTTTTTGCATGGACTTTCATCATAACCTTCCCTATTCACCTATATAAATGATCTGAAAAGTCTCGTATCATTTAAAATAGTCCCCAATTAAATTTGATTTTTTTGACCGAAACTAGTGTATAATATACTATGATTTTTTACCGAAACTTGCATTTCGAAAAGTTTCATAGAATCTATTTTTTCGATTATTTTTTGCATGGACTTCCATCATAACCTTTAATCGTAAAATATATAAATGATATGTGAAGTTTCGCATCATTTCGAAAATTCCCGGATTTAATTTGATTTTTTACCGAAACTAGTATAAACTAGTGTATAATATATTATGTTTTTTGGCTGAAACTTGCATTTAGAAAAGTTTCATAGAATCTAGTTTTCAGATGATTTTTTTGCATGGACTTCCATCATAACCTTCCCTCTTAACATATATATATATATATATATATATATATATATATATATATATATATATATATATATATATATATATATATATATATATATATATGATCTGAAAAGTCGCGTACCATTTCAAATATTCCCCAATTAAAGTTGATTTTTTTGACCGAAACTAGTGTATAATATACTATGATTTTTGACTGAAACTTGCATTTAAAAAAGTTTCATAGAATCTAGTTTTATGATATCTTTTTTGCATGGACTTCCATCATATCCTTCCCTCTTAACATATATAAATGATCTGAAAAGTCTCGTATCATTTAAAATATTCCCCAATTAAATTTGATTTTTTTGACCGATACGAGTGTATTATATACTATGATTTTTGACAGAAACATGCATTTCGAAAAGTTTCATAGAATCTAATTTTCCGATGATTTTTTGCATGGACTTCCATCATAACCTTCCATCGTAAAATATATAAATGATATGTGAAGTTTCGTATCATTTCGATTAGGCCCGAATTTAATTTAATTTTTGACTGAAACTAATATAAACTAGTGTATAGTATATTATGATTTTTTGAGCGAAACATGCATTTCAAAAAGTTTCATAGAATCTTGTTTTCAGATAATTTTTTTTGCATGGACTTCCATCATAACCTTCCCTATTAACATATATATATGATCTGAAAAATCTCGTATCATTTCAAATAGTCCCCAATTAAATTTGATTTTTTTGACCGAAACTAGTGTATAATATACTATGATTTTTTATTGAAACTTGCATTTAAAAAAGTTTCATAGAATCTAGTTTTATGATGACTATTTTGCATGGACTTTTATCATAACCTTCCCTCTTAACCTATATAAATGATCTGAAAAGTCTCGTATCATTTAAAATAGTCTATAATTAAATTTTATTTTTTTGACCGAAACTAGTGTATAATATACTATGATTTTTTACCGAAACTTGCATTTCGAAAAGTTTCATAGAATCTAATTTTCCGTTGATTTTTTGCATGGACTTCCATCATAACCTTTAATCGTAAAATATATAAATGATATGTGAAGTTTCACATCATTTCGAATAGTCCCGGATTTAATTTGATTTTTGACCGAAATTAATATAAACTAGTGTATAATATATTATGTTTTTTGGCCGAAACTTGCATTTAGAAAGTTTCATAGAATCTAGATTTCAGATGATTTTTTTGCATGCACTTCCATCATAACCTTCCCTCTTAACATATATATATATATGATCTGAAAAGTATCGTACCATTTCAAATATTCCCCAATTAAATTTGATTTTTTTGACCAAAATTAGTGTATCATATATTATGATTTTTGACTGAAACTTGCATTTAAAAAAGTTTCATAGAATCTAGTTTTATGATATCTTTTTTGCATGGACTTCCATCATATCCTTCCCTCTTAACATATATAAATGATCTGAAAAGTCTCGTATCATTTAAAATATTCCCCAATTAAATTTGATTTTTTTGACCGATACTAGTGTATTATATACTATGATTTTTCACCGAAACATGCATTTAGAAAAGTTTCATAGAATCTAATTTTCCGATGATTTTTTGCATGGACTTCCATCATAACCTTCCATTGTAAAATATATAAATGATATGTGAAGTTTCGTATCATTTCAAATAGTCCCAAATTTAATTTAAGTTTTGACCGAAACTAGTATAAACTAGTGTATAATATATTATGATTTTTTGAGCGAAACTTGCATTTCGAAAAGTTTCATAGAATCTAGTTTTCAGATGACTTTTTTTGCATGGACTTCCATCATAACCTTCCATATTAACATATATATATGATCTGAAAAGTCTCGTATAATTTCAAATAGTCCCCAATTAAATTTGATTTTTGTGACCGAAACTAGTGTATAATATAATATGATTTGTGACTGAAACTTTCATTTCGAAAATTTTCATAGAATCTAATTTTTCGATGATTTTTTGCATGGACTTCCATTATAACCTTCCATCATAAAATATATAAATGATATGTGAAGTTTCGTATCATTTAGAATAGTCCCGAATTTAATTTGATCTGAAAAGTCCGTATCATTTCAAATAGTCCCCAATTAAATTTGATTTTTTGACCGAAACTAGTGTATAATATACTATGATTTTTGACTGAAACTTGCATTTAAAAAAGATTCATAGAATCTAGTTTTATTATATCTTTTTTGCATGGACTTCCATCATAACCTTCCCTTTTAACATATATAAATGATATGAAAAGTCTCGTATCATTTAAAATAGTCCCCAATTAAATTTGATTTTTTAAACCGAAACTAGTGTATAATATACTATGATTATTGACGGATATTTTCATTTCGAAAAGTTTCATAGAATCTAATTTTCCGATGATTTTTTGCATGGACTTCCATCATAACCTTTAATAGTAAAATATATAAACGATATGTGAAGTTTCGCATCATTTCGAATAGTCCCGAATTTAATTTGATTTTTGACCGAAACTAGTATAAACTAATGTATAATATATTATGTTTTTTGGCCGAAACATGCATTTAGAAAAGTTTCATTGAATCTAGTTTTCAGATGATTTTTTTGCATGGACTTCTATCATAACTTTCCCTCTTAACATATATATATATATATATATATATATATATATATATATATATATATATATATATATATATATATATATATATATATATATATATATATATATGATCTGAAAAGTCTCGTACAATTTCAAATATTCCCCAATTAAATTTGATTGATTAGACCGAAACTAGTGTATAATATACTATGATTTTTGACTGAAACTTGCATTTAAAAAAGTTTCATAGAATCTAGTTTTATTATATCTTTTTTACATGGACTTCCATTATAACCTTCCCTCTTAACATATATAAATGATCTGAAAAGTCTCGTATCATTTAAAATAGTCCCCAATTATATTTAATTTTTTTGACCGAAACTAGTGTATAATATACTATGATTTTTGACGGATACTTTCATTTCGAAAAGTTTCATGGAATCTAATTTTCCGATGATTTTTTGCATGGACTTCCATCATAACCTTCCATCATAAAATATATAAATGATATGTGAAGTTTCGTATCATTTCGAATAGTCCCGGATTTAATTGGATTTTTGACCGAAACTAGTATAAACTAGTGTATAATATTTTATGATTTTTTGAGCGAAACTTGCATTTCGAAAAGTTTCATAGAATCTAGTTTTCAGATGATTTTTTTTAATGGACTTCCATTATAACATTCCTTCTTAACATATATATATGATCTAAAAAGTCTCGTATCATTTCAAATAGTCCCCAATTAAATTTGATTTTTTTGACCGAAACTAGTGTATAATATACTATGATTTTTAACCGAAACTTGCATTTAAAAAAGTTTCATAGAATCTAGTTTTATGATGATTTTTTGCATGGACGTCCATCAAAACCTTTTATCGTAAAATATGTAAATGATATGTGATGTTTCACATCATTTCGAATAGTCCCGGATTTAATTTGATTTTTGACCGAAACTAGTATAAACTAGCGTATAATATATTATGATTTTTTGGCCGAAACTTGCATTTAGAAAAGTTTCATAGAATCTAGTTTTCAGATGAATTTTTTGCATGGACTTCCATCAAAACCTTCCCTCTTAACATATATATGATCTGAAAAGTCTCGTATCATTTCAAATATTCCCCAATTAAATTTTAATCTTTTGACCGAAACTAGTGTATAATATACTATGATTTTTTTACTGAAAGTTGCATTTAAAAAAGTTTCATAGAATCTAGTTTTATTATATCTTTTTTGCATGGACTTCCATCATAACCTTCCCTCTTAACATATATAAATGATCTGAAAAGTCTCGTATCATTTAAAATAGTCCCCAATTGAATTTGATTTTTTTGACCGAAACTAGTGTATAATATATTATGATTTTTGTCCGAAACTTTCATTTCGAAAAGTTTCATAGAATCTAATTTTTCTATGATTTTTTGCATGGACTTCCATTATAACCTTCCATCATAAAATATATAAATGAAATGTGAAGTTTTGTATCATTTCGAATAGTCCCAAATTTAATTTGATTTTTGACCGAAACTAGTATTAACTAGTGTATAATATATTATGATTTTTTGAGCGAAACATGCATTTCGAAAACTTTCATAGAATCTTGTTTTAAGATGATTTTTTGCATGGACTTCCATCATAACCTTCCCTCTTAACATATATAAATTATCTGAAAAGTCTTGAATCATTTAAAATAGTCCCCAATAAAATTTGATTTTTTTGACCGAAACTAGTGTATAATATACTATGATTTTTAACCGAAACTTGCATTTCGAAAAGTTTCATAGAATCTAATTTTCCGATGATTTTTTGCATGGACTTCCATCATAACCTTTTATCGTAAAATATATAAATGATATGTGACGTTTCGCATCATTTCGAATAGTCTATGATTTACTTTGATTTTTGACCGAAACTAGTATAAACGAGCGTATAATATATTATGATTTTTTGGCCGAAACTTGCATTTAGAAAAGTTTCATAGAATCTAGTTTTCAGATGATTTTTTTGCCTGGACTTCCATCATAAAATTCCCTCTTAACATATATATATGATCTGAAAAGTCTCGTATCATTTCAAATATTCCCCAATTAAATTTGATTTTTTGACCGAAACTAGTGTATAATATATTATGATTTTTGACCGAAACTTTCTTTTTGAAAAGTTTCATAGAATCTAATATTTCGAAGATTTTTTACATGGACTTCCATCATAACCTTCCATCATAAAATATATAAATGATATGTGAAGTTTTGTATCATTTCGAATAGTCCCGAATTTAATTTGATTTTTGACCGAAACTAGTATAAACTAGTGTATAATATATTACGATTTTTTGAGCGAAACATGCATTTCGAAAAGTTTCATAGAATCTAGTTTTAAGATGATTTTTTGCACGGGCTTCCATCATAACCTTCCCTCTTAATATATATAAATGATCTGAAAAGTCTTGTATCATTTAAAATAGTCCCCAATAAAACTTGATTTTTTTGACCGAAACTAGTGTATAATATACTATGATTTTTAACCGAAACTTGCATTTCAAAAAGTTTCATAGAAACTAATTTTCCGATGATTTTTTGCATGAACTTCCATCATAAACTTCCCTCTTAACATATATATATGATCTGAAAAGTCTCGTATCATTTCAAATATTCCCCAATTAAATTTGATTTTTTTGACCGAAACTAGTGTATAATATACTATGATTTTTGACTGAAACTTGCATTTAAGAAAGTTTCATAGAATCTAGTTTTATTATATCTTTTTTGCATGGACTTCCATCATAACCTTCCCTCTTAATAAATATAAATGATCTGAAAAGTCTCGTATCATTTAAAATAGTCCCCAATTAAATTTGATTTTTTTGACCGAAACTAGTGTATAATATATTATGATTTTTGACCGAAACTTTCTTTTCGAAAAGTTTCATAGAATCTAATTTTTTGAAGATTTTTTGCATGGACGTCCATCATAACCTTCCATCATAAAATATATAAATGATATTTGAAGTTTCGTATCATTTCGAATAGTCCCGAATTTAATTTGATTTTTGACCGAAACTAGTATAAACTAGTGTATAATATATTATGATTTTTTGAGCGAAACATGCATTTCGAAAAGTTTCATAGAATCTAGTTTTAAGATGATTTTTTGCATGGACTTCCATCATAACCTTCCCTCTTAATATATATAAATGATCTGAAAAGTCTTGAATCATTTAAAATAGTCCCCAATAAAACTTGATTTTTTTGACCGAAACTAGTGTATAATATACTATGATTTTTAACCGAAACTTGCATTTCAAAAAGTTTCATAGAAACTAATTTTCCGATGATTTTTTGCATGGACTTCCATCATAACCTTTTATCGTAAAATATATAAATGATATGTGACGTTTCGCATCATTTCGAATAGTCTCGGATTTAATTTGATTTTTGACCGAAACTAGTATAAACTAGCGTATAATATATTATGATTTTTTTGGCCGAAACTTGCATTTAGAAAAGTTTCATAGAATCTAGTTTTCAGATGATTTTTTTGCATGGACTTCCTTCATAAACTTCCCTCTTAACATATATATATGATCTGAAAAGTCTCGTATCATTTCAAATATTCCCCAATTAAATTTGATTTTTTTGACCGAAACTAGTGTATAATATACTATGATTTTTGACTGAAACTTGCATTTAAGAAAGTTTCATAGAATCTAGTTTTATTATATCTTTTTTGCATGGACTTCCATCATAACCTTCCCTCTTAACAAATATAAATGATCTGAAAAGTCTCGTATCATTTAAAATAGTCCCCAACTAAATTTGATTTTTTTGACTGAAACTAGTGTATAATATATTATGATTTTTGACCGAAACTTTTTGTTCGAAAAGTTTCATCGAATCTAATTTTTCGAAGATTTTTTGCATGGACTTCCATCATAACCTTCCATCCTAAAATATATAAATGATATGTGAAGTTTCGTATCATTTCGAATAGTCCCAAATTTAATTTGATTTTTGACCGAAACTAGTATAAACTAGTGTATAATATATTATGATTGTTTGAGCGAAACATGCATTTCGAAAAGTTTCATAGAATCTAGTTTTAAGATGATTTTTTGCATGGACATCCATCATAACCTTCCCTCTTAATATATATAAATGATCTGAAAAGTCTTGTATCATTTAAAATAGTCCCCAATAAAACTTGATTTTTTTGACCGAAACTACTGTATAATATTCAATGATTTTTAACCAAAACTTGCATTTCGAAAAGTTTCATAGAAACTAATTTTCCGATGATTTTTTGCATGGACTTCCATCATAAACTTCCCTCTTAACATATATATATGATCTGAAAAGTCTCGTATCATTTCAAACATTCCCCAATTAAATTTGATTTTTTTGACCGAAACTAGTGTATAATATACTATGATTTTTTACTGAAACTTGCATTTAAGAAAGTTTCATAGAATCTAGTTTTATTATATCTTTTTTGCATGGACTTCCATCATAACCTTCCCTCTTAACAAATATAAATGATCTGAAAAGTCTCGTATCATTTAAAATAGTCACCAATTAAATTTTATTTTTTTGACCGAAACTAGTGTATAATATATTATGATTTTTGACCGAAACTTTCTGTTTGAAAAGTTTCATCGAATCTAATATTTCGAAGATTTTTTGCATGGACTTCCATCATAACCTTCCATCATAAAATATATAAATGATATGTGAAGTTTCGTATCATTTCGAATAGTCCTGAATTTAATTTGATTTTTGACCGAAACTAGTATAAACTAGTGTATAATATATTATGATTGTTTGAGCGAAACATGCATTTCGAAAAGTTTCATAGAATCTAGTTTTAAGATGATTTTTTGCATGGACATCCATCATAACCTTCCCTCTTAATATATATAAATGATCTGAAAAGTCTTGTATCATTTAAAATAGTAACCAATAAAACTTGATTTTTTTGACCGAAACTAGTGTATAATATACTATGATTTTTAACCGAAACTTGCATTTCGAAAAGTTTCATAGAAACTAATTTTCCGATGATTTTTTGCATGGACTTCCATCATAAACTTTTATCGTAAAATATATAAATGATATGTGACATTTCGCATCATTTCGAATAGTCTCGGATTTAATTTTATTTTTGACCGAAACTAGTATAAACTAGCGTATAATATATTATGATTTTTTGGCCGAAACTTGCATTTAGAAAAGTTTCATAGAATCTAGTTTTCAGATGATTTTTTTGCATGGACTTCCATCATAAACTTCCCTCTTAACATATATATATGATCTGAAAAGTCTCGTATCATTTCAAATATTCCCCAATTAAATTTGATTTTTTTGACCGAAACTAGTGTATAATATACTATGATTTTTTACTGAAACTTGCATTTAAGAAAGTTTCATAGAATCTAGTTTTATTATATCTTTTTTGCATGGACTTCCATCATAACCTTCCCTCTTAACAAATATAAATGATCTGAAAAGTCTCGTATCATTTAAAATAGTCCCCAATTAAATTTGATTTTTTTGACCGAAACTAGTGTATAATATATTATGATTTTTGACCGAAACTTTCTGTTCGAAAAGTTTCATCGAATCTAATTTTTCGAAGATTTTTTGCATGGACTTCCATCATAACCTTCCATCATAAAATATATAAATGATATGTGAAGTTTCGTATCATTTCGAATAGTCCCAAATTTAATTTGATTATTGACCGAAACTAGTATAAACTAGTGTATAATATATTATGATTTTTTGAGCGAAACATGCATTTCGAAAAGTTTCATAGAATCTAGTTTTAAGATGATTTTTTGCATGGACATCCATCATAACCTTCCCTCTTAATATATATAAATGATCTGAAAAGTCTTGTATCATTTAAAATAGTCCCCAATAAAACTTGATTTTTTTGACCGAAACTAGTGTATAATATACTATGATTTTTAACCGAAACATGCATTTCGAAAAGTTTCATAGAATCTAATTTACCGATGATTTTTTTCATGGACTTCCATCATAACCTTTTATCGTAAAATATATAAATGATATGTGACGTTTCACATCATTTCGAATAGTCTCGGATTTAATTTGATTTTTGACCGAAACTAGTATAAACTAGCGTATAATATATTATGATTATTTGGCCGAAACTTGCATTTAGAAAAGTTTCATAGAATCTAGTTTTCAGATGATTTTTTTGCATGGACTTCCATCATAACCTTCCCTCTTAAAATATATAAATGATCTGAATAGTCTTGTATCATTTAAAATAGTCCCCAATAAAACTTGATTTTTTTGACCGAAACTAGTGTATAATATACTATGATTTTTAACCGAAACTTGCATTTCGAAAAGTTTCATAGAATCTAATTTACCGATGATTTTTTTCATGGACTTCCATCATAACCTTTTATCGTAAAATATATAAATGATATGTGATGTTTCACATCATTTCGAATAGTCTCGGATTTAATTTGATTTTTGACCGAAACTAGTATAAACTAGCGTATAATATATTATGATTATTTGGCCGAAACTTGCATTTAGAAAAGTTTCATAGAATCTAGTTTTCAGATGATTTTTTTGCATGGACTTCCATCATAAACTTCCCTCTTAACATATATATATGATCTGAAAAGTCTCGTATCATTTCAAATATTCCCCAATTAAATTTGATTTTTTTGACCGAAACTAGTGTATAATATACTATGATTTTTGACTGAAACTTGCATTTAAGAAAGTTTCATAGAATCTAGTTTTATTATATCTTTTTTGCATGGACTTCCATCATAACCTTCCCTCTTAACAAATATAAATGATCTGAAAAGTCTCGTATCATTTAAAATAGTCCCCAATTATAGTTAATTTTTTTGACCGAAACTAGTGTATAATATACTATGATTTTTGACGGATACTTTCATTTCGAAAAGTTTCATGGAATCTAATTTTCCGATAATTTTTTGCATGGACTTCCATCATAACCTTCCATCATAAAATATATAAATGATATGTGAAGTTTCGTATCATTTCGAATAGTCCCGGATTTAATTGGATTTTTGACCGAAACTAGTATAAACTAGTGTATAATATTTTATGATTTTTTGAGCGAAACTTGCATTTCGAAAAGTTTCATAGAATCTAGTTTTCAGATGATTTTTTTTAATGGACTTCCATTATAACATTCCTTCTTAACATATATATATGATCTAAAAAGTCTCGTATCATTTCAAATAGTCCCCAATTAAATTTGATTTTTTTGACCGAAACTAGTGTATAATATACTATGATTTTTAACCGAAACTTGCATTTAAAAAAGTTTCATAGAATCTAGTTTTATGATGATTTTTTGCATGGACTTCCATCAAAACCTTTTATCGTAAAATATGTAAATGATATGTGATGTTTCACATCATTTCGAAAAGTCCCGGATTTAATTTGATTTTTGACCGAAACTAGTATAAACTAGCGTATAATATATTATGATTTTTTGGCCGAAACTTGCATTTAGAAAAGTTTCATAGAATCTAGTTTTCAGATGAATTTTTTGGCCGGATTAAATTTGATTTTTTTGACCGAAACTAGTGTATAATATACTATGATTTTTTACTGAAACTTGCATTTAAGAAAGTTTCATAGAATCTAGTTTTATTATATCTTTTTTGCATGGACTTCCATCATAACCTTCCCTCTTAACATATATAAATGATCTGAAAAGTCTCGTATCATTTAAAATAGTCCCCAATTGAATTTGATTTTTTTGACCGAAACTAGTGTATAATATATTATGATTTTTGTCCGAAACTTTCATTTCGAAAAGTTTCATAGAATCTAATTTTTCTATGATTTTTTGCATGGACTTCCATTATAACCTTCCATCATAAAATATATAAATGAAATGTGAAGTTTTGTATCATTTCGAATAGTCCCAAATTTAATTTGATTTTTGACCGAAACTAGTATTAACTAGTGTATAATATATTATGATTTTTTGAGCGAAACATGCATTTCGAAAACTTTCATAGAATCTTGTTTTAAGATGATTTTTTGCATGGACTTCCATCATAACCTTCCCTCTTAACATATATAAATTATCTGAAAAGTCTTGAATCATTTAAAATAGTCCCCAATAAAATTTGATTTTTTTGACCGAAACTAGTGTATAATATACTATGATTTTTAACCGAAACTTGCATTTCGAAAAGTTTCATAGAATCTAATTTTCCGATGATTTTTTGCATGGACTTCCATCATAACCTTTTATCGTAAAATATATAAATGATATGTGACGTTTCGCATCATTTCGAATAGTCTATGATTTACTTTGATTTTTGACCGAAACTAGTATAAACGAGCGTATAATATATTATGATTTTTTGGCCGAAACTTGCATTTAGAAAAGTTTCATAGAATCTAGTTTTCAGATGATTTTTTTTCCTGGACTTCCATCATAAAATTCCCTCTTAACATATATATATGATCTGAAAAGTCTCGTATCATTTCAAATATTCCCCAATTAAATTTGATTTTTTGACCGAAACTAGTGTATAATATATTATGATTTTTGACCGAAACTTTCTTTTCGAAAAGTTTCATAGAATCTAATATTTCGAAGATTTTTTACATGGACTTCCATCATAACCTTCCATCATAAAATATATAAATGATATGTGAAGTTTCGTATCATTTCGAATAGTCCCGAATTTAATTTGATTTTTGACCGAAACTAGTATAAACTAGTGTATAATATATTACGATTTTTTGAGCGAAACATGCATTTCGAAAAGTTTCATAGAATCTAGTTTTAAGATGATTTTTTGCATGGGCTTCCATCATAACCTTCCCTCTTAATATATATAAATGATCTGAAAAGTCTTGTATCATTTAAAATAGTCCCCAATAAAACTTGATTTTTTTGACCGAAACTAGTGTATAATATACTATGATTTTTAACCGAAACTTGCATTTCAAAAAGTTTCATAGAAACTAATTTTCCGATGATTTTTTGCATGAACTTCCATCATAAACTTCCCTCTTAACATATATATATGATCTGAAAAGTCTCGTATCATTTCAAATATTCCCCAATTAAATTTGATTTTTTTGACCGAAACTAGTGTATAATATACTATGATTTTTGACTGAAACTTGCATTTAAGAAAGTTTCATAGAATCTAGTTTTATTATATCTTTTTTGCATGGACTTCCATCATAACCTTCCCTCTTAACAAATATAAATGATCTGAAAAGTCTCGTATCATTTAAAATAGTCCCCAATTAAATTTGATTTTTTTGACCGAAACTAGTGTATAATATATTATGATTTTTGACCGAAACTTTCTTTTCGAAAAGTTTCATAGAATCTAATTTTTCGAAGATTTTTTGCATGGACGTCCATCATAACCTTCCATCATAAAATATATAAATGATATTTGAAGTTTCGTATCATTTCGAATAGTCCCGAATTTAATTTGATTTTTGACCGAAACTAGTGTATAATATATTATGATTTTTTGAGCGAAACATGCATTTCGAAAAGTTTCATAGAATCTAGTTTTAAGATGATTTTTTGCATGGACTTCCATCATAACCTTCCCTCTTAATATATATAAATGATCTGAAAAGTCTTGAATCATTTAAAATAGTCCCCAATAAAACTTGATTTTTTTGACCGAAACTAGTGTATAATATACTATGATTTTTAACCGAAACTTGCATTTCAAAAAGTTTCATAGAAACTAATTTTCCGATGATTTTTTGCATGGACTTCCATCATAACCTTTTATCGTAAAATATATAAATGATATGTGACGTTTCGCATCATTTCGAATAGTCTCGGATTTAATTTGATTTTTGACCGAAACTAGTATAAACTAGCGTATAATATATTATGATTATTTGGCCGAAACTTGCATTTAGAAAAGTTTCATAGAATCTAGTTTTCAGATGATTTTTTTGCATGGACTTCCATCATAAACTTCCCTCTTAACATATATATATATGATCTGAATAGTCTCGTATCATTTAAAATAGTCCCCAATTAAATTTGATTTTTTTGACCGAAACATGCATTTCGAAAAGTTTCATAGAATCTAATTTACCGATGATTTTTTTCATGGACTTCCATCATAACCTTTTATCGTAAAATATATAAATGATATGTGATGTTTCACATCATTTCGAATAGTCTCGGATTTAATTTGATTTTTGACCGAAACTAGTATAAACTAGCGTATAATATATTATGATTATTTGGCCGAAACTTGCATTTAGAAAAGTTTCATAGAATCTAGTTTTCAGATGATTTTTTTGCGTGGACTTCCATCATAAACTTCCCTCTTAACATATATATATGATCTGAAAAGTCTCGTATCATTTCAAATATTCCCCAATTAAATTTGATTTTTTTGACCGAAACTAGTGTATAATATACTATGATTTTTGACTGAAACTTGCATTTAAGAAAGTTTCATAGAATCTAGTTTTATTATATCTTTTTTGCATGGACTTCCATCATAACCTTCCCTCTTAACAAATATAAATGATCTGAAAAGTCTCGTATCATTTAAAATAGTCCCCAATTATATTTAATTTTTTTGACCGAAACTAGTGTATAATATACTATGATTTTTGACGGATACTTTCATTTCGAAAAGTTTCATGGAATCTAATTTTCCGATGATTTTTTGCATGGACTTCCATCATAACCTTCCATCATAAAATATATAAATGATATGTGAAGTTTCGTATCATTTCGAATAGTCCCGGATTTAATTGGATTTTTGACCGAAACTAGTATAAACTAGTGTATAATATTTTATGATTTTTTGAGCGAAACTTGCATTTCGAAAAGTTTCATAGAATCTAGTTTTCAGATGATTTTTTTTAATGGACTTCCATTATAACATTCCTTCTTAACATATATATATGATCTAAAAAGTCTCGTATCATTTCAAATAGTCCCCAATTAAATTTGATTTTTTTGACCGAAACTAGTGTATAATATACTATGATTTTTAACCGAAACTTGCATTTAAAAAAGTTTCATAGAATCTAGTTTTATGATGATTTTTTGCATGGACTTCCATCAAAACCTTTTATCGTAAAATATGTAAATGATATGTGATGTTTCACATCATTTCGAAAAGTCCCGGATTTAATTTGATTTTTGACCGAAACTATTATAAACTAGCGTATAATATATTATGATTTTTTGGCCGAAACTTGCATTTAGAAAAGTTTCATAGAATCTAGTTTTCAGATGAATTTTTTGCATGGACTTCCATCAAAACCTTCCCTCTTAACATATATATGATCTGAAAAGTCTCGTATCATTTCAAATATTCCCCAATTAAATTTTAATCTTTTGACCGAAACTAGTGTATAATATACTATGATTTTTTTACTGAAAGTTGCATTTAAAAAAGTTTCATAGAATCTAGTTTTATTATATCTTTTTTGCGTGGACTTCCATCATAACCTTCCCTCTTAACATATATAAATGATCTGAAAAGTCTCGTATCATTTAAAATAGTCCCCAATTGAATTTGATTTTTTTGACCGAAACTAGTGTATAATATATTATGGTTTTTGTCCGAAACTTTCATTTCGAAAAGTTTCATAGAATCTAATTTTTCTATGATTTTTTGCATGGACTTCCATTATAACCTTCCATCATAAAATATATAAATGAAATGTGAAGTTTTGTATCATTTCGAATAGTCCCAAATTTAATTTGATTTTTGACCGAAACTAGTATTAACTAGTGTATAATATATTATGATTTTTTGAGCGAAACATGCATTTCGAAAACTTTCATAGAATCTTGTTTTAAGATGATTTTTTGCATGGACTTCCATCATAACCTTCCCTCTTAACATATATAAATTATCTGAAAAGTCTTGAATCATTTAAAATAGTCCCCAATAAAATTTGATTTTTTTGACCGAAACTAGTGTATAATATACTATGATTTTTAACCGAAACTTGCATTTCGAAAAGTTTCATAGAATCTAATTTTCCGACGATTTTTTGCATGGACTTCCATCATAACCTTTTATCGTAAAATATATAAATGATATGTGACGTTTCGCATCATTTCGAATAGTCTATGATTTACTTTGATTTTTGACCGAAACTAGTATAAACGAGCGTATAATATATTATGATTTTTTGGCCGAAACTTGCATTTAGAAAAGTTTCATAGAATCTAGTTTTCAGATGATTTTTTTGCCTGGACTTCCATCATAAAATTCCCTCTTAACATATATATATATGATCTGAAAAGTCTCGTATCATTTCAAATATTCCCCAATTAAATTTGATTTTTTGACCGAAACTAGTGTATAATATATTATGATTTTTGACCGAAACTTTCTTTTCGAAAAGTTTCATAGAATCTAATATTTCGAAGATTTTTTACATGGACTTCCATCATAACCTTCCATCATAAAATATATAAATGATATGTGAAGTTTTGTATCATTTCGAATAGTCCCGAATTTAATTTGATTTTTGACCGAAACTAGTATAAACTAGTGTATAATATATTATGATTTTTTGAGCGAAACATGCATTTCGAAAAGTTTCATAGAATCTAGTTTTAAGATGATTTTTTGCATGGACATCCATCATAACCTTCCCTCTTAATATATATAAATGATCTGAAAAGTCTTGTATCATTTAAAATAGTCCCCAATAAAACTTGATTTTTTTGACCGAAACTAGTGTATAATATACTATGATTTTTAACCGAAACTTGCATTTCAAAAAGTTTCATAGAAACTAATTTTCCGATGATTTTTTGCATGAACTTCCATCATAAACTTCCCTCTTAACATATATATATGATCTGAAAAGTCTCGTATCATTTCAAATATTCCCCAATTAAATTTGATTTTTTTGACCGAAACTAGTGTATAATATACTATGATTTTTGACTGAAACTTGCATTTAAGAAAGTTTCATAGAATCTAGTTTTATTATATCTTTTTTGCATGGACTTCCATCATAACCTTCCCTCTTAACAAATATAAATGATCTGAAAAGTCTCGTATCATTTAAAATAGTCCCCAATTAAATTTGATTTTTTTGACCGAAACTAGTGTATAATATATTATGATTTTTGACCGAAACTTTCTTTTCGAAAAGTTTCATAGAATCTAATTTTTCGAAGATTTTTTGCATGGACGTCCATCATAACCTTCCATCATAAAATATATAAATGATATTTGAAGTTTCGTATCATTTCGAATAGTCCCGAATTTAATTTGATTTTTGACCGAAACTAGTGTATAATATATTATGATTTTTTGAGCGAAACATGCATTTCGAAAAGTTTCATAGAATCTAGTTTTAAGATGATTTTTTGTATGGACTTCCATCATAACCTTCCCTCTTAATATATATAAATGATCTGAAAAGTCTTGAATCATTTAAAATAGTCCCAAATAAAACTTGATTTTTTTGACCGAAACTAGTGTATAATATACTATGATTTTTAACCGAAACTTGCATTTCAAAAAGTTTCATAGAAACTAATTTTCCGATGATTTTTTGCATGGACTTCCATCATAACCTTTTATCGTAAAATATATAAATGATATGTGACGTTTCGCATCATTTCGAATAGTCTCGGATTTAATTTGATTTTTGACCGAAACTAGTATAAACTAGCGTATAATATATTATGATTTTTTTGGCCGAAACTTGCATTTAGAAAAGTTTCATAGAATCTAGTTTTCAGATGATTTTTTTGCATGGACTTCCATCATAAACTTCCCTCTTAACATATATATATGATCTGAAAAGTCTCGTATCATTTCAAATATTCCCCAATTAAATTAGATTTTTTTGACCGAAACTAGTGTATAATATACTATGATTTTTGACTGAAACTTGCATTTAAGAAAGTTTCATAGAATCTAGTTTTATTATATCTTTTTTGCATGGACTTCCATCATAACCTTCCCTCTTAACAAATATAAATGATCTGAAAAGTCTCGTATCATTTAAAATAGTCCCCAACTAAATTTGATTTTTTTGACTGAAACTAGTGTATAATATATTATGATTTTTGACCGAAACTTTTTGTTCGAAAAGTTTCATCGAATCTAATTTTTCGAAGATTTTTTGCATGCACTTCCATCATAACCTTCCTTCCTAAAATATATAAATGATATGTGAAGTTTCGTATCATTTCGAATAGTCCCAAATTTAATTTGATTTTTGACCGAAACTAGTATAAACTAGTGTATAATATATTATGATTGTTTGAGCGAAACATGCATTTCGAAAAGTTTCATAGAATCTAGTTTTAAGATGATTTTTTGCATGGACATCCATCATAACCTTCCCTCTTAATATATATAAATGATCTGAAAAGTCTTGTATCATTTAAAATAGTCCCCAATAAAACTTGATTTTTTAGACCGAAACTAGTGTATAATATTCAATGATTTTTAACCGAAACTTGCATTTCGAAAAGTTTCATAGAAACTAATTTTCCGATGATTTTTTGCATGGACTTCCATCATAAACTTCCCTCTTAACATATATATATGATCTGAAAAGTCTCGTATCATTTCAAACATTCCCCAATTAAATTTGATTTTTTTGACCGAAACTAGCGTATAATATACTATGATTTTTTACTGAAACTTGCATTTAAGAAAGTTTCATAGAATCTAGTTTTATTATATCTTTTTTGCATGGACTTCCATCATAACCTTCCCTCTTAACAAATATAAATGATCTGAAAAGTCTCGTATCATTTAAAATAGTCACCAATTAAATTTTATTTTTTTGACCGAAACTAGTGTATAATATATTATGATTTTTGACCGAAACTTTCTGTTCGAAAAGTTTCATCGAATCTAATTTTTCGAAGATTTTTTGCATGGACTTCCATCATAACCTTCCATCATAAAATATATAAATGATATGTGAAGTTTCGTATCATTTCGAATAGTCCCAAATTTAATTTGATTTTTTACCGAAACTAGTATAAACTAGTGTATAATATATTATGATTGTTTGAGCGAAACATGCATTTCGAAAAGTTTCATAGAATCTAGTTTTAAGATGATTTTTTGCATGGACATCCATCATAACCTTCCCTCTTAATATATATAAATGATCTGAAAAGTCTTGTATCATTTAAAATAGTAACCAATAAAACTTGATTTTTTTGACCGAAACTAGTGTATAATATACTATGATTTTTAACCGAAACTTGCATTTCGAAAAGTTTCATAGAAACTAATTTTCCGATGATTTTTTGCATGGACTTCCATCATAAACTTTTATCGTAAAATATATAAATGATATGTGACATTTCGCATCATTTCGAATAGTCTCGGATTTAATTTTATTTTTGACCGAAACTAGTATAAACTAGCGTATAATATATTATGATTTTTTGGCCGAAACTTGCATTTAGAAAAGTTTCATAGAATCTAGTTTTCAGATGATTTTTTTGCATGGACTTCCATCATAAACTTCCCTCTTAACATATATATATGATCTGAAAAGTCTCGTATCATTTCAAATATTCCCCAATTAAATTTGATTTTTTTGACCGAAACTAGTGTATAATATACTATGATTTTTTACTGAAACTTGCATTTAAGAAAGTTTGATAGAATCTAGTTTTATTATATCTTTTTTGCATGGACTTCCATCATAACCTTCCCTCTTAACAAATATAAATGATCTGAAAAGTCTCGTATCATTTAAAATAGTCCCCAATTAAAATATGATTTTTTTGACCGAAACTAGTGTATAATATATTATGATTTTTGACCGAAACTTTCTGTTCGAAAAGTTTCATCGAATCTAATTTTTCGAAGATTTTTTGCATGGACTTCCATCATAACCTTCCATCATAAAATATATAAATGATATGTGAAGTTTCGTATCATTTCGAATAGTCCCAAATTTAATTTGATTTTTGACCGAAACTAGTTTAACTAGTGTATAATATATTATGATTGTTTGAGCGAAACATGCATTTCGAAAAGTTTCATAGAATCTAGTTTTAAGATGATTTTTTGCATGGACATCCATCATAACCTTCCCTCTTAATATATATAAATGATCTGAAAAGTCTTGTATCATTTAAAATAGTAACCAATAAAACTTGATTTTTTTGACCGAAACTAGTGTATAATATACTATGATTTTTAACCGAAACTTGCATTTCGAAAAGTTTCATAGAAACTAATTTTCCGATGATTTTTTGCATGGACTTCCATCATAAACTTTTATCGTAAAATATATAAATGATATGTGACATTTCGCATCATTTCGAATAGTCTCGGATTTAATTTTATTTTTGACCGAAACTAGTATAAACTAGCGTATAATATATTATGATTTTTTGGCCGAAACTTGCATTTAGAAAAGTTTCATAGAATCTAGTTTTCAGATGATTTTTTGCATGGACTTCCATCATAAACTTCCCTCTTAACATATATATATGATCTGAAAAGTCTCGTATCATTTCAAATATTCCCCAATTAAATTTGATTTTTTTGACCGAAACTAGTGTATAATATACTATGATTTTTTACTGAAACTTGCATTTAAGAAAGTTTGATAGAATCTAGTTTTATTATATCTTTTTTGCATGGACTTCCATCATAACCTTCCCTCTTAACAAATATAAATGATCTGAAAAGTCTCGTATCATTTAAAATAGTCCCCAATTAAAATATGATTTTTTTGACCGAAACTAGTGTATAATATATTATTATTTTTGACCGAAACTTTCTGTTCGAAAAGTTTCATCGAATCTAATTTTTCGAAGATTTTTTGCATGGACTTCCATCATAACCTTCCATCATAAAATATATAAATGATATGTGAAGTTTCGTATCATTTCGAATAGTCCCAAATTTAATTTGATTTTTGACCGAAACTAGTATAAACTAGTGTATAATATATTATGATTTTTTGAGCGAAACATGCATTTCGAAAAGTTTCATAGAATCTAGTTTTAAGATGATTTTTTGCATGGACATCCATCATAACCTTCCCTCTTAATATATATAAATGATCTGCAAAGTCTTGTATCATTTAAAATAGTCCCCAATAAAACTTGATTTTTTTGACCGAAACTAGTGTATAATATACTATGATTTTTAACCGAAACTTGCATTTCGAAAAGTTTCATAGAATCTAATTTACCGATGATTTTTTTCATGGACTTCCATCATAACCTTTTATCGTAAAATATATAAATGATATGTGACGTTTCACATCATTTCGAATAGTCTCGGATTTAATTTGATTTTTGACCGAAACTAGTATAAACTAGCGTATAATATATTATGATTATTTGGCCGAAACTTGCATTTAGAAAACTTTCATAGAATCTAGTTTTCAGATGATTTTTTTGCATGGACCTCCATCATAACCTTCCCTCTTAAAATATATAAATGATCTGAATAGTCTTGTATCATTTAAAATAGTCCCCAATAAAACTTGATTTTTTTGACCGAAACTAGTGTATAATATACTATGATTTTTAACCGAAACTTGCATTTCGAAAAGTTTCATAGAATCTAATTTACCGATGATTTTTTCATGGACTTCCATCATAACCTTTTATCGTAAAATATATAAATGATATGTGATGTTTCACCACATTTCGAATAGTCTCGGATTTAATTTGATTTTTGACCGAAACTAGTATAAACTAGCGTATAATATATTATGATTGTTTGAGCGAAACATGCATTTCGAAAAGTTTCATAGAATCTAGTTTTAAGATGATTTTTTGCATGGACATCCATCATAACCTTCCCTCTTAATATATATAAATGATCTGAAAAGTCTTGTATCATTTAAAATAGTAACCAATAAAACTTGATTTTTTTGACCGAAACTAGTGTATAATATACTATGATTTTTAACCGAAACTTGCATTTCGAAAAGTTTCATAGAAACTAATTTTCCGATGATTTTTTGCATGGACTTCCATCATAAACTTTTATCGTAAAATATATAAATGATATGTGACATTTCGCATCATCTCGAATAGTCTCGGATTTAATTTTATTTTTGACCGAAACTAGTATAAACTAGCGTATAATATATTATGATTTTTGACCGAAACTTTCTGTTCGAAAAGTTTCATCGAATCTAATTTTTCGAAGATTTTTTGCATGGACTTCCATCATAAACTTCCATCCTAAAATATATAAATGATATGTGATGTTTCGTATCATTTCGAATAGTCCCGAATTTAATTTGATTTTTAATCGAAACTAGTATAAACTAGTGTATAATATATTATGATTTTTTGAGCGAAACATGCATTTCGAAAAGTTTCATAGAATATAGTTTTAAGATGATTTTTTGCATGGACTTCCATCATAACCTTCCCTCTTAACATATATATATATATATATATATATATATATATATATATATATATATATATATATATATATATATATATATATATGATTTGAAAAGTATCATATCATTTCAAATAGTCCCCAATTAAATTTCATTTTTTTTTACCAAAACTACTGTATAATATATGATTTTTTATTGAAATTTGCGTTTTGAAAAGTTTCATAGAATCTAATTTTCCTATTCTTTTTTGCATGGACTTTTACTATAACCTTCCCTCGTGAAATAAATAATTGGTATGTGAAGTTTCCTATCATTTCAAACAGTCCCCGATTTAATTTGATTTTTGAACGAAACTAGTATAAACTAGTGTATATATTATGATTTTTTTGCCGAAACATGCATTTCCAAAAATTTCATAGAATCTAGTTTTCTGATGATTTTTTTTGCATGAACTTCCATCATAACCTTACCTCTTAACATATATAAATGATCTGAAAAGTCTATATCATTTAAAATTGTCCCCAATTAAATTTGATTTTTTGACCGAAACTAGTGTATAATAAACTACGATTTTTGACTGAAACTTACATCTAAAAAAGTTTCATAGAATCTAGATTTATTATATCTTTTTTGCATGGACTTTCATCATAAACTTCCCTCTTAACCTATATAAATGATCTGAAAAATCTCGTATCATTTAAAATAGTCCCCAATTAAATTTGATTTTTTTGACCGTAACTAGTGTATAATCTATTATGATTTTTGACCGAAACTTTTATTTCGAAAAGTTTCATAGAATCTAATTTTCGATGATTTTTTGCATGGACTTCCATCATAACCTTCCATCGTAAAATATATAAAAGATATGTGACGTTTCGTATCATTTCGAATAGTCCCGGATTTAATTTGATTTTTGACCGAAACTAGTATAAACTAGCGTATAATATATTATGATTTTTTGGCCGAAACTTGCATTTAGAAAAGTTTCATAGAATCTAGTTTTCAGATCATTTTTTTTTGCATGGACTTCCATCATAACCTTCCCTCTTAACATATATATGATCTGGAAAGTCTCGTATCATTTCAAATATTCCCCAATTAAATTTTAATTTTTTGACCGAAACTAGTGTATAATATACTATGATTTTTTACTGATAGTTGCATTTAAAAAAGTTTCATAGAATCTAGTTTTATTATATCTTTTTTGCATGGACTTCCATCATAACCTTCCCTCTTAACATATATAAATGATCTGAAAAGTCTCGTATCATTTAAAATAGTCCCCAATTGAATTTGATTTTTTTGACCGAAACTAGTGTATAATATATTATGATTTTTGACCGAAACTTTCATTTCGAAAAGTTTCATAGAATCTAATTTTTCTATGATTTTTTACATGGACTTCCATTATAACCTTCCATCATAAAATATATAAATGAAATGTGAAGTTTCGTATCATTTCGAATAGTCCAAAATTTAATTTGATTTTTGACCGAAACTAGTATTAACTAGTGTATAATATATTATGATTTTGTGAGCGAAACATGCATTTCGTAACTTTCATAGAATCTTGTTTTAAGATAATTTTTTGCATGGACTTCCATCATAACCTTCCCTCTTAACATATATAAATGATCTGAAATGTCTTGAATCATTTAAAATAGTCCCCAATAAAATTTGATTTTTTTGACCGAAACTAGTGTATAATATACTATGATTTTTAACCGAAACTTGCATTTCGAAAAGTTTCATAGAATCTAATTTTCCGATGATTTTTTGCATGGACTTCCATCATAACCTTTTATCGTAAAATATATAAATGATATGTGACGTTTCGCATCATTTCGAATAGTCTCGGATTTAATTTGATTTTTGACCGAAACTAGTATAAACTAGCGTATAATATATTATGATTTTTTGGCCGAAACTTGCATTTAGAAAAGTTTCATAGAATCTAGTTTTCAGATGATTTTTTTGCATGGACTTCCATCATAACCTTCCCTTTCAACATATATATATATATGATCTGAAAAGTCTCGTATCATTTCAAATATTCCCCAATTAAATTTGATTTTTTTGATCGAAACTAGTGTATAATATACTATGATTTTTGACTGAAACTTGCATTTAAGAAAGTTTCATAGAATCTAGTTTTATTATATCTTTTTTGCATGGACTTCCATCATAACCTTCCCTCTTAAAAAATATAAATGATCTGAAAAGTCTCGTATCATTTAAAATAGTCCCCAATTAAATTTGATTTTTTTGACCGAAACTAGTGTATAATATATTATGATTTTTGACCGAAACTTTCATTTCGAAAAGTTTCATAGAATCTAATTTTTCGAAGATTTTTTGCATGGACCTCCATCATAACCTTCCATCATAAAATATATAAATGATATGTGAAGTTTCGTATCATTTCGAATTGTCCCGAATTTAATTTGATTTATGACCGAAACTAGTACTCCCTCCGTTTCTTTTTAAGTGTCGTTTTAGCATAAAGCTCTCCAACCAAGATAAATGAATTGTTATAATTTTTTTCCCATTGTACCCTCATTTTAATCCACCATATACTTTCTCTTTCTAAATAAAATTCATTAATATAAGTACTCATTAAATTATTTACTTCAAATAACTAATTCCATAATTTTCTCCACATAACTTTCTCTCTCTTCCGTTGCATTTTTCAACTACTCCTAAATTTTTGGAATTAATATTGCTTGCTATAGGAATACGTACTGCTTGCATTTTCATTAATGGCTAAAGGAAAACTTACTGCTTATTGTTTCAATGAATGGCTAAAGGAAAAAATATTCCCTCCAATTATTTTAATAAAAACTTAAGTTTCCCACCGAAAAATTAAAACCAGTAGTACATATAGGATGGTTTCATATTATAAGTTCAAAATATTTACAACTCAAAAAATATGGATTTAGATAGTGATACAGAAACATCATTAACAAACCAACATATATTTGAGTTATATGAGTTTGATGAAGATAACTTAGAAGAGGAGTTTGAAGCAACCAATAATATTGATGAGTCCTGTGAAGATAACTTACAAGAGGAGGTTGAAACAAACAATGACACAGGTATATTTTTTAATTTCATGTGTGTTTGGTTACTTTTAATTCCTATAATTTATCTCATGTTTTTATCTCATGTTTTTATGTAAAATAATGGTGGAATCATATTGTGACGTAATTCAAATCTAAGTTTTGCTTGTTTCTAGTAATCGTTTTGTTTTTTTAAAAATTTACAGTGTATGTTGCAGAAAATGTTGAAGCAGAACCTAGAGAAGAAAAGAGATTAAGAATCTTAAGCAATGAAGAACGCATGTATATTTATCATGAGCTACTACAAAAAAGCGTTGATGGAAAATTACGTAAAGGAGCTACAAATGAGGTGGCTTCATCAAATTCGGTTCCTCTAAGAACTGTTCAACGTATTTGGAAAAGAGCAAAAGAAAGTGAAACACGTGATGTCTCTCATAGGAAGACAAAAAATTGTGGACGTAAGAGAATTTCAATTGATGAGAATCAAATTCGTGAACTTCCTTTCAGTCAAAGAACAAACATTCGATCTTTAGCTTTTGCGTTGAAAACCAATCCAACATCGGTGTTCAGGCTTATAAAATCAGGGGCTATACGGCGTAATTCAAATGCCATAAAACCACTGTTGAAAGAAGAAAACAAAATATCTAGGCTGGAATTTTGTTTATCAATGCTTGAAGGTACACCACATGATCCAATGTTTAAGAGCATGCACAATATTATTCATATTGATGAAAAATGGTTTTATATGACTAAAAAATCCGAGAAGTATTATTTGCTCTCAGATGAAGATGAGCCATATCGGACATGTAAGAGCAAAAATTTCATTGCCAAAGTTATGTTCTTAGTTGCTCAAACTCGACCACGATTTGACTCAGAAGAAAATGAAACTTTTTCGGGTAAAATTGGTGTTTTTCCGTTTGTTACCCATGAACCGGCTATAAGGTCAAGTATTAACAGAGTTGCGGGAACAATGGTAACAAAAGCAATAACTTCGGTAAAGAGAGATGTGGTAAGATCATTCCTTATTGACAAAGTTCTACCCGCTATAAGAGAAAAATGGCCTAGAGATGAATTTGAGTCAACAATATTTATCCAGCAGGATAACACAAGGACGCATATAAACCATGATGATCCTTTATTCCGTGAAGCTGCCACCAAGGATGGGTTTGATATTCGTTTAATGTGTCAGCCTGCAAACTCTCCAGATTTGAATATCTTAGACCTTGGTTTTTTCTCGGCTATACAATCATTGCAATACAAGGAAGCACCGAAAACTATTGATGAACTTATCAGTGCAGTGGTGAAGTCATTTGAAAATTTTCCTTCAATTAAGTCCAATCGTATATTTGTATCATTGCAACTATGCATGATAGAGATCATGAAAGAGAAAGGTTCCAATAAATATAAAATTCCTCATGTAAATAAGGAAAGGCTTGAAAGAGTAGGACAACTACCAATTCAAATTAAGTGTGATCCAATATTAGTACAAGAAGTCAAAAATTACTTAAACATGGAGTAATACTTATTGTAATTGGGATGTAGTCACATTTGAAAATTTCAAATAGAGTTTTTTTTTTAAATTCCTAAACTTTAGCCATAAAAAAATAATGCTCCTGCACGTAAGAAGTTAAGTTCCAAAACTTTAGCAAATATAGGAATTCAATAAAAAAAATACAATAAGAATGAACGTAAGAAATGCAGTTCCTAAATTGTAGCAATAAAAAAAGCAATAACAAGGAATTCTTCTCCATACTTATTAAATAAAAAAAACAATAACAATGACTTCTTAAATAACAACTCCTATACCTTATGCACTTAAGCCAAATCTAAAATAGATACTCCATACTTAGTTCACAAATATTTTTCAATAAAATTTTGGAAGAAGTTTTTTTATCATCTTTTTTATCACAGGTCGAAACTCAACATGGTGGGAAGATTCTTTTCTGTTTTCTTCTTCTTCTTCTTATTCAGGAAATTTGTTCAAATCAAATTCATAATCTGCCTCTTCATTTAAAACAAAATCCAATACAACTCTTGATAATACTTCATCTTCGTTGTCATCTTGTTCTTGTATCTTGTCAAAAGAGTCTTCCACTATTTCTCCTTCTTCTTGCTCCAATGAGTCTTCCACTCTTTCTTTTTTTTGAACATCCATGGAGTCTTTTGTTGTTTCCACCAGAGCTCTTTTGTTTTGCACTTGATAATTTAAACAATGCTACTGATCCTTTTTATAGAATTTTAAGTCTTCAATTGGTAAATTTGTTCCTTTGACAAAATTTAATGCTAATACATTTTTCTATGTAACATTGGAAGCTATCATTTGAATTTAATTTTTATTGACCATCCAATACTTTGAATAGGAATGGGAGTTATGTATGGGAATGAGAGTACGTATTAAGAAAGATAATTTTATGGAAAATGTGGAGTGAGTTATTACATATATTAAGAAAGAAAAATTTATGGAAAATATAAAGTTGAGTTATTTAAATAGTAAGGGTATAATTGACAAATTGTAACATTAAAACATCAAAACGACACTTAAATAGGAACAAAAAAAATCTTCTAAAACGACACTTAAAAAGAAACGGAGGGAGTATAAACTAGTGTATAATATATTATCATTTTTTGAGCGAAACATGCATTTCGAAAAGTTTCATAGAATCTAGTTTTAAGATGATTTTTTGCATGGACTTCCATCATAACCTTCCCTCTTAACATATATATATATATATATATATATATATATATATATATATATATATATATATATATATATATATATATATATATGATTTGAAAAGTATCCTATCATTTCAAATAGACCCCATTTAAATTTCATTTTTTTGACCAAAACTACTGTATAATATATGATTTTTTATTGAAACTTGCATTTCGAAAAGTTTCATAGAATCTAATTTTCCTATTCTTTTTTGCGTGGACTTTTATCATAACCTTCCCTCGTGAAATAAATAAATGGTATGTGAAGTTTCGTATCATTTCAAACAGTCCCCGATTTAATTTGATTTTTGAACGAAACTAGTATAAACTAGTGTATATATTATGATTTTTTAGCCGAAACTTGCATTTCCAAAAATTTCATAGAATCTAGTTTTCTGATGATTTTTTTTGCACGAACTTCCATCATAACCTTTCCCCTTAACATATATAAATGATCTTAAAAGTCTGTATCATTTCAAATAGTCCCCAATTAAATTTGATTTTTTGACCGAAACTAGTGTATAATAAACTACGATTTTTGACTGAAACTTGCATCTAAGAAAGTTCCATAGAATCTAGTTTTATTATATCTTTTTTGCATGGACTTTCATCATAAACTTCCCTCTTAACCTATATAAATTATCTGAAAAGTCTCGTATCATTTAAAATAGTCCCCAATTAAATTTGATTTTTTTGACCATAACTAGTGTATAATATATTATGATTTTTGACCGAAACTTTCATTTCGAAAAGTTTCATAGAATCTAATTTTCGATGATTTTTTGCATGGACTTCCATCATAACCTTCCATCGTAAAATATATAAAAGATATGTGAAGTTTCGCATCATTTCGAATAGTCCAGGATTTAATTTTATTTTTGACCGAAACTAGTATAAACTAGCGTATAATATATTATGATTTATTGGCCGAAACTTGCATTTAGAAAAGTTTCAGAGAATCTAGTTTTCAGATCATTTTTTTTGCATGGACTTCCATCATAACCTTCCCTCTTAACATATATATGATCTGAAAAGTCTCGTATCATTTCAAATATTCCCCAATTAAATTTGATTTTTTTGACCGAAACTAGTGTATAATATACTATGATTTTTGACTGAAACTTGCATTTAAGAAAGTTTCATAGAATCTAGTTTTATTACATCTTTTTTGCATGGACTTCCATCATAACCTCCCCTCTTAACATATATAAATGATCTGAAAAGTCTCGTATCATTTAAAATAGTCCCCAATTAAATTTGATTTTTTTGACCGAAACTAGTGTATAATATATTATGATTTTTGACCGAAACTTTCTTTTCGAAAAGTTTCATAGAATCTAATTTTTTGAAGATTATTTGCATGGACTTCCATCATAACCTTCCATCATAAAATATATAAATGATATGTGAAGTTTCGTATCATTTCGAATAGTCCCGAATTTCATTTGATTTTTGACCGAAACTAGTATAAACTAGTGTATAATATATTATGATTTTTTGAGCGAAACATGCATTTGGAAAAGTTTAATAGAATCTAGTTTTAAGATGATTTTTTGCATGGACTTCCATCATAACCTTCCCTCTTAACATATATATATATATATATATATATATATATATATATATATATATATATATATATGATTTGAAAAGTATCATATCATTTCAAATAGTCCCCATTTAAATTTCATTTTTTTGAACAAAACTACTGTATAATATATGATTTTTTATTGAAACTTGCATTTCGAAAAGTTTCATAGAATCTAATTTTCCTATTCTTTTTTGCGTGGACTTTTATCATAACCTTCCCTCGTGAAATAAATAAATGGTATGTGAAGTTTCGTATCATTTCAAACAGTCCCCGATTTAATTTGATTTTTGAACGAAACTAGTATAAACTAGTGTATATATTATGATTTTTTGGCCGAAACTTGCATTTCCAAAAATTTCATAGAATCTAGTTTTCTGATGATTTTTTTTGCACGAACTTCCATCATAACCTTTCCCCTTAATATATATAAATGATCTTAAAAGTCTGTATCATTTCAAATAGTCCCCAATTAAATTTGATTTTTTGACCGAAACTAGTGTATAATAAACTACGATTTTTGACTGAAACTTGCATCTAAGAAAGTTTCATAGAATCTAGTTTTATTATATCTTTTTTGCATGGACTTTCATCATAAACTTCCCTCTTAACCTATATAAATGATCTGAAAAGTCTCGTATCATTTAAAATAGTCCCCAATTAAATTTGATTTTTTTGACAGTAACTAGTGTATAATATATTATGATTTTTGACCGAAACTTTCATTTCGAAAAGTTTCATAGAATCTAATTTTCGATGATTTTTTGCATGAGCTTCCATCATAACCTTCCATCGTAAAATATATAAAAGATATGTGAAGTTTCGCTTCATTTCGAATAGTCCAGGATTTAATTTGATTTTTGACCGAAACTAGTATAAACTAGCGTATAATATATTATGATTTTTTGGCCGAAACTTGCATTTAGAAAAGTTTCATAAAATCTAGTTTTCAGATTATTTTTTTTGCATGGACTTCCATCATAACCTTCCCTCTTAACATATATATGATCTGAAAAGTCTCGTATCATTTCAAATATTCCCCAATTAAATTTTAATTTTATGACCGAAACTAGTGTATAATATACTATGATTTTTTACTGAAAGTTGCATTTAAAAAAGTTTCATAGAATCTAGTTTTATTATATCTTTTTTGCATGGACTTCCATCATAACCTTCCCTCTTAACATATATAAATGATCTGAAAAGTCTCGTATCATTTCGAATAGTCCCGGATTTAATTTATTTTTGACAGAAACTAGTATAAACTAGTGTATAATATATTATGATTTTTTGAGCGAAACTTGCATTTCGAAAAGTTTCATAGTATCTTGTTTTCAAATGATTTTATTTAATGGACTTCCATCATAACCTTCCCTCTTAACATATATATATGATCTGAAAAGTCTCGTATCTTTTCAAATAGTCCCCAAATAAATTTGATTTTTTTGACCGAAACTAGTGTATAATATACTATGATTTTTTATTGAAGCTTGCATTTAAAAAAGTTTCATAGAATCTAGTTTTATGATGACTTTTTTGCATGTACTTTCATCATAACATTCCCTCTTAACCTATATAAATGATCTGAAAAGTCTCGTATCATTTAAAATAGTCCCCAATTAAATTTGATTTTTTTGACCGAAACTAGTGTATAATATACTATGTTTTTTTACCGAAACTTGCATTTCGAAAAGTTTCATAGAATCTAATTTTCCGATGATTTTTTGCATGGACTTCCATCATAACCTTCCATCGTAAAATATATATATGATATGTGAAGTTTCGTATCATTTCGATTAGTCTCGAATTTAATTTAATTTTTGACCGAAACTAATATAAACTAGTGTATAATATATTATGATTTTTTGAGCGAAACTTGCATTTCGAAAAGTTTCATAGAATCTTGTTTTCAGATGATTTTTTTTGCATGGACTTCCATCATAACCTTCCCTAATAACATATATATATGATCTGAAAAGTCTCGTATCATTTCAAATAGTCCCCAATTAAATTTGATTTTTTTGACCGAAACTAGTGTATAATATACTATGATTTTTTGCATGGACTTCCATCATAACCTTTAATCGTAAAATATATAAATGATATGTGAAGTTTTGTATCATTTCGAATAGTCCCGGATTTAATTTGATTTTTCACCGAAACTAGTATAAACTAGTGTATATTATATTATGTTTTTTGGCCGAAACTTGCATTTAGAAAAGTTTCATAGAATCTAGTTTTCAGATGATTTTTTTGCATGGACTTCCATCATAACCTTCCATCTTAACATATATATATATATATATATATATATATATATATATATATATATATATATATATATATATATATATATATATGATCTGAAAAGTCGCGTACCATTTCAAATATTCCCCAATTAAATTTGATTTTTTTGACCGAAACTAGTGTATAATATACTATGATTTTTGACTGAAACTTGCATTTAAAAATGTTGCATAGAATCTAGTTTTAAGATATCTTTTTTGCATGGACTTCCATCATATCCTTCCCTCTTAACATATATAAATGATCTGAAAAGTCTCGTATCATTTAAAATATTCCCAAATTAAATTTGATTTTTTTGACCGATACGAGTGTATTATATACTATGATTTTTGACAGAAACATGCATTTCGAAAAGTTTCATAGAATCTAATTTTCCGATGATTTTTTGCATGGACTTCCATCATAACCTTCCATCGTAAAATATATATATGATATGTGAAGTTTCGTATCATTTCGATTAGTCCCGAATTTAATTTAATTTTTGACCGAAACTAATATAAACTAGTGTATAATATATTATGATTTTTTGAGCGAAACTTGCATTTCGAAAAGTTTCATAGAATCTTGTTTTCAGATGATTTTTTTTGCATGGACTTCCATCATAACCTTCCCTATTAACATATATATATATGATCTGAAAAGTCTCGTATCATTTCAAATAGTCCCCAATTAAATTTGATTTTTTTGACCGAAACTAGTGTATAATATACTATGATTTTTTATTGAAACTTGCATTTAAAAAAGTTTCATAGAATCTAGTTTTATGATGACTTTTTTGCATGGACTTTTATCATAACCTTCCCTCTTAACCTATATAAATGATCTGAAAAGTCTCGTATCATTTAAAATAGTCTCTAATTGAATTTTATTTTTTTGACCGAAACTAGTGTATAATATACTATGATTTTTTACCGAAACTTGCATTTCGAAAAGTTTCATAGAATCTAATTTTTCGATTATTTTTTGCATGGACTTCCATCATAACCTTTAATTGTAAAATATATAAATGATATGTGAAGTTTCGTATCATTTCGAATAGTCCCGAATTTAATTTGATTTTTGACCGAAACTAGTATAAACTAGTGTATAATATATTATGTTTTTTGTCCGAAACTTGCATTTAGAAAAGTTTCATAGAATCTAGTTTTCAGATGATTTTTTTGCATGGACTTCCATCATAACCTTCCCTCTTAACGTATATATATATATATATATATATATATATATATATATATATATATATATATATATATATATATATATATATATATATATATATATATATATATATATGATCTGAAAAGTCGTGTACCATTTCAAATATTCCCCAATTAAATTTGATTTTTTTGACCGAAACTAGTGTATAATATACTATGATTTTTGACTGAAACTTGCATTTAAAAAAGTTTCATAGAATCTAGTTTTATGATATCTTTTTTGCATGGACTTCCATCATATCCTTCCCTCTTAACATATATAAATGATCTGAAAAGTCTCGTATCATTTAAAATATTCCCCAATTAAATTTGATTTTTTTGACCGATACGAGTGTATTATATACTATGATTTTTGACAGAAACATGCATTTCGAAAAGTTTCATAGAATCTAATTTTCCGATGATTTTTTGCATGGAATTCCATCATAACCTTCCATCGTAAAATATATATATGATATGTGATGTTTCGTATCATTTCGATTAGTCCCGAATTTAATTTAATTTTTGACCGAAACTAATATAAACTAGTGTATAATATATTATGATTTTTTCAGCGAAACTTGCATTTCGAAAAGTTTCATAGAATCTTGTTTTCAGATGATTTTTTTTGCATGGACTTCCATCATAACCTTCCCTATTAACATATATATATGATCTGAAAAGTCTCGTATCATTTCAAATAGTCCCCAATTAAATTTGATTTTTTTGACCGAAACTAGTGTATAATATACTATGATTTTTTATTGAAACTTGCATTTAAAAAAGATTCATAGAATCTAGTTTTATGATGACTTTTTTGCATGGACTTTTATCATAACCTTCCCTCTTAACCTATATAAATGATCTGAAAAGTCTCGTATCATTTAAAATAGTCTCTAATTGAATTTTATTTTTTTGACCGAAACTAGTGTATAATATACTATGATTTTTTACCGAAACTTGCATTTCGAAAAGTTTCATAGAATCTAATTTTTCGATTATTTTTTGCATGGACTTCCATCATAACCGTTAATCGTAAAATATATAAATGATATGTGAAGTTTCGTATCATTTCGAATAGTCCCGAATATAATTTGATTTTTGACCGAAACTAGTATAAACTAGTGTATAATATATTATGTTTTTTGTCCGAAACTTGCATTTAGAAAAGTTTCATAGAATCTAGTTTTCAGATGATTTTTTTGCATGGACTTCCATCATAACCTTCCCTCTTAACATATATATATATATATATATATATATATATATATATATATATATATATATATATAATCTGAAAAGTCGTGTACCATTTCAAATATTCCCCAATTAAATTTGATTTTTTTGACCGAAACTAGTGTATAATATACTATGATTTTTGACTGAAACTTGCATTTAAAAAAGTTTCATAGAATCTAGTTTTATGATATCTTTTTTGCATGGACTTCCATCATATCCTTCCCTCTTAACATATATAAATGATCTGAAAAGTCTCGTATCATTTAAAATATTCCCCAATTAAATTTGATTTTTTTGACCGATACGAGTGTATTATATACTATGATTTTTGACAGAAACATGCATTTCGAAAAGTTTCATAGAATCTAATTTTCCGATGATTTTTTGCATGGACTTCCATCATAACCTTCCATCGTAAAATATATATATGATATGTGATGTTTCGTATCATTTCGATTAGTCCCGAATTTAATTTAATTTTTGACCGAAACTAATATAAACTAGTGTATAATATATTATGATTTTTTCAGCGAAACTTGCATTTCGAAAAGTTTCATAGAATCTTGTTTTCAGATGATTTTTTTTGCATGGACTTCCATCATAACCTTCCCTATTAACATATATATATGATCTGAAAAGTCTCGTATCATTTCAAATAGTCCCCAATTAAATTTTATTTTTTTGACCGAAACTAGTGTATAATATACTATGATTTTTTATTGAAACTTGCATTTAAAAAAGATTCATAGAATCTAGTTTTATGATGACTTTTTTGCATGGACTTTTATCATAACCTTCCCTCTTAACCTATATAAATGATCTGAAAAGTCTCGTATCATTTAAAATAGTCTCTAATTGAATTTTATTTTTTTGACCGAAACTAGTGTATAATATACTATGATTTTTTACCGAAACTTGCATTTCGAAAAGTTTCATAGAATCTAATTTTTCGATTATTTTTTGCATGGACTTCCATCATAACCGTTAATCGTAAAATATATAAATGATATGTGAAGTTTCGTATCATTTCGAATAGTCCCGAATATAATTTGATTTTTGACCGAAACTAGTATAAACTAGTGTATAATATATTATGTTTTTTGTCCGAAACATGCATTTAGAAAAGTTTCATAGAATCTAGTTTTCAGATGATTTTTTTGCATGGACTTCCATCATAACCTTCCCTCTTAACATATATATATATATATATATATATATATATATATATATATATATATATATATATATATATATATATATATATATATATATATATAATCTGAAAAGTCGTGTACCATTTCAAATATTCCCCAATTAAATTTGATTTTTTTGACCGAAACTAGTGTATAATATACTATGATTTTTGACTGAAACTTGCATTTAAAAAAGTTTCATAGAATCTAGTTTTATGATATCTTTTTTGCATGGACTTCCATCATATCCTTCCCTCTTAACATATATAAATGATCTGAAAAGTCTCGTATCATTTAAAATATTCCCCAATTAAATTTGATTTTTTTGACCGATACGAGTGTATTATATACTATGATTTTTGACAGAAACATGCATTTCGAAAAGTTTCATAGAATCTAATTTTCCGATGATTTTTTGCATGGACTTCCATCATAACCTTCCATCGTAAAATATATATATGATATGTGATGTTTCGTATCATTTCGATTAGTCCCGAATTTAATTTAATTTTTGACCGAAACTAATATAAACTAGTGTATAATATATTATGATTTTTTCAGCGAAACTTGCATTTCGAAAAGTTTCATAGAATCTTGTTTTGAGATGATTTTTTTTGCATGGACTTCCATCATAACCTTCCCTATTAACATATATATATGATCTGAAAAGTCTCGTATCATTTCAAATAGTCCCCAATTAAATTTGATTTTTTTGACCGAAACTAGTGTATAATATACTATGATTTTTTATTGAAACTTGCATTTAAAAAAGTTTCATAGAATCTAGTTTTATGATGACTTTTTTGCATGGACTTTTATCATAACCTTCCCTCTTAACCTATATAAATGATCTGAAAAGTCTCGTATCATTTAAAATAGTCTCTAATTAAATTTTATTTTTTTGACCGAAACTAGTGTATAATATACTATGATTTTTTACCGAAACTTGCATTTCGAAAAGTTTCATAGAATCTATTTTTTCGATTATTTTTTGCATGGACTTCCATCATAACCTTTAATCGTAAAATATATAAATGATATGTGAAGTTTCGTATCATTTCGAATAGTCCCGGATTTAATTTGATTTTTGACCGAAACTAGAATAAACTAGTGTATAATATATTATGTTTTTTGGCCGAAACATGCATTTAGAAAAGTTTCATAGAATCTAGTTTTCAGATGATTTTTTTGCATGGACTTCCATAATAACCTTCCCTCTTAACATATATATATATATATATATATATATATATATATATATATATATATATATATATATATATATATATATATATATATATATATATATATATATATATATATGATCTGAAAAGTCTCGTACCATTTCAAATATTCCCCAATTAAATTTGATTTTTTTGACCAAAACTAGTGTATAATATACTATGATTTTTTTACTGAAACTTGCATTTAAAAAAGTTTCATAGAATCTAGTTTTATGATATCTATTTTGCATGGACTTCCATCATAACCTTACCTCTGAACATATATAAATGATCTGAAAAGTCTCGTATCATTTAAAATAATCCCCAATTAAATTTGATTTTTTTGACCGATACTAGTGTTTTATATACTATGATTTTTGACCGAAACATGCATTTCGAAAAGTTTCATAGAATCTAATTTTCCGATGATTTTTTGCATGGACTTCCATCATAAACTTCCATTGTAAAATATATAAATGATATGTGAAGTTTCGTATCATTTCGAAAAGTCCCGAATTTAATTTAATTTTTGACTGAAACTAGTATAAACTAGTGTATAATATATTATGATTTTTTGAGCGAAACTTGCGTTTCGAAAAGTTTCTAGAATCTAGTTTTCAGATGATTTTTTTTGCATGGACTTCCATCATAACCTTCCCTATTAACATATATATATGATCTGAAAAGTCTCGTATCATTTCAAATAGTCCCCAATTAAATTTGATTTTTTTGACCGAAACTAGTGTATAATATACTATGATTTTTTATTGAAACATGCATTTAAAAAAGTTTCATAGAATCTAGTTTTATGATGACTTTTTTGCATGGACTTTCATCATAACCTTCCCTATTCACCTATATAAATGATCTGAAAAGTCTCGTATCATTTAAAATAGTCCCCAGTTAAATTTGATTTTTTTGACCGAAACTAGTGTATAATATACTATGATTTTTTACCGAAACTTGCATTTCGAAAAGATTCATAGAATCTAATTTTCCGATGATTTTTTGCATGGACATCCATCATAACCTTTAATGGTAAAATATATAAATGATATGTGAAGTTTCGCATCATTTCGAAAATTCCCGGATTTAATTTGATTTTTGACCGAAACTAGTATAAACTAGTGTATAATATATTATGTTTTTTGGCCGAAACTTGCATTTAGAAAAGTTTCATAGAATCTAGTTTTCAGATGATTTTTTTGCATGGACTTCCATCATAACCTTCCCTCTTAACATATATATATATATATATATATATATATATATATATATGATCTGAAAAGTCGCGTACCATTTCAAATATTCCCCAATTAAAGTTGATTTTTTTGACCGAAACTAGTGTATAATATACTTTGATTTTTGACTGAAACTTGCATTTAAAAAAGATTCATAGAATCTAGTTTTATGATATCTTTTTTGCATGGACTTCCATCATATCCTTCCCTCTTAACATATATAAATGATCTGAAAAGTCTCGTATCATTTAAAATATTCCCCAATTAAATTTGATTTTTTTGACCGATACGAGTGTATTATATACTATGATTTTTGACAGGAACATGCATTTCGAAAAGTTTCATAGAATCTAATTTTCCGATGATTTTTTGCATGGACTTCCATCATAAACTTCCATCGTAAAATATATAAATGATATGTGAAGTTTCGTATCATTTCGATTAGGCCCGAATTTAAATTAATTTTTGACCGAAACTAATATAAACTAGTGTATAATATATTATGATTTTTTGAGCGAAACTTGCCTTTCAAAAAGTTTCATAGAATCTTGTTTTCAGATGATTTTTTTTGCATGGACTTCCATCATAACCTTCCCTATTAACATATATATATGATCTGAAAAGTCTCGTATCATTTCAAATAGTCCCCAATTAAATTTGATTTTTTTGACCGAAACTAGTGTATAATATACTATGATTTTTTATTGAAACTTGCATTTAAAAAAGATTCATAGAATCTAGTTTTATGATGACTTTTTTGCATGGACTTTTATCATAACCTTCCCTCTTAACCTATATAAATGATCTGAAAAGTCTCGTATCATTTAAAATAGTCTCTAATTGAATTTTATTTTTTTGACCGAAACTAGTGTATAATATACTATGATTTTTTACCGAAACTTGCATTTCGAAAAGTTTCATAGAATCTAATTTTTCGATTATTTTTTGCATGGACTTCCATCATAACCGTTAATCGTAAAATATATAAATGATATGTGAAGTTTCGTATCATTTCGAATAGTCCCGAATATAATTTGATTTTTGACCGAAACTAGTATAAACTAGTGTATAATATATTATGTTTTTTGTCCGAAACATGCATTTAGAAAAGTTTCATAGAATCTAGTTTTCAGATGATTTTTTTGCATGGACTTCCATCATAACCTTCCCTCTTAACATATATATATATATATATATATATATATATATATATATATATATATATATATATATATATATATATATATATATAATCTGAAAAGTCGTGTACCATTTCAAATATTCCCCAATTAAATTTGATTTTTTTGACCGAAACTAGTGTATAATATACTATGATTTTTGACTGAAACTTGCATTTAAAAAAGTTTCATAGAATCTAGTTTTATGATATCTTTTTTGCATGGACTTCCATCATATCCTTCCCTCTTAACATATATAAATGATCTGAAAAGTCTCGTATCATTTAAAATATTCCCCAATTAAATTTGATTTTTTTGACCGATACGAGTGTATTATATACTATGATTTTTGACAGAAACATGCATTTCGAAAAGTTTCATAGAATCTAATTTTCCGATGATTTTTTGCATGGACTTCCATCATAACCTTCCATCGTAAAATATATATATGATATGTGATGTTTCGTATCATTTCGATTAGTCCCGAATTTAATTTAATTTTTGACCGAAACTAATATAAACTAGTGTATAATATATTATGATTTTTTCAGCGAAACTTGCATTTCGAAAAGTTTCATAGAATCTTGTTTTGAGATGATTTTTTTTGCATGGACTTCCATCATAACCTTCCCTATTAAAATATATATATGATCTGAAAAGTCTCGTATCATTTCAAATAGTCCCCAATTAAATTTGATTTTTTTGACCGAAACTAGTGTATAATATACTATGATTTTTTATTGAAACTTGCATTTAAAAAAGTTTCATAGAATCTAGTTTTATGATGACTTTTTTGCATGGACTTTTATCATAACCTTCCCTCTTAACCTATATAAATGATCTGAAAAGTCTCGTATCATTTAAAATAGTCTCTAATTAAATTTTATTTTTTTGACCGAAACTAGTGTATAATATACTATGATTTTTTACCGAAACTTGCATTTCGAAAAGTTTCATAGAATCTATTTTTTCGATTATTTTTTGCATGGACTTCCATCATAACCTTTAATCGTAAAATATATAAATGATATGTGAAGTTTCGTATCATTTCGAATAGTCCCGGATTTAATTTGATTTTTGACCGAAACTAGAATAAACTAGTGTATAATATATTATGTTTTTTGGCCGAAACATGCATTTAGAAAAGTTTCATAGAATCTAGTTTTCAGATGATTTTTTTGCATGGACTTCCATAATAACCTTCCCTCTTAACATATATATATATATATATATATATATATATATATATATATATATATATATATATATATATATATATATATATATATGATCTGAAAAGTCTCGTACCATTTCAAATATTCCCCAATTAAATTTGATTTTTTTGACCAAAACTAGTGTATAATATACTATGATTTTTTACTGAAACTTGCATTTAAAAAAGTTTCATAGAATCTAGTTTTATGATATCTATTTTGCATGGACTTCCATCATAACCTTACCTCTGAACATATATAAATGATCTGAAAAGTCTCGTATCATTTAAAATAATCCCCAATTAAATTTGATTTTTTTGACCGATACTAGTGTTTTATATACTATGATTTTTGACCGAAACATGCATTTCGAAAAGTTTCATAGAATCTAATTTTCCGATGATTTTTTGCATGGACTTCCATCATAAACTTCCATTGTAAAATATATAAATGATATGTGAAGTTTCGTATCATTTCGAAAAGTCCCGAATTTAATTTAATTTTTGACTGAAACTAGTATAAACTAGTGTATAATATATTATGATTTTTTGAGCGAAACTTGCGTTTCGAAAAGTTTCTAGAATCTAGTTTTCAGATGATTTTTTTTGCATGGACTTCCATCATAACCTTCCCTATTAACATATATATATGATCTGAAAAGTCTCGTATCATTTCAAATAGTCCCCAATTAAATTTGATTTTTTTGACCGAAACTAGTGTATAATATACTTTGATTTTTTATTGAAACATGCATTTAAAAAAGTTTCATAGAATCTAGTTTTATGATGACTTTTTTGCATGGACTTTCATCATAACCTTCCCTATTCACCTATATAAATGATCTGAAAAGTCTCGTATCATTTAAAATAGTCCCCAGTTAAATTTGATTTTTTTGACCGAAACTAGTGTATAATATACTATGATTTTTTACCGAAACTTGCATTTCGAAAAGATTCATAGAATCTAATTTTCCGATGATTTTTTGCATGGACATCCATCATAACCTTTAATGGTAAAATATATAAATGATATGTGAAGTTTCGCATCATTTCGAAAATTCCCGGATTTAATTTGATTTTTGACCGAAACTAGTATAAACTAGTGTATAATATATTATGTTTTTTGGCCGAAACTTGCATTTAGAAAAGTTTCATAGAATCTAGTTTTCAGATGATTTTTTTGCATGGACTTCCATCATAACCTTCCCTCTTAACATATATATATATATATATATATATATATATATATATATATATATATATATATATATATATATATATATATATATATATATATATATATATATATATATATATATATATATATATATATATATATATATATATATATATATATATATATATATATGATCTGAAAAGTCGCGTACCATTTCAAATATTCCCCAATTAAAGTTTGTTTTTTTGACCGAAACTAGTGTATAATATACTATGATTTTTGACTGAAACTTGCATTTAAAAAAGTTTCATAGAATCTAGTTTTATGATATCTTTTTTGCATGGACTTCCATCATATCCTTCCCTCTTAACATATATAAATGATCTGAAAAGTCTCGTATCATTTAAAATATTCCCCAATTAAATTTGATTTTTTTGACCGATACGAGTGTATTATATACTATGATTTTTGACAGGAACATGCATTTCGAAAAGTTTCATAGAATCTAATTTTCCGATGATTTTTTGCATGGACTTCCATCATAAACTTCCATCGTAAAATATATAAATGATATGTGAAGTTTCGTATCATTTCGATTAGGCCCGAATTTAAATTAATTTTTGACCGAAACTAATATAAACTAGTGTATAATATATTATGATTTTTTGAGCGAAACTTGCATTTCAAAAAGTTTCATAGAATCTTGTTTTCAGATGATTTTTTTTGCATGGACTTCCATCATAACCTTCCCTATTAACATATATATATGATCTGAAAAATCTCGTATCATTTCAAATAGTCCCCAATTAAATTTTATTTTTTTGACCGAAACTAGTGTATAATATACTATGATTTTTTATTGAAACTTGCATTTAAAAAAGTTTCATAGAATCTAGTTTTATGATGACTATTTTGCATGGACTTTTATCATAACCTTCCCTCTTAACCTATATAAATGATCTGAAAAGTCTCGTATCATTTAAAATAGTCTCTAATTAAATTTTATTTTTTTGACCGAAACTAGTGTATAATATACTATGATTTTTTACCGAAACTTGCATTTCGAAAAGTTTCATAGAATCTAATTTTCCGTTGATTTTTTGCATGGACTTCCATCATAACCTTTAATCGTAAAATATATAAATGATATGTGAAGTTTCACATCATTTCGAATAGTCCCGGATTTAATTTGATTTTTGACCGAAATTAGTATAAACTAGTGTATAATATATTATGTTTTTTGGCCGAAACTTGCAATTAGAAAGTTTCATAGAATCTAGATTTCAGATGATTTTTTTGCATGGACTTCCATCATAACCTTCCCTCTTAACATATATATATATATATATATATATGATCTGAAAAGTCTCGTACCATTTCAAATATTCCCCAATTAAATTTGATTTTTTTGACCGAAACTAGTGTATCATATACTATGATTTTTGACTGAAACTTGCATTTAAAAAAGTTTCATAGAATCTAGTTTTATGATATCTTTTTTGCATGGACTTCCATCATATCCATCCCTCTTAACATATATAAATGATCTGAAAAGTCTCGTATCATTTAAAATATTCCGCAATTAAATTTGATTTTTTTGACCGATACTAGTGTATTATATACTATGATTTTTCACCGAAACATGCATTTAGAAAAGTTTCATAGAATCTAATTTTCCGATGATTTTTTGCATGGACTTCCATCATAACCTTCCATCGTAAAATATATAAATGATATGTGAAGTTTCGTATCATTTCAAATAGTCCCAAATTTAATTTAAGTTTTGACCGAAACTAGTATAAACTAGTGTATAATATAATATGATTTTTTGAGCGAAACTTGCATTTCGAAAAGTTTCATAGAATCTAGTTTTCAGATGATTTTTTTTGCATGGACTTCCATCATAACCTTCCTTATTAACATATATATATGATCTGAAAAGTCTCGTATAATTTCAAATAGTCCCCAATTAAATTTGATTTTTGTGACCGAAACTAGTGTATAATATAATATGATTTGTGACTGAAACTTTCATTTCGAAAATTTTCATAGAATCTAATTTTTCGATGATTTTTTGCATGGACTTCCATTATAACCTTCCATCATAAAATATATAAATGATATGTGAAGTTTCGTATCATTTCGAATAGTCCCGAATTTAATTTGATCTGAAAAGTCCGTATCATTTCAAATAGTCCCCAATTAAATTTGATTTTTTGACCGAAACTAGTGTATAATATACTATGATTTTTGACTAAAACTTGCATTTAAAAAAGTTTCATAGAATCTAGTTTCATAGAATCTTTTTTGCATGGACTTCCATCATAACCTTCCCTCTTAACATATATAAATGATATGAAAAGTCTCGTATCATTTAAAATAGTCCCCAATTAAATTTGATTTTTTTTACCGAAACTAGTGTATAATATACTATGATTTTTGACGGATATTTTCATTTCGAAAAGTTTCATAGAATCTAATTTTCCGATGATTTTTTGCATGGACTTCCATCATAACCTTTAATAGTAAAAGATATAAACGATATGTGAAGTTTCGCATCATTTCGAATAGTCCCGAATTTAATTTGATTTTTGACCGAAACTAGTATAAACTAATGTATAATATATTATGTTTTTTGGCCGAAACATGCATTTAGAAAAGTTTCATTGAATCTAGTTTTCAGATGATTTTTTTGCATGGACTTCTATCATAACTTTCCCTCTTAACATATATATATATATATATATATATATATATATATATATATATATATATATATATATATATATATATATGATCTGAAAAGTCTCGTACAATTTCAAATATTCCCCAAATAAATTTGATTTATTAGACCGAAACTAGTGTATAATATACTATGATTTTTGACTGAAACTTGCATTTAAAAAAGTTTCATAGCATCTAGTTTTATGATATCTTTTTTGCATGGGCTTCCATCATATCCTTCCCACATAACATATATAAATGATCTGAAAAGTCTCGTATCATTTAAAATATTCACCAATTAAATTTGATTTTTTTGACTGATACTAGTGTATTGTATACTATGATTTTTGACCGAAACTTGCATTTCGAAAAGTTTTATAGAATCTAAATTTCCGATGATATTTTTCATGGACTTCCGTCATAACCTTCCATCGTAAAATATATAAATGATATGTGAAGTTTCGTATCATTTCGAATAGTCCCGAATTTAATTTAATTTTTGACCGAAACTAGTATAAACTAGTGTATAATATATTATGATTTTTTGAGCGAAACTTGCATTTCGAAAAGTTTCATAGAATCTAGTTTTCAGATGATTTTTTTTTCATGGACTTCCATCAAAACCTTCCCTATTAACATATATATATATATATATATATATATATATATATATATATATATATATATATATATATATATGATTTGAAAAGTCTCGTATCATTTCAAATAGTACCTAATTAAAATTTATTTTTTTGACCGAAACTAGTGTATAATATACTATGATTTTTTATTGAAACATGCATTTAAAAAAGTTTCATAGAATCTAGTTTTATGATGACTTTTTTGCATGGACTTTCATCATAACCTTCCCTCTTAACCTATATAAATGATCTGAAAAGACTCGTATCATTTAAAATAGTCCCCAATTAAATTTGATTTTTTTGACCGAAACTAGTGTATAATATACTATGATTTTATACCGAAACTTGCATTTCGAAAAGTTTCATAGAATCTAATTTTCCGATGATTTTTTGCATGGACTTCCATCATAACCTTTAATCGTAAAATATATAAATGATATGTGAAGTTTCGCATCATTTCGAATAGTCCCGAATTTAATTTGATTTTTGACCGAAACTAGTATAAACTAGTGTATAATATATTATGATTTTTTGTGCGAAACATGCATTTCGAAAAGTTTCATAGAATCTAGTTTTAAGAAGTTTTTTTGCATGGACTTCCATCATAAACTTCCCTCTTAACATATATATATTATTTGAAAAGTATCATATCATTTCAAATAGTCCCCAATTAAATTTGATTTTTTTGCCCAAAACTAGTGTATAATATACTATGAATTTTTATTGAAACTTACATTTCGAAAAGTTTCATAGAATCTAATTTTCCTATTCTTTTTTGCATGGACTTTTATCGTAACCTTCCCTCGTGAAATATATAAATGGTATGTGAAGTTTCGTATCATTTCAAACAGTCCCCGATTTAATTTGATTTTTGACCGAAACTAGTATAAACTAGTGTATATATTATAATTTTTTGGCCAAAAATTGCATTTCCAAAAATTTCATAGAATCTAGTTTTCAGATGATTTTTTTTGCATGAACTTCCATCATAACCTTCCCTCTTAACATATATATATGATCTGAAAAGTCTGAATCATTTCAAATAGTCCCCAATTAAATTTGATTTTATTGACTGAAACTAGTGTATAATATACTATGATTTTTGACTGAAACTTGCATTTAAAAAAGTTTCATAGAATCTAGTTTTATTATATCTTTTTTACATGGACTTCCATCATAACCTTCCCTCTTAACATATATAAATGATCTGAAAAGTCTCGTATCATTTAAAATAGTCCCCAATTATATTTAATTTTTTTGACCGAAACTAGTGTATAATATACTATGATTTTTGACGGATACTTTCATTTCGAAAAGTTTCATGGAATCTAATTTTCCGATGATTTTTTGCATGGATTCCATCATAACCTTCCATCATAAAATATATAAATGATATGTGAAGTTTCGTATCATTTCGAATAGTCCCGGATTTAATTGGATTTTTGACCGAAACTAGTATAAACTAATGTATAATATATTATGTTTTTTGGCCGAAACATGCATTTAGAAAAGTTTCATTGAATCTAGTTTTCAGATGATTTTTTTGCATGGACTTCTATCATAACTTTCCCTCTTAACATATATATATATATATATATATATATATATATATATATATATATATATATATATATATATATATATATATATATATATATATGATCTGAAAAGTCTCGTACAATTTCAAATATTCCCCAAATAAATTTGATTTATTAGACCGAAACTAGTGTATAATATACTATGATTTTTGACTGAAACTTGCATTTAAAAAAGTTTCATAGCATCTAGTTTTATGATATCTTTTTTGCATGGGCTTCCATCATATCCTTCCCACATAACATATATAAATGATCTGAAAAGTCTCGTATCATTTAAAATATTCACCAATTAAATTTGATTTTTTTGACTGATACTAGTGTATTGTATACTATGATTTTTGACCGAAACTTGCATTTCGAAAAGTTTTATAGAATCTAAATTTCCGATGATATTTTTCATGGACTTCCGTCATAACCTTCCATCGTAAAATATATAAATGATATGTGAAGTTTCGTATCATTTCGAATAGTCCCGAATTTAATTTAATTTTTGACCGAAACTAGTATAAACTAGTGTATAATATATTATGATTTTTTGAGCGAAACTTGCATTTCGAAAAGTTTCATAGAATCTAGTTTTCAGATGATTTTTTTTTCATGGACTTCCATCAAAACCTTCCCTATTAACATATATATATATATATATATATATATATATATATATATATATATATATATATATATATATATATGATTTGAAAAGTCTCGTATCATTTCAAATAGTACCTAATTAAAATTTATTTTTTTGACCGAAACTAGTGTATAATATACTATGATTTTTTATTGAAACATGCATTTAAAAAAGTTTCATAGAATCTAGTTTTATGATGACTTTTTTGCATGGACTTTCATCATAACCTTCCCTCTTAACCTATATAAATGATCTGAAAAGACTCGTATCATTTAAAATAGTCCCCAATTAAATTTGATTTTTTTGACCGAAACTAGTGTATAATATACTATGATTTTATACCGAAACTTGCATTTCGAAAAGTTTCATAGAATCTAATTTTCCGATGATTTTTTGCATGGACTTCCATCATAACCTTTAATCGTAAAATATATAAATGATATGTGAAGTTTCGCATCATTTCGAATAGTCCCGAATTTAATTTGATTTTTGACCGAAACTAGTATAAACTAGTGTATAATATATTATGATTTTTTGTGCGAAACATGCATTTCGAAAAGTTTCATAGAATCTAGTTTTAAGAAGTTTTTTTGCATGGACTTCCATCATAAACTTCCCTCTTAACATATATATATTATTTGAAAAGTATCATATCATTTCAAATAGTCCCCAATTAAATTTGATTTTTTTGCCCAAAACTAGTGTATAATATACTATGAATTTTTATTGAAACTTACATTTCGAAAAGTTTCATAGAATCTAATTTTCCTATTCTTTTTTGCATGGACTTTTATCGTAACCTTCCCTCGTGAAATATATAAATGGTATGTGAAGTTTCGTATCATTTCAAACAGTCCCCGATTTAATTTGATTTTTGACCGAAACTAGTATAAACTAGTGTATATATTATAATTTTTTGGCCAAAAATTGCATTTCCAAAAATTTCATAGAATCTAGTTTTCAGATGATTTTTTTTGCATGAACTTCCATCATAACCTTCCCTCTTAACATATATATATGATCTGAAAAGTCTGAATCATTTCAAATAGTCCCCAATTAAATTTGATTTTATTGACTGAAACTAGTGTATAATATACTATGATTTTTGACTGAAACTTGCATTTAAAAAAGTTTCATAGAATCTAGTTTTATTATATCTTTTTTACATGGACTTCCATCATAACCTTCCCTCTTAACATATATAAATGATCTGAAAAGTCTCGTATCATTTAAAATAGTCCCCAATTATATTTAATTTTTTTGACCGAAACTAGTGTATAATATACTATGATTTTTGACGGATACTTTCATTTCGAAAAGTTTCATGGAATCTAATTTTCCGATGATTTTTTGCATGGATTCCATCATAACCTTCCATCATAAAATATATAAATGATATGTGAAGTTTCGTATCATTTCGAATAGTCCCGGATTTAATTGGATTTTTGACCGAAACTAGTATAAACTAGTGTATAATATTTTATGATTTTTTGAGCGAAACTTGCATTTCGAAAAGTTTCATAGAATCTAGTTTTCAGATGATTTTTTTTAATGGACTTCCATTATAACCTTCCTTCTTAACATATATATATGATCTAAAAAGTCTCGTATCATTTCAAATAGTCCCCAATTAAATTTGATTTTTTTGACCGAAACTAGTGTATAATATACTATGATTTTTAACCGATTTTTATGATGATTTTTTGCATGGACTTCCATCAAAACCTTTTATCGTAAAATATGTAAATGATATGTGATGTTTCACATCATTTCGAATAGTCCCGGATTTAATTTGATTTTTGACCGAAACTAGTATAAACTAGCGTATAATATATTATGATTTTTTGGCCGAAACTTGCATTTAGAAAAGTTTCATAGAATCTAGTTTTCAGATCATTTTTTTTGCATGGACTTCCATCATAACCTTCCCTCTTAACATATATATGATCTGAAAAGTCTCGTATCATTTCAAATATTCCCCAATTAAATTTTAATCTTTTGACCGAAACTAGTGTATAATATACTATGATTTTTTTACTGAAAGTTGCATTTAAAAAAGTTTCATAGAATCTAGTTTTATTATATCTTTTTTGCATGGACTTCCATCATAACCTTCCCTCTTAACATATATAAATGATCTGAAAAGTCTCGTATCATTTAAAATAGTCCCTATTTGAATTTGATTTTTTTGACCGAAACTAGTGTATAATATATTATGATTTTTGTCCGAAACTTTCATTTCGAAAAGTTTCATAGAATCTAATTTTTCTATGATTTTTTGCATGGACTTCCATTATAACCTTCCATAATAAAATATATAAATGAAATGTGAAGTTTTGTATCATTTCGAATAGTACCAAATTTAATTTTATTTTTGACCGAAACTAGTATTAACTAGTGTATAATATATTATGATTTTTTGAGCGAAACATGCATTTCGAAAACTTTCATAGAATCTTGTTTTAAGATGATTTTTTGCATGGACTTCCATCATAACCTTCCCTCTTAACATATATAAATTATCTGAAAAGTCTTGAATCATTTAAAATAGTCCCCAATAAAATTTGATTTTTTTGACCGAAACTAGTGTATAATATACTATGATTTTTAACCGAAACTTGCATTTCGAAAAGTTTCATAGAATCTAATTTTCCGATGATTTTTTGCATGGACTTCCATCATAACCTTTTATCTTAAAATATATAAATGATATGTGACGTTTCGCATCATTTCGAATAGTCCCGGATTTAATTGGATTTTTGACCGAAACTAGTATAAACTAGTGTATAATATTTTATGATTTTTTGAGCGAAACTTGCATTTCGAAAAGTTTCATAGAATCTAGTTTTCAGATGATTTTTTTTAATGGACTTCCATTATAACCTTCCTTCTTAACATATATATATGATCTAAAAAGTCTCGTATCATTTCAAATAGTCCCCAATTAAATTTGATTTTTTTGAACGAAACTAGTGTATAATATACTATGATTTTTAACCGAAACTTTCTTTTCGAAAAGTTTCATAGAATCTAATATTTCGAAGATTTTTTGCATGGACTTCCATCATACCCTTCCATCATAAAATATATAAATGATATGTGAAGTTTCGTATTCATTTCGAATAGTCCCGAATTTAATTTGATTTTTGACCGAAACTAGTATAAACTAGTGTATAATATATTACGATTTTTTGAGCGAAACATGCATTTCGAAAAGTTTCATAGAATCTAGTTTTAAGATGATTTTTTGCATGGGCTTCCATCATAACCTTCCCTCTTAATATATATAAATGATCTGAAAAGTCTTGTATCATTTAAAATAGTCCCCAATAAAACTTGATTTTTTTGACCGAAACTAGTGTATAATATACTATGATTTTTAACCGAAACTTGCATTTCGAAAAGTTTCATAGAAACTAATTTTCCGATGATTTTTTGCATGAACTTCCATCATAAACTTCCCTCTTAACATATATATATGATCTGAAAAGTCTCGTATCATTTCAAATATTCCCCAATTAAATTTGATTTTTTTGACCGAAACTAGTGTATAATATACTATGATTTTTGACTGAAACTTGCATTTAAGAAAGTTTCATAGAATCTAGTTTTATTAAATCTTTTTTGCATGGACTTCCATCATAACCTTCCCTCTTAACAAATATAAATGATCTGAAAAGTCTCGTATCATTTAAAATAGTCCCCAACTAAATTTGATTTTTTTGACTGAAACTAGTGTATAATATATTATGATTTTTGACCGAAACTTTCTGTTCGAAAAGTTTCATCGAATCTAATTTTTCAAAGATTTTTTGCATGGACTTCCATCATAACCTTCCATCATAAAATATATAAATGATATGTGAAGTTTCGTATCATTTCGAATAGTCCCAAATTTAATTTGATTTTTGACCGAAACTAGTATAAACTAGTGTATAATATATTATGATTTTTTGAGCGAAACATGCATTTCGAAAAGTTTCATAGAATCTAGTTTTAAGATGATTTTTTGCATGGACTTCCATCATAACCTTCCCTCTTAATATATATAAATGATCTGAAAAGTCTTGTATCATTTAAAATAGTCCCCAATAAAACTTGATTTTTTTGACCGAAACTAGTGTATAATATACTATGATTTTTAACCGAAACATGCATTTCAAAAAGTTTCATAGAAACTAATTTTCCGATGATTTTTTGCATGGACTTCCATCATAACCTTTTATCGTAAAATATATAAATGATATGTGAGATTTCGCATCACTTCGAATAGTCTCGGATTTAATTTGATTTTTGACCGAAACTAGTATAAACTAGCGTATAATATATTATGATTTTTTTGGCCGAAACTTGCATTTAGAAAAGTTTCATAGAATCTAGTTTTCAGATGATTTTTTTGCATGGACTTCCATCATAAACTTCCCTCTTAACATATATATATGATCTGAAAAGTCTCGTATCATTTCAAATATTCCCCAATTAAATTTGATTTTTTTGACCGAAACTAGTGTATAATATACTATGATTTTTGACTGAAACTTGCATTTAAGAAAGTTTCATAGAATCTAGTTTTATTATATCTTTTTTGCATGGACTTCCATCATAACCTTCCCTCTTAACAAATATAAATGATCTGAAAAGTCTCGTATCATTTAAAATAGTCCCCAACTAAATTTGATTTTTTTGACTGAAACTAATGTATAATATATTATGATTTTTGACCGAAACTTTCTGTTCGAAAAGTTTCATCGAATCTAATTTTTCGAAGATTTTTTGCATGGACTTCCATCATAACCTTCCATCATAAAATATATAAATGATATGTGAAGTTTCGTATCATTTCGAATAGTCCCAAATTTAATTTGATTTTTGACCGAAACTAGTATAAACTAGTGTATAATATATTATGATTGTTTGAGCGAAACATGCATTTCGAAAAGTTTCATAGAATCTAGTTTTAAGATGATTTTTTGCATGGACATCCATCATAACCTTCCCTCTTAATATATATAAATGATCTGAAAAGTCTTGTATCATTTAAAATAGTCCCCAATAAAACTTGATTTTTTTGACCGAAACTAGTGTATAATATACTATGATTTTTAACCGAAACATGCATTTCGAAAAGTTTCATAGAAACTATTTTTCCGATGATTTTTTGCATGGACTTCCATCATAAACTTCCCTCTTAACATATATATATGATCTGAAAAGTCTCGTATCATTTCAAATATTCCCCAATTAAATTTGATTTTTTTGACCGAAACTAGTGTATAATATACTATGATTTTTTACTGAAACTTGCATTTAAGAAAGTTTCATAGAATCTAGTTTTATTATATCTTTTTTGCATTGACTTCCATCATAACCTTCCCTCTTAACAAATATAAATGATCTGAAAAGTCTCGTATCATTTAAAATAGTCACCAATTAAATTTTATTTTTTTGACCGAAACTTTCTGTTCGAAAAGTTTCATCGAATCTAATTTTTCGAAGATTTTTTGCATGGACTTCCATCATAACCTTCCATCATAAAATATATAAATAATATGTGAAGTTTCGTATCATTTCGAATAGTCCCAAATTTAATTTGATTTTTGACCGAAACTAGTATAAACTAGTGTATAATTATTATGATTGTTTGAGCGAAACATGCATTTCGAAAAGTTTCATAGAATCTAGTTTTAAGATGATTTTTTGCATGGACATCCATCATAACCTTCCCTCTTAATATATATAAATGATCTGAAAAGTCTTGTATCATTTAAAATAGTCCCCAATAAAACTTGATTTTTTTGACCGAAACTAGTGTATAATATACTATGATTTTTAACCGAAACATGCATTTCAAAAAGTTTCATAGAAACTAATTTTCCGATGATTTTTTGCATGGACTTCCATCATAACCTTTTATCGTAAAATATATAAATGATATGTGAGATTTCGCATCACTTCGAATAGTCTCGGATTTAATTTGATTTTTGACCGAAACTAGTATAAACTAGCGTATAATATATTATGATTTTTTTGGCCGAAACTTGCATTTAGAAAAGTTTCATAGAATCTAGTTTTCAGATGATTTTTTTGCATGGACTTCCATCATAAACTTCCCTCTTAACATATATATATGATCTGAAAAGTCTCGTATCATTTCAAATATTCCCCAATTAAATTTGATTTTTTTGACCGAAACTAGTGTATAATATACTATGATTTTTGACTGAAACTTGCATTTAAGAAAGTTTCATAGAATCTAGTTTTATTATATCTTTTTTGCATGGACTTCCATCATAACCTTCCCTCTTAACAAATATAAATGATCTGAAAAGTCTCGTATCATTTAAAATAGTCCCCAACTAAATTTGATTTTTTTGACTGAAACTAATGTATAATATATTATGATTTTTGACCGAAACTTTCTGTTCGAAAAGTTTCATCGAATCTAATTTTTCGAAGATTTTTTGCATGGACTTCCATCATAACCTTCCATCATAAAATATATAAATGATATGTGAAGTTTCGTATCATTTCGAATAGTCCCAAATTTAATTTGATTTTTGACCGAAACTAGTATAAACTAGTGTATAATATATTATGATTGTTTGAGCGAAACATGCATTTCGAAAAGTTTCATAGAATCTAGTTTTAAGATGATTTTTTGCATGGACATCCATCATAACCTTCCCTCTTAATATATATAAATGATCTGAAAAGTCTTGTATCATTTAAAATAGTCCCCAATAAAACTTGATTTTTTTGACCGAAACTAGTGTATAATATACTATGATTTTTAACCGAAACATGCATTTCGAAAAGTTTCATAGAAACTATTTTTCCGATGATTTTTTGCATGGACTTCCATCATAAACTTCCCTCTTAACATATATATATGATCTGAAAAGTCTCGTATCATTTCAAATATTCCCCAATTAAATTTGATTTTTTTGACCGAAACTAGTGTATAATATACTATGATTTTTTACTGAAACTTGCATTTAAGAAAGTTTCATAGAATCTAGTTTTATTATATCTTTTTTGCATTGACTTCCATCATAACCTTCCCTCTTAACAAATATAAATGATCTGAAAAGTCTCGTATCATTTAAAATAGTCACCAATTAAATTTTATTTTTTTGACCGAAACTTTCTGTTCGAAAAGTTTCATCGAATCTAATTTTTCGAAGATTTTTTGCATGGACTTCCATCATAACCTTCCATCATAAAATATATAAATAATATGTGAAGTTTCGTATCATTTCGAATAGTCCCAAATTTAATTTGATTTTTGACCGAAACTAGTATAAACTAGTGTATAATATATTATGATTGTTTGAGCGAAACATGCATTTCGAAAAGTTTCATAGAATCTAGTTTTAAGATGATTTTTTGCATGGACATCCATCATAACCTTCCCTCTTAATATATATAAATGATCTGAAAAGTCTTGTATCATTTAAAATAGTCCCCAATAAAACTTGATTTTTTTGACCGAAACTAGTGTATAATATACTATGATTTTTAACCGAAACTTGCATTTCGAAAAGTTTCATAGAAACTAATTTTCCGATGATTTTTTGCATGGACTTCCATCATAAACTTTTATCGTAAAATATATAAATGATATGTGACATTTCGCATCATTTCGAATAGTCTCGGATTTAATTTTATTTTTGACCGAAACTAGTATAAACTAGCGTATAATATATTATGATTTTTTGGCCGAAACTTGCATTTAGAAAAGTTTCATAGAATCTAGTTTTCAGATGATTTTTTTGCATGGACTTCCATCATAAACTTCCCTCTTAACATATATATATGATCTGAAAAGTCTCGTATCATTTCAAATATTCCCCAATTAAATTTGATTTTTTTGACCGAAACTAGTGTATAATATACTATGATTTTTTACTGAAACTTGCATTTAAGAAAGTTTCATAGAATCTAGTTTTATTATATCTTTTTTGCATGGACTTCCATCATAACCTTCCCTCTTAACAAATATAAATGATCTGAAAAGTCTCGTATCATTTAAAATAGTCCCCAATTAAATTTGATTTTTTTGACCGAAACTAGTGTATAATATATTATGATTTTTGACCGAAACTTTCTGTTCGAAAAGTTTCATCGAATCTAATTTTTCGAAGATTTTTTGCATGGACTTCCATCATAACCTTCCATCATAAAATATATCAATGATATGTGAAGTTTCGTATCATTTCGAATAGTCCCAAATTTAATTTGATTTTTGACCGAAACTAGTATAAACTAGTGTATAATATATTATGATTGTTTGAGCGAAACATGCATTTCGAAAAGTTTCATAGAATCTAGTTTTAAGATGATTTTTTGCATGGACATCCATCATAACCTTCCCTCTTAATATATATAAATGATCTGAAAAGTCTTGTATCATTTAAAATAGTCCCCAATAAAACTTGATTTTTTTGACCGAAACTAGTGTATAATATACTATGATTTTTAACCGAAACTTGCATTTCGAAAAGTTTCATAGAAACTAATTTTCCGATGATTTTTTGCATGGACTTCCATCATAAACTTCCCTCTTAACATATATATATGATCTGAAAAGTCTCGTATCATTTCAAATATTCCCCAATTAAATTTGATTTTTTTGACCGAAACTAGTGTATAATATACTATGATTTTTTACTGAAACTTGCATTTAAGAAAGTTTCATAGAATCTAGTTTTATTATATCTTTTTTGCATGGACTTCCATCATAACCATCCCTCTTAACAAATATAAATGATCTGAAAAGTCTCGTATCATTTAAAATAGTCACCAATTAAATTTTATTTTTTTGACCGAAACTAGTGTATAATATATTATGATTTTTGACCGAAACTTTTTGTTCGAAAAGTTTCATCGAATCTAATTTTTCGAAGATTTTTTGCATGGACTTCCATCATAACCTTCCATCATAAAATATATAAATGATATGTGAAGTTTCGTATCATTTCGAATAGTCCCAAATTTAATTTGATTTTTGACCGAAACTAGTATAAACTAGTGTATAATATATTATGATTGTTTGAGCGAAACATGCATTTCGAATAGTTTCATAGAATCTAGTTTTAAGATGATTTTTTGCATGGACATCCATCATAACCTTCCCTCTTAATATATATAAATGATCTGAAAAGTCTTGTATCATTTAAAATAGTCCCCAATAAATCTTGATTTTTTTAACCGAAACTATTGTATAATATACTATGATTTTTAACCGAAACTTGCATTTCAAAAAGTTTCATAGAAACTAATTTTCCGATGATTTTTTGCATGGACTTCCATCATAAACTTTTATCGTAAAATATATAAATGATATGTGACATTTCGCATCATTTCGAATAGTCTCGGATTTAATTTTATTTTTGACCGAAACTAGTATAAACTAGCGTATAATATATTATGATTTTTTGGCCGAAACTTGCATTTAGAAAAGTTTCATAGAATCTAGTTTTCAGATGATTTTTTTGCATGGACTTCCATCATAAACTTCCCTCTTAACATATATATATGATCTGAAAAGTCTCGTATCATTTCAAATATTCCCCAATTAAATTTGATTTTTTTGACCGAAACTAGTGTATAATATACTATGATTTTTTACTGAAACTTGCATTTAAGAAAGTTTCATAGAATCTAGTTTTATTATATCTTTTTTGCATGGACTTACATCATAACCTTCCCTCTTAACAAATATAAATGATCTGAAAAGTCTCGTATCATTTAAAATAGTCCCCAATTAAATTTGATTTTTTTGACCGAAACTTGTGTATAATATATTATGATTTTTGACCGAAACTTTCTGTTCGAAAAGTTTCATCGAATCTAATTTTTCGAAGATTTTTTGCATGGACTTCCATCATAACCTTCCATCATAAAATATATAAATGATATGTGAAGTTTCGTATCATTTCGAATAGTCCCAAATTTAATTTGATTTTTGACCGAAACTAGTATAAACTAGTGTATAATATATTATGATTTTTTGAGCGAAACGTGCATTTCGAAAAGTTTCATAGAATATAGTTTTAAGATGATTTTTTGCATGGACTTCCATCATAACCTTCCCTCTTAACATATATATATATATATATATATATATATATATATATATATATATATATATATATATATATATATATATATATATATATATATATATATATATATATATATATATGATTTGAAAAGTATCATATCATTTCAAATAGTCCCCAATTAAATTTCATTTTTTTTACCAAAACTACTGTATAATATATGATTTTTTATTGAAATTTGCATTTTGAAAAGTTTCATAGAATCTAATTTTCCTATTCTTTTTTGCATGGACTTTTACTATAACCTTCCCTCGTGAAATAAATAATTGGTATGTGAAGTTTCCTATCATTTCAAACAGTCCCCGATTTAATTTGATTTTTGAACGAAACTAGTATAAACTAGTGTATATATTATGATTTTTTTGCCGAAACTTGCATTTTCAAAAATTTCATAGAATCTAGTTTTCTGATGATTTTTTTTGCATGAACGTCCATCATAACCTTACCTCTTAACATATATAAATGATCTGAAAAGTCTGTATCATTTAAAATTGTCCCCAATTAAATTTGATTTTTTGACCGAAACTAGTGTATAATAAACTACGATTTTTGACTGAAACTTACATCTAAAAAAGTTTCATAATATCTAGTTTTATTATATCTTTTTTGCATGGACTTTCATCATAAACTTCCCTCTTAACCTATATAAATGATCTGAAAAATCTCGTATCATTTAAAATAGTCCCCAATTAAATTTGATTTTTTTGACCGTAACTAGTGTATAATCTATTATGATTTTTGACCGAAACTTTTATTTCGAAAAGTTTCATAGAATCTAATTTTCGATGATTTTTTGCATGGACTTCCATCATAACCTTCCATCGTAAAATATATAAAAGATATGTGAAGTTTCGTATCATTTCGAATAGTCCCGGATTTAATTTGATTTTTGACCGAAACTAGTATAAACTAGCGTATAATATATTATGATTTTTTGGCCGAAACTTGCATTTAGAAAAGTTTCATAGAATCTAGTTTTCAGATCATTTTTTTTTGCATGGACTTCCATCATAACCTTCCCTCTTAACATATATATGATCTGAAAAGTCTCGTATCATTTCAAATATTCCCCAATTAAATTTTAATTTTTTGACCGAAACTAGTGTATAATATACTATGATTTTTTACTGATAGTTGCATTTAAAAAAGTTTCATAGAATCTAGTTTTATTATATCTTTTTTGCATGGACTTCCATCATAACCTTCCCTCTTAACATATATAAATGATCTGAAAAGTCTCGTATCATTTAAAATAGTCCCCAATTGAATTTGATTTTTTTGACCGAAACTAGTGTATAATATACTATGATTTTTAACCGAAACTTGCATTTCGAAAAGTTTCATAGAATCTAATTTTCCGATGATTTTTTGCATGGACTTCCATCATAACCTTTTATCTTAAAATATATAAATGATATGTGACGTTTCGCATCATTTCGAATAGTCCCGGATTTAATTGGATTTTTGACCGAAACTAGTATAAACTAGTGTATAATATTTTATGATTTTTTGAGCGAAACTTGCATTTCGAAAAGTTTCATAGAATCTAGTTTTCAGATGATTTTTTTTAATGGACTTCCATTATAACCTTCCTTCTTAACATATATATATGATCTAAAAAGTCTCGTATCATTTCAAATAGTCCCCAATTAATTTGATTTTTTTGAACGAAACTAGTGTATAATATACTATGATTTTTAACCGAAACTTTCTTTTCGAAAAGTTTCATAGAATCTAATATTTCGAAGATTTTTTGCATGGACTTCCATCATACCCTTCCATCATAAAATATATAAATGATATGTGAAGTTTCGTATTCATTTCGAATAGTCCCGAATTTAATTTGATTTTTGACCGAAACTAGTATAAACTAGTGTATAATATATTACGATTTTTTGAGCGAAACATGCATTTCGAAAAGTTTCATAGAATCTAGTTTTAAGATGATTTTTTGCATGGGCTTCCATCATAACCTTCCCTCTTAATATATATAAATGATCTGAAAAGTCTTGTATCATTTAAAATAGTCCCCAATAAAACTTGATTTTTTTGACCGAAACTAGTGTATAATATACTATGATTTTTAACCGAAACTTGCATTTCGAAAAGTTTCATAGAAACTAATTTTCCGATGATTTTTTGCATGAACTTCCATCATAAACTTCCCTCTTAACATATATATATGATCTGAAAAGTCTCGTATCATTTCAAATATTCCCCAATTAAATTTGATTTTTTTGACCGAAACTAGTGTATAATATACTATGATTTTTGACTGAAACTTGCATTTAAGAAAGTTTCATAGAATCTAGTTTTATTAAATCTTTTTTGCATGGACTTCCATCATAACCTTCCCTCTTAACAAATATAAATGATCTGAAAAGTCTTGTATCATTTAAAATAGTCCCCAATAAAACTTGATTTTTTTGACCGAAACTAGTGTATAATATACTATGATTTTTAACCGAAACATGCATTTCAAAAAGTTTCATAGAAACTAATTTTTCGATGATTTTTTGCATGGACTTCCATCATAACCTTTTATCGTAAAATATATAAATGATATGTGACGTTTCGCATCATTTCGAATAGTCTCGGATTTAATTTGATTTTTGACCGAAACTAGTATAAACTAGCGTATAATATATTATGATTTTTTTGGCCGAAACTTGCATTTAGAAAAGTTTCATAGAATCTAGTTTTCAGATGATTTTTTTGCATGGACTTCCATCATAAACTTCCCTCTTAACATATATATATGATCTGAAAAGTCTCGTATCATTTCAAATATTCCCCAATTAAATTTGATTTTTTTGACCGAAACTAGTGTATAATATACTATGATTTTTGACTGAAACTTGCATTTAAGAAAGTTTCATAGAATCTAGTTTTATTATATCTTTTTTGCATGGACTTCCATCATAACCTTCCCTCTTAAAAAATATAAATGATCTGAAAAGTCTCGTATCATTTAAAATAGTCCCCAACTAAATTTGATTTTTTTGACTGAAACTAGTGTATAATATATTATGATTTTTGACCGAAACTTTCTGTTCGAAAAGTTTCATCGAATCTAATTTTTCAAAGATTTTTTGCATGGACTTCCATCATAACCTTCCATCATAAAATATATAAATGATATGTGAAGTTTCGTATCATTTCGAATAGTCCCAAATTTAATTTGATTTTTGACCGAAACTAGTATAAACTAGTGTATAATATATTATGATTTTTTGAGCGAAACATGCATTTCGAAAAGTTTCATAGAATCTAGTTTTATGATGATTTTTTGCATGGACTTCCATCATAACCTTCCCTCTTAATATATATAAATGATCTGAAAAGTCTTGTATCATTTAAAATAGTCCCCAATAAAACTTGATTTTTTTGACCGAAACTAGTGTATAATATACTATGATTTTTAACCGAAACATGCATTTCAAAAAGTTTCATAGAAACTAATTTTCCGATGATTTTTTGCATGGACTTCCATCATAACCTTTTATCGTAAAATATATAAATGATATGTGAGATTTCGCATCACTTCGAATAGTCTCGGATTTAATTTGATTTTTGACCGAAACTAGTATAAACTAGCGTATAATATATTATGATTTTTTTGGCCGAAACTTGCATTTAGAAAAGTTTCATAGAATCTAGTTTTCAGATGATTTTTTTGCATGGACTTCCATCATAAACTTCCCTCTTAACATATATATATGATCTGAAAAGTCTCGTATCATTTCAAATATTCCCCAATTAAATTTGATTTTTTTGACCGAAACTAGTGTATAATATACTATGATTTTTGACTGAAACTTGCATTTAAGAAAGTTTCATAGAATCTAGTTTTATTATATCTTTTTTGCATGGACTTCCATCATAACCTTCCCTCTTAACAAATATAAATGATCTGAAAAGTCTCGTATCATTTAAAATAGTCCCCAACTAAATTTGATTTTTTTGACTGAAACTAATGTATAATATATTATGATTTTTGACCGAAACTTTCTGTTCGAAAAGTTTCATCGAATCTAATTTTTCGAAGATTTTTTGCATGGACTTCCATCATAACCTTCCATCATAAAATATATAAATGATATGTGAAGTTTCGTATCATTTCGAATAGTCCCAAATTTAATTTGATTTTTGACCGAAACTAGTATAAACTAGTGTATAATATATTATGATTGTTTGAGCGAAACATGCATTTCGAAAAGTTTCATAGAATCTAGTTTTAAGATGATTTTTTGCATGGACATCCATCATAACCTTCCCTCTTAATATATATAAATGATCTGAAAAGTCTTGTATCATTTAAAATAGTCCCCAATAAAACTTGATTTTTTTGACCGAAACTAGTGTATAATATACTATGATTTTTAACCGAAACATGCATTTCGAAAAGTTTCATAGAAACTATTTTTCCGATGATTTTTTGCATGGACTTCCATCATAAACTTCCCTCTTAACATATATATATGATCTGAAAAGTCTCGTATCATTTCAAATATTCCCCAATTAAATTTGATTTTTTTGACCGAAACTAGTGTATAATATACTATGATTTTTTACTGAAACTTGCATTTAAGAAAGTTTCATAGAATCTAGTTTTATTATATCTTTTTTGCATTGACTTCCATCATAACCTTCCCTCTTAACAAATATAAATGATCTGAAAAGTCTCGTATCATTTAAAATAGTCACCAATTAAATTTTATTTTTTTGACCGAAACTTTCTGTTCGAAAAGTTTCATCGAATCTAATTTTTCGAAGATTTTTTGCATGGACTTCCATCATAACCTTCCATCATAAAATATATAAATAATATGTGAAGTTTCGTATCATTTCGAATAGTCCCAAATTTAATTTGATTTTTGACCGAAACTAGTATAAACTAGTGTATAATATATTATGATTGTTTGAGCGAAACATGCATTTCGAAAAGTTTCATAGAATCTAGTTTTAAGATGATTTTTTGCATGGACATCCATCATAACCTTCCCTCTTAATATATATAAATGATCTGAAAAGTCTTGTATCATTTAAAATAGTCCCCAATAAAACTTGATTTTTTTGACCGAAACTAGTGTATAATATACTATGATTTTTAACCGAAACTTGCATTTCGAAAAGTTTCATAGAAACTAATTTTCCGATGATTTTTTGCATGGACTTCCATCATAAACTTTTATCGTAAAATATATAAATGATATGTGACATTTCGCATCATTTCGAATAGTCTCGGATTTAATTTTATTTTTGACCGAAACTAGTATAAACTAGCGTATAATATATTATGATTTTTTGGCCGAAACTTGCATTTAGAAAAGTTTCATAGAATCTAGTTTTCAGATGATTTTTTTGCATGGACTTCCATCATAAACTTCCCTCTTAACATATATATATGATCTGAAAAGTCTCGTATCATTTCAAATATTCCCCAATTAAATTTGATTTTTTTGACCGAAACTAGTGTATAATATACTATGATTTTTTACTGAAACTTGCATTTAAGAAAGTTTCATAGAATCTAGTTTTATTATATCTTTTTTGCATGGACTTCCATCATAACCTTCCCTCTTAACAAATATAAATGATCTGAAAAGTCTCGTATCATTTAAAATAGTCCCCAATTAAATTTGATTTTTTTGACCGAAACTAGTGTATAATATATTATGATTTTTGACCGAAACTTTCTGTTCGAAAAGTTTCATCGAATCTAATTTTTTGAAGATTTTTTGCATGGACTTCCATCATAACCTTCCATCATAAAATATATCAATGATATGTGAAGTTTCGTATCATTTCGAATAGTCCCAAATTTAATTTGATTTTTGACCGAAACTAGTATAAACTAGTGTATAATATATTATGATTGTTTGAGCGAAACATGCATTTCGAAAAGTTTCATAGAATCTAGTTTTAAGATGATTTTTTGCATGGACATCCATCATAACCTTCCCTCTTAATATATATAAATGATCTGAAAAGTCTTGTATCATTTAAAATAGTCCCCAATAAAACTTGATTTTTTTGACCGAAACTAGTGTATAATATACTATGATTTTTAACCGAAACTTGCATTTCGAAAAGTTTCATAGAAACTAATTTTCCGATGATTTTTTGCATGGACTTCCATCATAAACTTCCCTCTTAACATATATATATGATCTGAAAAGTCTCGTATCATTTCAAATATTCCCCAATTAAATTTGATTTTTTTGACCGAAACTAGTGTATAATATACTATGATTTTTTACTGAAACTTGCATTTAAGAAAGTTTCATAGAATCTAGTTTTATTATATCTTTTTTGCATGGACTTCCATCATAACCATCCCTCTTAACAAATATAAATGATCTGAAAAGTCTCGTATCATTTAAAATAGTCACCAATTAAATTTTATTTTTTTGACCGAAACTAGTGTATAATATATTATGATTTTTGACCGAAACTTTTTGTTCGAAAAGTTTCATCGAATCTAATTTTTCGAAGATTTTTTGCATGGACTTCCATCATAACCTTCCATCATAAAATATATAAATGATATGTGAAGTTTCGTATCATTTCGAATAGTCCCAAATTTAATTTGATTTTTGACCGAAACTAGTATAAACTAGTGTATAATATATTATGATTGTTTGAGCGAAACATGCATTTCGAATAGTTTCATAGAATCTAGTTTTAAGATGATTTTTTGCATGGACATCCATCATAACCTTCCCTCTTAATATATATAAATGATCTGAAAAGTCTTGTATCATTTAAAATAGTCCCCAATAAATCTTGATTTTTTTAACCGAAACTATTGTATAATATACTATGATTTTTAACCGAAACTTGCATTTCAAAAAGTTTCATAGAAACTAATTTTCCGATGATTTTTTGCATGGACTTCCATCATAAACTTTTATCGTAAAATATATAAATGATATGTGACATTTCGCATCATTTCGAATAGTCTCGGATTTAATTTTATTTTTGACCGAAACTAGTATAAACTAGCGTATAATATATTATGATTTTTTGGCCGAAACTTGCATTTAGAAAAGTTTCATAGAATCTAGTTTTCAGATGATTTTTTTGCATGGACTTCCATCATAAACTTCCCTCTTAACATATATATATGATCTGAAAAGTCTCGTATCATTTCAAATATTCCCCAATTAAATTTGATTTTTTTGACCGAAACTAGTGTATAATATACTATGATTTTTTACTGAAACTTGCATTTAAGAAAGTTTCATAGAATCTAGTTTTATTATATCTTTTTTGCATGGACTTACATCATAACCTTCCCTCTTAACAAATATAAATGATCTGAAAAGTCTCGTATCATTTAAAATAGTCCCCAATTAAATTTGATTTTTTTGACCGAAACTTGTGTATAATATATTATGATTTTTGACCGAAACTTTCTGTTCGAAAAGTTTCATCGAATCTAATTTTTCGAAGATTTTTTGCATGGACTTCCATCATAACCTTCCATCATAAAATATATAAATGATATGTGAAGTTTCGTATCATTTCGAATAGTCCCAAATTTAATTTGATTTTTGACCGAAACTAGTATAAACTAGTGTATAATATATTATGATTTTTTGAGCGAAACGTGCATTTCGAAAAGTTTCATAGAATATAGTTTTAAGATGATTTTTTGCATGGACTTCCATCATAACCTTCCCTCTTAACATATATATATATATATATATATATATATATATATATATATATATATATATATATATATATATATATATATATATATATATGATTTGAAAAGTATCATATCATTTCAAATAGTCCCCAATTAAATTTCATTTTTTTTACCAAAACTACTGTATAATATATGATTTTTTATTGAAATTTGCATTTTGAAAAGTTTCATAGAATCTAATTTTCCTATTCTTTTTTGCATGGACTTTTACTATAACCTTCCCTCGTGAAATAAATAATTGGTATGTGAAGTTTCCTATCATTTCAAACAGTCCCCGATTTAATTTGATTTTTGAACGAAACTAGTATAAACTAGTGTATATATTATGATTTTTTTGCCGAAACTTGCATTTTCAAAAATTTCATAGAATCTAGTTTTCTGATGATTTTTTTTGCATGAACGTCCATCATAACCTTACCTCTTAACATATATAAATGATCTGAAAAGTCTGTATCATTTAAAATTGTCCCCAATTAAATTTGATTTTTTGACCGAAACTAGTGTATAATAAACTACGATTTTTGACTGAAACTTACATCTAAAAAAGTTTCATAATATCTAGTTTTATTATATCTTTTTTGCATGGACTTTCATCATAAACTTCCCTCTTAACCTATATAAATGATCTGAAAAATCTCGTATCATTTAAAATAGTCCCCAATTAAATTTGAATTTTTTGACCGTAACTAGTGTATAATCTATTATGATTTTTGACCGAAACTTTTATTTCGAAAAGTTTCATAGAATCTAATTTTCGATGATTTTTTGCATGGACTTCCATCATAACCTTCCATCGTAAAATATATAAAAGATATGTGAAGTTTCGTATCATTTCGAATAGTCCCGGATTTAATTTGATTTTTGACCGAAACTAGTATAAACTAGCGTATAATATATTATGATTTTTTGGCCGAAACTTGCATTTAGAAAAGTTTCATAGAATCTAGTTTTCAGATCATTTTTTTTTGCATGGACTTCCATCATAACCTTCCCTCTTAACATATATATGATCTGAAAAGTCTCGTATCATTTCAAATATTCCCCAATTAAATTTTAATTTTTTGACCGAAACTAGTGTATAATATACTATGATTTTTTACTGATAGTTGCATTTAAAAAAGTTTCATAGAATCTAGTTTTATTATATCTTTTTTGCATGGACTTCCATCATAACCTTCCCTCTTAACATATATAAATGATCTGAAAAGTCTCGTATCATTTAAAATAGTCCCCAATTGAATTTGATTTTTTTGACCGAAACTAGTGTATAATATATTATGATTTTTGACCGAAACTTTCATTTCGAAAAGTTTCATAGAATCTAATTTTTCTATGATTTTTTACATGGACTTCCATTATAACCTTCCATCATAAAATATATAAATGAAATGTGAAGTTTCGTATCATTTTGAATAGTCCAAAATTTAATTTGATTTTTGACCGAAACTAGTATTAACTAGTGTATAATATATTATGATTTTTTGAGCGAAACATGCATTTCGTAACTTTCATAGAATCTTGTTTTAAGATAATTTTTTGCATGGACTTCCATCATAACCTTCCCTCTTAACATATATAAATGATCTGAAAAGTCTTGAATCATTTAAAATAGTCCCCAATAAAATTTGATTTTTTTGACCGAAACTAGTGTATAATATACTATGATTTTTAACCGAAACTTGCATTTCGAAAAGTTTCATAGAATCTAATTTTCCGATGATTTTTTGCATGGACTTCCATCATAACCTTTTATCGTAAAATATATAAATGATATGTGACGTTTCGCATCATTTCGAATAGTCTCGGATTTAATTTGATTTTTGACCGAAACTAGTATAAACTAGCGTATAATATATTATGATTTTTTGGCCGAAACTTGCATTTAGAAAAGTTTCATAGAATCTAGTTTTCAGATGATTTTTTTGCATGGACTTCCATCATAACCTTCCCTTTCAACATATATATATGATCTGAAAAGTCTCATATCATTTCAAATATTCCCCAATTAAATTTGATTTTTTTGATCGAAACTAGTGTATAATATACTATGATTTTTGACTGAAACTTGCATTTAAGAAAGTTTCATAGAATCTAGTTTTATTATATCTTTTTTGCATGGACTTCCATCATAACCTTCCCTCTTAAAAAATATAAATGATCTGAAAAGTCTCATATCATTTAAAATAGTCCCCAATTAAATTTGATTTTTTTGACCGAAACTAGTGTATAATATATTATGATTTTTGACCGAAACTTTCATTTCGAAAAGTTTCATAGAATCTAATTTTTCGAAGATTTTTTGCATGGACTTCCATCATAACCTTCCATCATAAAATATATAAATGATATGTGAAGTTTCGTATCATTTCGAATTGTCCCGAATTTAATTTGATTTATGACCGAAACTAGTACTCCCTCCGTTTCTTTTTAAGTGTCGTTTTAGCATAAAGCTCTCCAACCAAGATAAATGAATTGTTATAATTTTTTTCCCATTGTACCCTCATTTTAATCCACCATATACTTTCTCTTTCTAAATAAAATTCATTAATATAAGTACTCATTAAATTATTTACTTCAAATAACTAATTCCATAATTTTCTCCACATAACTTTCTCTCTCTTCCGTTGCATTTTTCAACTACTCCTAAATTTTTGGAATTAATATTGCTTGCTATAGGAATACGTACTGCTTGCATTTTCATTAATGGCTAAAGGAAAACTTATTGCTTATTGTTTCAATGAATGGCTAAAGGAAAAAATATTCCCTCCAATTATTTTAATAAAAACTTAAGTTTCCCACCGAAAAATTAAAACCAGTAGTACATATAGGATGGTTTCATATTATAAGTTCAAAATATTTACAACTCAAAAAATATGGATTTAGATAGTGATACAGAAACATCATTAACAAACCAACATATATTTGAGTTATATGAGTTTGATGAAGATAACTTAGAAGAGGAGTTTGAAGCAACCAATAATATTGATGAGTCCTGTGAAGATAACTTACAAGAGGAGGTTGAAACAAACAATGACACAGGTATATTTTTTAATTTCATGTGTGTTTGGTTACTTTTAATTCCTATAATTTATCTCATGTTTTTATCTCATGTTTTTATGTAAAATAATGGTGGAATCATATTGTGACGTAATTCAAATCTAAGTTTTGCTTGTTTCTAGTAATCGTTTTGTTTTTTTAAAAATTTACAGTGTATGTTGCAGAAAATGTTGAAGCAGAACCTAGAGAAGAAAAGAGATTAAGAATCTTAAGCAATGAAGAACGCATGTATATTTATCATGAGCTACTACAAAAAAGCGTTGATGGAAAATTACGTAAAGGAGCTACAAATGAGGTGGCTTCATCAAATTCGGTTCCTCTAAGAACTGTTCAACGTATTTGGAAAAGAGCAAAAGAAAGTGAAACACGTGATGTCTCTCATAGGAAGACAAAAAATTGTGGACGTAAGAGAATTTCAATTGATGAGAATCAAATTCGTGAACTTCCTTTCAGTCAAAGAACAAACATTCGATCTTTAGCTTTTGCGTTGAAAACCAATCCAACATCGGTGTTCAGGCTTATAAAATCAGGGGCTATACGGCGTAATTCAAATGCCATAAAACCACTGTTGAAAGAAGAAAACAAAATATCTAGGCTGGAATTTTGTTTATCAATGCTTGAAGGTACACCACATGATCCAATGTTTAAGAGCATGCACAATATTATTCATATTGATGAAAAATGGTTTTATATGACTAAAAAATCCGAGAAGTATTATTTGCTCTCAGATGAAGATGAGCCATATCGGACATGTAAGAGCAAAAATTTCATTGCCAAAGTTATGTTCTTAGTTGCTCAAACTCGACCACGATTTGACTCAGAAGAAAATGAAACTTTTTCGGGTAAAATTGGTGTTTTTCCGTTTGTTACCCATGAACCGGCTATAAGGTCAAGTATTAACAGAGTTGCGGGAACAATGGTAACAAAAGCAATAACTTCGGTAAAGAGAGATGTGGTAAGATCATTCCTTATTGACAAAGTTCTACCCGCTATAAGAGAAAAATGGCCTAGAGATGAATTTGAGTCAACAATATTTATCCAACAGGATAACGCAAGGACGCATATAAACCATGATGATCCTTTATTCCGTGAAGCTGCCACCAAGGATGGGTTTGATATTCGTTTAATGTGTCAGCCTGCAAACTCTCCAGATTTGAATATCTTAGACCTTGGTTTTTTCTCGGCTATACAATCATTGCAATACAAGGAAGCACCGAAAACTATTGATGAACTTATCAGTGCAGTGGTGAAGTCATTTGAAAATTTTCCTTCAATTAAGTCCAATCGTATATTTGTATCATTGCAACTATGCATGATAGAGATCATGAAAGAGAAAGGTTCCAATAAATATAAAATTCCTCATGTAAATAAGGAAAGGCTTGAAAGAGTAGGACAACTACCAATTCAAATTAAGTGTGATCCAATATTAGTACAAGAAGTCAAAAATTACTTAAACATGGAGTAATACTTATTGTAATTGGGATGTAGTCACATTTGAAAATTTCAAATAGAGTTTTTTTTTTAAATTCCTAAACTTTAGCCATAAAAAAATAATGCTCCTGCACGTAAGAAGTTAAGTTCCAAAACTTTCGCAAATATAGGAATTCAATAAAAAAAAATACAATAAGAATGAACGTAAGAAATGCAGTTCCTAAATTGTAGCAATAAAAAAAGCAATAACAAGGAATTATTCTCCATACTTATTAAATAAAAAAAACAATAACAATGACTTCTTAAATAACAACTCCTATACCTTATGCACTTAAGCCAAATCTAAAATAGATACTCCATACTTAGTTCACAAATATTTTTCAATAAAATTTTGGAAGAAGTTTTTTTATCATCTTTTTTATCACAGGTCGAAACTCAACATGGTGGGAAGATTCTTTTCTGTTTTCTTCTTCTTCTTCTTATTCAGGAAATTTGTTCAAATCAAATTCATAATCTGCCTCTTCATTTAAATCAAAATCCAATACAACTCTTGATAATACTTCATCTTCGTTGTCATCTTGTTCTTGTATCTTGTCAAAAGAGTCTTCCACTATTTCTCCTTCTTCTTGCTCCAATGAGTCTTCCACTCTTTCTTTTTTTTGAACATCCATGGAGTCTTTTGTTGTTTCCACCAGAGCTTTTTTGTTTTGCACTTGATAATTTAAACAATGCTACTGATCCTTTTTATAGAATTTTAAGTCTTCAATTGGTAAATTTGTTCCTTTGACAAAATTTAATGCTAATACATTTTTCTATGTAACATTGGAAGCTATCATTTGAATTTAATTTTTATTGACCATCCAATACTTTGAATAGGAATGGGAGTTATGTATGGGAATGAGAGTACGTATTAAGAAAGAGAATTTTATGGAAAATGTGGAGTGAATTATTACATATATTAAGAAAGAAAAATTTATGGAAAATATAAAGTTGAGTTATTTAAATAGTAAGGGTATAATTGAAATATTGTAACATTAAAACATCAAAACGACACTTAAATAGGAACAAAAAAAATCTTCTAAAACGACACTTAAAAAGAAACGGAGGGAGTATAAACTAGTGTATAATATATTATGATTTTTTGAGCGAAACATGCATTTCGAAAAGTTTCATAGAATCTAGTTTTAAGATGATTTTTTGCATGGACTTCCATCATAACCTTCCCTCTTAACATATATATATATATATATATATATATATATATATATATATATATATATATATATATATATATATATATATATATATATATATATATATATATATATGATTTGAAAAGTATCCTATCATTTCAAATAGTCCCCATTTAAATTTCATTTTTTTGACCAAAACTACTGTATAATATATGATTTTTTATTGAAACTTGCATTTCGAAAAGTTTCATTGAATCTAATTTTCCTATTCTTTTTTGCATGGACTTTTATCATAACCTTCCCTCGTGAAATAAATAAATGGTATGTGAAGTTTCGTATCATTTCAAACAGTCCCCGATTTAATTTGATTTTTGAACGAAACTAGTATAAACTAGTGTATATATTATGATTTTTTGGCCGAAACTTGCATTTCCAAAAATTTCATAGAATCTAGTTTTCTGATGATTTTTTTTGCACGAACTTCCATCATAACCTTTCCCCTTAACATATATAAATGATCTTAAAAGTCTGTATAATTTCAAATAGTCCCCAATTAAATTTGATTTTTTGACCGTAACTAGTGTATAATAAACTACGATTTTTGACTGAAACTTGCATATAAAAAAGTTTCATAGAATCTAGTTTTATTATATCTTTTTTGCATGGACTTTCATCATAAACTTCCCTCTTAACCTATATAAATGATCTGAAAAGTCTCGTTTCATTTAAAATAGTCCCCAATTAAACTTGATTTTTTTTTACCGAAACTAGTGTATAATATATTATGATTTTTGACCGAAACTTTCATTTCGAAAAGTTTCATAGAATCTAATTTTTCGAAGATTTTTTGCATGGACTTCCATCATAACCTTCCATCATAAAATATATAAATGATATGTGAAGTTTCGTATCATTTCGAATTGTCCCGAATTTAATTTGATTTATGACCGAAACTAGTATAAACTAGTGTATAATATATTATGATTTTTTGACCGAAACATGCATTTCGAAAAGTTTCATAGAATCTAGTTTTAAGATGATTTTTTGCATGGACTTCCATCATAACCTTCCCTCTTAATATATATAAATGATCTGAAAAGTCTTGTATCATTTAAAATAGTCCCCAATAAAACTTGATATTTTTGACCGAAACTAGTGTATAATATACTATGATTTTTAACCGAAACTTGCATTTCGAAAAGTTTCATAGAATCTAATTTTCGATGATTTTTTGCATGGACTTCCATCACAACCTTCCATCGTAAAATATATAAATGATATGTGACGTTTCGCATTATTTCGAATAGTCCATGATTTAATTTGATTTTTGACCGAAACTAGTATAAACTAGCGTATAATATATTATGATTTTTTGGCCGAAACTTGCATTTAGAAAAGTTTCATAGAATCTAGTTTTCAGATCATTTTTTTTGCATGGACTTCCATCATAACCTTCCCTCTTAACATATATATGATCTGAAAAGTCTCGTATCATTTCAAATATTCCCCAATTAAATTTGATTTTTTTGACCGAAACTAGTGTATAATATACTATGATTTTTGACTGAAACTTGCATTTAAGAAAGTTTCATAGAATCTAGTTTTATTACATCTTTTTTGCATGGACTTCCATCATAACCTCCCCTCTTAACATATATAAATGATCTGAAAAGTCTCGTATCATTTAAAATAGTCCCCAATTAAATTTGATTTTTTTGACCGAAACTAGTGTATAATATATTATGATTTTTGACCGAAACTTTCTTTTCGAAAAGTTTCATAGAATCTAATTTTTCGAAGATTATTTGCATGGACTTCCATCATAACCTTCCATCATAAAATATATAAATGATATGTGAAGTTTCGTATCATTTCGAATAGTCCCGAATTTAATTTGATTTTTGACCGAAACTAGTATAAACTAGTGCATAATATATTATGATTTTTTGAGCGAAACATGCATTTGGAAAAGTTTAATAGAATCTAGTTTTAAGATGATTTTTTGCATGGACTTCCATCATAACCTTCCCTCTTAACATATATATATATATATATATATATATATATATATATATATATATATATATATATATATATATATATATATATATATATATATATATATATATATATATGATTTGAAAAGTATCATATCATTTCAAATAGTCCCCATTTAAATTTCATTTTTTGGACCAAAACTACTGTATAATATATGATTTTTTATTGAAACTTGCATTTCGAAAAGTTTCATTGAATCTAATTTTCCTATTCTTTTTTGCATGGACTTTTATCATAACCTTCCCTCGTGAAATAAATAAATGGTATGTGAAGTTTCGTATCATTTCAAACAGTCCCCGATTTAATTTGATTTTTGAACGAAACTAGTATAAACTAGTGTATATATTATGATTTTTTGGCCGAAACTTGCATTTCCAAAAATTTCATAGAATCTAGTTTTCTGATGATTTTTTTTGCACGAACTTCCATCATAACCTTTCCCCTTAACATATATAAATGATCTTAAAAGTCTGTATAATTTCAAATAGTCCCCAATTAAATTTGATTTTTTGACCGTAACTAGTGTATAATAAACTACGATTTTTGACTGAAACTTGCATATAAAAAAGTTTCATAGAATCTAGTATTATTATATCTTTTTTGCATGGACTTTCATCATAAACTTCCCTCTTAACCTATATAAATGATCTGAAAAGTCTCGTTTCATTTAAAATAGTCCCCAATTAAACTTGATTTTTTTTTACCGAAACTAGTGTATAATATATTATGATTTTTGACCGAAACTTTCATTTCGAAAAGTTTCATAGAATCTAATTTTTCGAAGATTTTTTGCATGGACTTCCATCATAACCTTCCATCATAAAATATATAAATGATATGTGAAGTTTCGTATCATTTCGAATTGTCCCGAATTTAATTTGATTTATGACCGAAACTAGTATAAACTAGTGTATAATATATTATGATTTTTTGACCGAAACATGCATTTCGAAAAGTTTCATAGAATCTAGTTTTAAGATGATTTTTTGCATGGACTTCCATCATAACCTTCCCTCTTAATATATATAAATGATCTGAAAAGTCTTGTATCATTTAAAATAGTCCCCAATAAAACTTGATATTTTTGACCGAAACTAGTGTATAATATACTATGATTTTTAACCGAAACTTGCATTTCGAAAAGTTTCATAGAATCTAATTTTCGATGATTTTTTGCATGGACTTCCATCACAACCTTCCATCGTAAAATATATAAATGATATGTGACGTTTCGCATTATCTCGAATAGTCCAGGATTTAATTTGATTTTTGACCAAAACTAGTATAAACTAGCGTATAATATATTATGATTTTTTGGCCGAAACTTGCATTTAGAAAAGTTTCATAGAATCTAGTTTTCAGATCATTTTTTTTGCATGGACTTCCATCATAACCTTCCCTCTTAACATATATATGATCTGAAAAGTCTCGTATCATTTCAAATATTCCCCAATTAAATTTGATTTTTTTGACCGAAACTAGTGTATAATATACTATGATTTTTGACTGAAACTTGCATTTAAGAAAGTTTCATAGAATCTAGTTTTATTACATCTTTTTTGCATGGACTTCCATCATAACCTCCCCTCTTAACATATATAAATGATCTGAAAAGTCTCGTATCATTTAAAATAGTCCCCAATTAAATTTGATTTTTTTGACCGAAACTAGTGTATAATATATTATGATTTTTGACCGAAACTTTCTTTTCGAAAAGTTTCATAGAATCTAATTTTTCGAAGATTATTTGCATGGACTTCCATCATAACCTTCCATCATAAAATATATAAATGATATGTGAAGTTTCGTATCATTTCGAATAGTCCCGAATTTAATTTGATTTTTGACCGAAACTAGTATAAACTAGTGTATAATATATTATGATTTTTTGAGCGAAACATGCATTTGGAAAAGTTTAATAGAATCTAGTTTTAAGATGATTTTTTGCATGGACTTCCATCATAACCTTCCCTCTTAACATATATATATATATATATATATATATATATATATATATATATATATATATATATATATATATATATATATATATATATATATATATATATATATATGATTTGAAAAGTATCATATCATTTCAAATAGTCCCCATTTAAATTTCATTTTTTGGACCAAAACTACTGTATAATATATGATTTTTTATTGAAACTTGCATTTCGAAAAGTTTCATTGAATCTAATTTTCCTATTCTTTTTTGCATGGACTTTTATCATAACCTTCCCTCGTGAAATAAATAAATGGTATGTGAAGTTTCGTATCATTTCAAACAGTCCCCGATTTAATTTGATTTTTGAACGAAACTAGTATAAACTAGTGTATATATTATGATTTTTTGGCCGAAACTTGCATTTCCAAAAATTTCATAGAATCTAGTTTTCTGATGATTTTTTTTGCACGAACTTCCATCATAACCTTTCCCCTTAACATATATAAATGATCTTAAAAGTCTGTATAATTTCAAATAGTCCCCAATTAAATTTGATTTTTTGACCGTAACTAGTGTATAATAAACTACGATTTTTGACTGAAACTTGCATATAAAAAAGTTTCATAGAATCTAGTTTTATTATATCTTTTTTGCATGGACTTTCATCATAAACTTCCCTCTTAACCTATATAAATGATCTGAAAAGTCTCGTTTCATTTAAAATAGTCCCCAATTAAACTTGATTTTTTTTTACCGAAACTAGTGTATAATATATTATGATTTTTGACCGAAACTTTCATTTCGAAAAGTTTCATAGAATCTAATTTTTCGAAGATTTTTTGCATGGACTTCCATCATAACCTTCCATCATAAAATATATAAATGATATGTGAAGTTTCGTATCATTTCGAATTGTCCCGAATTTAATTTGATTTATGACCGAAACTAGTATAAACTAGTGTATAATATATTATGATTTTTTGACCGAAACATGCATTTCGAAAAGTTTCATAGAATCTAGTTTTAAGATGATTTTTTGCATGGACTTCCATCATAACCTTCCCTCTTAATATATATAAATGATCTGAAAAGTCTTGTATCATTTAAAATAGTCCCCAATAAAACTTGATATTTTTGACCGAAACTAGTGTATAATATACTATGATTTTTAACCGAAACTTGCATTTCGAAAAGTTTCATAGAATCTAATTTTCGATGATTTTTTGCATGGACTTCCATCACAACCTTCCATCGTAAAATATATAAATGATATGTGACGTTTCGCATTATTTCGAATAGTCCAGGATTTAATTTGATTTTTGACCGAAACTAGTATAAACTAGCGTATAATATATTATGATTTTTTGGCCGAAACTTGCATTTAGAAAAGTTTCATAGAATCTAGTTTTCAGATCATTTTTTTTGCATGGACTTCCATCATAACCTTCCCTCTTAACATATATATGATCTGAAAAGTCTCGTATCATTTCAAATATTCCCCAATTAAATTTGATTTTTTTGACCGAAACTAGTGTATAATATACTATGATTTTTGACTGAAACTTGCATTTAAGAAAGTTTCATAGAATCTAGTTTTATTACATCTTTTTTGCATGGACTTCCATCATAACCTCCCCTCTTAACATATATAAATGATCTGAAAAGTCTCGTATCATTTAAAATAGTCCCCAATTAAATTTGATTTTTTTGACCGAAACTAGTGTATAATATATTATGATTTTTGACCGAAACTTTCTTTTCGAAAAGTTTCATAGAATCTAATTTTTCGAAGATTATTTGCATGGACTTCCATCATAACCTTCCATCATAAAATATATAAATGATATGTGAAGTTTCGTATCATTTCGAATAGTCCCGAATTTAATTTGATTTTTTGAGCGAAACATGCATTTGGAAAAGTTTAATAGAATCTAGTTTTAAGATGATTTTTTGCATGGACTTCCATCATAACCTTCCCTCTTAACATATATATATATATATATATATATATATATATATATATATATATATATATATATATATATATATATATATATATATATATATATATATATATATATATATATATATATATATATATATATATATATATATATATATATATATATATATGATTTGAAAAGTATCATATCATTTCAAATAGTCCCCATTTAAATTTCATTTTTTTGACCAAAACTACTGTATAATATATGATTTTTTATTGAAACTTGCATTTCGAAAAGTTTCATAGAATCTAATTTTCCTATTCTTTTTTGCTTGGACTTTTATCATAACCTTCCCTCGTGAAATAAATAAATGGTATGTGAAGTTTCGTATCATTTCAAACAGTCCCCGATTAAATTTGAGTTTTGAACGAAACTAGTATAAACTAGTGTATATATTATGATTTTTTGGCCGAAACTTGCATTTCCAAAAATTTCATAGAATCTAGTTTTCTGATGATTTTTTTTGCACGAACTTCCATCATAACCTTTCCCCTTAACATATATAAATGATCTTAAAAGTCTGTATCATTTCAAATAGTCCCCAATTAAATTTGATTTTTTGACCGAAACTAGTGTATAATAAACTACGATTTTTGACTGAAACTTGCATCTAAGAAAGTTTCATAGAATCTAGTTTTATTATATCTTTTTTGCATGGACTTTCATCATAAACTTCCCTCTTAACCTATATAAATGATCTGAAAAGTCTCGTATCATTTAAAATAGTCCCCAATTAAATTTGATTTTTTTGACCGTAACTAGTGTATAATATATTATGATTTTTGACCGAAACTTTCATTTCGAAAAGTCTCATAGAATCTAATTTTCGATGATTTTTTGCATGGACTTCCATCATAACCTTCCATCGTAAAATATATAAAAGATATGTGAAGTTTCGCATCATTTCGAATAGTCCAGGATTTAATTTGATTTTTGACCGAAACTAGTATAAACTAGCGTATAATATATTATGATTTTTTGGCCGAAACTTGCATTTAGAAAAGTTTCATAAAATCTAGTTTTCAGATCATTTTTTTTGCATGGACTTCCATCATAACCTTCTCTCTTAACATATATATGATCTGAAAAGTCTCGTATCATTTTAAATATTCCCCAATTAAATTTTAATTTTATGACCGAAACTAGTGTATAATATACTATGATTTTTTACTGAAAGTTGCATTTAAAAAAGTTTCATAGAATCTAGTTTTATTATATCTTTTTTGCATGGACTTCCATCATAACCTTCCCTCTTAACATATATAAATGATCTGAAAAGTCTCGTATCATTTAAAATAGTCCCCAATTAAATTTGATTTTTTTGACCGAAACTAGTGTATAATATATTATGATTTTTGACCGAAACTTTCATTTCGAAAAGTTTCATAGAATCTAATTTTTCGATGATTTTTTGCATGGACTTCCATTATAACCTTCCATCATAAAATATATAAATGATATGTGAAGTTTCGTATCATTTCGAATAGTCTCGAATTTAATTTGATTTTTGACCGAAACTAGTGTTAACTAGTGTATAATATATTATGATTTTTTGAGCGAAACATGCATTTCGAAAACTATCATAGAATCTTGTTTTAAGATGATTTTTTGCATGGACTTCCATCATAACCTTCCCTCTTAACATATATAAATGATCTGAAAAGTCTTGAATCATTTAAAATATTCCCCAATAAAATTTGATTTTTTTGACCGAAACTAGTGTATAATATACTATGATTTTTAACCGAAACTTGCATTTCGAAAAGTTTCATAGAATCTAATTTTCCGATGATTTTTTGCATGGACTTCCATCATAACCTTTTATCATAAAATATATAAATGATATGTGACGTTTCACATCATTTAAAATTGTCTCGGATTTAATTTAATTTTTGACCGAAACTATTATAAACTTGCGTATAATATATTATGATTTTTTGGCCGAAACTTGCATTTAGAAAAGTTTCATAGAATCTAGTTTTCAGATGATTTTTTTGCATGGACTTCCATCATAACCTTCCCTCTCAACATATATATATGATCTGAAAAGTCTCGTATCATTTCAAATATTCCCCAATTAAATTTAATTTTTTTGACCGAAACTAGTGTATAATATACTATGATTTTGGACTGAAACTTGCATTTAAGAAAGTTTCATAGAATCTAGTTTTATTATATCTTTTTTGCATGGACTTCCATCATAACCTTCCCTCTTAACAAATATAAATGATCTGAAAAGTCTCGTATCATTTAAAATAGTCCCCAATTAAATTTGATTTTATTGACCGTAACTAGTGTATAATATATTATGATTTTTGACCGAAACTTTCATTTCTAAAAGTTTCATTGAATCTAATTTTCGATGATTTTTTGCATGGACTTCTATCATAACCTTCAATCGTAAAATATATAAAAGATATGTGAAGTTTCGTATCATATCGAATAGTTCCGGATTTAATTCGATTTTTGACTGAAACTAGTATAAACTAGTGTATAATATATTATGATTTTTTGAGCGAAACTTGCATTTCGAAAAGTTTCATAGAATCTAGTTTTAAGATGATTTTTTGATTGGACTTCCATCATAACCTTCCCTCTTGACATATATAAATGATCTGAAAAGTCTTGTATCATTTAAAATAGTCCCCAATAAAATTTGATTTTTTTGACCGAAACTAGTGTATGATATACTATGATTTTTAACCGAAACTTGCATTGTGAAAAGTTTCACAGAATCTAATTTTCCGATGATTTTTTGCATGGACTTCCATCATAACCTTTTATCGTAAAATATATCAATGATATGTGACGTTTCGCATCATTTCGAATAGTCCCGGATTTAATTTGATTTTTGACCGAAACTATTATAAACTAGCGTATAATATATTATGATTTTTTGGCCGAAACTTGCATTTATAAAAGTTTCATAGAATCTAGTTTTCAGATGATTTTTTTGAATGGACTTCCATCATAACCTTCCCTCTTAACATATATATATGATCTGAAAAGTATCGTTTCATTTCAAATATTCCCCAATTAAATATGATTTTTTTGACCGAAACTAGTGTATAATATACTATGATTTTTGACTGAAACTTGCATTTAAGAAAGTTTCATAGAATCTAGTTTTATTATTTCTTTTTTGCATGGACTTCCATCATAACCTTCCCTCTTAACATATATAAATGATCTGAAAAAGTCTCGTATCATTTAAAATAGTCCCCATTTAAATTTGATTTTTTTGACCGAAACTAGTGTATAATATATTATGATTTTTGACCGAAACTTTCATTTCGAAAAGTTTCATAGAAACTAATTTTTCGATGATTTTTTGCATGGACTTCCATCATAACCTTCCATCATAAAATATATAAATGATATGTGAAGTTTCGTATCATTTCGAATAGTCCCGAATTTAATTTTATTTTTGACCGAAACTAGTATAAACTAGTGTATAATATATTATGATTTTTTGAGCGAAACATGCATTTTGAAAAGTTTGATAGAATCTAGTTTTAAGATGATTTTTTGCATGGACTTCCATCATAAACTTCCCTCTTAACATATATATATATATATATATATATATATATATATATATATATATATATATATATATATATATATATATATGATTTGAAAAGTATCATATCATTTCAAATAGTCCCCAATTAAATTTGATTTTTTTGACCAAAACTAGCTTATAATATACTATAATTTTTTATTGAAACATGCATTTCGAAAAGTTTCATAAAATTTAATTTTCCTATTCTTTTATTGCATGGACTTTTATCATAACCTTCCCTCGTGAAATATATAAATGGTATGTGAAGTTTCGTATCATTTCAAACAGTCCCCGATTTAATTTGATTTTTTGACCGAAACTAGTATAAAGTAGTGTATTTATTATGATTTTTTGGCCGAAACTTGCATTTCAAAAAATTTCATAAAATCTAGTTTTCAATTCATTTTTTTGCATGAACTTCCATCATAACCTTCCCTCTTAACATATATAAATGATCTGAAAAGTCTGTATCATTTCAAATAGTCCCCAATTAAATTTGATTTTTTTGACCGAAACTAGTGTATTATTATGATATTTGACTGAAACTTGCATTTGAAAATGTTTCATAGAATCTAGTTTTATTATATCTTTTGTGCATGGACTTTCATCATAACCTTCGTTCTAAACCTATATAAATTATCTATAAAGTCTCCTATCATTTAAAATAGTCCCCAATTAAATTTGATTTTTTCGACCAAAACTAGTGTATAATAATATATTATGATTTTTGACCGAAACTTGCATTTCGAAAAGTATCATAGAATCTAATTTTCCGATGATTTTTTGCATGGACTTCCATCATAACCTTCCATAATAAAATATATAAATAATATGTGAAGTTTCGTATCATTTCGAATTGTCCCGGATTTAATTTGATTTTTGACCGAAACTAGTATAAACTAGTGTATAATATATTATGATTTTTTGAGTGAAACTTGCATTTCGAAAAGATTCATAGAATCAAGTTTTATGATGATTTTTTGCATGGACTTCCATCATAACCATCCCTCTTAACATATATAAATGAATTGAAAAGTCTTATATCATTTAAAATAGTCCCCAATAAATTTTTTTTTGGACCGAAACTAGTGTATAATATACTATGATTTTTAACCGAAACGTGCATTTAAAAAAGTTTCATAGAATTTAGTTTTATGATGATTTTTTGCATGGATTTCCATCATAACCTTTTATCGTAAAATATATAAATGATATGTGAAGTTTCACATCATTTCGAATAGTCCCGAATTTAATTTGATTTTTGACCGAAACTAGTATAAACTAGTGTATAATATATTATGATTTTTTGGCCGAAGCTTGCATTTAGAAAATTATCATAGAATCTAGTTTTCAGATGATTTTTTTTTGCATGGACCTCCATCATAACCTTCCCTCTTAACATATATATATATATATATATATATATATATATATATATATATATATATATATATATATATATATATATATATATATATGATCTGAAAAGTCTCGTATCATTTCAAATATTCCCCAATTAAATTTGATTTTCTTGATCGAAACTAGTGTATAATATATTATGATTTTTGACTGAAACTTGCATTTTAAAAACTTTCATAGAATCTAGTTTTATGATATATTTTTTGCATGGACTTCAATCATAACCTTCCCTCTTAACATATATAAATGATCTGAAAAGTCTCGTATCATTTAAAATAGTCCCCAATTAAATTTGATTTTTTGACCGATACTAGTGTATAATATATTATGATTTTTAACCGAAACTTGCATTTCGAAAAGTTTCATAGAATCTAATTTTTTGAAAATTTTTTTCAAGGACTTCCACCATAACCTTCCATCGTAAAATATATAAATGATATATGAAGCTTCGTATCATTTCGAATAGTCCCGAATTTAATTTGATTTTTGACCGAAACTAGTATAAACTAGTGTATAATATATTATGATTTTTTGAGCGAAACTTGCATTTCGAAAAGTTTCATAGAATCTAGTTTATACTAGTTTCATGGACTTCCATCATAACCTTCCCTCTTAACATATATATATATATATATGATCTGAAAAGTCTCGTATCATTTCAAATAGTCCCCAATTAAATTTGATTTTTTTGACTGAAACTAGTGTAGATTATAGTATGATTTTTGATTGAAACTTGCATTTAAAAAAGTTTCATAGAATCTAGTTTTATGACGACATTTTTGCATGGCCTTTCATCATAACCTTCCATCTTAACCTATATAAATTATCTGATAAGTCTCGTATCATTTAAAATAGTCCCCAATTAAATTTAATTTTTTCGACCAAAACTAGTGTATAATAATATAGTATGATTTTTGACCGAAACTTGCATTTCAAAAAGTTTCATAGTATCTAATTTTCCTATGATTTTTTGCATGAACTTCCATCATAACCTTCCATCGTAAAATATATAAATGATATGTGAATTTTCGTTTCATTTCGAAAAGTCCCGGATTTAATTTGATTTTTGACCAAAACTAGTATAAACTAGTGTATAATATATTATGATTTTTTGAGCGAAACTTGCATTTCGAAAAGTTTCATAGAATCTAGTTTTAAGATGATTTTTTGCATGGACTTCCATCATAACCTTCCCTCTTAACATATATAAATTATCTGAAAAGTCTTGTATCATTTAAAATAGTCCCAAATAAAATTTAATTTTTTTGACCGAAACTAGTGTATAACATATTAAGATTTTTGACTGTAACTTGCATTTCGTAAAGTTTCATAGAATCTAATTTTCCGATGATTTTTTGCATGAACTTCCATCATAACCTATTATCGTAAAATATATAAATGATATGTGAAGTTTCGCATCATTTCGAATAGTCACGGATTTAATTTGATTTTTGACCGAAACTAGTATAAACTAGTGTATAATATATTATAATTTTTTGGCCGAAACTTGCATTTATAAAAGTTTCATAGAATCTAATTTTCCGATGATTTTTTGCATGAACTTCCATCATAACCTATTATCGTAAAATATATAAATGATTTGTGAAGTTTCGCATCATTTCGAATAGTCCCGGATTTAATTTGATTTTTGACCGAAACTAGTATAAACTAGTGTATAATATATTATAATTTTTTGGCCGAAACTTGCATTTAGAAAAGTTTCATAGAATTTAGTTTTCAGATGATTTTTTTTCATGGACTTCCATCATAACCTTCCCTCTTAACATATATATATGATCTGAAAAGTCTCGTATCATTTCAAATATCCCCAATTACTTTTGATTTTTTTGATCGAAACTAGTGAATAATATTCTATGATTTTTGACTGAAACTTGCATTTTAAAAACTCTCATAGAATCTAGTTTTATGATATCTTTTTTGCATGGACTTCCATCATAACCTTCCCTCTTAACATATATAAATGATCTGAAAAGTCTTATATCATTTATAATAGTCCCCAATTAAATTTGATTTTTTTACCGATACTAGTGTATAATATACTATGATTTTTGGCCGAAACTTGCATTTCGAAAAGTTTCATAGAATCTAATTTTCTGATGATTTTTTGCATGGACTTCCATCATAACCTTCCATCGTAAAATATATAAATGATATGTGAAGTTTCGTATCATTTCGAATAGTCCCGAATTTAATTTAATTTTTTACCGAAACTAGTATAAACTAGTGTTTAATAAATTATGATTTTTTGAGCGAAACATGTATTTCGAAAAGTTTCATAGAATCTAGTTTTCAGATAATTTTTTTGCATGGACTTCCATCATAACCTTCCCTCTTAACATATTTACATGATCTAAAAAGCCTCGTATCATTTCAAATAATCTCCAATTATATTTGATTTTTTTGACTGAAACTAGTTTATATTATACTATGATTTTGGATTGAAACTTGCATTTAAAAAAGTTTCATAGAATCTAGTTTTATGATGACTTTTTTGCATGGACTTTCATCATAACATTCCTTCTTAACCTATATAAATTATCTGAAAAGTCTCGTATCATTTAAAATAGTCCCCAATTAAATTTATTTTTTTCGACCAAAACTAGTGTATATAGTATGATTTTTGACCGAAACATGCATTTCAAAAAGTTTCATAGAATCTAATTTTCCTATGATTTTTTGCATGAACTTCCATCATAACCTTCCATCGTAAAATATATAAATGATATGTGAAGTTTCGTTTCATTTCGAATAGTCCCAGATTTAATTTGATTTTTGACCGAAACTAGTATAAACTAGTGTATAATATATTATGATTTTTTGAGCGAAACTTGCATTTCGAAAAGTTTCATAGAATCTAGTTTTAAGATGATTTTTTTGCATGGACTTCCATCATAACCTTTCACATCATTTCGAATAGTCCCGGATTTAATTTGATTTTTGACCGAAACTAGTATTATGATTTTTTTGCCGAAACTTGCATTTAGAAAAGTTTCATAGAATCTAGTTTTCAAATGATTTTTTAGCATGGACTTCCATCATAACCTTCCCTCTTAACATATATATATATATATATATATATATATATATATATATATATATATATATATGATCTGAAAAGTCTCGTATCATTTCAAATAGTCCCCAATTAAATTTTATTTTTTTGCTTGAAACTAGTGTATATTATACTATGATTTTTGATTGAAACTTGCATTTAAAAAAGTTTCATAGAATCTAGTTTTATGATGACTTTTTTGCATGGACTTCCATCATAACCTTCCCTATTAACATATATGAATCATCTGAAAATTCTCATATCATTTAAAATAGTCCCCAATTAAATTTTATTTTTTTTACCGAAACTAGTGTATAATATACTATGATTTTTGATTGAAACTTGCATTTCGAAAAGTTTCATAGAATTTACTTTTCCTATTCTTTTTTGCATGGACTTTTATCATAACCTTCCCTCGTGAAATATATAAATGGTATGTGAAAATTCGTATCATTTCAAACAGTCCCTGATTTAATTTGATTTATGACCGAAACTAGTATAAACTAGCGTATATATTATGATTTTTTGGCCGAAACTTGAATTTCCAAAAATTTCATAGAATCTATTATTCAGATGATTTTTTTGCATGAACTTCCATCATAACCTTCCTTCTTAACATATATAAATGATCTGAAAAGTCCGTTTCATTTCAAATAGTCCCCAATTAAATTTTATTTTTTTGACCGAAACTAGTGTATAATATACTATGATTTTTGACTAAAACATGCATTTTAAAAAGTATGATAGAATCTAGTTTTATTATATCTTTTTTGCATGGACTTCCATCATAACCCTCCCTCTTAACATACATAAATGATATGAAAAGTCTCGTATAATTTAAAATAGTCCCCAATTAAATTTGATTTTTTTGACCGAAACTAGTGTATAATATACTATGATTTTTGATTGGAACTTGCATTTCGAAAAGTTTCATAGAATCTAATTTTCCTATTCTTTTTTGTAAGGAATTTTATCATAACCTTCCCTCGTGAAATATATAAATGGTATGTGAGGTTTCGTATCATTTCAAACAGTCCCTGATTTAATTTGATTTTTGACCGAAACTAGTATAAACTAGTGTATATCTTATGATTTTTTGGCCGAAACTTGCATTTCCAAGAATTTCATAGAATCTATTATTCAAATGATTTTTTTGCATGAACTTCCATCATAACCTTCCTTCTTAACATATATAAATGATCTGAAAAGTCTCGTATCATTTAAAATAGTCCCCAATTAAATTTGATTTTTTTGACAGAAACTAGTGTATAATATACTATGATATTTGACCGAAACATTCATTTCGAAAAGTTTCATAGAATCTAATTTTCCTATTCTTTTTTGCATGGACTTTTATCATAACCTTCCCTCGTGAAATATATAAATGGTATGTGAGGTTTCATATCATTTCAAACAGTCCCTGATTTAATTTGATTTTTGACCGAAACTAGTATAAACTAATGTATATAATATGATTTTTTGGCCGAAACTTGCATTTCTAAAAATTTCATAGAATCTATTTTTCAGTTGATTATTTTGCATGAACTTCCATCATAACCTTCCTTCTTAACATATATAAATGATCTTAAAAGTCCGTATCATTTCAAATAGTCCCCAATTAAATTTGATTTTTTTTACCGAAACTAGTGTATAATATACTATGATTTTTTACTAAAACTTGCATTTAAAAAAGTTTCATAGAATCTAGTTTTATTATATCTGTTTTGCATGGACTTCCATCATAACCTTCCCTCTTAACATATATAAATGATCTGAAAAGTCTCTAATCATTTAAAATAGTTCCCAATTAAATTTGATTTTTTTGACCGAAACTAGTGTATAATATACTATGATTTTTGATTGAAACTTGCATTTCGAAATGTTTCGTAGAATCTAATTTTCCTATTCTTTTTTGCATGGACTTTTATCATAACCTTCCCTCGTGAAATATATAAATGGTATGTGAAGACTCGTATCATTTCATACAGTCCCTGATTTAATTTGATTTTTGACCGAAACTAGTATAAACTAGTGTATATATTATAATTTTTTGGCTGAAACTTGCATTTCCAAAAATTTCATAGAATCTATTATTCAGATGATTTTTTTCCATGAACTTCCATCTTAACCTTCCTTCTTAACATATATAAATGATCTGAAAAGTCCGTATCATTTCACATAGTCCCCAATTAAATTTGATTTTTTTGACCGAAACTAGTGTATAATATACTATGATTTTTGACTAAAACTTGCCTTTAAAAAAGTTTGATAAAATCTAGTTTTATTATATCTTTTTTGCATGGACTTCCATCATAACCTTCCCTCTTAACATTTATAAATGATCTAAAAGGTCTTGTATCATTTCAAATAGTCCCCAATTAAATTTGATTTTTATGACCGAAACTTGTGTATAATATACTACGACTTTTGACCGAAACTTGCATTTCGAAAAGTTTCTTATAATCTAATTTTCCTATTCTTTTTTGCATGGACTTTTATCATAACCTTCCCTCGTAAAATATATAAATGGTATGTGAGGTTTCGTATCATTTCAAACATTCCCTGATTTAATTTGATTTTTGACCGAAACTATTATAAACTAATGTATATATTATGATTTTTTGGCCGAAACTTGCATTTCCAAAAATTTCATAGAATCTAGTTTTCAGATGATTTTTTTGCATGAACTTCCATCATAACCTTCCTTCTTAACATATTTAAATGATCTGAAAAGTCCGTATCATTTCAAATAGTCCCCAATTAAATTTGATTTTTTTGACCGAAACTAGTGTAAAATATACTATGATTTTTGATTAAAACTTGCATTTAAAAAAGTTTCATAGAATCTAGTTTTATTATATCTTTTTTGCATGGACTTCCATCATAACCTTCCCTCTTAACATATATAAATGATCTGAAAAGTCTCGTATCATTTAAAATAGTCCCCAATTAAATTTGATTTTCTTGACCGAAACTAGTGTATAATATACTATGATTTTTTATTGAAACTTGCATTTCGAAAAGTTTCATAGAATCTAATTTTCCTATTCTTTTTTGCATGGACTTCCATCATAACCTTCCTTCTTAACATATATAAATGATCTGAAAAGTCTGTATCATTTCACATAGTCCGCAGTTAAATTTGATTTTTTTGACCGAAACTAGTGTATAATATACAATGATTTTTGATTAAAACATGCATTTAAAAAGGTTTCATAAAATCTAGTTTTATTATATCTTTTTTGCATGGACTTCCATCATAACCTTCCCTCTTAACATTTATAAATGATCTAAAAGGTCTAGTATCATTTCAAATAGTCCCCAATTAAATTTGATTTTTATGACCGAAACTTGTGTATAATATACTACAACTTTTGACCCAAACTTGCATTTCGAAAAGTTTCTTAGAATCTAATTTTTCTATTCTTTTTTACATGGACTTTAATCATAACCTTCCCTCGTGCAATATATAAATGCCATGTGTTGTTTCGTATCATTTCAAACATTCCCCGATTTAATTTGATTTTTGACCGAAACTATTATAAACTAATGTATATATTATGATTTTTTGGCCGAAACTTGCATTTCCAAAAATTTCATAGAATCTAGTTTTCAGATGATTTTTTTGCATGAACTTCCATCATAACCTTCCTTCTTAAAATATTTAAATGATCTGAAAAGTCCGTATCATTTCAAATAGTCCCATATTAAATTTGATTTTTTTGACCGAAACTAGTGTAAAATATACTATGATTTTTGACTAAAACTTGCATTTAAAAAAGTTTCATAGAATCTAGTTTTATTATATATTTTTTGCATGGACTTCCATCATAACCTTCCCTCTTAACATATATAAATGATCTGAAAAGTCTCGTATCATTTAAAATACTCCCCAATCAAATTTGATTTTCTTGACCGAAACTAGTGTATAATATACTATGATTTTTTATTGAAACTTGCATTTCGAAAAGTTTCATAGAATCTAATTTTCCTATTCTTTTTTGCATGGACTTCCATCATAACCTTCCTTCTTAACATATATAAATGATCTGAAAAGTCCGTATCATTTCACATAGTCCCCAATTAAATTTGATTTTTTTGACCGAAACTAGTGTATAATATACTATGATTTTTGACTAAAACTTGCATTTAAAAAAGTTTCATAAAATCTAGTTTTATTATATCTTTTTTGCATGGACTTCCATCATAACCTTCCCTCTTAACATTTATAAATGATCTAAAAGGTCTTGTATCATTTCAAATAGTCCCCAATTAAATTTTATTTTTATGACCGAAACTTGTGTATAATATACTACGACTTTTGACCGAAACTTGCATTTCGAAAAGTTTCTTAGAATCTAATTTTTCTATTCTTTTTTGCATGGACTTTAATCATAACCTTCCCTCGTGAAATATATAAATGCTATGTGTTGTTTCGTATCATTTCAAACATTCCCCGATTTAATTTGATTTTTGACCGAAACTATTATAAACTAATGTATATATTATGATTTTTTGGCCGAAACTTGCATTTCCAAAAATTTCATAGAATCTAGTTTTCAGATGATTTTTTTGCATGAACTTCCATCATAACCTTCCTTCTTAACATATTTAAATGATCTGAAAAGTCCGTATCATTTCAAATAGTCCCATATTAAATTTGATTTTTTTTGACCGAAACTAGTGTAAAATATACTATGATTTTTGACTAAAACTTGCATTTAAAAAAGTTTCATAGAATCTAGTTTTATTATATCTTTTTTGCATGGACTTCCATCATAACCTTCCCTCTTAACATATATAAATGATCTGAAAAGTCTCGTATCATTTAAAATACTCCCCAATCAAATTTGATTTTCTTGACCGAAACTAGTGTATAATATACTATGATTTTTTATTGAAACTTGCATTTCGAAAAGTTTCATAGAATCTAATTTTCCTATTCTTTTTTGCATGGACTTCCATCATAACCTTCCTTCTTAACATATATAAAAGATCTGAAAAGTCCGTATCATTTCACATAGTCCCCAATTAAATTTGATTTTTTTGACCGAAACTAGTGTATAATATACTATGATTTTTGACTAAAACTTGCATTTAAAAAAGTTTGATAAAATCTAGTTTTATTATATCTTTTTTGCATGGACTTCCATCATAACCTTCCCTCTTAACATTTATAAATGATCTAAAAGGTCTTGTATCATTTCAAATAGTCCCCAATTAAATTTGATTTTTATGACCGAAACTTGTGTATAATATACTACGACTTTTGACCGAAACTTGCATTTCGAAAAGATTCTTAGAATCTAATTTTCCTATTCTTTTTTGCATGGACTTTTATCATAACCTTCCCTCGTAAAATATATAAATGGTATGTGAGGTTTCGTATCATTTCAAACATTCCCTGATTTAATTTGATTTTTGACCGAAACTATTATAAACTAATGTATATATTATGATTTTTTGGCCGAAACTTGCATTTCCAAAAATTTCATAGAATCTAGTTTTCAGATGATTTTTTTGCATGAACTTCCATCATAACCTTCCTTCTTAACATATCTAAATGATCTGAAAAGTCCGTATCATTTCAAATAGTCCCCAATTAAATTTGATTTTTTTGACCGAAACTAGTGTAAAATATACTATGATTTTTGATTAAAACTTGCATTTAAAAAAGTTTCATAGAATCTAGTTTTATTATATCTTTTTTGCATGGACTTCCATCATAACCTTTCCTCTTAACATATATAAATGATCTGAAAAGTCTCGTATCATTTAAAATAGTCCCCAATTAAATTTGATTTTCTTGACCGAAACTAGTGTATAATATACTATGATTTTTGATTGAAACTTGCATTTCGAAAAGTTTCATAGAATCTAATTTTCCTATTCTTTTTTGCATGGACTTCCATCATAACCTTCCTTCTTAACATATATAAATGATCTGAAAAGTCTGTATCATTTCACATAGTCCGCAGTTAAATTTGATTTTTTTGACAGAAACTAGTGTATAATATACAATGATTTTTGATTAAAACATGCATTTAAAAAGGTTTCATAAAATCTAGTTTTATTATATCTTTTTTGCATGGACTTCCATCATAACCTTCCCTCTTAACATTTATAAATGATCTAAAAGGTCTAGTATCATTTCAAATAGTCCCCAATTAAATTTGTTTTTTATGACCGAAACTTGTGTATAATATACTACAACTTTTGACCGAAACTTGCATTTCGAAAAGTTTCTTAGAATCTAATTTTTCTATTCTTTTTTGCATGGACTTTAATCATAACCTTCCCTCGTGAAATATATAAATGCTATGTGTTGTTTCGTATCATTTCAAACATTCCCCGATTTAATTTGATTTTTGACCGAAACTATTATAAACTAATGTATATATTATGATTTTTTGGCCGAAACTTGCATTTCCAAAAATTTCATAGAATCTAGTTTTCAGATGATTTTTTTGCATGAACTTCCATCATAACCTTCCTTCTTAACATATTTAAATGATCTGAAAAGTCCGTATCATTTCAAATAGTCCCATATTAAATTTGATTTTTTTGACCGAAACTAGTGTAAAATATACTATGATTTTTGACTAAAACTTGCATTTAAAAAAGTTTCATAGAATCTAGTTTTATTATATCTTTTTTGCATGGACTTCCATCATAACCTTCCCTCTTAACATATATAAATGATCTGAAAAGTCTCGTATCATTTAAAATACTCCCCAATCAAATTTGATTTTCTTGACCGAAACTAGTGTATAATATACTATGATTTTTTATTGAAACTTGCATTTCGAAAAGTTTCATAGAATCTAATTTTCCTATTCTTTTTTGCATGGACTTCCATCATAACTTTCCTTCTTAACATATATAAATGATCTGAAAAGTCCGTATCATTTCACATAGTCCCCAATTAAATTTGATTTTTTTGACCGAAACTAGTGTATAATATACTATGATTTTTGACTAAAACTTGCATTTAAAAAAGTTTCATAAAATCTAGTTTTATTATATCTTTTTTGCATGGACTTCCATCATAACCTTCCCTCTTAACATTTATAAATGATCTAAAAGGTCTTGTATCATTTCAAATAGTCCCCAATTAAATTTGATTTTTATGACCGAAACTTGTGTATAATATACTACGACTTTTGACCGAAACATGCATTTCGAAAAGTTTCTTAGAATCTAATTTTCCTATTCTTTTATGCATGGACTTTTATCATAACCTTCCCTCGTGAAATATATAAATGGTATGTTAGGTTTCGTATCATTTCAAACATTCCCTGATTTAATTTGATTTTTGACCGAAACTATTATAAACTAATGTATATATTATGATTTTTTGGCCGAAACTTGCATTTCCAAAAATTTCATAGAATCAAGTTTTCAGATGATTTTTTTGCATGAACTTCCATCATAACCTTCCTTCTTAACATATTTAAATGATTTGAAAAGTCCGTATCATTTCAAATAGTCCCCAATTAAATTTGATTTTTTTGACCGAAACTAGTGTAAAATATAATATGATTTTTGACTAAAACTTGCATTTAAAAAAGTTTCATAGAATCTAGTTTTATTATATCTTTTTTGCATGGACTTCCATCATAACCTTCCCTCTTAACATATATAAATGATCTGAAAAGTCTCGTATCATTTAAAATACTCCCCAATTAAATTTGATTTTCTTGACCGAAACTAGTGTATAATATACTATGATTTTTTATTGAAACTTGCATTTCGAAAAGTTTCATAGAATCTAATTTTCCTATTCTTTTTTGCATGGACTTCCATCATAACCTTCCTTCTTAACATATATAAATGATCTGAAAAGTCTGTATCATTTCACATAGTCCGCAGTTAAATTTGATTTTTTTGACAGAAACTAGTGTATAATATACTATGATTTTTGACTAAAACTTGCATTTAAAAAAGTTTCATAAAATCTAGTTTTATTATATCTTTTTTGCATGGACTTCCATCATAACCTTCCCTCTTAACATTTATAAATGATCTAAAAGGTCTTGTATCATTTCAAATAGTCCCCAATTAAATTTGATTTTTATGACCGAAACTTGTGTATAATATACTACGACTTTTGACCGAAACTTGCATTTCGAAAAGTTTCTTAGAATCTAATTTTCCTATTCTTTTATGCATGGACTTTTATCATAACCTTCCCTCGTGAAATATATAAATGGTATGTGAGGTTTCGTATCATTTCAAACATTCCCTGATTTAATTTGATTTTTGACCGAAACTATTATAAACTAATGTATATATTATGATTTTTTGGCCGAAACTTGCATTTCCAAAAATTTCATAGAATCTAGTTTTCAGATGATTTTTTTGCATGAACTTCCATCATAACCTTCCTTCTTAACATATTTAAATGATCTGAAAAGTCTGTATCATTTCAAATAGTCCCATATTAAATTTGATTTTTTTGACCGAAACTAGTGTAAAATATACTATGATTTTTGACTAAAACTTGCATTTAAAAAAGTTTCATAGAATCTAGATTTATTATATCTTTTTTGCATGGACTTCCGTCATAACCTTCCCTCTTAACATATATAAATGATCTGAAAAGTCTCGTATCATTTAAAATACTCCCCAATCAAATTTGATTTTCTTGACCGAAACTAGTGTATAATATACTATGATTTTTTATTGAAACTTGCATTTCGAAAAGTTTCATAGAATCTAATTTTCCTATTCTTTTTTGCATGGACTTCCATCATAACTTTCCTTCTTAACATATATAAATGATCTGAAAAGTCCGTATCATTTCACATAGTCCCCAATTAAATTTGATTTTTTTGACCGAAACTAGTGTATAATATACTATGATTTTTTACTAAAACTTGCATTTAAAAAAGTTTCATAAAATCTAGTTTTATTATATCTTTTTTGCATGGACTTCCATCATAACCTTCCCTCTTAACATTTATAAATGATCTAAAAGGTCTTGTATCATTTCAAATAGTCCCCAATTAAATTTGATTTTTATGACCGAAACTTGTGTATAATATACTACGACTTTTGACCGAAACATGCATTTCGAAAAGTTTCTTAGAATCTAATTTTCCTATTCTTTTATGCATGGACTTTTATCATAACCTTCCCTCGTGAAATATATAAATGGTATGTTAGGTTTCGTATCATTTCAAACATTCCCTGATTTAATTTGATTTTTGACCGAAACTATTATAAACTAATGTATATATTATGATTTTTTGGCCGAAACTTGCATTTCCAAAAATTTCATAGAATCAAGTTTTCAGATGATTTTTTTGCATGAACTTCCATCATAACCTTCCTTCTTAACATATTTAAATGATCTGAAAAGTCCGTATCATTTCAAATAGTCCCCAATTAAATTTGATTTTTTTGACCGAAACTAGTGTAAAATATAATATGATTTTTGACTAAAACTTGCATTTAAAAAAGTTTCATAGAATCTAGTTTTATTATATCTTTTTTGCATGGACTTCCATCATAACCTTCCCTCTTAACATATATAAATGATCTGAAAAGTCTCGTATCATTTAAAATACTCCCCAATTAAATTTGATTTTCTTGACCGAAACTAGTGTATAATATACTATGATTTTTTATTGAAACTTGCATTTCGAAAAGTTTCATAGAATCTAATTTTCCTATTCTTTTTTGCATGGACTTCCATCATAACCTTCCTTCTTAACATATATAAATGATCTGAAAAGTCCGTATCATTTCACATAGTCCCCAGTTAAATTTGATTTTTTTGACCGAAACTAGTGTATAATATACTATGATTTTTGACTAAAACTTGCATTTAAAAAAGTTTCATAAAATCTAGTTTTATTATATCTTTTTTGCATGGACTTCCATCATAACATTCCCTCTTAACATTTATAAATGATCTAAAAGGTCTTGTATCATTTCAAATAGTCCCCAATTAAATTTGATTTTTATGACCGAAACTTGTGTATAATATACTACGACTTTTGACCGAAACTTGCATTTCGAAAAGTTTCTTAGAATCTAATTTTCCTATTCTTTTATGCATGGACTTTTATCATAACCTTCCCTCGTGAAATATATAAATGGTATGTGAGGTTTCGTATCATTTCAAACATTCCCTGATTTAATTTGATTTTTGACCGAAACTATTATAAACTAATGTATATATTATGATTTTTTGGCCGAAACTTGCATTTCCAAAAATTTCATAGAATCTAGTTTTCAGATGATTTTTTTGCATGAACTTCCATCATAACCTTCCTTCTTAACATATTTAAATGATCTGAAAAGTCCGTATCATATCAAATAGTCCCCAATTAAATTTGATTTTTTTGACCGAAACTAGTGTAAAATATACTATGATTTTTGACTAAAACTTGCATTTAAAAAAGTTTCATAGAATCTTGTTTTATTATATCTTTTTTGCATGGACTTCCATCATAACCTTCCCTCTTAACATATATAAATGATCTGAAAAGTCTCGTATCATTTAAAATACTCCCCAATTAAATTTGATTTTCTTGACCGAAACTAGTGTATAATATACTATGATTTTTTATTGAAACTTGCATTTCGAAAAGATTCATAGAATCTAATTTTCCTATTCTTTTTTGCATGGACTTCCATCATAACCTTCCTTCTTAACATATATAAATGATCTGAAAAGTCCGTATCATTTCACATAGTCCCCAATTAAATTTGATTTTTTTGACCGAAACTAGTGTATAATATACTATGATTTTTGACTAAAACTTGCATTTAAAAAAGTTTCATAAAATCTAGTTTTATTATATCTTTTTTGCATGGACTTCCATCATAACCTTCCCTCTTAACATTTATAAATGATATAAAAGGTCTTGTATCATTTCAAATAGTCCCCAATTAAATTTGATTTTTATGACCGAAACTTATGTATAATATACTACGACTTTTGACCGAAACTTGCATTTCGAAAAGTTTCTTAGAATCTAATTTTCCTATTCTTTTTTGCATGGACTTTTATCATAACCTTCCCTCCTGAAATATATAAATGGTATGTGAGGTTTCGTATCATTTCAAACATTTCCCGATTTAATTTGATTTTTGACCGAAACTATTATAAACTAATGTATATATTATGATTTTTTGGCCGAAACTTGCATTTCCAAAAATTTCATAGAATCTAGTTTTCAGATGATTTTTTTGCATGAACTTCCATCATAACCTTCCTTCTTAACATATTTAAATGATCTGAAAAGTCCGTATCATTTCAAATAGTCCCATATTAAATTTGATTTTTTTGACCGAAACTAGTGTAAAATATACTATGATTTTTGACTAAAACTTGCATTTAAAAAAGTTTCATAGAATCTAGTTTTATTATATCTTTTTTGCATGGACTTCCATCATAACCTTCCCTCTTAACATATATAAATGATCTGAAAAGTCTCGTATCATTTAAAATACTCCCCAATTAAATTTGATTTTCTTGACCGAAACTAGTGTATAATATACTATGATTTTTTATTGAAACTTGCATTTCGAAAAGTTTCATAGAATCTAATTTTCCTATTCTTTTTTGCATGGACTTCCATCATAACCTTCCTTCTTAACATATATAAATGATCTGAAAAGTCCGTATCATTTCACATAGTCCCCAATTAAATTTGATTTTTTTGACCGAAACTAGTGTATAATATACTATGATTTTTGACTAAAACTTGCATTTAAAAAAGTTTCATAAAATCTAGTTTTATTATATCTTTTTTGCATGGACTTCCATCATAACCTTCACTCTTAACATTTATAAATGATATAAAAGGTCTTGTATCATTTCAAATAGTCCCCAATTAAATTTGATTTTTATGACCGAAACTTGTGTATAATATACTACGACTTTTGACCGAAACTTGCATTTCGAAAAGTTTCTTAGAATCTAATTTTCCTATTCTTTTTTGCATGGACTTTTATCATAACCTTCCCTCCTGAAATATATAAATGGTATGTGAGGTTTCGTATCATTTCAAACATTCCCTGATTTAATTTGATTTTTGACCGAAACTATTATAAACTAATGTATATATTATGATTTTTTGGCCGAAACTTGCATTTCCAAAAATTTCATAGAATCTAGTTTTCAGATGATTTTTTTGCATGAACTTCCATCATAACCTTCCTTCTTAACATATTTAAATGATCTGAAAAGTCCGTATCATTTCAAATAGTCCCATATTAAATTTGATTTTTTTGACCGAAACTAGTGTAAAATATACTATGATTTTTGACTAAAACTTGCATTTAAAAAAGTTTCATAGAATCTAGTTTTATTATATCTTTTTTGCATGGACTTCCATCATAACCTTCCCTCTTAACATATATAAATGATCTGAAAAGTCTCGTATCATTTAAAATACTCCCCAATTAAATTTGATTTTCTTGACCGAAACTAGTGTATAATATACTATGATTTTTTATTGAAACTTGCATTTCGAAAAGTTTCATAGAATCTAATTTTCCTATTCTTTTTTGCATGGACTTCCATCATAACCTTCCTTCTTAACATATATAAATGATCTGAAAAGTCCGTATCATTTCACATAGTCCCCAATTCAATTTGATTTTTTTGACCGAAACTAGTGTATAATATACTATGATTTTTGACTAAAACTTGCATTTAAAAAAGTTTCATAAAATCTAGTTTTATTATATCTTTTTTGCATGGACTTCCATCATAACCTTCACTCTTAACATTTATAAATGATATAAAAGGTCTTGTATCATTTCAAATAGTCCCCAATTAAATTTGATTTTTATGACCGAAACTTGTGTATAATATACTACGACTTTTGACCGAAACTTGCATTTCGAAAAGTTTCTTAGAATCTAATTTTCCTATTCTTTTTTGCATGGACTTTTATCATAACCTTCCCTCCTGAAATATATAAATGGTATGTGAGGTTTCGTATCATTTCAAACATTCCCTGATTTAATTTGATTTTTGACCGAAACTATTATAAACTAATGTATATATTATGATTTTTTGGCCGAAACTTGCATTTCCAAAAATTTCATAGAATCTAGTTTTCAGATGATTTTTTTGCATGAACTTCCATCATAACCTTCCTTCTTAACATATTTAAATGATCTGAAAAGTCCGTATCATTTCAAATAGTCCCATATTAAATTTGATTTTTTTGACCGAAACTAGTGTAAAATATACTATGATTTTTGACTAAAACTTGCATTTAAAAAAGTTTCATAGAATCTAGTTTTATTATATCTTTTTTGCATGGACTTCCATCATAACCTTCCCTCTTAACATATATAAATGATCTGAAAAGTCTCGTATCATTTAAAATACTCCCCAATTAAATTTGATTTTCTTGACCGAAACTAGTGTATAATATACTATGATTTTTTATTGAAACTTGCATTTCGAAAAGTTTCATAGAATCTAATTTTCCTATTCTTTTTTGCATGGACTTCCATCATAACCTTCCTTCTTAACATATATAAATGATCTGAAAAGTCCGTATCATTTCACATAGTCCCCAATTAAATTTGATTTTTTTGACCGAAACTAGTGTATAATATACTATGATTTTTGACTAAAACTTGCATTTAAAAAAGTTTCATAAAATCTAGTTTTATTATATCTTTTTTGCATGGACTTCCATCATAACCTTCACTCTTAACATTTATAAATGATCTAAAAGGTCTTGTATCATTTCAAATAGTCCCCAATTAAATTTGATTTTTATGACTGCAACTTGTGTATAATATACTACAACTTTTGACCGAAACTTGCATTTCGAAAAGTTTCTTAGAATCTAATTTTCCTATTCTTTTTTGCATGGACTTTTATCATAACCTTCCCTCCTGAAATATATAAATGGTATGTGAGGTTTCGTATCATTTCAAACATTCCCCGATTTAATTTGATTTTTGACCGAAACTATTATAAACTAATGTATTATGATTTTTTGGCCAAAACTTGCATTTCCAAAAATTTCATAGAATCTAGTTTTCAGATGATTTTTTTGCATGAACTTCCATCATAACCTTCCTTCTTAACATATTTAAATGATCTGAAAAGTCCGTATCATTTCAAATAGTCCCATATTAAATTTGATTTTTTTGACCGAAACTAGTGTAAAATATACTATGATTTTTTACTAAAACTTGCATTTAAAAAAGTTTCATAGAATCTAGTTTTATTATATCTTTTTTGCATGGACTTCCATCATAACCTTCCCTCTTAACATATATAAATGATCTGAAAAGTCTCGTATCATTTAAAATACTCCCCAATTAAATTTGATTTTCTTTACCGAAACTAGTGTATAATATACTATGATTTTTTATTGAAACTTGCATTTCGAAAAGTTTCATAGAATCTAATTTTCCTATTCTTTTTTGCATGGACTTCCATCATAACCTTCCTTCTTAACATATATAAATGATGTGAAAAGTCCGTATCATTTCACATAGTCCCCAATTAAATTTGATTTTTTTGACCGAAACTAGTGTATAATATACTATGATTTTTGACTAAAACTTGCATTTAAAAAAGTTTCATAAAATTTAGTTTTATTATATCTTTTTTGCATGGACTTCCATCATAACCTTCACTCTTAACATTTATAAATGATATAAAAGGTCTTGTATCATTTCAAATAGTCCCCAATTAAATTTGATTTTATGACCGAAACTTGTGTATAATATACTACGACTTTTGACCGAAACTTGCATTTCGAAAAGTTTCTTAGAATCTAATTTTCCTATTCTTTTTTGCATGGACTTTTATCATAACCTTCCCTCCTGAAATATATAAATGGTATGTGAGGTTTCGTATCATTTCAAACATTCCCCGATTTAATTTGATTTTTGACCGAAACTATTATAAACTAATGTATATATTATGATTTTTTGGCCGAAACTTGCATTTCCAAAAATTTCATAGAATCTAGTTTTCAGATGATTTTTTTGCATGAACTTCCATCATAACCTTCCTTCTTAACATATTTAAATGATCTGAAAAGTCCGTATCATTTCAAATAGTCCCATATTAAATTTGATTTTTTTGACCGAAACTAGTGTAAAATATACTATGATTTTTGACTAAAACTTGCATTTAAAAAAGTTTCATAGATTCTAGTTTTATTATATCTTTTTTGCATGGACTTCCATCATAACCTTCCCTCTTAACATATATAAATGATCTGAAAAGTCTGGTATCATTTAAAATACTCCCCAATTAAATTTGATTTTCTTGACCGAAACTAGTGTATAATATACTATGATTTTTTATTGAAACTTGCATTTCGAAAAGTTTCATAGAATCTAATTTTCCTATTCTTTTTTGCATGGACTTCCATCATAACCTTCCTTCTTAACATATATAAATGATCTGAAAAGTCCGTATCATTTCACATAGTCCCCAATTAAATTTGATTTTTTTGACCGAAACTAGTGTATAATATACTATGATTTTTGACTAAAACTTGCATTTAAAAAAGTTTCATAAAATCTAGTTTTATTATATCTTTTTTGCATGGACTTCCATCATAACCTTCACTCTTAACATTTATAAATGATCTAAAAGGTCTTGTATCATTTCAAATAGTCCCCAATTAAATTTGATTTTTATGACTGCAACTTGTGTATAATATACTACGACTTTTGACCGAAACTTGCATTTCGAAAAGTTTCTTAGAATCTAATTTTCCTATTCTTTTTTGCATGGACTTTTATCATAACCTTCCCTCCTGAAATATATAAATGGTATGTGAGGTTTCGTATCATTTCAAACATTCCCCGATTTAATTTGATTTTTGACCGAAACTATTATAAACTAATGTATATATTATTATTTTTTGGCCGAAACTTGCATTTCCAAAAATTTCATAGAATCTAGTTTTCAGATGATTTTTTTGCATGAACTTCCATCATAACCTTCCTTCTTAACATATTTAAATGATCTGAAAAGTCCGTATCATTTCAAATAGTCCCATATTAAATTTGATTTTTTTGACCGAAACTAGTGTAAAATATACTATGATTTTTGACTAAAACTTGCATTTAAAAAAGTTTCATAGAATCTAGTTTTATTATATCTTTTTTGCATGGACTTATATCATAACCTTCCCTCTTAACATATATAAATGATCTGAAAAGTCTCGTATCATTTAAAATACTCCCCAATTAAATTTGATTTTCTTGACCGAAACTAGTGTATAATATACTATGATTTTTTATTGAAACTTGCATTTCGAAAAGATTCATAGAATCTAATTTTCCTATTCTTTTTTGCATGGACTTCCATCATAACCTTCCTTCTTAACATATATAAATGATCTGAAAAGTCCGTATCATTTCACATAGTCCCCAATTAAATTTGATTTTTTTGACCGAAACTAGTGTATAATATACTATGATTTTTGACTAAAACTTGCATTTAAAAAAGTTTCATAAAATCTAGTTTTATTATATCTTTTTTGCATGGACTTCCATCATAACCTTCACTCTTAACATTTATAAATGATCTAAAAGGTCTTGTATCATTTCAAATAGTCCCCAATTAAATTTGATTTTTATGACCGAAACATGTGTATAATATACTACGACTTTTGACCGAAACATGCATTTCGAAAAGTTTCTTAGAATCTAATTTTCCTATTCTTTTTTGCATGGACTTTTATCATAACCTTCCCTCCTGAAATATATAAATGGTATGTGAGGTTTCGTATCATTTCAAACATTCCCCGATTTAATTTGATTTTTGACCGAAACTATTATAAACTAATGTATATATTATGATTTTTTGGCCGAAACTTGCATTTCCAAAAATTTCATAGAATCTAGTTTTCAAATGATTTTTTTGCATGAACTTCCATCATAACCTTCCTTCTTAACATATTTAAATGATCTGAAAAGTCCGTATCATTTCAAATAGTCCCATATTAAATTTGATTTTTTTGACCGAAACTAGTGTAAAATATACTATGATTTTTGACTAAAACTTGCATTTAAAAAAGTTTCATAGAATCTAGTTTTATTATATCTTTTTTGCATGGACTTCCATCATAACCTTCCCTCTTAACATATATAAATGATCTGAAAAGTCTCGTATCATTTAAAATACTCCCCAATTAAATTTGATTTTCTTGACCGAAACTAGTGTATAATATACTATGATTTTTTATTGAAACTTGCATTTCGAAAAGTTTCATAGAATCTAATTTTCCTATTCTTTTTTGCATGGACTTCCATCATAACCTTCCTTCTTAACATATATAAATGATCTGAAAAGTCCGTATCATTTCACATAGTCCCCAATTAAATTTGATTTTTTTGACCGAAACTAGTGTATAATATACTATGATTTTTGACTAAAACTTGCATTTAAAAAAGTTTCATAAAATCTAGTTTTATTATATCTTTTTTGCATGGACTTCCATCATAACCTTCACTCTTAACATTTATAAATGATATAAAAGGTCTTGTATCATTTCAAATAGTCCCCAATTAAATTTGATTTTATGACCGAAACTTGTGTATAATATACTACGACTTTTGACCGAAACTTGCATTTCGAAAAGTTTCTTAGAATCTAATTTTCCTATTCTTTTTTGCATGGACTTTTATCATAACCTTCCCTCCTGAAATATATAAATGGTATGTGAGGTTTCGTATCATTTCAAACACTCCCCGATTTAATTTGATTTTTGACCGAAACTATTATAAACTAATGTATATATTATGATTTTTTGGCCGAAACTTGCATTTCCAAAAATTTCATAGAATCTAGTTTTCAGATGATTTTTTTGCATGAACTTCCATCATAACCTTCCTTCTTAACATATTTAAATGATCTGAAAAGTCTGTATCATTTCAAATAGTCCCATATTAAATTTGATTTTTTTGACCGAAACTAGTGTAAAATATACTATGATTTTTGACTAAAACTTGCATTTAAAAAAGTTTCATAGAATCTAGTTTTATTATATCTTTTTTGCATGGACTTTCATCATAACCTTCCCTCTTAACATATATAAATGATCTGAAAAGTCTCGTATCATTTAAAATACTCCCCAATTAAATTTGATTTTCTTGACCGAAACTAGTGTATAATATACTATGATTTTTTATTGAAACTTGCATTTCGAAAAGTTTCATAGAATCTAATTTTCCTATTCTTTTTTGCATGGACTTCCATCATAACCTTCCTTCTTAACATATATAAATGATCTGAAAAGTCCGTATCATTTCACATAGTCCCCAATTAAATTTGATTTTTTTGACCGAAACTAGTGTATAATATACTATGATTTTTGACTAAAACTTGCATTTAAAAAAGTTTCATAAAATCTAGTTTTATTATATCTTTTTTGCATGGACTTCCATCATAACCTTCACTCTTAACATTTATAAATGATCTAAAAGGTCTTGTATCATTTCAAATAGTCCCCAATTAAATTTGATTTTTATGACTGCAACTTGTGTATAATATACTACGACTTTTGACCGAAACTTGCATTTCGAAAAGTTTCTTAGAATCTAATTTTCCTATTCTTTTTTGCATGGACTTTTATCATAACCTTCCCTCCTGAAATATATAAATGGTATGTGAGGTTTCGTATCATTTCAAACATTCCCCGATTTAATTTGATTTTTGACCGAAACTATTATAAACTAATGTATATATTATGATTTTTTGGCCGAAACTTGCATTTCCAAAAATTTCATAGAATCTAGTTTTCAGATGATTTTTTTGCATGAACTTCCATCATAACCTTCCTTCTTAACATATTTAAATGATCTGAAAAGTCCGTATCATTTCAAATAGTCCCATATTAAATTTGATTTTTTTGACCGAAACTAGTGTAAAATATACTATGATTTTTGACTAAAACTTGCATTTAAAAAAGTTTCATAGAATCTAGTTTTATTATATCTTTTTTGCATGGACTTCCATCATAACCTTCCCTCTTAACATATATAAATGATCTGAAAAGTCTCGTATCATTTAAAATACTCCCCAATTAAATTTGATTTTCTTGACCGAAACTAGTGTATAATATACTATGATTTTTTATTGAAACTTGCATTTCGAAAAGTTTCATAGAATCTAATTTTCCTATTCTTTTTTGCATGGACTTCCATCATAACCTTCCTTCTTAACATATATAAATGATCTGAAAAGTCCGTATCATTTCACATAGTCCCCAATTAAATTTGATTTTTTTGACCGAAACTAGTGTATAATATACTATGATTTTTGACTAAAACTTGCATTTAAAAAAGTTTCATAAAATCTAGTTTTATTATATCTTTTTTGCATGGACTTCCATCATAACCTTCACTCTTAACATTTATAAATGATCTAAAAGGTCTTGTATCATTTCAAATAGTCCCCAATTAAATTTGATTTTTATGACTGCAACTTGTGTATAATATACTACGACTTTTGACCGAAACTTGCATTTCGAAAAGTTTCTTAGAATCTAATTTTCCTATTCTTTTTTGCATGGACTTTTATCATAACCTTCCCTCCTGAAATATATAAATGGTATGTGAGGTTTCGTATCATTTCAAACATTCCCCGATTTAATTTGATTTTTGACCGAAACTATTATAAACTAATGTATATATTATTATTTTTTGGCCGAAACTTGCATTTCCAAAAATTTCATAGAATCTAGTTTTCAGATGATTTTTTTGCATGAACTTCCATCATAACCTTCCTTCTTAACATATTTAAATGATCTGAAAAGTCCGTATCATTTCAAATAGTCCCATATTAAATTTGATTTTTTTGACCGAAACTAGTGTAAAATATACTATGATTTTTGACTAAAACTTGCATTTAAAAAAGTTTCATAGAATCTAGTTTTATTATATCTTTTTTGCATGGACTTCCATCATAACCTTCCCTCTTAACATATATAAATGATCTGAAAAGTCTCGTATCATTTAAAATACTCCCCAATTAAATTTGATTTTCTTGACCGAAACTAGTGTATAATATACTATGATTTTTTATTGAAACTTGCATTTCGAAAAGTTTCATAGAATCTAATTTTCCTATTCTTTTTTGCATGGACTTCCATCATAACCTTCCTTCTTAACATATATAAATGATCTGAAAAGTCCGTATCATTTCACATAGTCCCCAATTAAATTGGATTTTTTTGACCGAAACTAGTGTATAATATACTATGATTTTTGACTAAAACTTGCATTTAAAAAAGTTTCATAAAATCTAGTTTTATTATATCTTTTTTGCATGGACTTCCATCATAACCTTCACTCTTAACATTTATAAATGATCTAAAAGGTCTTGTATCATTTCAAATAGTCCCCAATTAAATTTGATTTTTATGACCGAAACTTGTGTATAATATACTACGACTTTTGACCGAAACATGCATTTCGAAAAGTTTCTTAGAATCTAATTTTCCTATTCTTTTTTGCATGGACTTTTATCATAACCTTCCCTCCTGAAATATATAAATGGTATGTGAGGTTTCGTATCATTTCAAACATTCCCCGATTTAATTTTATTTTTGACCGAAACTATTATAAACTAATGTATATATTATGATTTTTTGGCCGAAACTTGCATTTCCAAAAATTTCATAGAATCTAGTTTTCAGATGATTTTTTTGCATGAACTTCCATCATAACCTTCCTTCTTAACATATTTAAATGATCTGAAAAGTCCGTATCATTTCAAATAGTCCCATATTAAATTTGATTTTTTTGACCGAAACTAGTGTAAAATATACTATGATTTTTGACTAAAACTTGCATTTAAAAAAGTTTCATAGAATCTAGTTTTATTATATCTTTTTTGCATGGACTTCCATCATAACCTTCCCTCTTAACATATATAAATGATCTGAAAAGTCTCGTATCATTTAAAATACTCCCCAATTAAATTTGATTTTCTTGACCGAAACTAGTGTATAATATACTATGATTTTTTATTGAAACTTGCATTTCGAAAAGTTTCATAGAATCTAATTTTCCTATTCTTTTTTGCATGGACTTCCATCATAACCTTCCTTCTTAACATATATAAATGATCTGAAAAGTCCGTATCATTTCACATAGTCCCCAATTAAATTTGATTTTTTTGACCGAAACTAGTGTATAATATACTATGATTTTTGACTAAAACTTGCATTTAAAAAAGTTTCATAAAATCTAGTTTTATTATATCTTTTTTGCATGGACTTCCATCATAACCTTCACTCTTAACATTTATAAATGATCTAAAAGGTCTTGTATCATTTCAAATAGTCCCCAATTAAATTTGATTTTTATGACTGCAACTTGTGTATAATATACTACGACTTTTGACCGAAACTTGCATTTCGAAAAGTTTCTTAGAATCTAATTTTCCTATTCTTTTTTGCATGGACTTTTATCATAACCTTCCCTCCTGAAATATATAAATGGTATGTGAGGTTTCGTATCATTTCAAACATTCCCCGATTTAATTTGATTTTTGACCGAAACTATTATAAACTAATGTATATATTATTATTTTTTGGCCGAAACTTGCATTTCCAAAAATTTCATAGAATCTAGTTTTCAGATGATTTTTTTGCATGAACTTCCATCATAACCTTCCTTCTTAACATATTTAAATGATCTGAAAAGTCCGTATCATTTCAAATAGTCCCATATTAAATTTGATTTTTTTGACCGAAACTAGTGTAAAATATACTATGATTTTTGACTAAAACTTGCATTTAAAAAAGTTTCATAGAATCTAGTTTTATTATATCTTTTTTGCATGGACTTCCATCATAACCTTCCCTCTTAACATATATAAATGATCTGAAAAGTCTCGTATCATTTAAAATACTCCCCAATTAAATTTGATTTTCTTGACCGAAACTAGTGTATAATATACTATGATTTTTTATTGAAACTTGCATTTCGAAAAGTTTCATAGAATCTAATTTTCCTATTCTTTTTTGCATGGACTTCCATCATAACCTTCCTTCTTAACATATATAAATGATCTGAAAAGTCCGTATCATTTCACATAGTCCCCAATTAAATTGGATTTTTTTGACCGAAACTAGTGTATAATATACTATGATTTTTGACTAAAACTTGCATTTAAAAAAGTTTCATAAAATCTAGTTTTATTATATCTTTTTTGCATGGACTTCCATCATAACCTTCACTCTTAACATTTATAAATGATCTAAAAGGTCTTGTATCATTTCAAATAGTCCCCAATTAAATTTGATTTTTATGACTGCAACTTGTGTATAATATACTACGACTTTTGACCGAAACATGCATTTCGAAAAGTTTCTTAGAATCTAATTTTCCTATTCTTTTTTGCATGGACTTTTATCATAACCTTCCCTCCTGAAATATATAAATGGTATGTGAGGTTTCGTATCATTTCAAACATTCCCCGATTTAATTTGATTTTTGACCGAAACTATTATAAACTAATGTATATATTATTATTTTTTGGCCGAAACTTGCATTTCCAAAAATTTCATAGAATCTAGTTTTCAGATGATTTTTTTGCATGAACTTCCATCATAACCTTCCTTCTTAACATATTTAAATGATCTGAAAAGTCCGTATCATTTCAAATAGTCCCATATTAAATTTGATTTTTTTGACCGAAACTAGTGTAAAATATACTATGATTTTTGACTAAAACTTGCATTTAAAAAAGTTTCATAGAATCTAGTTTTATTATATCTTTTTTGCATGGACTTTCATCATAACCTTCCCTCTTAACATATATAAATGATCTGAAAAGTCTCGTATCATTTAAAATACTCCCCAATTAAATTTGATTTTCTTGACCGAAACTAGTGTATAATATACTATGATTTTTTATTGAAACTTGCATTTCGAAAAGTTTCATAGAATCTAATTTTCCTATTCTTTTTTGCATGGACTTCCATCATAACCTTCCTTCTTAACATATATAAATGATCTGAAAAGTCCGTATCATTTCACATAGTCCCCAATTAAATTTGATTTTTTTGACCGAAACTAGTGTATAATATACTATGATTTTTGACTAAAACTTGCATTTAAAAAAGTTTCATAAAATCTAGTTTTATTATATCTTTTTTGCATGGACTTCCATCATAACCTTCACTCTTAACATTTATAAATGATCTAAAAGGTCTTGTATCATTTCAAATAGTCCCCAATTAAATTTGATTTTTATGACTGCAACTTGTGTATAATATACTACGACTTTTGACCGAAACTTGCATTTCGAAAAGTTTCTTAGAATCTAATTTTCCTATTCTTTTTTGCATGGACTTTTATCATAACCTTCCCTCCTGAAATATATAAATGGTATGTGAGGTTTCGTATCATTTCAAACATTCCCCGATTTAATTTGATTTTTGACCGAAACTATTATAAACTAATGTATATATTATTATTTTTTGGCCGAAACTTGCATTTCCAAAAATTTCATAGAATCTAGTTTTCAGATGATTTTTTTGCATGAACTTCCATCATAACCTTCCTTCTTAACATATTTAAATGATCTGAAAAGTCCGTATCATTTCAAATAGTCCCATATTAAATTTGATTTTTTTGACCGAAACTAGTGTAAAATATACTATGATTTTTGACTAAAACTTGCATTTAAAAAAGTTTCATAGAATCTAGTTTTATTATATCTTTTTTGCATGGACTTCCATCATAACCTTCCCTCTTAACATATATAAATGATCTGAAAAGTCTCGTATCATTTAAAATACTCCCCAATTAAATTTGATTTTCTTGACCGAAACTAGTGTATAATATACTATGATTTTTTATTGAAACTTGCATTTCGAAAAGTTTCATAGAATCTAATTTTCCTATTCTTTTTTGCATGGACTTCCATCATAACCTTCCTTCTTAACATATATAAATGATCTGAAAAGTCCGTATCATTTCACATAGTCCCCAATTAAATTGGATTTTTTTGACCGAAACTAGTGTATAATATACTATGATTTTTGACTAAAACTTGCATTTAAAAAAGTTTCATAAAATCTAGTTTTATTATATCTTTTTTGCATGGACTTCCATCATAACCTTCACTCTTAACATTTATAAATGATCTAAAAGGTCTTGTATCATTTCAAATAGTCCACAATTAAATTTGATTTTTATGACCGAAACTTGTGTATAATATACTACGACTTTTGACCGAAACATGCATTTCGAAAAGTTTCTTAGAATCTAATTTTCCTATTCTTTTTTGCATGGACTTTTATCATAACCTTCCCTCCTGAAATATATAAATGGTATGTGAGGTTTCGTATCATTTCAAACATTCCCCGATTTAATTTGATTTTTGACCGAAACTATTATAAACTAATGTATATATTATGATTTTTTGGCCGAAACTTGCATTTCCAAAAATTTCATAGAATCTAGTTTTCAGATGATTTTTTTGCATGAACTTCCATCATAACCTTCCTTCTTAACATATTTAAATGATCTGAAAAGTCCGTATCATTTCAAATAGTCCCATATTAAATTTGATTTTTTTGACCGAAACTAGTGTAAAATATACTATGATTTTTGACTAAAACTTGCATTTAAAAAAGTTTCATAGAATCTAGTTTTATTATATCTTTTTTGCATGGACTTCCATCATAACCTTCCCTCTTAACATATATAAATGATCTGAAAAGTCTCGTATCATTTAAAATACTCCCCAATTAAATTTGATTTTCTTGACCGAAACTAGTGTATAATATACTATGATTTTTTATTGAAACTTGCATTTCGAAAAGTTTCATAGAATCTAATTTTCCTATTCTTTTTTGCATGGACTTCCATCATAACCTTCCTTCTTAACATATATAAATGATCTGAAAAGTCCGTATCATTTCACATAGTCCCCAATTAAATTGGATTTTTTTGACCGAAACTAGTGTATAATATACTATGATTTTTGACTAAAACTTGCATTTAAAAAAGTTTCATAAAATCTAGTTTTATTATATCTTTTTTGCATGGACTTCCATCATAACCTTCACTCTTAACATTTATAAATGATCTAAAAGGTCTTGTATCATTTCAAATAGTCCCCAATTAAATTTGATTTTTATGACCGAAACTTGTGTATAATATACTACGACTTTTGACCGAAACATGCATTTCGAAAAGTTTCTTAGAATCTAATTTTCCTATTCTTTTTTGCATGGACTTTTATCATAACCTTCCCTCCTGAAATATATAAATGGTATGTGAGGTTTCGTATCATTTCAAACATTCCCCGATTTAATTTGATTTTTGACCGAAACTATTATAAACTAATGTATATATTATGATTTTTTGGCCGAAACTTGCATTTCCAAAAATTTCATAGAATCTAGTTTTCAGATGATTTTTTTGCATGAACTTCCATCATAACCTTCCTTCTTAACATATTTAAATGATCTGAAAAGTCCGTATCATTTCAAATAGTCCCATATTAAATTTGATTTTTTTGACCGAAACTAGTGTAAAATATACTATGATTTTTGACTAAAACTTGCATTTAAAAAAGTTTCATAGAATCTAGTTTTATTATATCTTTTTTGCATGGACTTCCATCATAACCTTCCCTCTTAACATATATAAATGATCTGAAAAGTCTCGTATCATTTAAAATACTCCCCAATTAAATTTGATTTTCTTGACCGAAACTAGTGTATAATATACTATGATTTTTTATTGAAACTTGCATTTCGAAAAGTTTCATAGAATCTAATTTTCCTATTCTTTTTTGCATGGACTTCCATCATAACCTTCCTTCTTAACATATATAAATGATCTGAAAAGTCCGTATCATTTCACATAGTCCCCAATTAAATTGGATTTTTTTGACCGAAACTAGTGTATAATATACTATGATTTTTGACTAAAACTTGCATTTAAAAAAGTTTCATAAAATCTAGTTTTATTATATCTTTTTTGCATGGACTTCCATCATAACCTTCACTCTTAACATTTATAAATGATCTAAAAGGTCTTGTATCATTTCAAATAGTCCCCAATTAAATTTGATTTTTATGACCGAAACTTGTGTATAATATACTACGACTTTTGACCGAAACATGCATTTCGAAAAGTTTCTTAGAATCTAATTTTCCTATTCTTTTTTGCATGGACTTTTATCATAACCTTCCCTCCTGAAATATATAAATGGTATGTGAGGTTTCGTATCATTTCAAACATTCCCCGATTTAATTTGATTTTTGACCGAAACTATTATAAACTAATGTATATATTATGATTTTTTGGCCGAAACTTGCATTTCCAAAAATTTCATAGAATCTAGTTTTCAGATGATTTTTTTGCATGAACTTCCATCATAACCTTCCTTCTTAACATATTTAAATGATCTGAAAAGTCCGTATCATTTCAAATAGTCCCATATTAAATTTGATTTTTTTGACCGAAACTAGTGTAAAATATACTATGATTTTTGACTAAAACTTGCATTTAAAAAAGTTTCATAGAATCTAGTTTTATTATATCTTTTTTGCATGGACTTCCATCATAACCTTCCCTCTTAACATATATAAATGATCTGAAAAGTCTCGTATCATTTAAAATACTCCCCAATTAAATTTGATTTTCTTGACCGAAACTAGTGTATAATATACTATGATTTTTTATTGAAACTTGCATTTCGAAAAGTTTCATAGAATCTAATTTTCCTATTCTTTTTTGCATGGACTTCCATCATAACCTTCCTTCTTAACATATATAAATGATCTGAAAAGTCCGTATCATTTCACATAGTCCCCAATTAAATTTGATTTTTTTGACCGAAACAAGTGTATAATATACTATGATTTTTGACTAAAACTTGCATTTAAAAAAGTTTCATAAAATCTAGTTTTATTATATCTTTTTTGCATGGACTTCCATCATAACCTTCACTCTTAACATTTATAAATGATCTAAAAGGTCTTGTATCATTTCAAATAGTCCCCAATTAAATTTGATTTTTATGACCGAAACTTGTGTATAATATACTACGACTTTTGACCGAAACTTGCATTTCGAAAAGTTTCTTAGAATCTAATTTTCCTATTCTTTTTTGCATGGACTTTTATCATAACCTTCCCTCCTGAAATATATAAATGGTATGTGAGGTTTCGTATCATTTCAAACATTCCCTGATTTAATTTGATTTTTGACCGAAACTATTATAAACTAATGTATATATTATGATTTTTTGGCCGAAACTTGCATTTCCAAAAATTTCATAGAATCTAGTTTTCAGATGATTTTTTTGCATGAACTTCCATCATAACCTTCCTTCTTAACATATTTAAATGATCTGAAAAGTCCGTATCATTTCAAATAGTCCCATATTAAATTTGATTTTTTTGACCGAAACTAGTGTAAAATATACTATGATTTTTGACTAAAACTTGCATTTAAAAAAGTTTCATAGAATCTAGTTTTATTATATCTTTTTTGCATGGACTTCCATCATAACCTTCCCTCTTAACATATATAAATGATCTGAAAAGTCTCGTATCATTTAAAATACTCCCCAATTAAATTTGATTTTCTTGACCGAAACTAGTGTATAATATACTATGATTTTTTATTGAAACTTGCATTTCGAAAAGTTTCATAGAATCTAATTTTCCTATTCTTTTTTGCATGGACTTCCATCATAACCTTCCTTCTTAACATATATAAATGATCTGAAAAGTCCGTATCATTTCACATAGTCCCCAATTAAATTTGATTTTTTTGACCGAAACTAGTGTATAATATACTATGATTTTTGACTAAAACTTGCATTTAAAAAAGTTTCATAAAATCTAGTTTTATTATATCTTTTTTGCATGGACTTCCATCATAACCTTCACTCTTAACATTTATAAATGATCTAAAAGGTCTTGTATCATTTCAAATAGTCCCCAATTAAATTTGATTTTTATGACCGAAACTTGTGTATAATATACTACGACTTTTGACCGAAACTTGCATTTCGAAAAGTTTCTTAGAATCTAATTTTCCTATTCTTTTTTGCATGGACTTTTATCATAACCTTCCCTCCTGAAATATATAAATGGTATGTGAGGTTTCGTATCATTTCAAACATTCCCTGATTTAATTTGATTTTTGACCGAAACTATTATAAACTAATGTATATATTATGATTTTTTGGCCGAAACTTGCATTTCCAAAAATTTCATAGAATCTAGTTTTCAGATGATTTTTTTGCATGAACTTCCATCATAACCTTCCTTCTTAACATATTTAAATGATCTGAAAAGTCCGTATCATTTCAAATAGTCCCATATTAAATTTGATTTTTTTGACCGAAACTAGTGTAAAATATACTATGATTTTTGACTAAAACTTGCATTTAAAAAAGTTTCATAGAATCTAGTTTTATTATATCTTTTTTGCATGGACTTCCATCATAACCTTCCCTCTTAACATATATAAATGATCTGAAATGTCTCGTATCATTTAAAATACTCCCCAATTAAATTTGATTTTCTTGACCGAAACTAGTGTATAATATACTATGATTTTTTATTGAAACTTGCATTTCGAAAAGTTTCATAGAATCTAATTTTCCTATTCTTTTTTGCATGGACTTCCATCATAACCTTCCTTCTTAACATATATAAATGATCTGAAAATTCCGTATCATTTCACATAGTCCCCAATTAAATTTGATTTTTTTGACCGAAACTAGTGTATAATATACTATGATTTTTGACTAAAACTTGCATTTAAAAAAGTTTCATAAAATCTAGTTTTATTATATCTTTTTTGCATGGACTTCCATCATAACCTTCACTCTTAACATTTATAAATGATCTAAAAGGTCCTGTATCATTTCAAATAGTCCCCAATTAAATTTGATTTTTATGACCGAAACTTGTGTATAATATACTACGACTTTTGACCGAAACTTGCATTTCGAAAAGTTTCTTAGAATCTAATTTTCCTATTCTTTTTTGCATGGACTTTTATCATAACCTTCCCTCCTGAAATATATAAATGGTATGTGAGGTTTCGTATCATTTCAAACATTCCCTGATTTAATTTGATTTTTGACCGAAACTATTATAAACTAATGTATATATTATGATTTTTTGGCCGAAACTTGCATTTCCAAAAATTTCATAGAATCTAGTTTTCAGATGATTTTTTTGCATGAACTTCCATCATAACCTTCCTTCTTAACATATTTAAATGATCTGAAAAGTCCGTATCATTTCAAATAGTCCCATATTAAATTTGATTTTTTTGACCGAAACTAGTGTAAAATATACTATGATTTTTGACTAAAACTTGCATTTAAAAAAGTTTCATAGAATCTAGTTTTATTATATCTTTTTTGCATGGACTTCCATCATAACCTTCCCTCTTAACATATATAAATGATCTGAAAAGTCTCGTATCATTTAAAATACTCCCCAATTAAATTTGATTTTCTTGACCGAAACTAGTGTATAATATACTATGATTTTTTATTGAAACTTGCATTTCGAAAAGTTTCATAGAATCTAATTTTCCTATTCTTTTTTGCATGGACTTCCATCATAACCTTCCTTCTTAACATATATAAATGATCTGAAAAGTCCGTATCATTTCACATAGTCCCCAATTAAATTTGATTTTTTTGACCGAAACTAGTGTATAATATACTATGATTTTTGACTAAAACTTGCATTTAAAAAAGTTTCATAAAATCTAGTTTTATTATATCTTTTTTGCATGGACTTCCATCATAACCTTCACTCTTAACATTTATAAATGATCTAAAAGGTCTTGTATCATTTCAAATAGTCCCCAATTAAATTTGATTTTTATGACCGAAACTTGTGTATAATATACTACGACTTTTGACCGAAACTTGCATTTCGAAAAGTTTCTTAGAATCTAATTTTCCTATTCTTTTTTGCATGGACTTTTATCATAACCTTCCCTCCTGAAATATATAAATGGTATGTGAGGTTTCGTATCATTTCAAACATTCCCTGATTTAATTTGATTTTTGACCGAAACTATTATAAACTAATGTATATATTATGATTTTTTGGCCGAAACTTGCATTTCCAAAAATTTCATAGAATCTAGTTTTCAGATGATTTTTTTGCATGAACTTCCATCATAACCTTCCTTCTTAACATATTTAAATGATCTGAAAAGTCCGTATCATTTCAAATAGTCCCATATTAAATTTGATTTTTTTGACCGAAACTAGTGTAAAATATACTATGATTTTTGACTAAAACTTGCATTTAAAAAAGTTTCATAGAATCTAGTTTTATTATATCTTTTTTGCATGGACTTCCATCATAACCTTCCCTCTTAACATATATAAATGATCTGAAAAGTCTCGTATCATTTAAAATACTCCCCAATTAAATTTGATTTTCTTGACCGAAACTAGTGTATAATATACTATGATTTTTTATTGAAACTTGCATTTCGAAAAGTTTCATAGAATCTAATTTTCCTATTCTTTTTTGCATGGACTTCCATCATAACCTTCCTTCTTAACATATATAAATGATCTGAAAAGTCCGTATCATTTCACATAGTCCCCAATTAAATTTGATTTTTTTGACCGAAACTAGTGTATAATATACTATGATTTTTGACTAAAACTTGCATTTAAAAAAGTTTCATAGAATCTAGTTTTATTATATCTTTTTTGCATGGACTTCCATCATAACCTTCACTCTTAACATTTATAAATGATCTAAAAGGTCTTGTATCATTTCAAATAGTCCCCAATTAAATTTGATTTTTATGACCGAAACTTGTGTATTATATACTACGACTTTTGACCGAAACTTGCATTTCGAAAAGTTTCTTAGAATCTAATTTTCCTATTCTTTTTTGCATGGACTTTTATCATAACCTTCCCTCCTGAAATATATAAATGGTATGTGAGGTTTCGTATCATTTCAAACATTCCCCGATTTAATTTGATTTTTGACCGAAACTATTATAAACTAATGTATATATTATGATTTTTTGGCCGAAACTTGCATTTCCAAAAATTTCATAGAATCTAGTTTTCAGATGATTTTTTTGCATGAACTTCCATCATAACCTTCCTTCTTAACATATTTAAATGATCTGAAAAGTCCGTATCATTTCAAATAGTCCCATATTAAATTTGATTTTTTTGACCGAAACTAGTGTAAAATATACTATGATTTTTGACTAAAACTTGCATTTAAAAAAGTTTCATAGAATCTAGTTTTATTATATCTTTTTTGCATGGACTTCCATCATAACCTTCCCTCTTAACATATATAAATGATCTGAAAAGTCTCGTATCATTTAAAATACTCCCCAATTAAATTTGATTTTCTTGACCGAAACTAGTGTATAATATACTATGATTTTTTATTGAAACTTGCATTTCGAAAAGTTTCATAGAATCTAATTTTCCTATTCTTTTTTGCATGGACTTCCATCATAACCTTCCTTCTTAACATATATAAATGATCTGAAAAGTCCGTATCATTTCACATAGTCCCCAATTAAATTTGATTTTTTTGACCGAAACTAGTGTATAATATACTATGATTTTTGACTAAAACTTGCATTTAAAAAAGTTTCATAAAATCTAGTTTTATTATATCTTTTTTGCATGGACTTCCATCATAACCTTCACTCTTAACATTTATAAATGATCTAAAAGGTCTTGTATCATTTCAAATAGTCCCCAATTAAATTTGATTTTTATGACCGAAACTTGTGTATAATATACTACGACTTTTGACCGAAACTTGCATTTCGAAAAGTTTCTTAGAATCTAATTTTCCTATTCTTTTTTGCATGGACTTTTATCATAACCTTCCCTCCTGAAATATATAAATGGTATGTGAGGTTTCGTATCATTTCAAACATTCCCTGATTTAATTTGATTTTTGACCGAAACTATTATAAACTAATGTATATATTATGATTTTTTGGCCGAAACTTGCATTTCCAAAAATTTCATAGAATCTAGTTTTCAGATGATTTTTTTGCATGAACTTCCATCATAACCTTCCTTCTTAACATATTTAAATGATCTGAAAAGTCCGTATCATTTCAAATAGTCCCATATTAAATTTGATTTTTTTGACCGAAACTAGTGTAAAATATACTATGATTTTTGACTAAAACTTGCATTTAAAAAAGTTTCATAGAATCTAGTTTTATTATATCTTTTTTGCATGGACTTCCATCATAACCTTCCCTCTTAACATATATAAATGATCTGAAAAGTCTCGTATCATTTAAAATACTCCCCAATTAAATTTGATTTTCTTGACCGAAACTAGTGTATAATATACTATGATTTTTTATTGAAACTTGCATTTCGAAAAGTTTCATAGAATCTAATTTTCCTATTCTTTTTTGCATGGACTTCCATCATAACCTTCCTTCTTAACATATATAAATGATCTGAAAAGTCCGTATCATTTCACATAGTCCCCAATTAAATTTGATTTTTTTGACCGAAACTAGTGTATAATATACTATGATTTTTGACTAAAACTTGCATTTAAAAAAGTTTCATAAAATCTAGTTTTATTATATCTTTTTTGCATGGACTTCCATCATAACCTTCACTCTTAACATTTATAAATGATCTAAAAGGTCTTGTATCATTTCAAATAGTCCCCAATTAAATTTGATTTTTATGACCGAAACTTGTGTATAATATACTACGACTTTTGACCGAAACTTGCATTTCGAAAAGTTTCTTAGAATCTAATTTTCCTATTCTTTTTTGCATGGACTTTTATCATAACCTTCCCTCCTGAAATATATAAATGGTATGTGAGGTTTCGTATCATTTCAAACATTCCCTGATTTAATTTGATTTTTGACCGAAACTATTATAAACTAATGTATATATTATGATTTTTTGGCCGAAACTTGCATTTCCAAAAATTTCATAGAATCTAGTTTTCAGATGATTTTTTTGCATGAACTTCCATCATAACCTTCCTTCTTAACATATTTAAATGATCTGAAAAGTCCGTATCATTTCAAATAGTCCCATATTAAATTTGATTTTTTTGACCGAAACTAGTGTAAAATATACTATGATTTTTGACTAAAACTTGCATTTAAAAAAGTTTCATAGAATCTAGTTTTATTATATCTTTTTTGCATGGACTTCCATCATAACCTTCCCTCTTAACATATATAAATGATCTGAAAAGTCTCGTATCATTTAAAATACTCCCCAATTAAATTTGATTTTCTTGACCGAAACTAGTGTATAATATACTATGATTTTTTATTGAAACTTGCATTTCGAAAAGTTTCATAGAATCTAATTTTCCTATTCTTTTTTGCATGGACTTCCATCATAACCTTCCTTCTTAACATATATAAATGATCTGAAAAGTCCGTATCATTTCACATAGTCCCCAATTAAATTTGATTTTTTTGACTAAAACTTGCATTTAAAAAAGTTTCATAAAATCTAGTTTTATTATATCTTTTTTGCATGGACTTCCATCATAACCTTCACTCTTAACATTTATAAATGATCTAAAAGGTCTTGTATCATTTCAAATAGTCCCCAATTAAATTTGATTTTTATGACCGAAACTTGTGTATAATATACTACGACTTTTGACCGAAACTTGCATTTCGAAAAGTTTCTTAGAATCTAATTTTCCTATTCTTTTTTGCATGGACTTTTATCATAACCTTCCCTCCTGAAATATATAAATGGTATGTGAGGTTTCGTATCATTTCAAACATTCCCCGATTTAATTTGATTTTTGACCGAAACTATTATAAACTAATGTATATATTATGATTTTTTGGGCGAAACTTGCATTTCCAAAAATTTCATAGAATCTAGTTTTCAGATGATTTTTTTGCATGAACTTCCATCATAACCTTCCTTCTTAACATATTTAAATGATCTGAAAAGTCCGTATCATTTCAAATAGTCCCATATTAAATTTGATTTTTTTGACCGAAACTAGTGTAAAATATACTATGATTTTTGACTAAAACTTACATTTAAAAAAGTTTCATAGAATCTAGTTTTATTATATCTTTTTTGCATGGACTTCCATCATAAACTTCACTCTTAACATTTATAAATGATCTAAAAGGTCTTGTATCATTTCAAATAGTCCCCAATTAAATTTGATTTTTATGACCGAAACTTGTGTATAATATACTACGACTTTTGACCGAAACTTGCATTTCGAAAAGTTTCTTAGAATCTAATTTTCCTATTCTTTTTTGCATGGACTTTTATCATAACCTTCCCTCCTGAAATATATAAATGGTATGTGAGGTTTCGTATCATTTCAAACATTCCCTGATTTAATTTGATTTTTGACCGAAACTATTATAAACTAATGTATATATTATGATTTTTTGGCCGAAACTTGCATTTCCAAAAATTTCATAGAATCTAGTTTTCAGATGATTTTTTTGCATGAACTTCCATCATAACCTTCCTTCTTAACATATTTAAATGATCTGAAAAGTCCGTATCATTTCAAATAGTCCCATATTAAATTTGATTTTTTTGACCGAAACTAGTGTAAAATATACTATGATTTTTGACTAAAACTTGCATTTAAAAAAGTTTCATAGAATCTAGTTTTATTATATCTTTTTTGCATGGACTTCCATCATAACCTTCCCTCTTAACATATATAAATGATCTGAAAAGTCTCGTATCATTTAAAATACTCCCCAATTAAATTTGATTTTCTTGACCGAAACTAGTGTATAATATACTATGATTTTTTATTGAAACTTGCATTTCGAAAAGTTTCATAGAATCTAATTTTCCTATTCTTTTTTGCATGGACTTCCATCATAACCTTCCTTCTTAACATATATAAATGATCTGAAAAGTCCGTATCATTTCACATAGTCCCCAATTAAATTTGATTTTTTTGACCGAAACTAGTGTATAATATACTATGATTTTTGACTAAAACTTGCATTTAAAAAAGTTTCATAAAATCTAGTTTTATTATATCTTTTTTGCATGGACTTCCATCATAACCTTCACTCTTAACATTTATAAATGATCTAAAAGGTCTTGTATCATTTCAAATAGTCCCCAATTAAATTTGATTTTTATGACCGAAACTTGTGTATAATATACTACGACTTTTGACCGAAACTTGCATTTCGAAAAGTTTCTTAGAATCTAATTTTCCTATTCTTTTTTGCATGGACTTTTATCATAACCTTCCCTCCTGAAATATATAAATGGTATGTGAGGTTTCGTATCATTTCAAACATTCCCTGATTTAATTTGATTTTTGACCGAAACTATTATAAACTAATGTATATATTATGATTTTTTGGCCGAAACTTGCATTTCCAAAAATTTCATAGAATCTAGTTTTCAGATGATTTTTTTGCATGAACTTCCATCATAACCTTCCTTCTTAACATATTTAAATGATCTGAAAAGTCCGTATCATTTCAAATAGTCCCATATTAAATTTGATTTTTTTGACCGAAACTAGTGTAAAATATACTATGATTTTTGACTAAAACTTGCATTTAAAAAAGTTTCATAGAATCTAGTTTTATTATATCTTTTTTGCATGGACTTCCATCATAACCTTCCCTCTTAACATATATAAATGATCTGAAAAGTCTCGTATCATTTAAAATACTCCCCAATTAAATTTGATTTTCTTGACCGAAACTAGTGTATAATATACTATGATTTTTTATTGAAACTTGCATTTCGAAAAGTTTCATAGAATCTAATTTTCCTATTCTTTTTTGCATGGACTTCCATCATAACCTTCCTTCTTAACATATATAAATGATCTGAAAAGTCCGTAACATTTCACATAGTCCCCAATTAAATTTGATTTTTTTGACTAAAACTTGCATTTAAAAAAGTTTCATAAAATCTAGTTTTATTATATCTTTTTTGCATGGACTTCCATCATAACCTTCACTCTTAACATTTATAAATGATCTAAAAGGTCTTGTATCATTTCAAATAGTCCCCAATTAAATTTGATTTTTATGACCGAAACTTGTGTATAATATACTACGACTTTTGACCGAAACTTGCATTTCGAAAAGTTTCTTAGAATCTAATTTTCCTATTCTTTTTTGCATGGACTTTTATCATAACCTTCCCTCCTGAAATATATAAATGGTATGTGAGGTTTCGTATCATTTCAAACATTCCCCGATTTAATTTGATTTTTGACCGAAACTATTATAAACTAATGTATATATTATGATTTTTTGGGCGAAACTTGCATTTCCAAAAATTTCATAGAATCTAGTTTTCAGATGATTTTTTTGCATGAACTTCCATCATAACCTTCCTTCTTAACATATTTAAATGATCTGAAAAGTCCGTATCATTTCAAATAGTCCCATATTAAATTTGATTTTTTTGACCGAAACTAGTGTAAAATATACTATGATTTTTGACTAAAACTTACATTTAAAAAAGTTTCATAGAATCTAGTTTTATTATATCTTTTTTGCATGGACTTCCATCATAACCTTCACTCTTAACATTTATAAATGATCTAAAAGGTCTTGTATCATTTCAAATAGTCCCCAATTAAATTTGATTTTTATGACCGAAACTTGTGTATAATATACTACGACTTTTGACCGAAACTTGCATTTCGAAAAGTTTCTTAGAATCTAATTTTCCTATTCTTTTTTGCATGGACTTTTATCATAACCTTCCCTCCTGAAATATATAAATGGTATGTGAGGTTTCGTATCATTTCAAACATTCCCTGATTTAATTTGATTTTTGACCGAAACTATTATAAACTAATGTATATATTATGATTTTTTGGCCGAAACTTGCATTTCCAAAAATTTCATAGAATCTAGTTTTCAGATGATTTTTTTGCATGAACTTCCATCATAACCTTCCTTCTTAACATATTTAAATGATCTGAAAAGTCCGTATCATTTCAAATAGTCCCATATTAAATTTGATTTTTTTGACCGAAACTAGTGTAAAATATACTATGATTTTTGACTAAAACTTGCATTTAAAAAAGTTTCATAGAATCTAGTTTTATTATATCTTTTTTGCATGGACTTCCATCATAACCTTCCCTCTTAACATATATAAATGATCTGAAAAGTCTCGTATCATTTAAAATACTCCCCAATTAAATTTGATTTTCTTGACCGAAACTAGTGTATAATATACACTGATTTTTTATTGAAACTTGCATTTCGAAAAGTTTCATAGAATCTAATTTTCCTATTCTTTTTTGCATGGACTTCCATCATAACCTTCCTTCTTAACATATATAAATGATCTGAAAAGTCCGTATCATTTCACATAGTCCCCAATTAAATTTGATTTTTTTGACCGAAACTAGTGTATAATATACTATGATTTTTGACTAAAACTTGCATTTAAAAAAGTTTCATAAAATCTAGTTTTATTATATCTTTTTTGCATGGACTTCCATCATAACCTTCACTCTTAACATTTATAAATGATCTAAAAGGTCTTGTATCATTTCAAATAGTCCCCAATTAAATTTGATTTTTATGACCGAAACTTGTGTATAATATACTACGACTTTTGACCGAAACTTGCATTTCGAAAAGTTTCTTAGAATCTAATTTTCCTATTCTTTTTTGCATGGACTTTTATCATAACCTTCCCTCCTGAAATATATAAATGGTATGTGAGGTTTCGTATCATTTCAAACATTCCCTGATTTAATTTGATTTTTGACCGAAACTATTATAAACTAATGTATATATTATGATTTTTTGGCCGAAACTTGCATTTCCAAAAATTTCATAGAATCTAGTTTTCAGATGATTTTTTTGCATGAACTTCCATCATAACCTTCCTTCTTAACATATTTAAATGATCTGAAAAGTCCGTATCATTTCAAATAGTCCCATATTAAATTTGATTTTTTTGACCGAAACTAGTGTAAAATATACTATGATTTTTGACTAAAACTTGCATTTAAAAAAGTTTCATAGAATCTAGTTTTATTATATCTTTTTTGCATGGACTTCCATCATAACCTTCCCTCTTAACATATATAAATGATCTGAAAAGTCTCGTATCATTTAAAATACTCCCCAATTAAATTTGATTTTCTTGACCGAAACTAGTGTATAATATACTATGATTTTTTATTGAAACTTGCATTTCGAAAAGTTTCATAGAATCTAATTTTCCTATTCTTTTTTGCATGGACTTCCATCATAACCTTCCTTCTTAACATATATAAATGATCTGAAAAGTCCGTATCATTTCACATAGTCCCCAATTAAATTTGATTTTTTTGACCGAAACTAGTGTATAATATACTATGATTTTTGACTAAAACTTGCATTTAAAAAAGTTTCATAAAATCTAGTTTTATTATATCTTTTATGCATGGACTTCCATCATAACCTTCACTCTTAACATTTATAAATGATCTAAAAGGTCTTGTATCATTTCAAATAGTCCCCAATTAAATTTGATTTTTATGACCGAAACTTGTGTATAATATACTACGACTTTTGACCGAAACTTGCATTTCGAAAAGTTTCTTAGAATCTAATTTTCCTATTCTTTTTTGCATGGACTTTTATCATAACCTTCCCTCCTGAAATATATAAATGGTATGTGAGGTTTCGTATCATTTCAAACATTCCCTGATTTAATTTGATTTTTGACCGAAACTATTATAAACTAATGTATATATTATGATTTTTTGGCCGAAACTTGCATTTCCAAAAATTTCATAGAATCTAGTTTTCAGATGATTTTTTTGCATGAACTTCCATCATAACCTTCCTTCTTAACATATTTAAATGATCTGAAAAGTCCGTATCATTTCAAATAGTCCCATATTAAATTTGATTTTTTTGACCGAAACTAGTGTAAAATATACTATGATTTTTGACTAAAACTTGCATTTAAAAAAGTTTCATAGAATCTAGTTTTATTATATCTTTTTTGCATGGACTTCCATCATAACCTTCCCTCTTAACATATATAAATGATCTGAAATGTCTCGTATCATTTAAAATACTCCCCAATTAAATTTGATTTTCTTGACCGAAACTAGTGTATAATATACTATGATTTTTTATTGAAACTTGCATTTCGAAAAGTTTCATAGAATCTAATTTTCCTATTCTTTTTTGCATGGACTTCCATCATAACCTTCCTTCTTAACATATATAAATGATCTGAAAATTCCGTATCATTTCACATAGTCCCCAATTAAATTTGATTTTTTTGACCGAAACTAGTGTATAATATACTATGATTTTTGACTAAAACTTGCATTTAAAAAAGTTTCATAAAATCTAGTTTTATTATATCTTTTTTGCATGGACTTCCATCATAACCTTCACTCTTAACATTTATAAATGATCTAAAAGGTCCTGTATCATTTCAAATAGTCCCCAATTAAATTTGATTTTTATGACCGAAACTTGTGTATAATATACTACGACTTTTGACCGAAACTTGCATTTCGAAAAGTTTCTTAGAATCTAATTTTCCTATTCTTTTTTGCATGGACTTTTATCATAACCTTCCCTCCTGAAATATATAAATGGTATGTGAGGTTTCGTATCATTTCAAACATTCCCTGATTTAATTTGATTTTTGACCGAAACTATTATAAACTAATGTATATATTATGATTTTTTGGCCGAAACTTGCATTTCCAAAAATTTCATAGAATCTAGTTTTCAGATGATTTTTTTGCATGAACTTCCATCATAACCTTCCTTCTTAACATATTTAAATGATCTGAAAAGTCCGTATCATTTCAAATAGTCCCATATTAAATTTGATTTTTTTGACCGAAACTAGTGTAAAATATACTATGATTTTTGACTAAAACTTGCATTTAAAAAAGTTTCATAGAATCTAGTTTTATTATATCTTTTTTGCATGGACTTCCATCATAACCTTCCCTCTTAACATATATAAATGATCTGAAAAGTCTCGTATCATTTAAAATACTCCCCAATTAAATTTGATTTTCTTGACCGAAACTAGTGTATAATATACTATGATTTTTTATTGAAACTTGCATTTCGAAAAGTTTCATAGAATCTAATTTTCCTATTCTTTTTTGCATGGACTTCCATCATAACCTTCCTTCTTAACATATATAAATGATCTGAAAAGTCCGTATCATTTCACATAGTCCCCAATTAAATTTGATTTTTTTGACCGAAACTAGTGTATAATATACTATGATTTTTGACTAAAACTTGCATTTAAAAAAGTTTCATAAAATCTAATTTTATTATATCTTTTTTGCATGGACTTCCATCATAACCTTCACTCTTAACATTTATAAATGATCTAAAAGGTCTTGTATCATTTCAAATAGTCCCCAATTAAATTTGATTTTTATGACCGAAACTTGTGTATAATATACTACGACTTTTGACCGAAACTTGCATTTCGAAAAGTTTCTTAGAATCTAATTTTCCTATTCTTTTTTGCATGGACTTTTATCATAACCTTCCCTCCTGAAATATATAAATGGTATGTGAGGTTTCGTATCATTTCAAACATTCCCTGATTTAATTTGATTTTTGACCGAAACTATTATAAACTAATGTATATATTATGATTTTTTGGCCGAAACATGCATTTCCAAAAATTTCATAGAATCTAGTTTTCAGATGATTTTTTTGCATGAACTTCCATCATAACCTTCCTTCTTAACATATTTAAATGATCTGAAAAGTCCGTATCATTTCAAATAGTCCCCAATTAAATTTGATTTTTTTGACCGAAACTAGTGTAAAATATACTATGATTTTTTACTAAAACTTGCATTTAAAAAAGTTTCATAGAATCTAGTTTTATTATATCTTTTTTGCATGGACTTCCATCATAACCTTCCCTCTTAACATATATAAATGATCTGAAAGTTTCGTATCATTTAAAATAGTCCCCAATTAAATTTGATTTTTTTGACCGAAACTAGTGTATAATATACTATGAATTTTGACCGAAACATGCATTTCAAAAAGTTTCATAGAATCTAATTTTCCTATTCTTTTTTGCATGGACTTTTAACATAACCTTATCTCATGAAATATATAAATGGTATGTGAAGTCTCGTATCATTTCAAATAGTCCCTGATTTAATTTGATTTTTGACCGAAACTAGTATAAACTAGTGTATATATTTTGATTTTTTTGCCGAAACTTGCATTTCCAAAAATTTCATAGAATCTATTATTCAGATGATTTTTTTGCATGAACTTCCATCATAACCTTCCTTCTTAACATATATAAATGATCTGAAAAGTCCGTATCATTTAAAAAAGTCCCCAATTAAATTTGATTATTTTGACCGAAACTAGTGTATAATATACTATGATTTTTGACCGAAACTTGCATTTCAAAAAGTTTCATAGAATCTAATTTTCCTATTCTTTTTTGCATGGACTTTTATCATAACCTTCCCTCGTTCAATATATAAATGGTATGTGAAGTCTCGTATCATTTCAAATAGTCCCTGATTTAATTTGATTTTTGACCGAAACTAGTATAAACTAGTGTATATATTTTGATTTTTTTGCCGAAACTTGCATAAACTAGTATAAACTAATATAAACTAGTATAAACTAATGTATATATTATGATTTCATAGAATCTAGTTTTCAGATGATTTTTTTGCATGAACTTCCATCATAAACTTCCTTCTTAACATATATAAATGATCTGAAAAGTCCGTATCAATTCAAATAGTCCCGAATTAAATTTTATTTTTTTGACCGAAACTAGTGTAAAATATACTATGATTTTTGACCGAAACATGCATTTCGAAAAGTTTCATAGAATCTAATTTTCCGATTATTTTTTGCATGGACTTCCATGATAACCTTCCATCGTAAAATATATAAATAATATGTGAAGTTTCATATCATTTCGAATAGTCACGAATTTAATTTGTTTTTTGACCGAAAGAAATATAAACTAGTGTATAATATATTATGATTTTTTGATCGAAACATGCATTTCGAAAAGTTTCATAGAATCTAGTTTTAAGATGATTTTTTGCATGGACATCCATCATAACCTTCCCTCTTAACATATATATATGATTTGAAAATTTTCATATCATTTCAAATAGTCCCCAATTAAATTTGATTTTTTTGACCAAAACTAGTGTATAATATACTATGATTTTTTATTGAAACTTGCATTTCGAAAAGTTTCATAGAATCTAATTTTCCTATTATTTTTTGCATGGACTTTTATCATAACCTTCCCTCGTGAAATATATAAATGGTATGTGAAGTCTCGTATCATTTCAAATAGTCCCCAATTAAATTTGATTTTTTTAACCGAAACTAGTGTATAATATACTATGATTTTTTACTAAAACTTGCATTTAAAAAAGTTTCATAGAATCTAGTTTTATTATATCTTTTTTGCATGGACTTCCATCAAACCCTTCTCTCTTAACATATATAAATGATCTGAAAAGTCTCGTATCATTTAAAATAGTCCCCAATTAAATTTGATTTTTTTGACCAAAACTAGTGTATAATATACTATGATTTTTTATTGAAACTTGCATTTCGAAAAGTTTCATAGAATCTAATTTTCCTATGCTTTTTTGCATGGACTTTTATCATAACATTCCCTCGTGAAATATATAAATGGTATGTGAGGTATCGTATCATTTCAAACAGTCCATGATTTAATTTGATTTTTGACCGAAACTAGTATAAACTAATATATATATTATGATTTTTTGGCCGAAACTTGCATTTCCAAAAATTTCATAGAATCTAGTTTTCAGATGATTTTTTTGCATGAACTTCCATCATAACCTTCCTTCTTAACATATTTAAATGATCTGAAAAGTCCGTATCATTTCAAATAGTCCCCAATTAAATTTGATTTTTTTGACCGAAACTAGTGTAAAATATACTATGATTTTTTACTAAAACTTGCATTTAAAAAAGTTTCATAGAATCTAGTTTTATTATATCTTTTTTGCATGGACTTCCATCATAACCTTCCCTCTTAACATATATAAATGATATGAAAGTTTCGTATCATTTAAAATAGTCCCCAATTAAATTTGATTTTTTTGACCGAAACTAGTGTATAATATACTATGAATTTTGACCGAAACTTGCATTTGAAATAGTTTCATAGAATCTAATTTTCCTATTCTTTTTTGCATGGACTTTTATCATAATCTTCTATCATGAAATATATAAATGGTATGTGAAGTCTCGTATCATTTCAAATAGTCCCTGATTTAATTTGATTTTTGACCGAAACTAGTATAAACTAGTGTATATATTTTGATTTTTTTGCCGAAACTTGCATTTCGAAAAATTTCATAGAATCTATTATTCAGATGATTTTTTTGCATGAACTTCCATCATAACATTCCTTCTTAACATATATAAATGATCTGAAAAGTCCGTATCATTTCAAATAGTCCCCAATTAAATTTGATTTTTTTGACCGAAACTAGTGTATAATATACTATGATTTTTGATTGAAACTTGTATTTCAAAAAGTTTCATAGAATCTAATTTTCCTATTCTTTTTTGCATGGACATTTATCATAACCTTCCCTCGTGAAATATATAAATGGTATGTGAGGTTTCGTATCATTTCAAACAGTCCCTGATTTAATTTGATTTTTGACCGAAACTAGTATAAACTAATGTATATATTATGATTTTTTGGCCGAAACTTGCATTTCCATAAATTTCATAGAATCTATTATTCAGATGATTTATTTGCATGAACTTCCATCATAACCTTCCTTATTAACATATATAAATGATCTGAAAAGTCCGTATCATTTAAAATAGTCCCCAATTAAATTTGATTTTTTTGACCGAAACTAGTGTATAATATACTATGATTTTTGATTGAAACTTGCATTTCAAAAAGTTTCATAGAATCTAATTTTCCTATTCTTTTTTGCATGGACTTTTATCATAACCTTCCCTCGTGAAATATATAAATGGTATGTGAGGTTTCGTATCATTTCAAACATTCCCTGATTTAATTTGATTTTTAACCGAAACTAGTATAAACTAGTGTATATATTATGATTTTTTTGCCAAAACTTGCATTTCCATAAATTTCATAGAATCTATTATTCAGATGATTTTTTTGCATGAACTTCCATCATAACCTTCCTTCTTAACATATATAAATGATCTGAAAAGTCCGTATCATTTCAAATAGTCTCCAATTAAATTTGATTTTTTTTGTCCGAAACTAGTGTATAATATACTATGATTTTTTACTAAAACTTGCATTTAAAAAAGTTTCATAGAATCTAGTTTTATGATATCTTTTTTGCATGGACTTCCATCATAACCTTCCCTCTTAACATATATAAATGATCTGAAAAGTCTCGTATCATTTAAAATAGTCCCCAATTAAATTTGATTTTTTTGACCGAAACTAGTGTATAATTTACTATGATTTTTGATTGAAACTTGCATTTCAAAAAGTTTCATAGAATATAATTTTCCTATTCTTTTTTGCATGGACTTTTATCATAACCTTCCCTCGTGAAATATATAAATAGTATGTGAGGTTTCGTATCATATCAAACAGTCCCTGATTTAATTTGATTTTTGACCGAAACTAGTATAAACTAATGTATATATTATGATTTTTTGGCCGAAACTTGCATTTCCAAAAATTTCATAGAATCTAGTTTTCAGATGATTTTTTTGCATGAACTTCCATCATAACCTTCCTTCTTAACATATATAAATGATCTGAAAAGTCCGTATCATTTCAAATAGTCCCCAATTAAATTTGATTTTTTTGACCGAAACTAGTGTATAATATACTATGATTTTTGATTGAAACTTGTATTTCTAAAAGTTTCATAGAATCTAATTTTCCTATTCTTTTTTGCATGGACTTTTATCATAACCTTCCCTCGTGAAATATATAAATGGTATGTGAGGTTTCGTATCATTTCAAACAGTCCCTGATTTAATTTGATTTTTGACCGAAACTAGTATAAACTAATGTATATATTATGATTTTTTGGCCGAAACTTGCATTTCCATAAATTTCATAGAATCTATTATTCAGATGATTTTTTTGCATGAACTTCCATCATAACCTTCCTTATTAACATATATAAATGATCTGAAAAGTCCGTATCATTTAAAATAGTCCCCAATTAAATTTGATTTTTTTGACCGAAACTAGTGTATAATATACTATGATTTTTGATTGAAACTTGCATTTCAATAAGTTTCATAGAATCTAATTTTCCTATTCTTTTTTGCATGGACTTTTATCATAACCTTCCCTCGTGAAATATATAAATGGTATGTGAGGTTTCGTATCATTTCAAACATTCCCTGATTTAATTTGATTTTTAACCGAAACTAGTATAAACTAGTGTATATATTATGATTTTTTTGCCAAAACTTGCATTTCCATAAATTTCATAGAATCTATTATTCAGATGATTTTTTTGCATGAACTTCCATCATAACCTTCCTTCTTAACATATATAAATGATCTGAAAAGTCCGTATCATTTCAAATAGTCTCCAATTAAATTTGATTTTTTTTGTCCGAAACTAGTGTATAATATACTATGATTTTTTACTAAAACTTGCATTTAAAAAAGTTTCATAGAATCTAGTTTTATGATATCTTTTTTGCATGGACTTCCATCAAACCCTTCTCTTTTAACATATATAAATGATCTGAAAAGTCTCGTATCATTTAAAATAGTCCCCAATTAAATTTGATTTTTTTGACCAAAACTAGTGTATAATATACTATGATTTTTGATTGAAACTTGCATTTCGAAAAGTTTCATAGAATCTAATTTTCCTATGCTTTTTTGCATGGACTTTTATCATAAAATTCCCTCCTGAAATATATAAATGGTATGTGAGGTTTCGTATCATTTCAAACAGTCCATGATTTAATTTGATTTTTGACCGAAACTAGTATAAACTAATATATATATATATATTATGATTTTTTGGCCGAAACTTGCATTTCCAAAAATTTCATAGAATCTAGTTTTCAGATGATTTTTTTGCATGAACTTCCATCATAACCTTCCTTCTTAACATATTTAAATGATCTGAAAAGTCCGTATCATTTCAAATAGTCCCCAATTAAATTTGATTTTTTTGACCGAAACTAGTGTAAAATATACTATGATTTTTTACTAAAACTTGCATTTAAAAAAGTTTCATAGAATCTAGTTTTATTATATCTTTTTTGCATGGACTTCCATCATAACCTTCCCTCTTAACATATATAAATGATCTGAAAGTTTCGTATCATTTAAAATAGTCCCCAATTAAATTTGCTTTTTTTGACCGAAACTAGTGTATAATATACTATGAATTTTGACCGAAACTTGCATTTCAAAAAGTTTCATAGAATCTAATTTTCCTATTCTTTTTTGCATGGACTTTTATCATAACCTTCTCTCATGAAATATATAAATGGTATGTGAAGTCTCGTAACATTTCAAATAGTCCCTGATTTAATTTGATTTTTGACCGAAACTAGTATAAACTAGTGTATATATTTTGATTTTTTTGCCGAAACTTGCATTTCCAAAAATTTCATAGAATCTATTATTCAGATGATTTTTTTGCATGAACTTCCATCATAACCTTCCTTCTTAACATATATAAATGATCTGAAAAGTCCGTATCATTTCAAATAGTCCCCAATTAAATTTGATTTTTTTGACCGAAACTAGTGTATAATAAACTATGATTTTTGATTGAAACTTGTATTTCAAAAAGTTTCATAGAATCTAATTTTCCTATTCTTTTTTGCATGGACTTTTATCATAACCTTCCCTCGTGAAATATATAAATGGTATGTGAGGTTTCGTATCATTTCAAACAGTCCCTGATTTAATTTGATTTTTGACCGAAACTAGTATAAACTAATGTATATATTATGATTTTTTGGCCGAAACTTGCATTTCCATAAATTTCATAGAATCTATTATTCAGATGATTTTTTTGCATGAACTTCCATCATAACCTTCCTTATTAACATATATAAATGATCTGAAAAGTCCGTATCATTTAAAATAGTCCCCAATTAAATTTGATTTTTTTGACCGAAACTAGTGTATAATATACTATGATTTTTGATTGAAACTTGCATTTCAATAAGTTTCATAGAATCTAATTTTCCTATTCTTTTTTGCATGGACTTTTATCATAACCTTCCCTCGTGAAATATATAAATGGTATGTGAGGTTTCGTATCATTTCAAACATTCCCTGATTTAATTTGATTTTTAACCGAAACTAGTATAAACTAGTGTATATATTATGATTTTTTTGCCAAAACTTGCATTTCCATAAATTTCATAGAATCTATTATTCAGATGATTTTTTTGCATGAACTTCCATCATAACCTTCCTTCTTAACATATATAAATGATCTGAAAAGTCCGTATCATTTCAAATAGTCTCCAATTAAATTTGATTTTTTTTGTCCGAAACTAGTGTATAATATACTATGATTTTTTACTAAAACTTGCATTTAAAAAAGTTTCATAGAATCTAGTTTTATGATATCTTTTTTGCATGGACTTCCATCAAACCCTTCTCTTTTAACATATATAAATGATCTGAAAAGTCTCGTATCATTTAAAATAGTCCCCAATTAAATTTGATTTTTTTGACCAAAACTAGTGTATAATATACTATGATTTTTGATTGAAACTTGCATTTCGAAAAGTTTCATAGAATCTAATTTTTCTATGCTTTTTTGCATGGACTTTTATCATAAAATTCCCTCCTGAAATATATAAATGGTATGTGAGGTTTCGTATCATTTCAAACAGTCCATGATTTAATTTGATTTTTGACCGAAACTAGTATAAACTAATATATATATATATATATTATGATTTTTTGGCCGAAACTTGCATTTCCAAAAATTTCATAGAATCTAGTTTTCAGATGATTTTTTTGCATGAACTTCCATCATAACCTTCCTTCTTAACATATTTAAATGATCTGAAAAGTCCGTATCATTTCAAATAGTCCCCAATTAAATTTGATTTTTTTGACCGAAACTAGTGTAAAATATATATACTATGATTTTTTACTAAAACTTGCATTTAAAAAAGTTTCATAGAATCTAGTTTTATTATATCTTTTTTGCATGGACTTCCATCATAACCTTCCCTCTTAACATATATAAATGATCTGAAAGTTTCGTATCATTTAAAATAGTCCCCAATTAAATTTGCTTTTTTTGACCGAAACTAGTGTATAATATACTATGAATTTTGACCGAAACTTGCATTTCAAAAAGTTTCATAGAATCTAATTTTCCTATTCTTTTTTGCATGGACTTTTATCATAACCTTCTCTCATGAAATATATAAATGGTATGTGAAGTCTCGTAACATTTCAAATAGTCCCTGATTTAATTTGATTTTTGACCGAAACTAGTATAAACTAGTGTATATATTTTGATTTTTTTGCCGAAACTTGCATTTCCAAAAATTTCATAGAATCTATTATTCAGATGATTTTTTTGCATGAACTTCCATCATAACCTTCCTTCTTAACATATATAAATGATCTGAAAAGTCCGTATCATTTCAAATAGTCCCCAATTAAATTTGATTTTTTTGACCGAAACTAGTGTATAATAAACTATGATTTTTGATTGAAACTTGTATTTCAAAAAGTTTCATAGAATCTAATTTTCCTATTCTTTTTTGCATGGACTTTTATCATAACCTTCCCTCGTGAAATATATAAATGGTATGTGAGGTTTCGTATCATTTCAAACAGTCCCTGATTTAATTTGATTTTTGACCGAAACTAGTATAAACTAATGTATATATTATGATTTTTTGGCCGAAACTTGCATTTCCATAAATTTCATAGAATCTATTATTCAGATGATTTTTTTGCATGAACTTCCATCATAACCTTCCTTATTAACATATATAAATGATCTGAAAAGTCCGTATCATTTAAAATAGTCCCCAATTAAATTTGATTTTTTTGACCGAAACTAGTGTATAATATACTATGATTTTTGATTGAAACTTGCATTTCAATAAGTTTCATAGAATCTAATTTTCCTATTCTTTTTTGCATGGACTTTTATCATAACCTTCCCTCGTGAAATATATAAATGGTATGTGAGGTTTCGTATCATTTCAAACATTCCCTGATTTAATTTGATTTTTAACCGAAACTAGTATAAACTAGTGTATATATTATGATTTTTTTGCCAAAACTTGCATTTCCATAAATTTCATAGAATCTATTATTCAGATGATTTTTTTGCATGAACTTCCATCATAACCTTCCTTCTTAACATATATAAATGATCTGAAAAGTCCGTATCATTTCAAATAGTCTCCAATTAAATTTGATTTTTTTTGTCCGAAACTAGTGTATAATATACTATGATTTTTTACTAAAACTTGCATTTAAAAAAGTTTCATAGAATCTAGTTTTATGATATCTTTTTTGCATGGACTTCCATCAAACCCTTCTCTTTTAACATATATAAATGATCTGAAAAGTCTCGTATCATTTAAAATAGTCCCCAATTAAATTTGATTTTTTTGACCAAAACTAGTGTATAATATACTATGATTTTTGATTGAAACTTGCATTTCGAAAAGTTTCATAGAATCTAATTTTCCTATGCTTTTTTGCATGGACTTTTATCATAAAATTCCCTCCTGAAATATATAAATGGTATGTGAGGTTTCGTATCATTTCAAACAGTCCATGATTTAATTTGATTTTTGACCGAAACTAGTATAAACTAATATATATATATATATATATTATGATTTTTTGGCCGAAACTTGCATTTCCAAAAATTTCATAGAATCTAGTTTTCAGATGATTTTTTTGCATGAACTTCCATCATAACCTTCCTTCTTAACATATTTAAATGATCTGAAAAGTCCGTATCATTTCAAATAGTCCCCAATTAAATTTGATTTTTTTGACCGAAACTAGTGTAAAATATATATACTATGATTTTTTACTAAAACTTGCATTTAAAAAAGTTTCATAGAATCTAGTTTTATTATATCTTTTTTGCATGGACTTCCATCATAACCTTCCCTCTTAACATATATAAATGATCTGAAAGTTTCGTATCATTTAAAATAGTCCCCAATTAAATTTGCTTTTTTTGACCGAAACTAGTGTATAATATACTATGAATTTTGACCGAAACTTGCATTTCAAAAAGTTTCATAGAATCTAATTTTCCTATTCTTTTTTGCATGGACTTTTATCATAACCTTCTCTCATGAAATATATAAATGGTATGTGAAGTCTCGTAACATTTCAAATAGTCCCTGATTTAATTTGATTTTTGACCGAAACTAGTATAAACTAGTGTATATATTTTGATTTTTTTGCCGAAACTTGCATTTCCAAAAATTTCATAGAATCTATTATTCAGATGATTTTTTTGCATGAACTTCCATCATAACCTTCCTTCTTAACATATATAAATGATCTGAAAAGTCCGTATCATTTCAAATAGTCCCCAATTAAATTTGATTTTTTTGACCGAAACTAGTGTATAATAAACTATGATTTTTGATTGAAACTTGTATTTCAAAAAGTTTCATAGAATCTAATTTTCCTATTCTTTTTTGCATGGACTTTTATCATAACCTTCCCTCGTGAAATATATAAATGGTATGTGAGGTTTCGTATCATTTCAAACAGTCCCTGATTTAATTTGATTTTTGACCGAAACTAGTATAAACTAATGTATATATTATGATTTTTTGGCCGAAACTTGCATTTCCATAAATTTCATAGAATCTATTATTCAGATGATTTATTTGCATGAACTTCCATCATAACCTTCCTTATTAACATATATAAATGATCTGAAAAGTCCGTATCATTTAAAATAGTCCCCAATTAAATTTGATTTTTTTGACCGAAACTAGTGTATAATATACTATGATTTTTGATTGAAACTTGCATTTCAATAAGTTTCATAGAATCTAATTTTCCTATTCTTTTTTGCATGGACTTTTATCATAACCTTCCCTCGTGAAATATATAAATGGTATGTGAGGTTTCGTATCATTTCAAACATTCCCTGATTTAATTTGATTTTTAACCGAAACTAGTATAAACTAGTGTATATATTATGATTTTTTTGCCAAAACTTGCATTTCCATAAATTTCATAGAATCTATTATTCAGATGATTTTTTTGCATGAACTTCCATCATAACCTTCCTTCTTAACATATATAAATGATCTGAAAAGTCCGTATCATTTCAAATAGTCTCCAATTAAATTTGATTTTTTTTGTCCGAAACTAGTGTATAATATACTATGATTTTTTACTAAAACTTGCATTTAAAAAAGTTTCATAGAATCTAGTTTTATGATATCTTTTTTGCATGGACTTCCATCAAACCCTTCTCTTTTAACATATATAAATGATCTGAAAAGTCTCGTATCATTTAAAATAGTCCCCAATTAAATTTGATTTTTTTGACCAAAACTAGTGTATAATATACTATGATTTTTGATTGAAACTTGCATTTCGAAAAGTTTCATAGAATCTAATTTTCCTATGCTTTTTTGCATGGACTTTTATCATAAAATTCCCTCCTGAAATATATAAATGGTATGTGAGGTTTCGTATCATTTCAAACAGTCCATGATTTAATTTGATTTTTGACCGAAACTAGTATAAACTAATATATATATATATATATATATTATGATTTTTTGGCCGAAACTTGCATTTCCAAAAATTTCATAGAATCTAGTTTTCAGATGATTTTTTTGCATGAACTTCCATCATAACCTTCCTTCTTAACATATTTAAATGATCTGAAAAGTCCGTATCATTTCAAATAGTCCCCAATTAAATTTGATTTTTTTGACCGAAACTAGTGTAAAATATATATACTATGATTTTTTACTAAAACTTGCATTTAAAAAAGTTTCATAGAATCTAGTTTTATTATATCTTTTTTGCATGGACTTCCATCATAACCTTCCCTCTTAACATATATAAATGATCTGAAAGTTTCGTATCATTTAAAATAGTCCCCAATTAAATTTGCTTTTTTTGACCGAAACTAGTGTATAATATACTATGAATTTTGACCGAAACTTGCATTTCAAAAAGTTTCATAGAATCTAATTTTCCTATTCTTTTTTGCATGGACTTTTATCATAACCTTCTCTCATGAAATATATAAATGGTATGTGAAGTCTCGTAACATTTCAAATAGTCCCTGATTTAATTTGATTTTTGACCGAAACTAGTATAAACTAGTGTATATATTTTGATTTTTTTGCCGAAACTTGCATTTCCAAAAATTTCATAGAATCTATTATTCAGATGATTTTTTTGCATGAACTTCCATCATAACCTTCCTTCTTAACATATATAAATGATCTGAAAAGTCCGTATCATTTCAAATAGTCCCCAATTAAATTTGATTTTTTTGACCGAAACTAGTGTATAATAAACTATGATTTTTGATTGAAACTTGTATTTCAAAAAGTTTCATAGAATCTAATTTTCCTATTCTTTTTTGCATGGACTTTTATCATAACCTTCCCTCGTGAAATATATAAATGGTATGTGAGGTTTCGTATCATTTCAAACAGTCCCTGATTTAATTTGATTTTTGACCGAAACTAGTATAAACTAATGTATATATTATGATTTTTTGGCCGAAACTTGCATTTCCATAAATTTCATAGAATCTATTATTCAGATGATTTATTTGCATGAACTTCCATCATAACCTTCCTTATTAACATATATAAATGATCTGAAAAGTCCGTATCATTTAAAATAGTCCCCAATTAAATTTGATTTTTTTGACCGAAACTAGTGTATAATATACTATGATTTTTGATTGAAACTTGCATTTCAATAAGTTTCATAGAATCTAATTTTCCTATTCTTTTTTGCATGGACTTTTATCATAACCTTCCCTCGTGAAATATATAAATGGTATGTGAGGTTTCGTATCATTTCAAACATTCCCTGATTTAATTTGATTTTTAACCGAAACTAGTATAAACTAGTGTATATATTATGATTTTTTTGCCAAAACTTGCATTTCCATAAATTTCATAGAATCTATTATTCAGATGATTTTTTTGCATGAACTTCCATCATAACCTTCCTTCTTAACATATATAAATGATCTGAAAAGTCCGTATCATTTCAAATAGTCTCCAATTAAATTTGATTTTTTTTGTCCGAAACTAGTGTATAATATACTATGATTTTTTACTAAAACTTGCATTTAAAAAAGTTTCATAGAATCTAGTTTTATGATATCTTTTTTGCATGGACTTCCATCAAACCCTTCTCTTTTAACATATATAAATGATCTGAAAAGTCTCGTATCATTTAAAATAGTCCCCAATTAAATTTGATTTTTTTGACCAAAACTAGTGTATAATATACTATGATTTTTGATTGAAACTTGCATTTCGAAAAGTTTCATAGAATCTAATTTTCCTATGCTTTTTTGCATGGACTTTTATCATAAAATTCCCTCCTGAAATATATAAATGGTATGTGAGGTTTCGTATCATTTCAAACAGTCCATGATTTAATTTGATTTTTGACCGAAACTAGTATAAACTAATATATATATATATATATATTATGATTTTTTGGCCGAAACTTGCATTTCCAAAAATTTCATAGAATCTAGTTTTCAGATGATTTTTTTGCATGAACTTCCATCATAACCTTCCTTCTTAACATATTTAAATGATCTGAAAAGTCCGTATCATTTCAAATAGTCCCCAATTAAATTTGATTTTTTTGACCGAAACTAGTGTAAAATATATATACTATGATTTTTTACTAAAACTTGCATTTAAAAAAGTTTCATAGAATCTAGTTTTATTATATCTTTTTTGCATGGACTTCCATCATAACCTTCCCTCTTAACATATATAAATGATCTGAAAGTTTCGTATCATTTAAAATAGTCCCCAATTAAATTTGCTTTTTTTGACCGAAACTAGTGTATAATATACTATGAATTTTGACCGAAACTTGCATTTCAAAAAGTTTCATAGAATCTAATTTTCCTATTCTTTTTTGCATGGACTTTTATCATAACCTTCTCTCATGAAATATATAAATGGTATGTGAAGTCTCGTAACATTTCAAATAGTCCCTGATTTAATTTGATTTTTGACCGAAACTAGTATAAACTAGTGTATATATTTTGATTTTTTTGCCGAAACTTGCATTTCCAAAAATTTCATAGAATCTATTATTCAGATGATTTTTTTGCATGAACTTCCATCATAACCTTCCTTCTTAACATATATAAATGATCTGAAAAGTCCGTATCATTTCAAATAGTCCCCAATTAAATTTGATTTTTTTGACCGAAACTAGTGTATAATAAACTATGATTTTTGATTGAAACTTGTATTTCAAAAAGTTTCATAGAATCTAATTTTCCTATTCTTTTTTGCATGGACTTTTATCATAACCTTCCCTCGTGAAATATATAAATGGTATGTGAGGTTTCGTATCATTTCAAACAGTCCCTGATTTAATTTGATTTTTGACCGAAACTAGTATAAACTAATGTATATATTATGATTTTTTGGCCGAAACTTGCATTTCCATAAATTTCATAGAATCTATTATTCAGATGATTTATTTGCATGAACTTCCATCATAACCTTCCTTATTAACATATATAAATGATCTGAAAAGTCCGTATCATTTAAAATAGTCCCCAATTAAATTTGATTTTTTTGACCGAAACTAGTGTATAATATACTATGATTTTTGATTGAAACTTGCATTTCAATAAGTTTCATAGAATCTAATTTTCCTATTCTTTTTTGCATGGACTTTTATCATAACCTTCCCTCGTGAAATATATAAATGGTATGTGAGGTTTCGTATCATTTCAAACATTCCCTGATTTAATTTGATTTTTAACCGAAACTAGTATAAACTAGTGTATATATTATGATTTTTTTGCCAAAACTTGCATTTCCATAAATTTCATAGAATCTATTATTCAGATGATTTTTTTGCATGAACTTCCATCATAACCTTCCTTCTTAACATATATAAATGATCTGAAAAGTCCGTATCATTTCAAATAGTCTCCAATTAAATTTGATTTTTTTTGTCCGAAACTAGTGTATAATATACTATGATTTTTTACTAAAACTTGCATTTAAAAAAGTTTCATAGAATCTAGTTTTATGATATCTTTTTTGCATGGACTTCCATCATAACCTTCCCTCTTAACATATATAAATGATCTGAAAAGTCTCGTATCATTTAAAATAGTCCCCAATTAAATTTGATTTTTTTGACCGAAACTAGTGTATAATTTACTATGATTTTTGATTGAAACTTGCATTTCGAAAAGTTTCATAGAATATAATTTTCCTATTCTTTTTTGCCTGGACTTTTATCATAACATTCCCTCGTGAAATATATAAATGGTATGTGAGGTTTCGTATCATTTCAAACAGTCCATGATTTAATTTGATTTTTGACCGAAACTAGTATAAACTAATATATATATTATGATTTTTTGGCCGAAACTTGCATTTCCAAAAATTTCATAGAATCTAGTTTTCAGATGATTTTTTTGCATGAACTTCCATCATAACCTTCCTTCTTAACATATATAAATGACCTGAAAAGTCTGTATCATTTCAAAAAGTCCCCAATTAAATTTGATTTTTTTAACCGAAACTAGTGTATAATATACTATGATTTTTGACTAAAACTTGCGTTTAAAAAAGTTTCATAGAATCTAGTTTTATTATATCTTTTTTGCATGGACTTCCATCATAACCTTCCCTCTTAACATATATAAATCATCTGAAAACTCTCGTATCATTTAAAATAGTCCCCAATTAAATTTTATTTTTTTGACCGATACTAGTGTATAATATACTATGATTTTTGATTGAAACTTGCATTTCGAAAAGTTTCATAGAATTTACTTTTCCTATTCTTTTTTGCATGGACTTTTATCATAACCTTCCCTCGTGAAATATATAAATGGTATGTGAAGTTTCGTATCATTTCAAACAGTCCCTGATTTAATTTGATTTTTGATCGAAACTAGTATAAACTAGTGTATATCTTATGTTTTTTGGCCGAAACTTGCATTTCCAAAAATTTCATAGAATCTAGTTTTCAGATGATTTTTTTGCATGAACTTCCATCATAACCTTCCTTCTTAACATATATAAATGACCTGAAAAGTATGTATCATTTCAAAAAGTCCCCAATTAAATTTGATTTTTTTGACCGAAACTAGTGTATAATATACTATGATTTTTGACTAAAACTTGCGTTTAAAAAAGTTTCATAGAATCTAGTTTTATTATATCTTTTTTGCATGGACTTCCATCATAACCTTCCCTCTTAACATATATAAATTATCTGAAAAGTCTCGTATCATTTAAAATAGTCCCCAATTAAATTTGATTTTTTTGACCGAAACTAGTGTATAATATATTATGATTTTTGATAGAAACTTAGATTTCGAAAAGTTTCATAGAATCTAATTTTCCTATTCTTTTTTGTATGGACTTTTATCATAACCTTCCCTCGTGAAATATATAAATGGTATGTGAAGTCTCGTATCATTTCAACTAGTCCCTGATTTAATTTGATTTATGACCGAAACTAGTATAAACAAGCGTATATATTATGATTTTTTGGCCGAAACTTGAATTTCCAAAAATTTCATAGAATCTATTATTCAGATGATTTTTTTGCATGAACTTCCATCATAACCTTCCTTCTTAACATATATAAATGATCTGAAAAGTCCGTATCATTTCAAATAGTCCCCAATTAAATTTTATTTTTTTGACCGAAACTAGTGTATAATATACTATGATTTTTGACTAAAACATGCATTTAAAAAAGTTTGATAAAATCTAGTTTTGTTATATCTTTTTTGCATGGACTTCCATCATAACCCTCCCTCTTAACATATATAAATGATATGAAAAGTCTCGTATCATTTAAAATAGTCCCCAATTAAATTTGATTTTTTTGACCGAAACTAGTGTATAATATACTATGATTTTTGATTGAAACTTGCATTTCGAAAAGTTTCATAGAATCTAATTTTCCTATTCTTTTCTGTAAGGAATTTTATCATAACCTTCCCTCATGAAATATATAAATGGTATGTGAGGTTTCGTATCATTTCAAACAGTCCCTTATTTAATTTGATTTTTGACCGAAACTAGTATAAACTAGTGTATAACTTATGATTTTTTGGCCGAAACTTGCATTTCCAAAAATTTCATAGAATCTTGTTTTCAGATGAATTTTTTGTATGAACTTCCATCATAACCTTCCTTCTTAACATATATAAATGATCTGAAAAGTCAGTATCATTTCAAATAGTCCCCAATTAAATTTTAATTTTTTGACCGAAACTAGTGTATAATATACTATGATTTTTGACTAAAACTTGCGTTTAAAAAAGTTTCATAGAATCTAGTTTTATTATATCTTTTTTCCATGGACTTCCATCATAACCTTCCCTCTTAAGATATATAAATGATCAGAAAAGTCTCGTATCATTTAAAATAGTCCCCAATTAAATTTGATTTTTTTGACCGAAACTAGTGTATAATATACTATGATTTTTGACCGAAACATTCATTTCGAAAAGTTTCATAGAATCTAATTTTCCTATTCTTTTTTGCATGGACTTTTATCATAACCTTCCCTCGTGAAATATATAAATGGTATGTGAAGTCTCGTATCATTTAAAACAGTCCCTGATTTAATTTGATTTTTGGCCGAAACTAGTATAAACTAATGTATATAATATGATTTTTTGGCCGAAACTTGCATTTCTAAAAATTTCATAGAATCTAGTTTTCAGTTGATTATTTTGCATGAACTTCCATCATAACCTTCCTTCTTAACATATATAAATGATCTGAAAAGTCTGTATCATTTCAAATAGTCCCCAATTAAATTTGATTTTTTGACCGAAACTAGTGTATAATATACTATGATTTTTTACTAAAACTTGCATTTAAAAAAGTTTCATAGAATCTAGTTTTATTATATCTTTTTTGCATGGACTTCCATCATAACCTTCCCTCTTAACATATATAAATGATCTGAAAAGTCTCTTATCATTTAAAATAGTTCCCAATTAAATTTGATTTTTTTGACCGAAACTAGTGTATAATATACTATGATTTTTGATTGAAACTTGCATTTCGAAAAGTTTCGTAGAATCTAATTTTCCTATTCTTTTTTGCATGGACTTTTATCATAACCTTCCCTCGTGAAATATATAAATGGTATGTGAAGACTCGTATCATTTCATACAGTCCCTGATTTAATTTGATTTTTGACCGAAACTAGTATAAACTAGTGTATATATTATAATTTTTTGGCTGAAACTTGCATTTCCAAAAATTTCATAGAATCTATTATTCAGATGATTTTTTTCCATGAACTTCCATCATAACCTTCCTTCTTAACATATATAAATGATCTGAAAAGTCTGTATCATTTCACATAGTCCCCAATTAAATTTGATTTTTTTGACCGAAACTAGTGTATAATATACTATGATTTTTGACTATAACTTGCATTTAAAAAAGTTTCATAAAATCTAGTTTTATTATATCTTTTTTGCATGGACTTCCATCATAACCTTCCCTCTTAACATATATAAATGATCTGAAAAGTCGCGTATCATTTAAAAAAGTCCCCAATTAAATTTGATTTTTTTGACCGAAACTAGTGTATAATATACTACGATTATTGACCGCAACTTTCATTTCGAAAAGTTTCATAGAATCTAATTTTCCTATTCTTTTTTGCATGGACTTTTATCATAACCTTCCCTCGTGAAATATATAAATGGTATGTGAGGATTCGTATCATTTCAAATAGTCCCTGATTTAATTTGATTTTTGACCGATACTATTATAAACTAATGTATATATTATGATTTTTTGGCCGAAACTTGCATTTCCAAAAATTTCATAGAATCTAGTTTTCAGATGATTTTTTTGCATGAACTTCCATCATAACCTTCCTTCTTAACATATTTAAATGATCTGAAAAGTCCGTATCATTTCAAATAGTCCCCAATTAAATTTGATTTATTTGACCGAAACTAGTGTATAATATACTATGATTTTTTACTAAAACTTGCATTTAAAAAAGTTTCATAGAATCTAGTTTTATTATATATTTTTTGCATGGACTTCCATCATAACCTTCCCTCTTAACATATATAAATGATCTAAAAAGTCTCTTATCATTTAAAATAGTTCCCAATTAAATTTGATTTTTTTGACCGAAACTAGTGTATAATATACTATGATTTTTGATTGAAACTTGCATTTCGAAAAGTTTCGTAGAATCTAATTTTCCTATTCTTTTTTGCATGGACTTTTATCATAACCTTCCCTCGTGAAATATATAAATGGTATGTGAAGACTCGTATCATTTCATACAGTCCCTGATTTAATTTGATTTTTGACCAAAACTAGTATAAACTAGTGTATATATTATAATTTTTTCGCTGAAACTTGCATTTCCAAAAATTTCATAGAATCTATTATTCAGATGATTTTTTTCCATGAACTTCCATCATAACCTTCCTTCTTAACATATATAAATGATCTGAAAAGTCCGTATCATTTCACATAGTCCCCAATTAAATTTGATTTTTTGACCGAAACTAGTGTATAATATACTATGATTTTTGATTGAAACTTGCATTTCGAAAAGTTTCATAGAATCTAATTTTCCTATTCTTTTCTGTAAGGAATTTTATCATAACCTTCCCTCATGAAATATATAAATGGTATGTGAGGTTTCGTATCATTTCAAACAGTCCCTTATTTAATTTGATTTTTGACCGAAACTAGTATAAACTAGTCTATAACTTATGATTTTTTGGCCGAAACTTGCATTTCCAAAAATTTCATAGAATCTTGTTTTCAGATGAATTTTTTGTATGAACTTCCATCATAACCTTCCTTCTTAACATATATAAATGATCTGAAAAGTCAGTATCATTTCAAATAGTCCCCAATTAAATTTTAATTTTTTGACCGAAACTAGTGTATAATATACTATGATTTTTGACTAAAACTTGCGTTTAAAAAAGTTTCATAGAATCTAGTTTTATTATATCTTTTTTCCATGGACTTCCATCATAACCTTCCCTCTTAAGATATATAAATGATCAGAAAAGTCTCGTATCATTTAAAATAGTCCCCAATTAAATTGATTTTTTTGACCGAAACTAGTGTATAATATACTATGATTTTTGACCGAAACATTCATTTCGAAAAGTTTCATAGAATCTAATTTTCCTATTCTTTTTTTCATGGACTTTTATCATAACCTTCCCTCGTGAAATATATAAATGGTATGTGAAGTCTCGTATCATTTAAAACAGTCCCTGATTTAATTTGATTTTTGACCGAAACTAGTATAAACTAATGTATATATTATGATTTTTTGGCCGAAACTTGCATTTCCAAAAATTTCATAGAATCTAGTTTTCAGTTGATTATTTTGCATGAACTTCCATCATAACCTTCCTTCTTAACATATATAAATGATCTGAAAAGTCCGTATCATTTCAAATAGTCCCCAATTAAATTTGATTTTTTTGACCGAAACTAGTGTATAATATACTATGATTTTTTACTAAAACTTGCATTTAAAAAAGTTTCATAGAATCTAGTTTTATTATATATTTTTTGCATGGACTTCCATCATAACCTTCCCTCTTAACATATATAAATGATCTAAAAAGTCTCTTATCATTTAAAATAGTTCCCAATTAAATTTGATTTTTTTGACCGAAACTAGTGTATAATATACTATGATTTTTGATTGAAACTTGCATTTCGAAAAGTTTCGTAGAATCTAATTTTCCTATTCTTTTTTGCATGGACTTTTATCATAACCTTCCCTCGTGAAATATATAAATGGTATGTGAAGACTCGTATCATTTCATACAGTCCCTGATTTAATTTGATTTTTGACCGAAACTAGTATAAACTAGTGTATATATTATAATTTTTTGGCTGAAACTTGCATTTCCAAAAATTTCATAGAATCTATTATTCAGATGATTTTTTTCCATGAACTTCCATCATAACCTTCCTTCTTAACATATATAAATGATCTGAAAAGTCTGTATCATTTCACATAGTCCCCAATTAAATTTGATTTTTTTGACCGAAACTAGTGTATAATATACTATGATTTTTGACTAAAACTTGCATTTAAAAAAGTTTCATAAAATCTAGTTTTATTATATCTTTTTTGCATGGACTTCCATCATAACCTTCCCTCTTAACATATATAAATGATCTGAAAAGTCGCGTATCATTTAAAAAAGTCCCCAATTAAATTTGATTTTTTTGACCGAAACTAGTGTATAATATACTACGATTATTGACCGCAACTTTCATTTCGAAAAGTTTCATAGAATCTAATTTTCCTATTCTTTTTTGCATGGACTTTTATCATAACCTTCCCTCGTGAAATATATAAATGGTATGTGAGGATTCGTATCATTTCAAACAGTCCCTGATTTAATTTGATTTTTGACCGATACTATTATAAACTAATGTATATATTATGATTTTTTGGCCGAAACTTGCATTTCCAAAAATTTCATAGAATCTAGTTTTCAGATGATTTTTTTGCATGAACTTCCATCATAACCTTCCTTCTTAACATATTTAAATGATCTGAAAAGTCCGTATCATTTCAAATAGTCCCCAATTAAATTTGATTTATTTGACCGAAACTAGTGTATAATATACTATGATTTTTTACTAAAACTTGCATTTAAAAAAGTTTCATAGAATCTAGTTTTATTATATATTTTTTGCATGGACTTCCATCATAACCTTCCCTCTTAACATATATAAATGATCTGAAAAGTCTCTTATCATTTAAAATAGTTCCCAATTAAATTTGATTTTTTTGACCGAAACTAGTGTATAATATACTATGATTTTTGATTGAAACTTGCATTTCGAAAAGTTTCGTAGAATCTAATTTTCCTATTCTTTTTTGCATGGACTTTTATCATAACCTTCCCTCGTGAAATATATAAATGGTATGTGAAGACTCGTATCATTTCATACAGTCCCTGATTTAATTTGATTTTTGACCAAAACTAGTATAAACTAGTGTATATATTATAATTTTTTCGCTGAAACTTGCATTTCCAAAATTTTCATAGAATCTATTGTTCAGATGATTTTTTTCCATGAACTTCCATCATAACCTTCCTTCTTAACATATATAAATGATCTGAAAAGTCCGTATCATTTCACATAGTCCCCAATTAAATTTGATTTTTTGACCGAAACTAGTGTATAATATACTATGATTTTTGATTGAAACTTGCATTTCGAAAAGTTTCATAGAATCTAATTTTCCTATTCTTTTCTGTAAGGAATTTTATCATAACCTTCCCTCATGAAATATATAAATGGTATGTGAGGTTTCGTATCATTTCAAACAGTCCCTTATTTAATTTGATTTTTGACCGAAACTAGTATAAACTAGTCTATAACTTATGATTTTTTGGCCGAAACTTGCATTTCCAAAAATTTCATAGAATCTTGTTTTCAGATGAATTTTTTGTATGAACTTCCATCATAACCTTCCTTCTTAACATATATAAATGATCTGAAAAGTCAGTATCATTTCAAATAGTCCCCAATTAAATTTTAATTTTTTGACCGAAACTAGTGTATAATATACTATGATTTTTGACTAAAACTTGCGTTTAAAAAAGTTTCATAGAATCTAGTTTTATTATATCTTTTTTCCATGGACTTCCATCATAACCTTCCCTCTTAAGATATATAAATGATCAGAAAAGTCTCGTATCATTTAAAATAGTCCCCAATTAAATTTGATTTTTTTGACCGAAACTAGTGTATAATATACTATGATTTTTGACCGAAACATTCATTTCGAAAAGTTTCATAGAATCTAATTTTCCTATTCTTTTTTTCATGGACTTTTATCATAACCTTCCCTCGTGAAATATATAAATGGTATGTGAAGTCTCGTATCATTTAAAACAGTCCCTGATTTAATTTGATTTTTGACCGAAACTAGTATAAACTAATGTATATATTATGATTTTTTGGCCGAAACTTGCATTTCCAAAAATTTCATAGAATCTAGTTTTCAGTTGATTATTTTGCATGAACTTCCATCATAACCTTCCTTCTTAACATATATAAATGATCTGAAAAGTCCGTATCATTTCAAATAGTCCCCAATTAAATTTGATTTTTTTGACCGAAACTAGTGTATAATATACTATGATTTTTTACTAAAACTTGCATTTAAAAAAGTTTCATAGAATCTAGTTTTATTATATATTTTTTGCATGGACTTCCATCATAACCTTCCCTCTTAACATATATAAATGATCTGAAAAGTCTCTTATCATTTAAAATAGTTCCCAATTAAATTTGATTTTTTTGACCGAAACTAGTGTATAATATACTATGATTTTTGATTGAAACTTGCATTTCGAAAAGTTTCGTAGAATCTAATTTTCCTATTCTTTTTTGCATGGACTTTTATCATAACCTTCCCTCGTGAAATATATAAATGGTATGTGAAGACTCGTATCATTTCATACAGTCCCTGATTTAATTTGATTTTTGACCGAAACTAGTATAAACTAGTGTATATATTATAATTTTTTGGCTGAAACTTGCATTTCCAAAAATTTCATAGAATCTATTATTCAGATGATTTTTTTCCATGAACTTCCATCATAACCTTCCTTCTTAACATATATAAATGATCTGAAAAGTCTGTATCATTTCACATAGTCCCCAATTAAATTTGATTTTTTTGACCGAAACTAGTGTATAATATACTATGATTTTTGACTAAAACTTGCATTTAAAAAAGTTTCATAAAATCTAGTTTTATTATATCTTTTTTGCATGGACTTCCATCATAACCTTCCCTCTTAACATATATAAATGATCTGAAAAGTCGCGTATCATTTAAAAAAGTCCCCAATTAAATTTGATTTTTTTGACCGAAACTAGTGTATAATATACTACGATTATTGACCGCAACTTTCATTTCGAAAAGTTTCATAGAATCTAATTTTCCTATTCTTTTTTGCATGGACTTTTATCATAACCTTCCCTCGTGAAATATATAAATGGTATGTGAGGATTCGTATCATTTCAAACAGTCCCTGATTTAATTTGATTTTTGACCGATACTATTATAAACTAATGTATATATTATGATTTTTTGGCCGAAACTTGCATTTCCAAAAATTTCATAGAATCTAGTTTTCAGATGATTTTTTTGCATGAACTTCCATCATAACCTTCCTTCTTAACATATTTAAATGATCTGAAAAGTCCGTATCATTTCAAATAGTCCCCAATTAAATTTGATTTATTTGACCGAAACTAGTGTATAATATACTATGATTTTTTACTAAAACTTGCATTTAAAAAAGTTTCATAGAATCTAGTTTTATTATATATTTTTTGCATGGACTTCCATCATAACCTTCCCTCTTAACATATATAAATGATCTGAAAAGTCTCTTATCATTTAAAATAGTTCCCAATTAAATTTGATTTTTTTGACCGAAACTAGTGTATAATATACTATGATTTTTGATTGAAACTTGCATTTCGAAAAGTTTCGTAGAATCTAATTTTCCTATTCTTTTTTGCATGGACTTTTATCATAACCTTCCCTCGTGAAATATATAAATGGTATGTGAAGACTCGTATCATTTCATACAGTCCCTGATTTAATTTGATTTTTGACCAAAACTAGTATAAACTAGTGTATATATTATAATTTTTTCGCTGAAACTTGCATTTCCAAAAATTTCATAGAATCTATTATTCAGATGATTTTTTTCCATGAACTTCCATCATAACCTTCCTTCTTAACATATATAAATGATCTGAAAAGTCCGTATCATTTCACATAGTCCCCAATTAAATTTGATTTTTTTGACCGAAACTAGTGTATAATATACTATGATTTTTGATTGAAACTTGCATTTCGAAAAGTTTCATAGAATCTAATTTTCCTATTCTTTTCTGTAAGGAATTTTATCATAACCTTCCCTCATGAAATATATAAATGGTATGTGAGGTTTCGTATCATTTCAAACAGTCCCTTATTTAATTTGATTTTTGACCGAAACTAGTATAAACTAGTGTATAACTTATGATTTTTTGGCCGAAACTTGCATTTCCAAAAATTTCATAGAATCTTGTTTTCAGATGAATTTTTTGTATGAACTTCCATCATAACCTTCCTTCTTAACATATATAAATGATCTGAAAAGTCAGTATCATTTCAAATAGTCCCCAATTAAATTTTAATTTTTTGACCGAAACTAGTGTATAATATACTATGATTTTTGACTAAAACTTGCGTTTAAAAAAGTTTCATAGAATCTAGTTTTATTATATCTTTTTTCCATGGACTTCCATCATAACCTTCCCTCTTAAGATATATAAATGATCAGAAAAGTCTCGTATCATTTAAAATAGTCCCCAATTAAATTTGATTTTTTTGACCGAAACTAGTGTATAATATACTATGATTTTTGACCGAAACATTCATTTCGAAAAGTTTCATAGAATCTAATTTTCCTATTCTTTTTTTCATGGACTTTTATCATAACCTTCCCTCGTGAAATATATAAATGGTATGTGAAGTCTCGTATCATTTAAAACAGTCCCTGATTTAATTTGATTTTTGACCGAAACTAGTATAAACTAATGTATATATTATGATTTTTTGGCCGAAACTTGCATTTCCAAAAATTTCATAGAATCTAGTTTTCAGTTGATTATTTTGCATGAACTTCCATCATAACCTTCCTTCTTAACATATATAAATGATCTGAAAAGTCCGTATCATTTCAAATAGTCCACAATTAAATTTGATTTTTTGACCGAAACTAGTGTATAATATACTATGATTTTTTACTAAAACTTGCATTTAAAAAAGTTTCATAGAATCTAGTTTTATTATATCTTTTTTGCATGGACTTCCATCATAACCTTCCCTCTTAACATATATAAATGATCTGAAAAGTCTCTTATCATTTAAAATAGTTCCCAATTAAATTTGATTTTTTTGACCGAAACTAGTGTATAATATACTATGATTTTTGATTGAAACTTGCATTTCGAAAAGTTTCGTAGAATCTAATTTTCCTATTCTTTTTTGCATGGACTTTTATCATAACCTTCCCTCGTGAAATATATAAATGGTATGTGAAGACTCGTATCATTTCATACAGTCCCTGATTTAATTTGATTTTTGACCGAAACTAGTATAAACTAGTGTATATATTATAATTTTTTGGCTGAAACTTGCATTTCCAAAAATTTCATAGAATCTATTATTCAGATGATTTTTTTCCATGAACTTCCATCATAACCTTCCTTCTTAACATATATAAATGATCTGAAAAGTCCGTATCATTTCACATAGTCCCCAATTAAATTTGATTTTTTTGACCGAAACTAGTGTATAATATACTATGATTTTTGATTGAAACTTGCATTTCGAAAAGTTTCATAGAATCTAATTTTCCTATTCTTTTCTGTAAGGAATTTTATCATAACCTTCCCTCATGAAATATATAAATGGTATGTGAGGTTTCGTATCATTTCAAACAGTCCCTTATTTAATTTGATTTTTGACCGAAACTAGTATAAACTAGTGTATAACTTATGATTTTTTGGCCGAAACTTGCATTTCCAAAAATTTCATAGAATCTTGTTTTCAGATGAATTTTTTGTATGAACTTCCATCATAACCTTCCTTCTTAACATATATAAATGATCTGAAAAGTCAGTATCATTTCAAATAGTCCCCAATTAAATTTTAATTTTTTGACCGAAACTAGTGTATAATATACTATGATTTTTGACTAAAACTTGCGTTTAAAAAAGTTTCATAGAATCTAGTTTTATTATATCTTTTTTCCATGGACTTCCATCATAACCTTCCCTCTTAAGATATATAAATGATCAGAAAAGTCTCGTATCATTTAAAATAGTCCCCAATTAAATTTGATTTTTTTGACCGAAACTAGTGTATAATATACTATGATTTTTGACCGAAACATTCATTTCGAAAAGTTTCATAGAATCTAATTTTCCTATTCTTTTTTTCATGGACTTTTATCATAACCTTCCCTCGTGAAATATATAAATGGTATGTGAAGTCTCGTATCATTTAAAACAGTCCCTGATTTAATTTGATTTTTGACCGAAACTAGTATAAACTAATGTATATATTATGATTTTTTGGCCGAAACTTGCATTTCCAAAAATTTCATAGAATCTAGTTTTCAGTTGATTATTTTGCATGAACTTCCATCATAACCTTCCTTCTTAACATATATAAATGATCTGAAAAGTCCGTATCATTTCAAATAGTCCACAATTAAATTTGATTTTTTGACCGAAACTAGTGTATAATATACTATGATTTTTTACTAAAACTTGCATTTAAAAAAGTTTCATAGAATCTAGTTTTATTATATCTTTTTTGCATGGACTTCCATCATAACCTTCCCTCTTAACATATATAAATGATCTGAAAAGTCTCTTATCATTTAAAATAGTTCCCAATTAAATTTGATTTTTTTGACCGAAACTAGTGTATAATATACTATGATTTTTGATTGAAACTTGCATTTCGAAAAGTTTCGTAGAATCTAATTTTCCTATTCTTTTTTGCATGGACTTTTATCATAACCTTCCCTCGTGAAATATATAAATGGTATGTGAAGACTCGTATCATTTCATACAGTCCCTGATTTAATTTGATTTTTGACCGAAACTAGTATAAACTAGTGTATATATTATAATTTTTTGGCTGAAACTTGCATTTCCAAAAATTTCATAGAATCTATTATTCAGATGATTTTTTTCCATGAACTTCCATCATAACCTTCCTTCTTAACATATATAAATGATCTGAAAAGTCCGTATCATTTCACATAGTCCCCAATTAAATTTGATTTTTTTGACCGAAACTAGTGTATAATATACTATGATTTTTGACTAAAACTTGCATTTAAAAAAGTTTCATAAAATCTAGTTTTATTATATCTTTTTTGCATGGACTTCCATCATAACCTTCCCTCTTAACATATATAAATCATCTGAAAAGTCGCGTATCATTTAAAAAAGTCCCCAATTAAATTTGATTTTTTTGACCGAAACTAGTGTATAATATACTACGATTATTGACCGCAACTTTCATTTCGAAAAGTTTCATAGAATCTAATTTTCCTATTCTTTTTTGCATGGACTTTTATCATAACCTTCCCTCGTGAAATATATAAATGGTATGTGAGGATTCGTATCATTTCAAACAGTCCCTGATTTAATTTGATTTTTGACCGATACTATTATAAACTAATGTATATATTATGATTTTTTGGCCGAAACTTGCATTTCCAAAAATTTCATAGAATCTAGTTTTCAGATGATTTTTTTGCATGAACTTCCATCATAACCTTCCTTCTTAACATATTTAAATGATCTGAAAAGTCCGTATCATTTCAAATAGTCCCCAATTAAATTTGATTTTTTTGACCGAAACTAGTGTATAATATACTATGATTTTTTACTAAAACTTGCATTTAAAAAAGTTTCATAGAATCTAGTTTTATTATATATTTTTTGCATGGACTTCCATCATAACCTTCCCTCTTAACATATATAAATGATCTAAAAAGTCTCTTATCATTTAAAATAGTTCCCAATTAAATTTGATTTTTTTGACCGAAACTAGTGTATAATATACTATGATTTTTGATTGAAACTTGCATTTCGAAAAGTTTCGTAGAATCTAATTTTCCTATTCTTTTTTGCATGGACTTTTATCATAACCTTCCCTCGTGAAATATATAAATGGTATGTGAAGACTCGTATCATTTCATACAGTCCCTGATTTAATTTGATTTTTGACCGAAACTAGTATAAACTAGTGTATATATTATAATTTTTTGGCTGAAACTTGCATTTCCAAAAATTTCATAGAATCTATTATTCAGATGATTTTTTTCCATGAACTTCCATCATAACCTTCCTTCTTAACATATATAAATGATCTGAAAAGTCTGTATCATTTCACATAGTCCCCAATTAAATTTGATTTTTTTGACCGAAACTAGTGTATAATATACTATGATTTTTGACTAAAACTTGCATTTAAAAAAGTTTCATAAAATCTAGTTTTATTATATCTTTTTTGCATGGACTTCCATCATAACCTTCCCTCTTAACATATATAAATGATCTGAAAAGTCGCGTATCATTTAAAAAAGTCCCCAATTAAATTTGATTTTTTTGACCGAAACTAGTGTATAATATACTACGATTATTGACCGCAACTTTCATTTCGAAAAGTTTCATAGAATCTAATTTTCCTATTCTTTTTTGCATGGACTTTTATCATAACCTTCCCTCGTGAAATATATAAATGGTATGTGAGGATTCGTATCATTTCAAACAGTCCCTGATTTAATTTGATTTTTGACCGATACTATTATAAACTAATGTATATATTATGATTTTTTGGCCGAAACTTGCATTTCCAAAAATTTCATAGAATCTAGTTTTCAGATGATTTTTTTGCATGAACTTCCATCATAACCTTCCTTCTTAACATATTTAAATGATCTGAAAAGTCCGTATCATTTCAAATAGTCCCCAATTAAATTTGATTTATTTGACCGAAACTAGTGTATAATATACTATGATTTTTTACTAAAACTTGCATTTAAAAAAGTTTCATAGAATCTAGTTTTATTATATATTTTTTGCATGGACTTCCATCATAACCTTCCCTCTTAACATATATAAATGATCTGAAAAGTCTCTTATCATTTAAAATAGTTCCCAATTAAATTTGATTTTTTTGACCGAAACTAGTGTATAATATACTATGATTTTTGATTGAAACTTGCATTTCGAAAAGTTTCGTAGAATCTAATTTTCCTATTCTTTTTTGCATGGACTTTTATCATAACCTTCCCTCGTGAAATATATAAATGGTATGTGAAGACTCGTATCATTTCATACAGTCCCTGATTTAATTTGATTTTTGACCAAAACTAGTATAAACTAGTGTATATATTATAATTTTTTCGCTGAAACTTGCATTTCCAAAAATTTCATAGAATCTATTATTCAGATGATTTTTTTCCATGAACTTCCATCATAACCTTCCTTCTTAACATATATAAATGATCTGAAAAGTCCGTATCATTTCACATAGTCCCCAATTAAATTTGATTTTTTTGACCGAAACTAGTGTATAATATACTATGATTTTTGATTGAAACTTGCATTTCGAAAAGTTTCATAGAATCTAATTTTCCTATTCTTTTCTGTAAGGAATTTTATCATAACCTTCCCTCATGAAATATATAAATGGTATGTGAGGTTTCGTATCATTTCAAACAGTCCCTTATTTAATTTGATTTTTGACCGAAACTAGTATAAACTAGTGTATAACTTATGATTTTTTGGCCGAAACTTGCATTTCCAAAAATTTCATAGAATCTTGTTTTCAGATGAATTTTTTGTATGAACTTCCATCATAACCTTCCTTCTTAACATATATAAATGATCTGAAAAGTCAGTATCATTTCAAATAGTCCCCAATTAAATTTTAATTTTTTGACCGAAACTAGTGTATAATATACTATGATTTTTGACTAAAACTTGCGTTTAAAAAAGTTTCATAGAATCTAGTTTTATTATATCTTTTTTCCATGGACTTCCATCATAACCTTCCCTCTTAAGATATATAAATGATCAGAAAAGTCTCGTATCATTTAAAATAGTCCCCAATTAAATTTGATTTTTTTGACCGAAACTAGTGTATAATATACTATGATTTTTGACCGAAACATTCATTTCGAAAAGTTTCATAGAATCTAATTTTCCTATTCTTTTTTTCATGGACTTTTATCATAACCTTCCCTCGTGAAATATATAAATGGTATGTGAAGTCTCGTATCATTTAAAACAGTCCCTGATTTAATTTGATTTTTGACCGAAACTAGTATAAACTAATGTATATATTATGATTTTTTGGCCGAAACTTGCATTTCCAAAAATTTCATAGAATCTAGTTTTCAGTTGATTATTTTGCATGAACTTCCATCATAACCTTCCTTCTTAACATATATAAATGATCTGAAAAGTCCGTATCATTTCAAATAGTCCACAATTAAATTTGATTTTTTGACCGAAACTAGTGTATAATATACTATGATTTTTTACTAAAACTTGCATTTAAAAAAGTTTCATAGAATCTAGTTTTATTATATCTTTTTTGCATGGACTTCCATCATAACCTTCCCTCTTAACATATATAAATGATCTGAAAAGTCTCTTATCATTTAAAATAGTTCCCAATTAAATTTGATTTTTTTGACCGAAACTAGTGTATAATATACTATGATTTTTGATTGAAACTTGCATTTCGAAAAGTTTCGTAGAATCTAATTTTCCTATTCTTTTTTGCATGGACTTTTATCATAACCTTCCCTCGTGAAATATATAAATGGTATGTGAAGACTCGTATCATTTCATACAGTCCCTGATTTAATTTGATTTTTGACCGAAACTAGTATAAACTAGTGTATATATTATAATTTTTTGGCTGAAACTTGCATTTCCAAAAATTTCATAGAATCTATTATTCAGATGATTTTTTTCCATGAACTTCCATCATAACCTTCCTTCTTAACATATATAAATGATCTGAAAAGTCCGTATCATTTCACATAGTCCCCAATTAAATTTGATTTTTTTGACCGAAACTAGTGTATAATATACTATGATTTTTGATTGAAACTTGCATTTCGAAAAGTTTCATAGAATCTAATTTTCCTATTCTTTTCTGTAAGGAATTTTATCATAACCTTCCCTCATGAAATATATAAATGGTATGTGAGGTTTCGTATCATTTCAAACAGTCCCTTATTTAATTTGATTTTTGACCGAAACTAGTATAAACTAGTGTATAACTTATGATTTTTTGGCCGAAACTTGCATTTCCAAAAATTTCATAGAATCTTGTTTTCAGATGAATTTTTTGTATGAACTTCCATCATAACCTTCCTTCTTAACATATATAAATGATCTGAAAAGTCAGTATCATTTCAAATAGTCCCCAATTAAATTTTAATTTTTTGACCGAAACTAGTGTATAATATACTATGATTTTTGACTAAAACTTGCGTTTAAAAAAGTTTCATAGAATCTAGTTTTATTATATCTTTTTTCCATGGACTTCCATCATAACCTTCCCTCTTAAGATATATAAATGATCAGAAAAGTCTCGTATCATTTAAAATAGTCCCCAATTAAATTTGATTTTTTTGACCGAAACTAGTGTATAATATACTATGATTTTTGACCGAAACATTCATTTCGAAAAGTTTCATAGAATCTAATTTTCCTATTCTTTTTTTCATGGACTTTTATCATAACCTTCCCTCGTGAAATATATAAATGGTATGTGAAGTCTCGTATCATTTAAAACAGTCCCTGATTTAATTTGATTTTTGACCGAAACTAGTATAAACTAATGTATATATTATGATTTTTTGGCCGAAACTTGCATTTCCAAAAATTTCATAGAATCTAGTTTTCAGTTGATTATTTTGCATGAACTTCCATCATAACCTTCCTTCTTAACATATATAAATGATCTGAAAAGTCCGTATCATTTCAAATAGTCCACAATTAAATTTGATTTTTTGACCGAAACTAGTGTATAATATACTATGATTTTTTACTAAAACTTGCATTTAAAAAAGTTTCATAGAATCTAGTTTTATTATATCTTTTTTGCATGGACTTCCATCATAACCTTCCCTCTTAACATATATAAATGATCTGAAAAGTCTCTTATCATTTAAAATAGTTCCCAATTAAATTTGATTTTTTTGACCGAAACTAGTGTATAATATACTATGATTTTTGATTGAAACTTGCATTTCGAAAAGTTTCGTAGAATCTAATTTTCCTATTCTTTTTTGCATGGACTTTTATCATAACCTTCCCTCGTGAAATATATAAATGGTATGTGAAGACTCGTATCATTTCATACAGTCCCTGATTTAATTTGATTTTTGACCGAAACTAGTATAAACTAGTGTATATATTATAATTTTTTGGCTGAAACTTGCATTTCCAAAAATTTCATAGAATCTATTATTCAGATGATTTTTTTCCATGAACTTCCATCATAACCTTCCTTCTTAACATATATAAATGATCTGAAAAGTCCGTATCATTTCACATAGTCCCCAATTAAATTTGATTTTTTTGACCGAAACTAGTGTATAATATACTATGATTTTTGACTAAAACTTGCATTTAAAAAAGTTTCATAAAATCTAGTTTTATTATATCTTTTTTGCATGGACTTCCATCATAACCTTCCCTCTTAACATATATAACTCATCTGAAAAGTCGCGTATCATTTAAAAAAGTCCCCAATTAAATTTGATTTTTTTGACCGAAACTAGTGTATAATATACTACGATTATTGACCGCAACTTTCATTTCGAAAAGTTTCATAGAATCTAATTTTCCTATTCTTTTTTGCATGGACTTTTATCATAACCTTCCCTCGTGAAATATATAAATGGTATGTGAGGATTCGTATCATTTCAAACAGTCCCTGATTTAATTTGATTTTTGACCGATACTATTATAAACTAATGTATATATTATGATTTTTTGGCCGAAACTTGCATTTCCAAAAATTTCATAGAATCTAGTTTTCAGATGATTTTTTTGCATGAACTTCCATCATAACCTTCCTTCTTAACATATTTAAATGATCTGAAAAGTCCGTATCATTTCAAATAGTCCCCAATTAAATTTGATTTTTTTGACCGAAACTAGTGTATAATATACTATGATTTTTTACTAAAACTTGCATTTAAAAAAGTTTCATAGAATCTAGTTTTATTATATATTTTTGGCATGGACTTCCATCATAACCTTCCCTCTTAACATATATAAATGATCTAAAAAGTCTCTTATCATTTAAAATAGTTCCCAATTAAATTTGATTTTTTTGACCGAAACTAGTGTATAATATACTATGATTTTTGATTGAAACTTGCATTTCGAAAAGTTTCGTAGAATCTAATTTTCCTATTCTTTTTTGCATGGACTTTTATCATAACCTTCCCTCGTGAAATATATAAATGGTATGTGAAGACTCGTATCATTTCATACAGTCCCTGATTTAATTTGATTTTTGACCGAAACTAGTATAAACTAGTGTATATATTATAATTTTTTGGCTGAAACTTGCATTTCCAAAAATTTCATAGAATCTATTATTCAGATGATTTTTTTCCATGAACTTCCATCATAACCTTCCTTCTTAACATATATAAATGATCTGAAAAGTCTGTATCATTTCACATAGTCCCCAATTAAATTTGATTTTTTTTGACCGAAACTAGTGTATAATATACTATGATTTTTGACTAAAACTTGCATTTAAAAAAGTTTCATAAAATCTAGTTTTATTATATCTTTTTTGCATGGACTTCCATCATAACCTTCCCTCTTAACATATATAAATGATCTGAAAAGTCGCGTATCATTTAAAAAAGTCCCCAATTAAATTTGATTTTTTTGACCGAAACTAGTGTATAATATACTACGATTATTGACCGCAACTTTCATTTCGAAAAGTTTCATAGAATCTAATTTTCCTATTCTTTTTTGCATGGACTTTTATCATAACCTTCCCTCGTGAAATATATAAATGGTATGTGAGGATTCGTATCATTTCAAACAGTCCCTGATTTAATTTGATTTTTGACCGATACTATTATAAACTAATGTATATATTATGATTTTTTGGCCGAAACTTGCATTTCCAAAAATTTCATAGAATCTAGTTTTCAGATGATTTTTTTGCATGAACTTCCATCATAACCTTCCTTCTTAACATATTTAAATGATCTGAAAAGTCCGTATCATTTCAAATAGTCCCCAATTAAATTTGATTTATTTGACCGAAACTAGTGTATAATATACTATGATTTTTTACTAAAACTTGCATTTAAAAAAGTTTCATAGAATCTAGTTTTATTATATATTTTTTGCATGGACTTCCATCATAACCTTCCCTCTTAACATATATAAATGATCTGAAAAGTCTCTTATCATTTAAAATAGTTCCCAATTAAATTTGATTTTTTTGACCGAAACTAGTGTATAATATACTATGATTTTTGATTGAAACTTGCATTTCGAAAAGTTTCGTAGAATCTAATTTTCCTATTCTTTTTTGCATGGACTTTTATCATAACCTTCCCTCGTGAAATATATAAATGGTATGTGAAGACTCGTATCATTTCATACAGTCCCTGATTTAATTTGATTTTTGACCAAAACTAGTATAAACTAGTGTATATATTATAATTTTTTCGCTGAAACTTGCATTTCCAAAAATTTCATAGAATCTATTATTCAGATGATTTTTTTCCATGAACTTCCATCATAACCTTCCTTCTTAACATATATAAATGATCTGAAAAGTCCGTATCATTTCACATAGTCCCCAATTAAATTTGATTTTTTTGACCGAAACTAGTGTATAATATACTATGATTTTTGATTGAAACTTGCATTTCGAAAAGTTTCATAGAATCTAATTTTCCTATTCTTTTCTGTAAGGAATTTTATCATAACCTTCCCTCATGAAATATATAAATGGTATGTGAGGTTTCGTATCATTTCAAACAGTCCCTTATTTAATTTGATTTTTGACCGAAACTAGTATAAACTAGTGTATAACTTATGATTTTTTGGCCGAAACTTGCATTTCCAAAAATTTCATAGAATCTTGTTTTCAGATGAATTTTTTGTATGAACTTCCATCATAACCTTCCTTCTTAACATATATAAATGATCTGAAAAGTCAGTATCATTTCAAATAGTCCCCAATTAAATTTTAATTTTTTGACCGAAACTAGTGTATAATATACTATGATTTTTGACTAAAACTTGCGTTTAAAAAAGTTTCATAGAATCTAGTTTTATTATATCTTTTTTCCATGGACTTCCATCATAACCTTCCCTCTTAAGATATATAAATGATCAGAAAAGTCTCGTATCATTTAAAATAGTCCCCAATTAAATTTGATTTTTTTGACCGAAACTAGTGTATAATATACTATGATTTTTGACCGAAACATTCATTTCGAAAAGTTTCATAGAATCTAATTTTCCTATTCTTTTTTTCATGGACTTTTATCATAACCTTCCCTCGTGAAATATATAAATGGTATGTGAAGTCTCGTATCATTTAAAACAGTCCCTGATTTAATTTGATTTTTGACCGAAACTAGTATAAACTAATGTATATATTATGATTTTTTGGCCGAAACTTGCATTTCCAAAAATTTCATAGAATCTAGTTTTCAGTTGATTATTTTGCATGAACTTCCATCATAACCTTCCTTCTTAACATATATAAATGATCTGAAAAGTCCGTATCATTACAAATAGTCCACAATTAAATTTGATTTTTTGACCGAAACTAGTGTATAATATACTATGATTTTTTACTAAAACTTGCATTTAAAAAAGTTTCATAGAATCTAGTTTTATTATATCTTTTTTGCATGGACTTCCATCATAACCTTCCCTCTTAACATATATAAATGATCTGAAAAGTCTCTTATCATTTAAAATAGTTCCCAATTAAATTTGATTTTTTTGACCGAAACTAGTGTATAATATACTATGATTTTTGATTGAAACTTGCATTTCGAAAAGTTTCGTAGAATCTAATTTTCCTATTCTTTTTTGCATGGACTTTTATCATAACCTTCCCTCGTGAAATATATAAATGGTATGTGAAGACTCGTATCATTTCATACAGTCCCTGATTTAATTTGATTTTTGACCGAAACTAGTATAAACTAGTGTATATATTATAATTTTTTGGCTGAAACTTGCATTTCCAAAAATTTCATAGAATCTATTATTCAGTTGATTATTTTGCATGAACTTCCATCATAACCTTCCTTCTTAACATATATAAATGATCTGAAAAGTCTGTATCATTTCAAATAGTCCCCAATTAAATTTGATTTTTTGACCGAAACTAGTGTATAATATACTATGATTTTTTACTAAAACTTGCATTTAAAAAAGTTTCATAGAATCTAGTTTTATTATATCTTTTTTGCATGGACTTCCATCATAACCTTCCCTCTTAACATATATAAATGATCTGAAAAGTCTCTTATCATTTAAAATAGTTCCCAATTAAATTTGATTTTTTTGACCGAAACTAGTGTATAATATACTATGATTTTTGACCGAAACATTCATTTCGAAAAGTTTCATAGAATCTAATTTTCCTATTCTTTTTTTCATGGACTTTTATCATAACCTTCCCTCGTGAAATATATAAATGGTATGTGAAGTCTCGTATCATTTAAAACAGTCCCTGATTTAATTTGATTTTTGACCGAAACTAGTATAAACTAATGTATATATTATGATTTTTTGGCCGAAACTTGCATTTCCAAAAATTTCATAGAATCTAGTTTTCAGTTGATTATTTTGCATGAACTTCCATCATAACCTTCCTTCTTAACATATATAAATGATCTGAAAAGTCCGTATCATTTCAAATAGTCCCCAATTAAATTTGATTTTTTGACCGAAACTAGTGTATAATATACTCTAATTTTTTACTAAAACTTGCATTTAAAAAAGTTTCATAGAATCTAGTTTTATTATATCTTTTTTGCATGGACTTCCATCATAACCTTCCCTCTTAACATATATAAATGATCTGAAAAGTCTCTTATCATTTAAAATAGTCCCCAATTAAATTTGATTTTTTTGACCGAAACTAGTGTATAATATACTATGATTTTTGACCGAAACATTCATTTCGAAAAGTTTCATAGAATCTAATTTTCCTATTCTTTTTTTCATGGACTTTTATCATAACCTTCCCTCGTGAAATATATAAATGGTATGTGAAGTCTCGTATCATTTAAAACAGTCCCTGATTTAATTTGATTTTTGACCGAAACTAGTATAAACTAATGTATATATTATGATTTTTTGGCCGAAACTTGCATTTCCAAAAATTTCATAGAATCTAGTTTTCAGTTGATTATTTTGCATGAACTTCCATCATAACCTTCCTTCTTAACATATATAAATGATCTGAAAAGTCCGTATCATTTCAAATAGTCCACAATTAAATTTGATTTTTTGACCGAAACTAGTGTATAATATACTATGATTTTTTACTAAAACTTGCATTTAAAAAAGTTTCATAGAATCTAGTTTTATTATATCTTTTTTGCATGGACTTCCATCATAACCTTCCCTCTTAACATATATAAATGATCTGAAAAGTCTCTTATCATTTAAAATAGTTCCCAATTAAATTTGATTTTTTTGACCGAAACTAGTGTTTAATATACTATGATTTTTGATTGAAACTTGCATTTCGAAAAGTTTCGTAGTATCTAATTTTCCTATTCTTTTTTGCATGGACTTTTATCATAACCTTCCCTCGTGAAATATATAAATGGTATGTGAAGACTCGTATCATTTCATACAGTCCCTGATTTAATTTGATTTTTGACCGAAACTAGTATAAACTAGTGTATATATTATAATTTTTTGGCGTAAACTTGCATTTCCAAAAATTTCATAGAATCTATTATTCAGATGATTTTTTTCCATGAACTTCCATCATAACCTTCCTTCTTAACATATATAAATGATCTGAAAAGTCTGTATCATTTCACATAGTCCCCAATTAAATTTGATTTTTTTGACCGAAACTAGTGTATAATATACTATGATTTTTGACTAAAACTTGCATTTAAAAAAGTTTCATAAAATCTAGTTTTATTATATCTTTTTTGCATGGACTTCCATCATAACCTTCCCTCTTAACATATATAAATGATCTGAAAAGTCGCGTATCATTTAAAAAAGTCCCCAATTAAATTTGATTTTTTTGACCGAAACTAGTGTATAATATACTACGATTATTGACCGCAACTTTCATTTCGAAAAGTTTCATAGAATCTAATTTTCCTATTCTTTTTTGCATGGACTTTTATCATAACCTTCCCTCGTGAAATATATAAATGGTATGTGAGGATTCGTATCATTTCAAACAGTCCCTGATTTAATTTGATTTTTGACCGATACTATTATAAACTAATGTATATATTATGATTTTTTGGCCGAAACTTGCATTTCCAAAAATTTCATAGAATCTAGTTTTCAGATGATTTTTTTGCATGAACTTCCATCATAACCTTCCTTCTTAACATATTTAAATGATCTGAAAAGTCCGTATCATTTCAAATAGTCCCCAATTAAATTTGATTTTTTTGACCGAAACTAGTGTATAATATACTATGATTTTTTACTAAAACTTGCATTTAAAAAAGTTTCATAGAATCTAGTTTTATTATATATTTTTTGCATGGACTTCCATCATAACCTTCCCTCTTAACATATATAAATGATCTGAAAAGTCTCTTATCATTTAAAATAGTTCCCAATTAAATTTGATTTTTTTGACCGAAACTAGTGTATAATATACTATGATTTTTGATTGAAACTTGCATTTCGAAAAGTTTCGTAGAATCTAATTTTCCTATTCTTTTTTGCATGGACTTTTATCATAACCTTCCCTCGTGAAATATATAAATGGTATGTGAAGACTCGTATCATTTCATACAGTCCCTAATTTAATTTGATTTTTGACCAAAACTAGTATAAACTAGTGTATATATTATAATTTTTTCGCTGAAACTTGCATTTCCAAAAATTTCATAGAATCTATTATTCAGATGATTTTTTTCCATGAACTTCCATCATAACCTTCCTTCTTAACATATATAAATGATCTGAAAAGTCCGTATCATTTCACATAGTCCCCAATTAAATTTGATTTTTTTGACCGAAACTAGTGTATAATATACTATGATTTTTGATTGAAACTTGCATTTCGAAAAGTTTCATAGAATCTAATTTTCCTATTCTTTTCTGTAAGGAATTTTATAATAACCTTCTCTCATGAAATATATAAATGGTATGTGAGGTTTCGTATCATTTCAAACAGTCCCTTATTTAATTTGATTTTTGACCGAAACTAGTATAAACTAGTGTATAACTTATGATTTTTTGGCCGAAACTTGCATTTCCAAAAATTTCATAGAATCTTGTTTTCAGATGAATTTTTTGTATGAACTTCCATCATAACCTTCCTTCTTAACATATATAAATGATCTGAAAAGTCAGTATCATTTCAAATAGTCCCCAATTCAATTTTAATTTTTTGACCGAAACTAGTGTATAATATACTATGATTTTTGACTAAAACTTGCGTTTAAAAAAGTTTCATAGAATCTAGTTTTATTATATCTTTTTTCCATGGACTTCCATCATAACCTTCCCTCTTAAGATATATAAATGATCAGAAAAGTCTCGTATCATTTAAAATAGTCCCCAATTAAATTTGATTTTTTTGACCGAAACTAGTGTATAATATACTATGATTTTTGACCGAAACATTCATTTCGAAAAGTTTCATAGAATCTAATTTTCCTATTCTTTTTTGCATGTACTTTTATCATAACCTTCCCTCGTGAAATATATAAATGGTATGTGAAGTCTCGTATCATTTAAAACAGTCCCTGATTTAATTTGATTTTTGACCGAAACTAGTATAAACTAATGTATATAATATGATTTTTTGGCCGAAACTTGCATTTCTAAAAATTTCATAGAATCTAGTTTTCAGTTGATTATTTTGCATGAACTTCCATCATAACCTTCCTTCTTAACATATATAAATGATCTGAAAAGTCTGTATCATTTCAAATAGTCCCCAATTAAATTTGATTTTTTGACCGAAACTAGTGTATAATATACTATGATTTTTTACTAAAACTTGCATTTAAAAAAGTTTCATAGAATCTAGTTTTATTATATCTTTTTTGCATGGACTTCCATCATAACCTTCCCTCTTAACATATATAAATGATCTGAAAAGTCTCTTATCATTTAAAATAGTTCCCAATTAAATTTGATTTTTTTGACCGAAACTAGTGTATAATATACTATGATTTTTGATTGAAACTTGCATTTCGAAAAGTTTCGTAGAATCTAATTTTCCTATTCTTTTTTTCATGTACTTTTATCATAACCTTCCCTCGTGAAATATATAAATGGTATGTGAAGACTCGTATCATTTCATACAGTCCCTGATTTAATTTGATTTTTGACCGAAACTAGTATAAACTAGTGTATATATTATAATTTTTTGGCTGAAACTTGCATTTCCAAAAATTTCATAGAATCTATTATTCAGATGATTTTTTTCCATGAACTTCCATCATAACCTTCCTTCTTAACATATATAAATGATCTGAAAAGTCTGTATCATTTCACATAGTCCCCAATTAAATTTGATTTTTTTGACCGAAACTAGTGTATAATATACTATGATTTTTGACTAAAACTTGCATTGAAAAAAGTTTCATAAAATCTAGTTTTATTATATCTTTTTTGCATGGACTTCCATCATAACCTTCCCTCTTAACATATATAAATGATCTGAAAAGTCGCGTATCATTTAAAAAAGTCCCCAATTAAATTTGATTTTTTTGACCGAAACTAGTGTATAATATACTACGATTATTGACCGCAACTTTCATTTCGAATAGTTTCATAGAATCTAATTTTCCTATTCTTTTTTGCATGGACTTTTATCATAACCTTCCCTCGTGAAATATATAAATGGTATGTGAAGTCTCGTATCATTTAAAACAGTCCCTGATTTAATTTGATTTTTGACCGAAACTAGTATAAACTAATGTATATAATATGATTTTTTGGCCGAAACTTGCATTTCTAAAAATTTCATAGAATCTAGTTTTCAGTTGATTATTTTGCATGAACTTCCATCATAACTTTCCTTCTTAACATATATAAATGATCTGAAAAGTCTGTATCATTTCAAATAGTCCCCAATTAAATTTGATTTTTTGACCGAAACTAGTGTATAATATACTATGATTTTTTACTAAAACTTGCATTTAAAAAAGTTTCATAGAATCTAGTTTTATTATATCTTTTTTGCATGGACTTCCATCATAACCTTCCCTCTTAACATATATAAATGATCTGAAAAGTCTCTTATCATTTAAAATAGTTCCCAATTAAATTTGATTTTTTTGACCGAAACTAGTGTATAATATACTATGATTTTTTATTGAAACTTGCATTTTGAAAAGTTTCGTAGAATCTAATTTTCCTATTCTTTTTTTCATGGACTTTTATCATAACCTTCCCTCGTGAAATATATAAATGGTATGTGAAGACTCGTATCATTTCATACAGTCCCTGATTTAATTTGATTTTTGACCGAAACTAGTATAAACTAGTGTATTTATTATAATTTTTTGGCTGAAACTTGCATTTCCAAAAATTTCATAGAATCTATTATTCAGATGATTTTTTTCCATGAACTTCCATCATAACCTTCCTTCTTAACATATATAAATGATCTGAAAAGTCCGTATCATTTCACATAGTCCCCAATTAAATTTGATTTTTTTGACCGAAACTAGTGTATAATATACTATGATTTTTGACTAAAACTTGCATTTAAAAAAGTTTCATAAAATCTAGTTTTATTATATCTTTTTTGCATGGACTTCCATCATAACCTTCCCTCTTAACATATATAAATGATCTGAAAAGTCGCGTATCATTTAAAAAAGTCCCCAATTAAATTTGATTTTTTTGACCGAAACTAGTGTATAATATACTACGATTATTGACCGCAACTTTCATTTCGAATAGTTTCATAGAATCTAATTTTCCTATTCTTTTTTGCATGGACTTTTATCATAACCTTCCCTCGTGAAATATATAAATGGTATGTGAGGATTCGTATCATTTCAAACAGTCCCTGATTTAATTTGATTTTTGACCGATACTATTATAAACTAATGTATATATTATGATTTTTTGGCCGAAACTTGCATTTCCAAAAATTTCATAGAATCTAGTTTTCAGATGATTTTTTTGCATGAACTTCCATCATAACCTTCCTTCTTAACATATTTAAATGATCTGAAAAGTCCGTATCATTTCAAATAGTCCCCAATTAAATTTGATTTTTTTGACCGAAACTAGTGTATAATATACTATGATATTTTACTAAAACTTGCATTTAAAAAAGTTTCATAGAATCTAGTTTTATTATATATTTTTTGCATGGACTTCCATCATAACCTTCCCTCTTAACATATATAAATGATCTGAAAAGTCTCTTATCATTTAAAATAGTTCCCAATTAAATTTGATTTTTTTGACCGAAACTAGTGTATAATATACTATGATTTTTGATTGAAACTTGCATTTCGAAAAGTTTCGTAGAATCTAATTTTCCTATTCTTTTTTGCATGGACTTTTATCATAACCTTCCCTCGTGAAATATATAAATGGTATGTGAAGACTCGTATCATTTCATACAGTCCCTGATTTAATTTGATTTTTGACCGAAACTAGTATAAACTAGTGTATATATTATAATTTTTTGGCTGAAACTTGCATTTCCAAAAATTTCATAGAATCTATTATTCAGATGATTTTTTTCCTTGAACTTCCATCATAACCTTCCTTCTTAACATATATAAATGATCTGAAAAGTCTGTATCATTTCACATAGTCCCCAATTAAATTTGATTTTTTTGACCGAAACTAGTGTATAATATACTATGATTTTTGACTAAAACTTGCATTTAAAAAAGTTTCATAAAATCTAGTTTTATTATATCTTTTTTGCATGGACTTCCATCATAACCTTCCCTCTTAACATATATAAATGATCTGAAAAGTCGCGTATCATTTAAAAAAGTCCCCAATTAAATTTGATTTTTTTGACCGAAACTAGTGTATAATATACTACGATTATTGACCGCAACTTTCATTTCGAAAAGTTTCATAGAATCTAATTTTCCTATTCTTTTTTGCATGGACTTTTATCATAACCTTGCCTCGTGAAATATATAAATGGTATGTGAGGATTCGTATCATTTCAAACAGTCCCTGATTTAATTTGATTTTTGACCGATACTATTATAAACTAATGTATATATTATGATTTTTTGGCCGAAACTTGCATTTCATAAAATTTCATAGAATCTAGTTTTCAGATGATTTTTTTGCATGAACTTCCATCATAACCTTCCTTCTTAACATATTTAAATGATCTGAAAAGTCCGTATCATTTCAAATAGTCCCCAATTAAATTTGATTTATTTGACCGAAACTAGTGTATAATATACTATGATTTTTTACTAAAACTTGCATTTAAAAAAGTTTCATAGAATCTAGTTTTATTATATATTTTTTGCATGGACTTCCATCATAACCTTCCCTCTTAACATATATAAATGATCTGAAAAGTCTCTTATCATTTAAAATAGTTCCCAATTAAATTTGATTTTTTTGACCGAAACTAGTGTATAATATACTATGATTTTTGATTGAAACTTGCATTTCGAAAAGTTTCGTAGAATCTAATTTTCCTATTCTTTTTTGCATGGACTTTTATCATAACCTTCCCTCGTGAAATATATAAATGGTATGTGAAGACTCGTATCATTTCATACAGTCCCTGATTTAATTTGATTTTTGACCAAAACTAGTATAAACTAGTGTATATATTATAATTTTTTCGCTGAAACTTGCATTTCCAAAAATTTCATAGAATCTATTATTCAGATGATTTTTTTCCATGAACTTCCATCATAACCTTCCTTCTTAACATATATAAATGATCTGAAAAGTCCGTATCATTTCACATAGTCCCCAATTAAATTTGATTTTTTTGACCGAAACTAGTGTATAATATACTATGATTTTTGATTGAAACTTGATTTCGAAAAGTTTCATAGAATCTAATTTTCCTATTCTTTTCTGTAAGGAATTTTATCATAACCTTCCCTCATGAAATATATAAATGGTATGTGAGGTTTCGTATCATTTCAAACAGTCCCTTATTTAATTTGATTTTTGACCGAAACTAGTATAAACTAGTGTATAACTTATGATTTTTTGGCCGAAACTTGCATTTCCAAAAATTTCATAGAATCTTGTTTTCAGATGAATTTTTTGTATGAACTTCCATCATAACCTTCCTTCTTAACATATATAAATGATCTGAAAAGTCAGTATCATTTCAAATAGTCCCCAATTCAATTTTAATTTTTTGACCGAAACTAGTGTATAATATACTATGATTTTTGACTAAAACTTGCGTTTAAAAAAGTTTCATAGAATCTAGTTTTATTATATCTTTTTTCCATGGACTTCCATCATAACCTTCCCTCTTAAGATATATAAATGATCAGAAAAGTCTCGTATCATTTAAAATAGTCCCCAATTAAATTTGATTTTTTTGACCGAAACTAGTGTATAATATACTATGATTTTTGACCGAAACATTCATTTCGAAAAGTTTCATAGAATCTAATTTTCCTATTCTTTTTTGCATGTACTTTTATCATAACCTTCCCTCGTGAAATATATAAATGGTATGTGAAGTCTCGTATCATTTAAAACAGTCCCTGATTTAATTTGATTTTTGACCGAAACTAGTATAAACTAATGTATATAATATGATTTTTTGGCCGAAACTTGCATTTCTAAAAATTTCATAGAATCTAGTTTTCAGTTGATTATTTTGCATGAACTTCCATCATAACCTTCCTTCTTAACATATATAAATGATCTGAAAAGTCTGTATCATTTCAAATAGTCCCCAATTAAATTTGATTTTTTGACCGAAACTAGTGTATAATATACTATGATTTTTTACTAAAACTTGCATTTAAAAAAGTTTCATAGAATCTAGTTTTATTATATCTTTTTTGCATGGACTTCCATCATAACCTTCCCTCTTAACATATATAAATGATCTGAAAAGTCTCTTATCATTTAAAATAGTTCCCAATTAAATTTGATTTTTTTGACCGAAACTAGTGTATAATATACTATGATTTTTGATTGAAACTTGCATTTCGAAAAGTTTCGTAGAATCTAATTTTCCTATTCTTTTTTTCATGTACTTTTATCATAACCTTCCCTCGTGAAATATATAAATGGTATGTGAAGACTCGTATCATTTCATACAGTCCCTGATTTAATTTGATTTTTGACCGAAACTAGTATAAACTAGTGTATATATTATAATTTTTTGGCTGAAACTTGCATTTCCAAAAATTTCATAGAATCTATTATTCAGATGATTTTTTTCCATGAACTTCCATCATAACCTTCCTTCTTAACATATATAAATGATCTGAAAAGTCTGTATCATTTCACATAGTCCCCAATTAAATTTGATTTTTTTGACCGAAACTAGTGTATAATATACTATGATTTTTGACTAAAACTTGCATTGAAAAAAGTTTCATAAAATCTAGTTTTATTATATCTTTTTTGCATGGACTTCCATCATAACCTTCCCTCTTAACATATATAAATGATCTGAAAAGTCGCGTATCATTTAAAAAAGTCCCCAATTAAATTTGATTTTTTTGACCGAAACTAGTGTATAATATACTACGATTATTGACCGCAACTTTCATTTCGAATAGTTTCATAGAATCTAATTTTCCTATTCTTTTTTGCATGGACTTTTATCATAACCTTCCCTCGTGAAATATATAAATGGTATGTGAAGTCTCGTATCATTTAAAACAGTCCCTGATTTAATTTGATTTTTGACCGAAACTAGTATAAACTAATGTATATAATATGATTTTTTGGCCGAAACTTGCATTTCTAAAAATTTCATAGAATCTAGTTTTCAGTTGATTATTTTGCATGAACTTCCATCATAACTTTCCTTCTTAACATATATAAATGATCTGAAAAGTCTGTATCATTTCAAATAGTCCCCAATTAAATTTGATTTTTTGACCGAAACTAGTGTATAATATACTATGATTTTTTACTAAAACTTGCATTTAAAAAAGTTTCATAGAATCTAGTTTTATTATATCTTTTTTGCATGGACTTCCATCATAACCTTCCCTCTTAACATATATAAATGATCTGAAAAGTCTCTTATCATTTAAAATAGTTCCCAATTAAATTTGATTTTTTTGACCGAAACTAGTGTATAATATACTATGATTTTTTATTGAAACTTGCATTTTGAAAAGTTTCGTAGAATCTAATTTTCCTATTCTTTTTTTCATGGACTTTTATCATAACCTTCCCTCGTGAAATATATAAATGGTATGTGAAGACTCGTATCATTTCATACAGTCCCTGATTTAATTTGATTTTTGACCGAAACTAGTATAAACTAGTGTATTTATTATAATTTTTTGGCTGAAACTTGCATTTCCAAAAATTTCATAGAATCTATTATTCAGATGATTTTTTTCCATGAACTTCCATCATAACCTTCCTTCTTAACATATATAAATGATCTGAAAAGTCCGTATCATTTCACATAGTCCCCAATTAAATTTGATTTTTTTGACCGAAACTAGTGTATAATATACTATGATTTTTGACTAAAACTTGCATTTAAAAAAGTTTCATAAAATCTAGTTTTATTATATCTTTTTTGCATGGACTTCCATCATAACCTTCCCTCTTAACATATATAAATGATCTGAAAAGTCGCGTATCATTTAAAAAAGTCCCCAATTAAATTTGATTTTTTTGACCGAAACTAGTGTATAATATACTACGATTATTGACCGCAACTTTCATTTCGAATAGTTTCATAGAATCTAATTTTCCTATTCTTTTTTGCATGGACTTTTATCATAACCTTCCCTCGTGAAATATATAAATGGTATGTGAGGATTCGTATCATTTCAAACAGTCCCTGATTTAATTTGATTTTTGACCGATACTATTATAAACTAATGTATATATTATGATTTTTTGGCCGAAACTTGCATTTCCAAAAATTTCATAGAATCTAGTTTTCAGATGATTTTTTTGCATGAACTTCCATCATAACCTTCCTTCTTAACATATTTAAATGATCTGAAAAGTCCGTATCATTTCAAATAGTCCCCAATTAAATTTGATTTTTTTGACCGAAACTAGTGTATAATATACTATGATATTTTACTAAAACTTGCATTTAAAAAAGTTTCATAGAATCTAGTTTTATTATATATTTTTTGCATGGACTTCCATCATAACCTTCCCTCTTAACATATATAAATGATCTGAAAAGTCTCTTATCATTTAAAATAGTTCCCAATTAAATTTGATTTTTTTGACCGAAACTAGTGTATAATATACTATGATTTTTGATTGAAACTTGCATTTCGAAAAGTTTCGTAGAATCTAATTTTCCTATTCTTTTTTGCATGGACTTTTATCATAACCTTCCCTCGTGAAATATATAAATGGTATGTGAAGACTCGTATCATTTCATACAGTCCCTGATTTAATTTGATTTTTGACCGAAACTAGTATAAACTAGTGTATATATTATAATTTTTTGGCTGAAACTTGCATTTCCAAAAATTTCATAGAATCTATTATTCAGATGATTTTTTTCCTTGAACTTCCATCATAACCTTCCTTCTTAACATATATAAATGATCTGAAAAGTCTGTATCATTTCACATAGTCCCCAATTAAATTTGATTTTTTTGACCGAAACTAGTGTATAATATACTATGATTTTTGACTAAAACTTGCATTTAAAAAAGTTTCATAAAATCTAGTTTTATTATATCTTTTTTGCATGGACTTCCATCATAACCTTCCCTCTTAACATATATAAATGATCTGAAAAGTCGCGTATCATTTAAAAAAGTCCCCAATTAAATTTGATTTTTTTGACCGAAACTAGTGTATAATATACTACGATTATTGACCGCAACTTTCATTTCGAAAAGTTTCATAGAATCTAATTTTCCTATTCTTTTTTGCATGGACTTTTATCATAACCTTGCCTCGTGAAATATATAAATGGTATGTGAGGATTCGTATCATTTCAAACAGTCCCTGATTTAATTTGATTTTTGACCGATACTATTATAAACTAATGTATATATTATGATTTTTTGGCCGAAACTTGCATTTCCAAAAATTTCATAGAATCTAGTTTTCAGATGATTTTTTTGCATGAACTTCCATCATAACCTTCCTTCTTAACATATTTAAATGATCTGAAAAGTCCGTATCATTTCAAATAGTCCCCAATTAAATTTGATTTATTTGACCGAAACTAGTGTATAATATACTATGATTTTTTACTAAAACTTGCATTTAAAAAAGTTTCATAGAATCTAGTTTTATTATATATTTTTTGCATGGACTTCCATCATAACCTTCCCTCTTAACATATATAAATGATCTGAAAAGTCTCTTATCATTTAAAATAGTTCCCAATTAAATTTGATTTTTTTGACCGAAACTAGTGTATAATATACTATGATTTTTGATTGAAACTTGCATTTCGAAAAGTTTCGTAGAATCTAATTTTCCTATTCTTTTTTGCATGGACTTTTATCATAACCTTCCCTCGTGAAATATATAAATGGTATGTGAAGACTCGTATCATTTCATACAGTCCCTGATTTAATTTGATTTTTGACCAAAACTAGTATAAACTAGTGTATATATTATAATTTTTTCGCTGAAACTTGCATTTCCAAAAATTTCATAGAATCTATTATTCAGATGATTTTTTTCCATGAACTTCCATCATAACCTTCCTTCTTAACATATATAAATGATCTGAAAAGTCCGTATCATTTCACATAGTCCCCAATTAAATTTGATTTTTTTGACCGAAACTAGTGTATAATATACTATGATTTTTGATTGAAACTTGCATTTCGAAAAGTTTCATAGAATCTAATTTTCCTATTCTTTTCTGTAAGGAATTTTATCATAACCTTCCCTCATGAAATATATAAATGGTATGTGAGGTTTCGTATCATTTCAAACAGTCCCTTATTTAATTTGATTTTTGACCGAAACTAGTATAAACTAGTGTATAACTTATGATTTTTTGGCCGAAACTTGCATTTCCAAAAATTTCATAGAATCTTGTTTTCAGATGAATTTTTTGTATGAACTTCCATCATAACCTTCCTTCTTAACATATATAAATGATCTGAAAAGTCAGTATCATTTCAAATAGTCCCCAATTAAATTTTAATTTTTTGACCGAAACTAGTGTATAATATACTATGATTTTTGACTAAAACTTGCGTTTAAAAAAGTTTCATAGAATCTAGTTTTATTATATCTTTTTTCCATGGACTTCCATCATAACCTTCCCTCTTAAGATATATAAATGATCAGAAAAGTCTCGTATCATTTAAAATAGTCCCCAATTAAATTTGATTTTTTTGACCGAAACTAGTGTATAATATACTATGATTTTTGACCGAAACATTCATTTCGAAAAGTTTCATAGAATCTAATTTTCCTATTCTTTTTTTCATGGACTTTTATCATAACCTTCCCTCGTGAAATATATAAATGGTATGTGAAGTCTCGTATCATTTAAAACAGTCCCTGATTTAATTTGATTTTTGACCGAAACTAGTATAAACTAATGTATATATTATGATTTTTTGGCCGAAACTTGCATTTCCATAAATTTCATAGAATCTAGTTTTCAGTTGATTATTTTGCATGAACTTCCATCATAACCTTCCTTCTTAACATATATAAATGATCTGAAAAGTCCGTATCATTTCAAATAGTCCACAATTAAATTTGATTTTTTGACCGAAACTAGTGTATAATATACTATGATTTTTTACTAAAACTTGCATTTAAAAAAGTTTCATAGAATCTAGTTTTATTATATCTTTTTTGCATGGACTTCCATCATAACCTTCCCTCTTAACATATATAAATGATCTGAAAAGTCTCTTATCATTTAAAATAGTTCCCAATTAAATTTGATTTTTTTGACCGAAACTAGTGTATAATATACTATGATTTTTGATTGAAACTTGCATTTCGAAAAGTTTCGTAGAATCTAATTTTCCTATTCTTTTTTGCATGGACTTTTATCATAACCTTCCCTCGTGAAATATATAAATGGTATGTGAAGACTCGTATCATTTCATACAGTCCCTGATTTAATTTGATTTTTGACCGAAACTAGTATAAACTAGTGTATATATTATAATTTTTTGGCTGAAACTTGCATTTCCAAAAATTTCATAGAATCTATTATTCAGATGATTTTTTTCCATGAACTTCCATCATAACCTTCCTTCTTAACATATATAAATGATCTGAAAAGTCTGTATCATTTCACATAGTCCCCAATTAAATTTGATTTTTTTGACCGAAACTAGTGTATAATATACTATGATTTTTGACTAAAACTTGCATTTAAAAAAGTTTCATAAAATCTAGTTTTATTATATCTTTTTTGCATCGACTTCCATCATAACCTTCCCTCTTAACATATATAAATGATCTGAAAAGTCGCGTATCATTTAAAAAAGTCCCCAATTAAATTTGATTTTTTTGACCGAAACTAGTGTATAATATACTACGATTATTGACCGCAACTTTCATTTCGAAAAGTTTCATAGAATCTAATTTTCCTATTCTTTTTTGCATGGACTTTTATCATAACCTTCCCTCGTGAAATATATAAATGGTATGTGAGGATTCGTATCATTTCAAACAGTCCCTGATTTAATTTGATTTTTGACCGATACTATTATAAACTAATGTATATATTATGATTTTTTGGCCGAAACTTGCATTTCCAAAAATTTCATAGAATCTAGTTTTCAGATGATTTTTTTGCATGAACTTCCATCATAACCTTCCTTCTTAACATATTTAAATGATCTGAAAAGTCCGTATCATTTCAAATAGTCCCCAATTAAATTTGATTTTTTTGACCGAAACTAGTGTATAATATACTATGATTTTTTACTAAAACTTGCATTTAAAAAAGTTTCATAGAATCTAGTTTTATTATATATTTTTTGCATGGACTTCCATCATAACCTTCCCTCTTAACATATATAAATGATCTGAAAAGTCTCTTATCATTTAAAATAGTTCCCAATTAAATTTGATTTTTTTGACCGAAACTAGTGTATAATATACTATGATTTTTGATTGAAACTTGCATTTCGAAAAGTTTCGTAGAATCTAATTTTCCTATTCTTTTTTGCATGGACTTTTATCATAACCTTCCCTCGTGAAATATATAAATGGTATGTGAAGACTCGTATCATTTCATACAGTCCCTGATTTAATTTGATTTTTGACCAAAACTAGTATAAACTAGTGTATATATTATAATTTTTTCGCTGAAACTTGCATTTCCAAAAATTTCATAGAATCTATTATTCAGATGATTTTTTTCCATGAACTTCCATCATAACCTTCCTTCTTAACATATATAAATGATCTGAAAAGTCCGTATCATTTCACATAGTCCCCAATTAAATTTGATTTTTTTGACCGAAACTAGTGTATAATATACTATGATTTTTGATTGAAACTTGCATTTCGAAAAGTTTCATAGAATCTAATTTTCCTATTCTTTTCTGTAAGGAATTTTATCATAACCTTCCCTCATGAAATATATAAATGGTATGTGAGGTTTCGTATCATTTCAAACAGTCCCTTATTTAATTTTATTTTTGACCGAAACTAGTATAAACTAGTGTATAACTTATGATTTTTTGGCCGAAACTTGCATTTCCAAAAATTTCATAGAATCTTGTTTTCAGATGAATTTTTTGTATGAACTTCCATCATAACCTTCCTTCTTAACATATATAAATGATATGAAAAGTCAGTATCATTTCAAATAGTCCCCAATTAAATTTTAATTTTTTGACCGAAACTAGTGTATAATATACTATGATTTTTGACTAAAACTTGCGTTTAAAAAAGTTTCATAGAATCTAGTTTTATTATATCTTTTTTCCATGGACTTCCATCATAACCTTCCCTCTTAAGATATATAAATGATCAGAAAAGTCTCGTATCATTTAAAATATTCCCCAATTAAATTTGATTTTTTTGACCGAAACTAGTGTATAATATACTATGATTTTTGACCGAAACATTCATTTCGAAAAGTTTCATAGAATCTAATTTTCCTATTCTTTTTTGCATGGACTTTTATCATAACCTTCCCTCGTGAAATATATAAATGGTATGTGAAGTCTCGTATCATTTAAAACAGTCCCTGATTTAATTTGATTTTTGACTGAAACTAGTATAAACTAATGTATATAATATGATTTTTTGGCCGAAACTTGCATTTCTAAAAATTTCATAGAATCTAGTTTTCAGTTGATTATTTTGCATGAACTTCCATCATAACCTTCCTTCTTAACATATATAAATGATCTGAAAAGTCTGTATCATTTCAAATAGTCCCCAATTAAATTTGATTTTTTGACCGAAACTAGTGTATAATATACTATGATTTTTTACTAAAACTTGCATTTAAAAAAGTTTCATAGAATCTAGTTTTATTATATCTTTTTTGCATGGACTTCCATCATAACCTTCCCTCTTAACATATATAAATGATCTGAAAAGTCTCTTATCATTTAAAATAGTTCCCAATTAAATTTGATTTTTTTGACCGAAACTAGTGTATAATATACTATGATTTTTGATTGAAACTTGCATTTCGAAAAGTTTCGTAGAATCTAATTTTCCTATTCTTTTTTTCATGGACTTTTATCATAACCTTCCCTCGTGAAATATATAAATGGTATGTGAAGACTCGTATCATTTCATACAGTCCCTGATTTAATTTGATTTTTGACCGAAACTAGTATAAACTAGTGTATATATTATAATTTTTTGGCTGAAACTTGCATTTCCAAAAATTTCATAGAATCTATTATTCAGATGATTTTTTTCCATGAACTTCCATCATAACCTTCCTTCTTAACATATATAAATGATCTGAAAAGTCTGTATCATTTCACATAGTCCCCAATTAAATTTGATTTTTTTGACCGAAACTAGTGTATAATATACTATGATTTTTGACTAAAACATGCATTTAAAAAAGTTTCATAAAATCTAGTTTTATTATATCTTTTTTGCATGGACTTCCATCATAACCTTCCCTCTTAACATATATAAATGATCTGAAAAGTCGCGTATCATTTAAAAAAGTCCCCAATTAAATTTGATTTTTTTGACCGAAACTAGTGTATAATATACTACGATTATTGACCGCAACTTTCATTTCGAATAGTTTCATAGAATCTAATTTTCCTATTCTTTTTTGCATGGACTTTTATCATAACCTTCCCTCGTGAAATATATAAATGGTATGTGAGGATTCGTATCATTTCAAACAGTCCCTGATTTAATTTGATTTTTGACCGATACTATTATAAACTAATGTATATATTATGATTTTTTGGCCGAAACTTGCATTTCCAAAAATTTCATAGAATCTAGTTTTCAGATGATTTTTTTGCATGAACTTCCATCATAACCTTCCTTCTTAACATATTTAAATGATCTGAAAAGTCCGTATCATTTCAAATAGTCCCCAATTAAATTTGATTTTTTTGACCGAAACTAGTGTATAATATACTATGATATTTTACTAAAACTTGCATTTAAAAAAGTTTCATAGAATCTAGTTTTATTATATATTTTTTGCATGGACTTCCATCATAACCTTCCCTCTTAACATATATAAATGATCTGAAAAGTCTCTTATCATTTAAAATAGTTCCCAATTAAATTTGATTTTTTTCACCGAAACTAGTGTATAATATACTATGATTTTTTATTGAAACTTGCATTTCGAAAAGTTTCGTAGAATCTAATTTTCCTATTCTTTTTTGCATGGACTTTTATCATAACCTTCCCTCGTGAAATATATAAATGGTATGTGAAGACTCGTATCATTTCATACAGTCCCTGATTTAATTTGATTTTTGACCGAAACTAGTATAAACTAGTGTATATATTATAATTTTTTGGCTGAAACTTGCATTTCCAAAAATTTCATAGAATCTATTATTCAGATGATTTTTTTCCATGAACTTCCATCATAACCTTCCTTCTTAACATATATAAATGATCTGAAAAGTCTGTATCATTTCACATAGTCCCCAATTAAATTTGATTTTTTTGACCGAAACTAGTGTATAATATACTATGATTTTTGACTAAAACATGCATTTAAAAAAGTTTCATAAAATCTAGTTTTATTATATCTTTTTTGCATGGACTTCCATCATAACCTTCCCTCTTAACATATATAAATGATCTGAAAAGTCGCGTATCATTTAAAAAAGTCCCCAATTAAATTTGATTTTTTTGACCGAAACTAGTGTATAATATACTACGATTATTGACCGCAACTTTCATTTCGAATAGTTTCATAGAATCTAATTTTCCTATTCTTTTTTGCATGGACTTTTATCATAACCTTCCCTCGTGAAATATATAAATGGTATGTGAGGATTCGTATCATTTCAAACAGTCCCTGATTTAATTTGATTTTTGACCGATACTATTATAAACTAATGTATATATTATGATTTTTTGGCCGAAACTTGCATTTCCAAAAATTTCATAGAATCTAGTTTTCAGATGATTTTTTTGCATGAACTTCCATCATAACCTTCCTTCTTAACATATTTAAATGATCTGAAAAGTCCGTATCATTTCAAATAGTCCCCAATTAAATTTGATTTTTTTGACCGAAACTAGTGTATAATATACTATGATATTTTACTAAAACTTGCATTTAAAAAAGTTTCATAGAATCTAGTTTTATTATATATTTTTTGCATGGACTTCCATCATAACCTTCCCTCTTAACATATATAAATGATCTGAAAAGTCTCTTATCATTTAAAATAGTTCCCAATTAAATTTGATTTTTTTGACCGAAACTAGTGTATAATATACTATGATTTTTGATTGAAACTTGCATTTCGAAAAGTTTCGTAGAATCTAATTTTCCTATTCTTTTTTGCATGGACTTTTATCATAACCTTCCCTCGTGAAATATATAAATGGTATGTGAAGACTCGTATCATTTCATACAGTCCCTGATTTAATTTGATTTTTGACCAAAACTAGTATAAACTAGTGTATATATTATAATTTTTTCGCTGAAACTTGCATTTCCAAAAATTTCATAGAATCTATTATTCAGATGATTTTTTTCCATGAACTTCCATCATAACCTTCCTTCTTAACATATATAAATGATCTGAAAAGTCCGTATCATTTCACATAGTCCCCAATTAAATTTGATTTTTTTGACCGAAACTAGTGTATAATATACTATGATTTTTGACTAAAACTTGCATTTAAAAAAGTTTCATAAAATCTAGTTTTATTATATCTTTTTTGCATGGACTTCCATCATAACCTTCCCTCTTAACATATATAAATGATCTGAAAAGTCGCGTATCATTTAAAAAAGTCCCCAATTAAATTTGATTTTTTTAACCGAAACTAGTGTATAATATACTACGATTTTTGACCGCAACTTTCATTTCGAAAAGTTTCATAGAATCTAATTTTCCTATTCTATTTTGCATGGACTTTTATCATAACCTTCCCTCGTGAAATATATAAATGGTATGTGAGGATCCGTATCATTTCAAACAGTCCCTGATTTAATTTGATTTTTGACCGAAACTATTATAAACTAATGTATATATTATGATTTTTTGGCCGAAACTTGCATTTCCAAAAATTTCATAGAATCTGATTTTCAGATGATTTTTTTGCATGAACTTCCATCATAACCTTCCTTCTTAACATATTTAAATGATCTGAAAAGTTCGTATCATTTCAAATAGTCCCCAATTAAATTTGATTTTTTTGACCGAAACTAGTGTAAAATATACTATGATTTTTGACTAAAACTTGCATTTAAAAAGGTTTCATAAAATCTAGTTTTATTATATCTTTTTTGCATGGACTTCCATCATAACCTTCCCTCTTAACATTTATAAATGATCTAAAAGGTCTTGTATCATTTCAAATAGTCCCCAATTAAATTTGATTTTTATGACCGAAACTTGTGTATAATATACTACGACTTTTGACCGAAACATGCATTTCGAAAAGTTTCTTAGAATCTAATTTTCCTATTCTTTTTTGCATGGACTTTTATCATAACCTTCCCTCGTGAAATATATAAATGGTATGTGAGGTTTCGTATCGTTTCAAACATTCCCTGATTTAATTTGATTTTTGACCGAAACTATTATAAACTAATGTATATATTATGATTTTTTGGCCGAAACTTGCATTTCCAAAAATTTCATAGAATCTAGTTTTCAGATGATTTTTTTGCATGAACTTCCATCATAACCTTCCTTCTTAACATATATAAATGATCTGAAAAGTCCGTATCAATTCAAATAGTCCCGAATTAAATTTTATTTTTTTGACCGAAACTAGTGTAAAATATACTATGATTTTTGACCGAAACATGCATTTCGAAAAGTTTCATAGAATCTAATTTTCCGATTATTTTTTGAATGGACTTCCATGATAACCTTCCATCGTAAAATATATAAATGATATGTGAAGTTTCATATCATTTCGAATAGTCACGAATTTAATTTGTTTTTTGACCGAAAGAAATATAAACTAGTGTATAATATATTATGATTTTTTGATTGAAACATGCATTTCGAAAAGTTTCATAGAATCTAGTTTTAAGATGATTTTTTGCACGGACATCCATCATAACCTTCCCTCTTAACATATATATATGATTTGAAAATTTTCATATCATTTCAAATAGTCCCCAATTAAATTTGATTTTTTTGACCAAAACTAGTGTATAATATACTATGATTTTTTATTGAAACTTGCATTTCGAAAAGTTTCATAGAATCTAATTTTCCTATTATTTTTTGCATGGACTTTTATCATAACCTTCCCTCGTGAAATATATAAATGGTATGTGAAGTCTCGTATCATTTCAAATAGTCCCCAATTAAATTTGATTTTTTTAACCGAAACTAGTGTATAATATACTATGATTTTTTACTAAAACTTGCATTTAAAAAAGTTTCATAGAATCTAGTTTTATTATATCTTTTTTGCATGGACTTCCATCAAACCCTTCTCTCTTAACATATATAAATGATCTGAAAAGTCTCGTATCATTTAAAATAGTCCCCAATTAAATTTGATTTTTTTGACCAAAACTAGTGTATAATATACTATGATTTTTGATTGAAACTTGCATTTCGAAAAGTTTCATAGAATCTAATTTTCCTATGCTTTTTTGCATGGACTTTTATCATAACCATCCCTCGTGAAATATATAAATGGTATGTGAGGTTTCGTATCATTTCAAACAGTCCATGATTTAATTTGATTTTTGACCGAAACTAGTATATACTAATATATATATTATGATTTTTTGGCCGAAACTTGCATTTCCAAAAATTTCATAAAATCTAGTTTTCAGATGATTTTTTTGCATGAACTTCCATCATAAACTTCCTTCTTAACATATATAAATGACCTGAAAAGTCTGTATCATTTCAAAAAGTCCCCAATTAAATTTGATTTTTTTAACCGAAACTAGTGTATAATATACTATGATTTTTGACTAAAACTTGCGTTTAAAAAAGTTTCATAGAATCTAGTTTTATTATATCTTTTTTGCATGGACTTCCATCATAACCTTCCCTCTTAACAAATATAAATCATCTGAAAAGTCTCATATCATTTAAAATAGTCCCCAATTAAATTTTATTTTTTTGACCGATACTAGTGTATAATATACTATGATTTTTGATTGAAACTTGCATTTCGAAAAGTTTCATAGAATTTACTTTTCCTATTCTTTTTTGCATGGACTTTTATCATAACCTTCCCTCGTGAAATATATAAATGGTATGTGAAGTTTCGTATCCTTTCAAACAGTCCCTGATTTAATTTGATTTTTGATCGAAACTAGTATAAACTAGTGTATATCTTATGATTTTTTGGCCGAAACTTGCATTTCCAAATATTTCATAGAATCTAGTTTAAAGATGATTTTTTTGCATGAACTTCCATCATAACCTTCCTTCTTAACATATATAAATGACCGGAAAAGTATGTATCATTTCAAAAAGTCCCCAATTAAATTTGATTTTTTTGACCGAAACTAGTGTATAATATACTATGATTTTTGACTAAAACTTGCGTTTAAAAAAGTTTCATAGAATCTAGTTTTATTATATCTTTTTTGCATGGACTTCCATCATAACCTTCCCTCTTAACATATATAAATGATATGAAAAGTCTCGTATCATTTAAAATAGTCCCCAATTAAATTTGAATTTTTTGACCGAAACTAGTGTATAATATACTATGATTTTTGATAGAAACTTGCATTTCGAAAAGTTTCAAAGAATCTAATTTTCCTATTCTTTTTTGTATGGACTTTTATCATAACCTTCCCACGTGAAATATATAAATGGTATGTGAAGTCTCGTATCATTTCAAACAGTCCCTGATTTAATTTGATTTATGACCGAAGTTAGTATAAACAAGCGTATATATTATGATTTTTTGGCCGAAACTTGAATTTCCAAAAATTTCATAGAATCTATTATTCAGATGATTTTTTTGCATGAACTTCCATCATAACCGTCCTTCTTAACATATATAAATGATCTGAAAAGTCCGTATCATTTCAAATAGTCCCCAATTAAATTTTATTTTTTTGACCGAAACTAGTGTATAATATACTATGATTTTTGACTAAAACATGCATTTAAAAAAGTTTGATAAAATCTAGTTTTATTATATCTTTTTTGCATGGACTTCCATCATAACCCTCCCTCTTAACATATATAAATGATATGAAAAGTCTCGTATCATTTAAAATAGTCCCCAATTAAATTTGATTTTTTTGACCGAAACTAGTGTATAATATACTATGATTTTTGATTGAAACTTGCATTTCGAAAAGTTTCATAGAATCTAATTTTCCTATTCTTTTCTGTAAGGAATTTTATCATAACCTTCCCTCGTGAAATATATAAATGGTATGTGAGGTTTCGTATCATTTCAAACAGTCCCTGATTTAATTTGATTTTTGACCGAAACTAGTATAAACTAGTGTATAACTTATGATTTTTTGGCCGAAACTTGCATTTCCAAAAATTTCATAGAATCTTGTTTTCAGATGAATTTTTTGTATGAACTTCCATCATAACCTTCCTTCTTAACATATATAAATGATCTGAAAAGTCAGTATCATTTCAAATAGTCCCCAATTAAATTTTAATTTTTTGACCGAAACTAGTGTATAATATACTATGATTTTTGACTAAAACTTGCGTTTAAAAAAGTTTCATAGAATCTAGTTTTATTATATCTTTTTTCCATGGACTTCCATCATAACCTTCCCTCTTAAGATATATAAATGATCTGAAAAGTCTCGTATCATTTAAAATAGTCCCCAATTAAATTTGATTTTTTTGACCGAAACTAGTGTATAATATACTATGATTTTTGATGGAAACTTGCATTTCGAAAAGTTTCATAGAATCTAATTTTCCTATTCTTTTTTGCATGGACTTTGATCATAACCTTCCCTCGTGAAATATATAAATGGTATGTGAAGTCTCGTATCATTTCAAATAGTCCCTGATTTAATTTGATTTTTGACCGAAACTAGTATAAACAAGTGTATATATTATGATTTTTTGGCCGAAACTTGCATTTCCAAAAATTTCATAGAATCTATTATTCAGATGATTTTTTTGCATGAACTTCCATCATAACCTTCCTTCTTAACATATATAAATGATCTGAAAAGTCCGTATCATTTCAAATAGTTCCCAATTAAATTTGATTTTTTTGACCGAAACTAGTGTATAATATACTATGATTTTTGACCGAAACATTCATTTCGAAAAGTTTCATAGAATCTAATTTTCCTATTCTTTTTTGCATGGACTTTTATCATAACCTTCCCTCGTGAAATATATAAATGGTATGTGAGGTTTCGTATCATTTCAAACAGTCCCTGATTTAATTTGATTTTTGACCGAAACTAGTATAAACTAATGTATATAATATGATTTTTTGGCCGAAACTTGCATTTCTAAAAATTTCATAGAATCTAGTTTTCAGTTGATTATTTTGCATGAACTTCCATCATAACCTTCCTTCTTAACATATATAAATGATCTGAAAAGTCCGTATCATTTCACATAGTCCCCAATTAAATTTGATTTTTTTGACCGAAACTAGTGTATAATATACTATGATTTTTGACTAAAACTTGCATTTAAAAAAGTTTCATAGAATCTAGTTTTATTATATCTTTTTTGCATGGACTTCCATCATAACCTTCCCTCTTAACATATATAAATGATCTGAAAAGTCGCGTATCATTTAAAAAAGTCCCCAATTAAATTTGATTTTTTTGACCGAAACTAGTGTATAATATACGACGATTTTTGACCGCAACATTCATTTCGAAAAGTTTCATAGAATCTAATTTTCCTATTCTTTTTTGCATGGACTTTTATCATAACCTTCCCTCGTGAAATATATAAATGGTATGTGAGGATTCGTATCATTTCAAACAGTCCCTGATTTAATTTGATTTTTGACCGAAACTAGTATAAACTAGTGTATATATTATGATTTTTTGGCCGAAACTTGCATTTCCAAAAATTTCATAGAATCTGATTTTCAGATGATTTTTTTGCATGAACTTCCATCATAACCTTCCTTCTTAACATATTTAAATGATCTGAAAAGTCCGTATCATTTCAAATAGTCCCCAATTAAATTTGATTTTTTTGACCGAAACTAGTGTAAAATATACTATGATTTTTGACTAAAACTTGCATTTAAAAAGGTTTCATAAAATCTAGTTTTATTATATCTTTTTTGCATGGACTTCCATCATAACCTTCCCACTTAACATTTATAAATGATCTAAAAGGTCTTGTATCATTTCAAATAGTCCCCAATTAAATTTGATTTTTATGACCGAAACTTGTGTATAATATACTACGACTTTTGACCGAAACTTGCATTTCGAAAAGTTTCCTAGAATCTAATTTTCCTATTCTTTTTTTCATGGACTTTTATCATAACCTTCCCTCGTGAAATATATAAATGGTATGTGAGGTTTCGTATCGTTTCAAACATTCCCTGATTTAATTTGATTTTTGACCGAAACTATTATAAACTAATGTATATATTATGATTTTTTGTCTGAAACTTGCATTTCCAAAAATTTCATAGAATCTAGTTTTTAGATGATTTTTTTGCATGAACTTCCATCATAACCTTCCTTCTTAACATATTTAAATGATCTGAAAAGTCCGTATCAATTCAAATAGTCCCCAATTAAATTTGATTTTTTTGACCGAAACTAGTGTAAAATATACTATGATTTTTGACTAAAACTTGCATTTAAAAAAGTTTCATAGAATCTAGTTTTATTATATCTTTTTTGCATGGACTTCCATCATAACCTTCCCTCTTAACATATATAAATGATCTGAAAAGTCTCGTATCATTTAAAATAGTCCCCAATTAAATTTGATTTTCTTGACCGAAACTAGTGTATAATATACTATGATTTTTGATTGAAACTTGCATTTTGAAAAGTTTCATAGAATCTAATTTTCCTATTCTTTTTTGCATGGACTTCCATCATAACCTTCCTTCTTAACATATATAAATGATCTGAAAAGTCCGTATCATTTCACAGAGTCCCCAATTAAATTTGATTTTTTTGACCGAAACTAGTGTATAATATACAATGATTTTTGACTAAAACTTGCATTTAAAAAGGTTTTATAAAATCTAGTTTTATTATATCTTTTTTGCATGGACTTCCATCATAACCTTCCCTCTTAACATTTATAAATGATCTAAAAGGTCTTGTATCATTTCAAATAGTCCCCAATTAAATTTGATTTTTATGACCGAAACGTGTGTATAATATACTACAACTTTTGACCGAAACTTGCATTTCGAAAAGTTTCTTAGAATCTAATTTCCTATTCTTTTTTGCATGGACTTTAATCATAACCTTCCCTCGTAAAATATATAAATGCTATGTGAGGTTTCGTATCATTTCAAACATTCCCTGATTTAATTTGATTTTTGACTGAAACTATTATAAACTAATGTATATATTATGATTTTTTGGCCGAAACTTGCATTTCAAAGAATTTCATAGAATCTAGTTTTCAGATGATTTTTTTGCATGAACTTCCATCATAACCTTCCTTCTTAACATATTTAAATGATCTGAAAAGTCCGTATCATTTCAAATAGTCCCCAATTAAATTTGAATTTTTTGACCGAAACTAGTATAAAATATACTATGATTTTTGACTAAAAGTTGCATTTAAAAAAGTTTCATAGAATCTAGTTTTATTATATCTTTTTTGCATGGACTTCCATCATAACCTTCCCTCTTAACATATATAAAGGATCTGAAAAGTCTCGTATCATTTAAAATAGTCGCCAATTAAATTTTATTTTCTTGACCGAAACTAGTGTATAATATACTATGATTTTTTATTGAAACTTGCATTTCGAAAAGTTTCATAGAATCTAATTTTCCTATTCTTTTTTGCATGGACTTCCATCATAACCTTCCTTCTTAACATATATAAATGATCTGAAAAGTCCGTATCATTTCACATAGTCCCCAATTAAATTTGATTTTTTTGACCAAAACTAGTGTATAATATACTATGATTTTTGACTAAAACTTGCATTTAAAAAAGTTTCATAAAATCTAGTTTTATTATATCTTTTTTGCATGGACTTCCATCATAACCTTCACTCTTAACATTTATAAATGATCTATAAGGTCTTGTATCATTTCAAATAGTCCCCAATTAAATTTGATTTTTATGACCGAAACTTGTGTATAATATACTACGACTTTTGACCGAAACTTGCATTTCGAAAAGTTTCTTAGAATCTAATTTTCCTATTCTTTTTTGCATGGACTTTTATGATAACCTTCCCTCGTGAAATATATAAATGGTATGTGAGGTTTCGTATCATTTCAAACATTCCCTGATTTAATTTGATTTTTGACCGAAACTATTATAAACTAATGTATATATTATGATTTTTTGGCCGAAACTTGCATTTCCAAAAATTTCATAGAATCTAGTTTTCAGATGATTTTTTTGCATGAACTTCCATCATAACCTTCCTTCTTAACATATTTAAATGATCTGAAAAGTCCGTATCATTTCAAATAGTCCCCAATTAAATTTGATTTTTTTGACCGAAACTAGTGTAAAATATACTATGATTTTTTACTAAAACTTGCATTTAAAAAAGTTTCATAGAATCTAGTTTTATTATATCTTTTTTGCATGGACTTCCATCATAACCTTCCCTCTTAACATATATAAATGATCTGAAAGTCTCGTATCATTTAAAATAGTCCCCAATTAAATTTGATTTTTTTGACCGAAACTAGTGTATAATATACTATGATTTTTGATGGAAACTTGCATTTCGAAAAGTTTCATAGAATCTAATTTTCCTATTCTTTTTTGCATGGACTTTTATCATAACCTTCCCTCGTGAAATATATAAATGGTACGTGAAGTCTCGTATCATTTCAAATTGTGCCAGATTTAATTTGATTTTTGACCGAAACTAGTATAAACATGTGTATATATTATGATTTTTTGGCCGAAACTTGCATTTCCAAAAATTTCATAGAATCTATTATTCAGATGATTTTTTTGCATGAACTTCCATCATAACCTTCCTTCTTAACATATATAAATGATCTGAAAAGTCCGTATCATTTCAAATAGTCCCCAATTAAATTTGAATTTTTTGAACGAAACTAGTGTAAAATATACTATGATTTTTGACTAAAACTTGCATTTAAAAAAGTTTCATAAAATCTAGTTTTATTATATCTTTTTTGCATGGACTTCCATCATAACCCTCCCTCTTAACATAAATAAATGATCTGAAAAGTCTCGTATCATTTAAAATAGTCCCCAATTAAATTTGATTTTTTTGACCGAAACTAGTGTATAATATACTATGATTTTTGACCGAAACATTCATTTCGAAAAGTTTCATAGAATCTAATTTTCCTATTCTTTTTTGCATAGACTTTTATCATAACCTTCCCTCGTGAAATATATAAATGGTATGTGAGGTTTCGTATCATTTCAAACAATCCCTGATTTAATTTAATTTTTGACCGAAACTAGTATAAACTAATGTATATAATATGATTTTTTGGCTGAAACTTGCATTTTTAAAATTTTCATAGAATCTAGTTTTCAGTTGATTATTTTGCATGAACTTCCATCATAACCTTCCTTCTTAACATATATAAATGATCTGAAAAGTCCGTATCATTTCAAATAGTCCCCAATTAAATTTGATTTTATGACCGAAACTAGTGTATAATATACTATGATTTTTTACTAAAACTTGCATTTAAAAAAGTTTCATAGAATCTAGTTTTATTATATATTTTTTGCATGGACTTCCATCATAACCTTCCCTCTTAACATATATAAATGATCTGAAAAGTCTCTTATCATTTCAAATAGTCCCCAATTAAATTTGATTTTTTTGACCGAAACTAGTGTATAATATACTATGATTTTTGATGGAAACTTGCATTTCGAAAAGTTTCATAGAATCTAATTTTCCTATTCTTTTTTGCATGGACTTTGATCATAACCTTCCCTCGTGAAATATATAAATGGTATGTGAAGTCTCGTATCATTTCAAATAGTCCCTGATTTAATTTGATTTTTGACCGAAACTAGTATAAACAAGTGTATATATTATGATTTTTTGGCCGAAACTTGCATTTCCAAAAATTTCATAGAATCTATTATTCAGATGATTTTTTTGCATGAACTTCCATCATAACCTTCCTTCTTAACATATATAAATGATCTGAAAAGTCCGTATCATTTCAAATAGTTCCCAATTAAATTTGATTTTTTTGACCGAAACTAGTGTATAATATACTATGATTTTTGACCGAAACATTCATTTCGAAAAGTTTCATAGAATCTAATTTTCCTATTCTTTTTTGCATGGACTTTTATCATAACCTTCCCTCGTGAAATATATAAATGGTATGTGAGGTTTCGTATCATTTCAAACAGTCCCTGATTTAATTTGATTTTTGACCGAAACTAGTATAAACTAATGTATATAATATGATTTTTTGGCCGAAACTTGCATTTCTAAAAATTTCATAGAATCTAGTTTTCAGTTGATTATTTTGCATGAACTTCCATCATAACCTTCCTTCTTAACATATATAAATGATCTGAAAAGTCCGTATCATTTCAAATAGTCCCCAATTAAATTTGATTTTTTTGACCGAAACTAGTGTATAATATACTATGATTTTTTACTAAAACTTGCATTTAAAAAAGTTTCATAGAATCTAGTTTTATTATATCTTTTTTGCATGGACTTCCATCATAACCTTCCCTCTTAACATATATAAATGATCTGAAAAGTCTCTTATCATTTAAAATAGTTCCCAATTAAATTTTATTTTTTTGACCGAAACTAGTGTATAATATACTATGATTTTTTATTGAAACTTGCATTTCGAAAAGTTTCGTAGAATCTAATTTTCCTATTCTTTTTTGCATGGACTTTTATCATAACCTTCCCTCGTGAAATATATAAATGGTATGTGAAGACTCGTATCATTTCATACAGTCCCTGATTTAATTTGATTTTTGACCGAAACTAGTATAAACTAGTGTATATATTATAATTTTTTGGCTGAAACTTGCATTTCCAAAAATTTCATAGAATCTATTATTCAGATGATTTTTTTCCTTGAACTTCCATCATAACCTTCCTTCTTAACATATATAAATGATCTGAAAAGTCTGTATCATTTCACATAGTCCCCAATTAAATTTGATTTTTTTGACCGAAACTAGTGTATAATATACTATGATTTTTGACTAAAACTTGCATTTAAAAAAGTTTCATAAAATCTAGTTTTATTATATCTTTTTTGCATGGACTTCCATCATAACCTTCCCTCTTAACATATATAAATGATCTGAAAAGTCGCGTATCATTTAAAAAAGTCCCCAATTAAATTTGATTTTTTTGACCGAAACTAGTGTATAATATACTACGATTATTGACCGCAACTTTCATTTCGAAAAGTTTCATAGAATCTAATTTTCCTATTCTTTTTTGCATGGACTTTTATCATAACCTTCCCTCGTGAAATATATAAATGGTATGTGAGGATTCGTATCATTTCAAACAGTCCCTGATTTAATTTGATTTTTGACCGATACTATTATAAACTAATGTATATATTATGATTTTTTGCCCGAAACTTGCATTTCCAAAAATTTCATAGAATCTAGTTTTCAGATGATTTTTTTGCATGAACTTCCATCATAACCTTCCTTCTTAACATATTTAAATGATCTGAAAAGTCCGTATCATTTCAAATAGTCCCCAATTAAATTTGATTTTTTTGACCGAAACTAGTGTAAAATATACTATGATTTTTGACTAAAACTTGCATTTAAAAAAGTTGCATAGAATCTAGTTTTATTATATCTTTTTTGCATGGACTTCCATCATAACCTTCCCTCTTAACATATATAAATGATCTGAAAAGTCTCGTATCATTTAAAATAGTCCCCAATTAAATTTGATTTTCTTGACCGAAACTAGTGTATAATATACTATGATTTTTTATTGAAACTTGCATTTCGAAAAGTTTCATAGAATCTAATTTTCCTATTCTTTTTTGCATGGACTTCCATCATAACCTTCCTTCTTAACATATATAAATGATCTGAAAAGTCCGTATCATTTCACATAGTCCTCAATTAAATTTGATTTTTTTGACCGAAACTAGTGTATAATATACTATGATTTTTGATTGAAACTTGCATTTCGAAAAGTTTCGTAGAATCTAATTTTCCTATTCTTTTTTGCATGGACTTTTATCATAACCTTCCCTCGTGAAATATATAAATGGTATGTGAAGACTCGTATCATTTCATACAATCCCTGATTTAATTTGATTTTTGACCGAAACTAGTATAAACTAGTGTATATATTATAATTTTTTGGCTGAAACTTGCATTTCCAAAAATTTCATAGAATCTATTATTCAGATGATTTTTTTCCATGAACTTCCATCATAACCTTCCTTCTTAACATATATAAATGATCTGAAAAGTCTGTATCATTTCACATAGTCCCCAATTAAATTTGATTTTTTTGACCGAAACTAGTGTATAATATACTATGATTTTTGACTAAAACTTGCATTTAAAAAAGTTTCATAAAATCTAGTTTTATTATATCTTTTTTGCATGGACTTCCATCATAAACTTCCCTCTTAACATATATAAATGATCTGAAAAGTCGCGTATCATTTAAAAAAGTCCCCAATTAAATTTGATTTTTTTGACCGAAACTAGTGTATAATATACTACGATTATTGACCGCAACTTTCATTTCGAAAAGTTTCATAGAATTTAATTTTCCTATTCTTTTTTGCATGGACTTTTATCATAACCTTCCCTCGTGAAATATATAAATGGTATGTGAGGATTCGTATCATTTCAAACAGTCCCTGATTTAATTTGATTTTTGACCGATACTATTATAAACTAATGTATATATTATGATTTTTTGGCCGAAACTTGCATTTCCAAAAATTTCATAGAATCTAGTTTTCAGATTATTTTTTTGTATGAACTTCCATCATAACCTTCCTTCTTAACATATTTAAATGATCTGAAAAGTCCGTATCATTTCAAATAGTCCCCAATTAAATTTGATTTTTTTGACCGAAACTAGTGTATAATATACTATGATTTTTTACTAAAACTTGCATTTAAAAAAGTTTCATAGAATCTAGTTTTATTATATATTTTTTGCATGGACTTCCATCATAACCTTCCCTCTTAACATATATAAATGATCTGAAAAGTCTCTTATCATTTAAAATAGTTCCCAATTAAATTTGATTTTTTTCACCGAAACTAGTGTATAATATACTATGATTTTTTATTGAAACTTGCATTTCGAAAAGTTTCGTAGAATCTAATTTTCCTATTCTTTTTTGCATGGACTTTTATCATAACCTTCCCTCGTGAAATATATAAATGGTATGTGAAGACTCGTATCATTTCATACAGTCCCTGATTTAATTTGATTTTTGACCGAAACTAGTATAAACTAGTGTATATATTATAATTTTTTGGCTGAAACTTGCATTTCCAAAAATTTCATAGAATCTATTATTCAGATGATTTTTTTCCATGAACTTCCATCATAACCTTCCTTCTTAACATATATAAATGATCTGAAAAGTCTGTATCATTTCACATAGTCCCCAATTAAATTTGATTTTTTTGACCGAAACTAGTGTATAATATACTATGATTTTTGACTAAAACTTGCATTTAAAAAAGTTTCATAAAATCTAGTTTTATTATATCTTTTTTGCATGAACTTCCATCATAACCTTCCCTCTTAACATATATAAATGATCTGAAAAGTCGCGTATCATTTAAAAAAGTCCCCAATTAAATTTGATTTTTTCTACCGAAATTAGTGTATAATATACTACGATTATTGACCGCAACTTTCATTTCGAAAAGTTTCATAGAATCTAATTTTCCTATTCTTTTTTGCATGGACTTTTATCATAACCTTCCCTCGTGAAATATATAAATGGTATGTGAGGATTCGTATCATTTCAAACAGTCCCTGATTTAATTTGATTTTTGACCGATACTATTATAAACTAATGTAAATATTATGATTTTTTTGCCGAAACTTGCATTTCCAAAAATTTCATAGAATCTAGTTTTCAGATGATTTTTTTGCATGAACTTCCATCATAACCTTCCTTCTTAACATATTTAAATGATCTGAAAAGTCCGTATCATTTCAAATAGTCCCCAATTAAATTTGATTTTTTTGACCGAAACTAATGTAAAATATACTATGATTTTTGACTAAAACTTGCATTCAAAAATGTTTCATAAAATCTAGTTTTATTATATCTTTTTTGCATGGTCTTCCTTCATAACCTTCCCTCTTAACATTTATAAATGATCTAAAAGGTCTTGTATCATTTCAAATAGTCCCCAGTTAAATTTGATTTTTATGACCGAAACTTGTGTATAATATACTACGACTTTTGACCGAAACTTGCATTTCGAAAAGTTTCTTAGAATCTAATTTTCCTATTCTTTTTTGCCTGGACTTTTATCATAACCTTCCCTCATGAAATATATAAATGGTATGTGAGGTTTCGTATCATTTCAAACATTCCCTGATTTAATTTTATTTTTGACCGAAACTATTATAAACTAATGTATATATTATGATTTTTTGGCCGAAACTTGCATTTCCAAAAATTTCATAGAATCTAGTTTTCAGATGATTTTTTTGCATGAACTTCCATCATAACCTTCCTTCTTAACATATTTAAATGATCTGAAAAGTCCGTATCATTTCAAATAGTCCCCAATTAAATTTGATTTTTTTGACCGAAACTAGTGTAAAATATACTATGATTTTTGACTAAAACTTGCATTTTAAAAGGTTTCATAAAATCTAGTTTTATTATATCTTTTTTGCATGGACTTCCTTCATAACCTTCCCTCTTAACATTTATAAATGATCTAAAAGGTCTTGTATCATTTCAAATAGTCCCCAATTAAGTTTGATTTTTATGACCGAAACTTGTGTATAATATACTACGACTTTTGACCGAAACTTGCATTTCGAAAAGTTTCTTAGAATCGAATTTTCCTATTCTTTTTTGCCTGGACTTTTATCATAACCTTCCCTCATGAAATATATAAATGGTATGTGAGGTTTCGTATCATTTCAAACATTCCCTGATTTAATTTGATTTTTGACCGAAACTATTATAAACTAATGTATATATTATGATTTTTTGGCCGAAACTTGCATTTCCAAAAATTTCATAGAATCTAGTTTTCAGATGATTTTTTTGCATGAACTTCCATCATAACCTTCCTTCTTAACCTATTTAAATGATCTGAAAAGTCCGTATCATTTCAAATAGTCCCCAATTAAATTTGATTTTTTTGACCGAAACTAGTGTAAAATATACTATGATTTTTGACTAAAACTTGCATTTAAAAATGTTGCATAGAATCTAGTTTTATTATATCTTTTTTGCATGGACTTCCATCATAACCTTCCCTCTTAACATATATAAATGATCTGAAAAGTCTCGTATCATTTAAAATAGTCCCCAATTAAATTTGATTTTCTTGACCGAAACTAGTGTATAATATACTATGATTTTTTATTGAAACTTGCATTTCGAAAAGTTTCTTAGAATCTAATTTTCCTATTCTTTTTTGCATGGACTTCCATCATAACCTTCCTTCTTAACATATATAAATGATCTGAAAAGTCTGTATCATTTCACATAGTCCCCAATTAAATTTGATTTTTTTGACCGAAACTAGTGTATAATATACTATGATTTTTGACTAAAACTTGCATTTAAAAAAGTTTCATAAAATCTAGTTTTATTATATCTTTTTTGCATGGACTTCCATCATAACCTTCACTCTTAACATTTATAAATGATCTAAAAGGTCTTGTATCATTTCAAATAGTCCCCAATTAAATTTGATTTTTATGACCAAAACTTGTGTATAATATACTACGACTTTTGACCGAAACTTGCATTTCAAAAAGTTTCTTAGAATATAATTTTCCTATTCTTTTTTGCATGGACTTTTATCATAACCTTCCCTCGTGAAATATATAAATGGTATGTGAGGTTTCGTATCATTTCAAACATTCCCTGATTTAATTTGATTTTTGACCGAAACTATTATAAACTAATGTATATATTATGATTTTTTGGCCGAAACTTGCATTTCCAAAAATTTCATAGAATCTAGTTTTCAGATGATTTTTTTGCATGAACTTCCATCATAACCTTCCTTCTTAACATATTTAAATGATCTGAAAAGTCCGTATCATTTCAAATAGTCCCCAATTAAATTTGATTTTTTTGACCGAAACTAGTGTAAAATATATTATGATTTTTTACTAAAACTTGCATTTAAAAAAGTTTCATAGAATCTAGTTTTATTATATCTTTTTTGCATGGACTTCCATCACAACCTTCCCTCTTAACATATATAAATGATCTGAAAGTCTCGTAACATTTAAAATAGTCCCCAATTAAATTTGATTTTTTTGACCGAAACTAGTGTATAATATACTATGATTTTTGACCGAAACTTGCATTTCAAAAAGTTTCATAGAATCTAATTATCCTATTCTTTTTTGCATAGACTTTTATCATAACCTTCTCTCGTGAAATATATAAATGGTATGTGAAGTCTCGTATCATTTCAAATAGTCCCTGATTTAATTTGATTTTTGACCGAAACTAGTATAAACTAGTGTATATATTTTGATTTTTTTGCCGAAACTTGCATTTCCAAAAATTTCATAGAATCTATTATTTAGATGATTTTTTTGCATGAACTTCCATCATAACCTTCCTTCTTAACATATATAAATGATCTGAAAAGTCCGTATCATTTCAAATAGTCCCCAATTAAATTTTATTTTTTTGACCGAAACTAGTGTATAATATACTATGATTTTTGATTGAAACTTGCATTTCAAAAAGTTTCATAGAATCTAATTTTCCTATTCTTTTTTGCATGGACTTTTATCATAACCTTCCCTCGTGAAATATATAAATGGTATGTGAGGTTTCGTATCATTTCAAACAGTCCCTGATTTAATTTGATTTTTGACCGAAACTAGTATAAACTAATGTATATATTATGATTTTTTGGCCGAAACTTGCATTTCCAAAAATTTCATAGAATCTATTATTCAGATAATTTTTTTGCATGAACTTCCATCATAACCTTCCTTATTAACATATATAAATGACCTGAAAAGTCTGTATCATTTCAAAAAGTCCCCAATTAAATTCGATTTTTTTGACCGAAACTAGTGTATAATATACTATGATTTTTGACTAAAACTTGCATTTCAAAAAGTTTCATAGAATCTAATTTTCCTATTCTTTTTTGCATGGACATTTATCATAACCTTCCCTCGTGAAATATATAAATGGTATGTGAAGTCTCGTATCATTTCAAACAGTCCCTGATTTAATTTGATTTATGACCGAAACTAGTATAAACTAGCGTATATATTATGATTTTTTGGCCGAAACTTGAATTTCCAAAAATTTCATAGAATCTATTATTCAGATGATTTTTTTGCATGAACTTCCATCATAACCTCCTTCTTAACATATATAAATGATCTGAAAAGTCCGTATCATTTCAAATAGTATCCAATTAAATTTGATTTTTTTTGCCCGAAACTAGTGTATAATATACTATGATTTTTTACTAAAACTTGCATTTAAAAAAGTTTCATAGAATCTAGTTTTATGATATCTTTTTTGCATGGACTTCCATCATAACCTTCCCTCTTAACATATATAAATGATCTGAAAAGTCTCGTATCATTTAAAATAGTCCCCAATTAAATTTGATTTTTTTGACCGAAACTAGTGTATAATTTACTATGATTTTTGATTGAAACTTGCATTTCGAAAAGTTTCATAGAATATAATTTTCCTATTCTTTTTTGCATGGACTTTTATCATAACCTTCCCTCGTGAAATATATAAATAGTATGTGAGGTTTCGTATCATTTCAAACAGTCCCTGATTTAATTTGATTTTTGACCGAAACTAGTATAAACTAATGTATATATTATGATTTTTTGGCCGAAACTTGCATTTCCAAAAATTTCATAGAATCTAGTTTTCAGATGATTTTTTTGCATGAACTTCCATCATAACCTTCCTTCTTAACATATATAAATGATCTGAAAAGTCCGTATCAATTCAAATAGTCCCGAATTAAATTATATTTTTTTGACCGAAACTAGTGTAAAATATACTATGATTTTTGACCGAAACATGCATTTCGAAAAGTTTCATAGAATCTAATTTTCCGATTATTTTTTGCATGGACTTCCATGATAACCTTCCATCGTAAAATATATAAATGATATGTGATGTTTCATATCATTTCGAATAGTCACGAATTTAATTTGTTTTTTGACCGAAAGAAATATAAACTAGTGTATAATATATTATGATTTTTTGATCGAAACTTGCATTTCGAAAAGTTTCATAGAATCTAGTTTTAAGATGATTTCTTGCACGGACATCCATCATAACCTTCCCTCTTAACATATATATATGATTTGAAAATTTTCATATCATTTCAAATAGTCCCCAATTAAATTTGATTTTTTTAACCAAAACTAGAGTATAATATACTATGATTTTTCATTGAAACTTGCATTTCGAAAAGTTTCATAGAATCTAATTTTCCTATTATTTTTTGCATGGACTTTTATCATAACCTTCCCTCGTGAAATATATAAATGGTATGTGAAGTCTCGTATCATTTCAAATAGTCCCCAATTAAATTTGATTTTTTAAACCGAAACTAGTGTATAATATACTATGATTTTTTACTAAAACTTGCATTTAAAAAAGTTTCATAGAATCTAGTTTTATTATATCTTTTTTGCATGGACTTCCATCAAACCCTTCTCTCTTAACATATATAAATGATCTGAAAAGTCTCGTATCATTTAAAATAGTCCCCAATTAAATTTGATTTTTTTGACCAAAACTAGTGTATAATATACTATGATTTTTTATTGAAACTTGCATTTCGAAAAGTTTCATAGAATCTAATTTTCCTATGCTTTTTTGCATGGACTTTTATCATAACCTTCCCTCGTGAAATATATAAATGGTATGTGAGGTTTCGTATCATTTCAGACAGTCTATGATTTAATTTGATTTTTGACCGAAACTAGTATAAACTAATGTATATATTATGATTTTTTGGCCGAAACTTGCATTTCCAAAAATTTCATAGAATCTAGTTTTCAGATGATTTTTTTGCATGAACTTCCATCATAACCTTCCATCTTAACATATATAAATGACCTGAAAAGTCTGTATCATTTCAAAAAGTCCCCAATTAAATTCGATTTTTTTGAACGAAACTAGTGTATAATATACTATGATTTTTGACTAAAACTTGCATTTCAAAAAGTTTCATAGAATCTAATTTTCCTATTCTTTTTTGCATGGACATTTATCATAACCTTCCCTCGTGAAATATATAAATGGTATGTGAGGTTTCGTATCATTTCAAACAGTCCCTGATTTAATTTGATTTTTGACCGAAACTAGTATAAACTAATCTATATATTATGATTTTTTGGCCGAAACTTGCATTTCCATAAATTTCATAGAATCTATTATTCAGATGATTTTTTTGCATGAACTTCCATCATAACCTTCCTTATTAACATATATAAATGATCTGAAAAGTCCGTATCATTTTAAATAGTCCCCAATTAAATTTGATTTTTTTGACCGAAACTAGTGTATAATATACTATGAATTTTGATTGAAACTTGCATTTCAAAAAGTTTCATAGAATCTAATTTTCCTATTCTTTTTTGCATGGACTTTTATCATAACCTTCCCTCGTGAAATATATAAATGGTATGTGAGGTTTCGTATCATTTCAAACAGTCCATGATTTAATTTGATTTTTGACCGAAACTAGTATAAACTAATGTATATATTATGATTTTTTGGCCGAAACTTGCATTTCCAAAAATTTCATAGAATCTAGTTTTCAGATGATTTTTTTGCATGAACTTCCATCATAACCTTCCTTCTTAACATATATAAATGACCTGAAAAGTCCGTATCGTTTCAAAAAGTCCCCAATTAAATTCGATTTTTTTGACCGAAACTAGTGTATAATATACTATGATTTTTGACTAAAACTTGCGTTTAAAAAAGTTTCATAGAATCTAGTTTTATTATATCTTTTTTGCATGGACTTCCATCATAACCTTCCCTCTTAACATATATAAATCATCTGAAAAGTCTCATATCATTTAAAATAGTCCCCAATTAAATTTTATTTTTTTGACCGATACTAGTGTATAATATACTATGATTTTTGATTGAAATTTGCATTTCGAAAAGTTTCATAGAATTTACTTTTCCTATTCTTTTTTGCATGGAATTTTATCATAACCTTCCCTCGTGAAATATATAAATGGTATGTGAAGTTTTGTATCATTTCAAACAGTCCCTGATTTAATTTGATTTTTGACCGAAACTAGTATAAACTAATGTATATATTATGATTTTTTGGCCGAAACTTGCATTTCCATAAATTTCATAGAATCTATTATTCAGATGATTTTTTTGCATGAACTTCCATCATAACCTTCCTTATTAACATATATAAATGATCTGAAAAGTCCGTATCATTTTAAATAGTCCCCAATTAAATTTGATTTTTTTGACCGAAACTAGTGTATAATATACTATGATTTTTGATTGAAACTTGCATTTCAAAAAGTTTCATAGAATCTAATTTTCCTATTCTTTTTTGCATGGACTTTTATCATAACCTTCCCTCGTGAAATATATAAATGGTATGTGAGGTTTCGTATCATTTCAAACAGTCCATGATTTAATTTGATTTTTGACCGAAACTAGTATAAACTAATGTATATATTATGATTTTTTGGCCGAAACTTGCATTTCCAAAAATTTCATAGAATCTAGTTTTCAGATGATTTTTTTGCATGAACTTCCATCATAACCTTCCTTCTTAACATATATAAATGACCTGAAAAGTCCGTATCATTTCAAAAAGTCCCCAATTAAATTCAATTTTTTTGACCGAAACTAGTGTATAATATACTATGATTTTTGACTAAAACTTGCGTTTAAAAAAGTTTCATAGAATCTAGTTTTATTATATCTTTTTTGCATGGACTTCCATCATAACCTTCCCTCTTAACATATATAAATCATCTGAAAAGTCTCATATCATTTAAAATAGTCCCCAATTAAATTTTATTTTTTTGACCGATACTAGTGTATAATATACTATGGTTTTTGATTGAAATTTGCATTTCGAAAAGTTTCATAGAATTTACTTTTCCTATTCTTTTTTGCATGGAATTTTATCATAACCTTCCCTCGTGAAATATATAAATGGTATGTGAAGTTTCGTATCATTTCAAACAGTCCCTGATTTAATTTGATTTTTGATCGAAACTAGTATAAACTAGTGTATATCTTTTGATTTTTTGGCCGAAACTTGCATTTCCAAAAATTTCATAGAATCTAGTTTTCAGATGATTTTTTTGCATGAACTTCCATCATAACCTTCCTTCTTAACATATATAAATGACCTGAAAAGTCTGTATCATTTCATAAAGTCCCCAATTAAATTTGATTTTTTGACCGAAACTAGTGTATAATATACTATGATTTTTGACTAAAACTTGCGTTTAAAAAAGTTGCATAGAATCTAGTTTTATTATATCTTTTTTGCATGGACTTCCATCATAACCTTCCCTCTTAACATATATAAATTATCTGAAAAGTCTCGTATCATTTAAAATAGTCCCCAATTAAATTTGATTTTTTTGACCGAAACTAGTGTATAATATACTATGATTTTTGATAGAAACTTGCATTTCGAAAAGTTTCATAGAATCTAATTTTCCTATTCTTTTTTGTATGGACTTTTATCAAAACCTTCTCTCGTGAAATATATAAATGGTATGTGAAGTCTCATATCATTTCAAACAGTCCCTGATTTTATTTGATTTATGACCGAAACTAGTATAAACTAGCGTATATATTATGATTTTTTGGCCGAAACTTGAATTTCCAAAAATTTCATAGAATCTATTATTCAGATGATTTTTTTGCATGAACTTCCATCATAACCTTCCTTCTTAACATATATAAATGATCTGAAAAGTCCGTATCATTTCAAATAGTCTCCAATTAAATTTGATTTTTTTTGCCCGAAACTAGTGTATAATATACTATGATTTTTTACTAAAACTTGCATTTAAAAAAGTTTCATAGAATCTAGTTTTATGATATCTTTTTTGCATGGACTTCCATCATAACCTTCCCTCTTAACATATATAAATGATCTGAAAAGTCTCGTATCATTTAAAATAGTCCCCAATTAAATTTGATTTTTTTGACCGAAACTAGTGTATAATTTACTATGATTTTTGATTGAAACTTGCATTTCGAAAAGTTTCATAGAATATAATTTTCCTATTCTTTTTTGCATGGACTTTTATCATAACCTTCCCTCGTGAAATATATAAATAGTATGTGAGGTTTCGTATCATTTCAAACAGTCCCTGATTTAATTTGATTTTTGACCGAAACTAGTATAAACTAATGTATATATTATGATTTTTTGGCCGAAACTTGCATTTCCAAAAATTTCATAGAATCTAGTTTTCAGATGATTTTTTTGCATGAACTTCCATCATAACCTTCCTTCTTAACATATATAAATGATCTGAAAAGTCTGTATCAATTCAAATAGTCCCCAATTAAATTATATTTTTTTGACCGAAACTAGTGTAAAATATACTATGATTTTTTACTGAAACTTGCGTTTAAAAAAGTTTCATAGAATCTAGTTTTATTATATCTTTTTTCCATGGACTTCCATCATAACCTTCCCTCTTAAGATATATAAATGATCTGAAAAGTCTCATATCATTTAAAATAGTCCCCAATTAAATTTGATTTTTTTGACCGAAACTAGTGTATAATATACTATGATTTTTTATGGAAACGTGCATTTCGAAAAGTTTCATAGAATCTAATTTTCCTATACTTTTTTGCACGGACGTTTATCATAACCTTCCCTCGTGAAATATATAAATGGTATGTGAAGTCTCGTATCATTTCAAATAGTCCCTGATTTAATTTGATTTTTGACCGAAACTAGTATAAACAAGTGTATATATTATGATTTTTTGGCCGAAACTTGCATTTCCAAAAATTTCATAGAATCTATTATTCAGATGATTTTTTTGCATGAACTTCCATCATAACCTTCCTTCTTAACATATATAAATGATCTGAAAAGTCCGTATCATTTCAAATAGTCCCCAATTAAATTTGATTTTTTTGACCGAAACTAGTGTATAATATACTATGTTTTTTACTAAAACATGCATTTAAAAAAGTTTCATAGAATCTAGTTTTATTATATCTTTTTTGCATGGACTTACATCATAACCTTCCCTCTTAACATATATAAATGATGTGAAAAGTCTCTTATCATTTAAAATAGTTCCCAATTAAATTTGATTTTTTTGACCGAAACTAGTGTATAATATACTATGATTTTTGATTGAAACTTGCATTTCGAAAAGTTTCGTAGAATCTAATTTTCCTATTCTTTTTTGCATGGACTTTTATCATAACCTTCCCTCGTGAAATATATAAATGGTATGTGAAACTCGTATCATTTCATACAGTCCCTGATTTAATTTGATTTTTGACCGAAACTAGTATAAACTAGTGTATTTATTATAATTTTTTTGGCTGAAACTTACATTTCCAAAAATTTCATAGAATCTATTATTCAGATGATTTTTTTCCATGAACTTCCATCATAACCTTCCTTCTTAACATATATAAATGATCTGAAAAGTCCGTATCATTTCACATAGTCCCCAATTAAATTTGATTTTTTTGACCGAAACTAGTGTATAATATACTATGATTTTTGACTAAAACTTGCATTTAAAAAAGTTTCATAAAATCTAGTTTTATTATATCTTTTTTGCATGGACTTCCATCATAACCTTCCCTCTTAACATATATAAATGATTTGCAAAGTCGCGTATCATTTAAAAAAGTCCCCAATTAAATTTGATTTTTTTGACCGAAACTAGTGTATAATATAATACGATTTTTTACCGCAACTTTCATTTCGAAAAGTTTCATAGATTCTAATTTTCCTATTCTTTTTTGCATGGACTTTTATCATAACCTTCCCTCGTGAAATATATAAATGGTATGTCAGGATTCGTATCATTTTAAACAGTCCCTGATTTAATTTGATTTTTGACCGAAACTATTATAAACTAATGTATATATTATGATTTTTTGGCCGAAACTTGCATTTCCAAAATTTTTATAGAATCTAGTTTTAAGATGATTTTTTTGCATGAACTTCCATCATAACCTTCCTTCTTAACATATTTAAATGATCTGAAAAGTCCGTATCATTTCAAATAGTCCCCAATTAAATTTGATTTTTTTGACCGAAACTAGTGTAAAATATACTATGATTTTTGACTAAAACTTGCATTTAAAAAGGTTTCATAGAATCTAGTTTTATTATATCTTTTTTGCATGGACTTCCATCATAACCTTCCCTCTTAACATTTATAAATGATCTAAAAGGTCTTGTATCATTTCAAATAGTCCTAAATTAAATTAAATTTAAATGACCGAAACTTGTGTATAATATACTACAACTTTTGACCGAAACTTGCATTTCGAAAAGTTTCTTAGAATCTAATTTTCCTATTCTTTTTTGCATGGACTTTAATCATAACCTTCCCTCGTGAAATATATAAATGCTATGTGAGGTTTCGTATCATTTCAAACATTCCCTGATTTAATTTGATTTTTGACCGAAACTATTATAAACTAATGTATATATTATGATTTTTTGGCCGAAACTTGCATTTCCAAAAATTTCATAGAATCTAGTTTTCAGATGATTTTTTTGCATGAACTTGCATCATAACCTTCCTTCTTAACATATTTAAATGATCTGAAAAGTCCGTATCATTTCAAATAGTCCCCAATTAAATTTGATTTTTTTGACCGAAACTAGTGTAAAATATACTATGATTTTTGACTAAAACTTGCATTTAAAAAAGTTTCATAGAACCTAGTTTTATTATATCTTTTTTGCATGGACTTCAATCATAACCTTCCCTCTTAACATATATAAATAATCTGAAAAGTCTCGTATCATTTAAAATAGTCCCCAATTAAATTTGATTTTCTTGACCGAAACTAGTGTATAATATACTATGATTTTTTATTGAAACTTGCATTTCGATAAGTTTCATAGAATCTAATTTTCCTATTCTTTTTTGCATGGACTTCCATCATAACCTTCCTTCTTAACATATATAAATGATCTGAAAAGTCCGTATCATTTCACATAGTCCCCAATTAAATTTGATTTTTTTGACCGAAACTAGTGTAAAATATACTATGATTTTTTACTAAAACTTGCATTTAAAAAAGTTTCATAGAAGCTAGTTTTATTATATCTTTTTTGCATGGACTTCCATCATAACCTTCCCTCTTAACATATATAAATGATCTGAAAGTCTGGTATCATTTAAAATAGTCCCCAATTAAATTTTATTTTTTTGACCGAAACTAGTGTATAATATACTATGATTTTTGATAGAAACTTGCATTTCGAAAAGTTTCATAGAATCTAATTTTCCTATTCTTTTTTGTATGGACTTTTATCAAAACCTTCTCTCGTGAAATATATAAATGGTATGTGAAGTCTCGTATCATTTCAAACAGTCCCTGATTTTATTTGATTTATGACCGAAACTAATATAAACTAGCGTATATATTATGATTTTTTGGCCGAAACTTGCATTTCCAAAAATTTCATAGAATCTATTATTCAGATGATTTTTTTGCATGAACTTCCATCATAACCTTCCTTCTTAACATATATAAATGATCTGAAAAGTCCGTATCAATTCAAATAGTCCCGAATTAAATTTGATTTTTTTGACCGAAACTAGTGTAAAATATACTATGATTTTTGACCGAAACTTGCATTTCGAAAAGTTTCATAGAATCTAATTTTCCGATTATTTTTTGCATGGACTTCCATGATAACCTTCCATCGTAAAATATATAAATGATATGTGAAGTTTCATATCATTTCGAATAGTCACGAATTTAATTTGTTTTTTGACCGAAAGAAATATAAACTAGTGTATAATATATTATGATTTTTTGATCGAAACTTGCATTTCGAAAAGTTTCATAGAATCTAGTTTTAAGATGATTTCTTGCACGGACATCCATCATAACCTTCCCTCTTAACATATATATATGATTTGAAAATTTTCATATCATTTCAAATAGTCCCCAATTAAATTTGATTTTTTTGACCAAAACTAGAGTATAATATACTATGATTTTTCATTGAAACTTGCATTTCGAAAAGTTTCATAGAATCTAATTTTCCTATTATTTTTTGCATGGACTTTTATCATAACCTTCCCTCGTGAAATATATAAATTGTATGTGAAGTCTCGTATCATTTCAAATAGTCCCCAATTAAATTTGATTTTTTAAACCGAAACTAGTGTATAATATACTATGATTTTTTACTAAAACTTGCATTTAAAAAAGTTTCATAGAATCTAGTTTTATTATATCTTTTTTGCATGGACTTCCATCAAACCCTTCTCTCTTAACATATATAAATGATCTGAAAAGTCTCGTATCATTTAAAATAGTCCCCAATTAAATTTGATTTTTTTGACCAAATCTAGTGTATAATATACTATGATTTTTTATTGAAACTTGCATTTCGAAAAGTTTCATAGAATCTAATTTTCCTATGCTTTTTTGCATGGACTTTTATCATAACCTTCCCTCGTGAAATATATAAATGGTATGTGAGGTTTCGTATCATTTCAGACAGTCTATGATTTAATTTGATTTTTGACCGAAACTAGTATAAACTAATGTATATATTATGATTTTTTGGCCGAAACTTGCATTTCCAAAAATTTCATAGAATCTATTTTTCAGATGATTTTTTTGCATGAACTTCCATCATAACCTTCCATCTTAACATATATAAATGACCTGAAAAGTCTGTATCATTTCAAAAAGTCCCCAATTAAATTCGATTTTTTTGACCGAAACTAGTGTATAATATACTATGATTTTTGACTAAAACTTGCATTTCAAAAAGTTTCATAGAATCTAATTTTCCTATTCTTTTTTGCATGGACATTTATCATAACCTTCCCTCGTGAAATATATAAATGGTATGTGAGGTTTCGTATCATTTCAAACAGTCCCTGATTTAATTTGATTTTTGACCGAAACTAGTATAAACTAATGTATATATTATGATTTTTTGGCCGAAACTTGCATTTCCATAAATTTCATAGAATCTATTATTCAGATGATTTTTTTGCATGAACTTCCATCATAACCTTCCTTATTAACATATATAAATGATCTGAAAAGTCCGTATCATTTTAAATAGTCCCCAATTAAATTTGATTTTTTTGACCGAAACTAGTGTATAATATACTATGATTTTTGATTGAAACTTGCATTTCAAAAAGTTTCATAGAATCTAATTTTCCTATTCTTTTTTGCATGGACTTTTATCATAACCTTCCCTCGTGAAATATATAAATGGTATGTGAGGTTTCGTATCATTTCAAACAGTCCATGATTTAATTTGATTTTTGACCGAAACTAGTATAAACTAATGTATATATTATGATTTTTTGGCCGAAACTTGCATTTCCAAAAATTTCATAGAATCTAGTTTTCAGATGATTTTTTTGCATTAACTTCCATCATAACCTTCCTTCTTAACATATATAAATGACCTGAAAAGTCTGTATCATTTCAAAAAGTCCCCAATTAAATTCAATTTTTTTGACCGAAACTAGTGTATAATATACTATGATTTTTGACTAAAACTTGCGTTTAAAAAAGTTTCATAGAATCTAGTTTTATTATATCTTTTTTGCATGGACTTCCATCATAACCTTCCCTCTTAACATATATAAATCATCTGAAAAGTCTCATATCATTTAAAATAGTCCCCAATTAAATTTTATTTTTTTGACCGATACTAGTGTATAATATACTATGGTTTTTGATTGAAATTTGCATTTCGAAAAGTTTCATAGAATTTACTTTTCCTATTCTTTTTTGCATGGAATTTTATCATAACCTTCCCTCGTGAAATATATAAATGGTATGTGAAGTTTCGTATCATTTCAAACAGTCCCTGATTTAATTTGATTTTTGATCGAAACTAGTATAAACTAGTGTATATCTTATGATTTTTTGGCCGAAACTTGCATTTCCAAAAATTTCATAGAATCTAGTTTTCAGATGATTTTTTTGCATGAACTTCCATCATAACCTTCCTTCTTAACATATATAAATGACCTGAAAAGTCTGTATCATTTCATAAAGTCCCCAATTAAATTTGATTTTTTGACCGAAACTAGTGTATAATATACTATGATTTTTGACTAAAACTTGCGTTTAAAAAAGTTGCATAGAATCTAGTTTTATTATATCTTTTTTGCATGGACTTCCATCATAACCTTCCCTCTTAACATATATAAATTATCTGAAAAGTCTCGTATCATTTAAAATAGTCCCCAATTAAATTTGATTTTTTTGACCGAAACTAGTGTATAATATACTATGATTTTTGATAGAAACTTGCATTTCGAAAAGTTTCATAGAATCTAATTTTCCTATTCTTTTTTGTATGGACTTTTATCAAAACCTTCTCTCGTGAAATATATAAATGGTATGTGAAGTCTCATATCATTTCAAACAGTCCCTGATTTTATTTGATTTATGACCGAAACTAGTATAAACTAGCGTATATATTATGATTTTTTGGCCGAAACTTGAATTTCCAAAAATTTCATAGAATCTATTATTCAGATGATTTTTTTGCATGAACTTCCATCATAACCTTCCTTCTTAACATATATAAATGATCTGAAAAGTCCGTATCATTTCAAATAGTCTCCAATTAAATTTGATTTTTTTTGCCCGAAACTAGTGTATAATATACTATGATTTTTTACTAAAACTTGCATTTAAAAAAGTTTCATAGAATCTAGTTTTATGATATCTTTTTTGCATGGACTTCCATCATAACCTTCCCTCTTAACATATATAAATGATCTGAAAAGTCTCGTATCATTTAAAATAGTCCCCAATTAAATTTGATTTTTTTGACCGAAACTAGTGTATAATTTACTATGATTTTTGATTGAAACTTGCATTTCGAAAAGTTTCATAGAATATAATTTTCCTATTCTTTTTTGCATGGACTTTTATCATAACCTTCCCTCGTGAAATATATAAATAGTATGTGAGGTTTCGTATCATTTCAAACAGTCCCTGATTTAATTTGATTTTTGACCGAAACTAGTATAAACTAATGTATATATTATGATTTTTTGGCCGAAACTTGCATTTCCAAAAATTTCATAGAATCTAGTTTTCAGATGATTTTTTTGCATGAACTTCCATCATAACCTTCCTTCTTAACATATATAAATGATCTGAAAAGTATGTATCAATTCAAATAGTCCCCAATTAAATTATATTTTTTTGACCGAAACTAGTGTAAAATATACTATGATTTTTTACTGAAACTTGCGTTTAAAAAAGTTTCATAGAATCTAGTTTTATTATATCTTTTTTCCATGGACTTCCATCATAACCTTCCCTCTTAAGATATATAAATGATCTGAAAAGTCTCATATCATTTAAAATAGTCCCCAATTAAATTTGATTTTTTTGACCGAAACTAGTGTATAATATACTATGATTTTTTATGGAAACGTGCATTTCGAAAAGTTTCATAGAATCTAATTTTCCTATACTTTTTTGCACGGACGTTTATCATAACCTTCCCTCGTGAAATATATAAATGGTATGTGAAGTCTCGTATCATTTCAAATAGTCCCTGATTTAATTTGATTTTTGACCGAAACTAGTATAAACAAGTGTATATATTATGATTTTTTGGCCGAAACTTGCATTTCCAAAAATTTCATAGAATCTATTATTCAGATGATTTTTTTGCATGAACTTCCATCATAACCTTCCTTCTTAACATATATAAATGATCTGAAAAGTCCGTATCATTTCAAATAGTCCCCAATTAAATTTGATTTTTTTGACCGAAACTAGTGTATAATATACTATGATTTTTGACTAAAACTTGCATTTAAAAAAGTTTCATAAAATCTAGTTTTATTATATCTTTTTTGCATGGACTTCCATCATAACCTTCCCTCTTAACATATATAAATGATTTGAAAAGTCGCGTATCATTTAAAAAAGTCCCCAATTAAATTTGATTTTTTTGACCGAAACTAGTGTATAATATACTATGATTTTTGATTGAAACTTGCATTTCGAAAAGTTTCGTAGAATCTAATTTTCCTATTCTTTTTTGCATGGACTTTTATCATAACCTTCCCTCGTGAAATATATAAATGGTATGTGAAGACTCGTATCATTTCATACAGTCCCTGATTTAATTTGATTTTTGACCGAAACTAGTATAAACTAGTGTATTTATTATAATTTTTTTGGCTGAAACTTACATTTCCAAAAATTTCATAGAATCTATTATTCAGATGATTTTTTTCCATGAACTTCCATCATAACCTTCCTTCTTAACATATATAAATGATCTGAAAAGTCCGTATCATTTCACATAGTCCCCAATTAAATTTGATTTTTTTGACCGAAACTAGTGTATAATATACTATGATTTTTGACTAAAACTTGCATTTAAAAAAGTTTCATAAAATCTAGTTTTATTATATCTTTTTTTCATGGACTTCCATCATAACCTTCCCTCTTAACATATATAAATGATTTGAAAAGTCGCGTATCATTTAAAAAAGTCCCCAATTAAATTTGATTTTTTTGACCGAAACTAGTGTATAATATAATACGATTTTTTACCGCAACTTTCATTTCGAAAAGTTTCATAGATTCTAATTTTCCTATTCTTTTTTGCATGGACTTTTATCATAACCTTCCCTCGTGAAATATATAAATGGTATGTGAGGATTCGTATCATTTCAAACAGTCCCTGATTTAATTTGATTTTTGACCGAAACTATTATAAACTAATGTATATATTATGATTTTTTGGCCGAAACTTGCATTTCCAAAATTTTTATAGAATCTAGTTTTAAGATGATTTTTTTGCATGAACTTCCATCATAACCTTCCTTCTTAACATATTTAAATGATCTGAAAAGTCCGTATCATTTCAAATAGTCCCCAATTAAATTTGATTTTTTTGACCGAAACTAGTGTAAAATATACTATGATTTTTGACTAAAACTTGCATTTAAAAAGGTTTCATAGAATCTAGTTTTATTATATCTTTTTTGCATGGACTTCCATCATAACCTTCCCTCTTAACATTTATAAATGATCTAAAAGGTCTTGTATCATTTCAAATAGTCCTAAATTAAATTAAATTTAAATGACCGAAACTTGTGTATAATATACTACAACTTTTGACCGAAACTTGCATTTCGAAAAGTTTCTTAGAATCTAATTTTCCGATTCTTTTTTGCATGGACTTTAATCATAACCTTCCCTCGTGAAATATATAAATGCTATGTGAGGTTTCGTATCATTTCAAACATTCCCTGATTTAATTTGATTTTTGACCGAAACTATTATAAACTAATGTATATATTATGATTTTTTGGCCGAAACTTGCATTTCCAAAAATTTCATAGAATCTAGTTTTCAGATGATTTTTTTGCATGAACTTGCATCATAACCTTCCTTCTTAACATATTTAAATGATCTGAAAAGTCCGTATCATTTCAAATAGTCCCCAATTAAATTTGATTTTTTTGACCGAAACTAGTTTAAAATATACTATGATTTTTGACTAAAACTTGCATTTAAAAAAGTTTCATAGAATCTAGTTTTATTATATCTTTTTTGCATGGACTTCAATCATAACCTTCCCTCTTAACATATATAAATAATCTGAAAAGTCTCGTATCATTTAAAATAGTCCCCAATTAAATTTGATTTTCTTGACCGAAACTAGTGTATAATATACTATGATTTTTTATTGAAACTTGCATTTCGATAAGTTTCATAGAATCTTATTTTCCTATTCTTTTTTGCATGGACTTCCATCATAACCTTCCTTCTTAACATATATAAATGATCTGAAAAGTCCGTATCATTTCACATAGTCCCCAATTAAATTTGATTTTTTTGACCGAAACTAGTGTAAAATATACTATGATTTTTTACTAAAACTTGCATTTAAAAAAGTTTCATAGAAGCTAGTTTTATTATATCTTTTTTGCATGGACTTCCATCATAACCTTCCCTCTTAACATATATAAATGATCTGAAAGTCTCGTATCATTTAAAATAGTCCCCAATTAAATTTGATTTTTTTGACCGAAACTAGTGTATAATATATTATGATTTTTGACCGAAACTTGCATTTCAAAAAGTTTCATAGAATCTAATTATCCTATTCTTTTTTGCATGGACTTTTATCATAACCTTCCCTCGTGAAATATATAAATGGTATGTGAAGTCTCGTATCATTTCAAATAGTCCCTGATTTAATTTTATTTTTGACCGAAACTAGTATAAACTAGTGTATATATTTTGATTTTTTTGCCGAAACTTGCATTTCCAAAAATTTCATAGAATCTATTATTCAGATGATTTTTTTGCATGAACTTCCATCATAACCTTCCTTCTTAACATATATAAATGATCTGAAAAGTCCGTATCATTTCAAATAGTCCCCAATTAAATTTGATTTTTTTGACCGAAACTAGTGTATAATATACTATGATTTTTTATTGAAACTTGCATTTCAAAAAGTTTCATAGAATCTAGTTTTATTATATCTTTTTTGCATGGACTTCCATCATAACCTTCCCTCTTAACATATATAAATGATCTGAAAGTCTCGTATCATTTAAAATAGTCCCCAATTAAATTTGATTTTTTTGACCGAAACTAGTGTATAATATATTATGATTTTTGACCGAAACTTGCATTTCAAAAAGTTTCATAGAATCTAATTATCCTATTCATTTTTGCATGGAATTTTATCATAACCTTCCCTCGTGAAATATATAAATGGTATGTGAAGTCTCGTATCATTTCAAATAGTCCCTGATTTAATTTGATTTTTGACCGAAACTAGTATAAACTAGTGTATATATTTTGATTTTTTTGCCGAAACTTGCATTTCCAAAAATTTCATAGAATCTATTATTCAGATGATTTTTTTGCATGAACTTCCATCATAACCTTCCTTCTTAACATATATAAATGATCTGAAAAGTCCGTATCATTTCAAATAGTCCCCAATTAAATTTGATTTTTTTGACCGAAACTAGTGTATAATATACTATGATTTTTTATTGAAACTTGCATTTCAAAAAGTTTCATAGAATCTAATTTTCCTATTCTTTTTTCAATGGACTTTTATCATAACCTTCCCTCGTGAAATATATAAATGGTATGTGAGGTTTCGTATCATTTCAAACAGTCCCTGATTTAATTTGATTTTTGACCGAAACTAGTATAAACTAATGTATATATTATGATTTTTTGGCCGAAACTTGCATTTCCTTAAATTTCATAGAATCTATTATTCAGATGATTTTTTTGCATGAACTTCCATCATAACCTTCCTTATTAACATATATAAATGATCTGAAAAGTCCGTATCATTTAAAATAGTCCCCAATTAAATTTGATTTTTTTGACCGAAACTAGTGTATAATATACTATGATTTTTGACCGAAACTTGCATTTCAAAAAGTTTCATAGAATCTAAATTTCCTATTCTTTTTTGCATGGACTTTTATCATAACCTTCCCTCGTGAAATATATAAATGGTATGTGAAGTCTCGTATCATTTCAAATAGTCCCTGATTTAATTTGATTTTTGACCGAAACTAGTATAAACTAGTGTATATATTTTGATTTTTTTGCCGAAACATGCATTTCCAAAAATTTCATAGTATCTATTATTCAGATGATTTTTTTGCATGAACTTCCATCATAACCTTCCTTCTTAACATATATAAATGATCTGAAAAGTCCGTATCATTTCAAATAGTCCCCAATTAAATTTGATTTTTTTGACCGAAACTAGTGTATAATATACTATGATTTTTGATTTAAACTTGCATTTCAAAAAGTTTCATAGAATCTAATTTTCCTATTCTTTTTTGCATGGACTTTTATCATAACCTTCCCTCGTGAAATATATAAATGGTATGTGAGGTTTCATATCATTTCAAATAGTCCCTGATTTAATTTGATTTTTGACCGAAACTAGTATAAACTAATGTATATATTATGATTTTTTGGCCGAAACTTGCATTTCCATAAATTTCATAGAATCTATTATTCAGATGATTTTTTTGCATGAACTTCCATCATAACCTTCCTTATTAACATATATAAATGATCTGAAAAGTCCGTATCATTTCAAATAGTCCCCAATTAAATTTGATTTTTTTGACCGAAACTAGTGTATAATATACTATGATTTTTGATTGAAACTTGCATTTCGAAAAGTTTCATAGAATCTAATTTTCCTATTTTTTTTTGTAAGGAATTTTATCATAACCTTCCCTCGTGAAATATATAAATGGTATGTGAGGTTTCGTATCATTTCAAACAGTCCCTGATTTAATTTGATTTTTTACCGAAACTAGTATAAACTAGTGTATATCTTATGACTTTTTGGCCGAAAATTGCATTTCCAAAAATTTCATAGAATCTTGTTTTCAGATGATTTTTTTGTATGAACTTCCATCATAACCTTCCTTCTTAACATATATAAATGATATGAAAAGTCAGTATCATTTCAAATAGTCCCCAATTAAATTTGAATTTTTTGACCGAAACTAGTGTATAATATACTATGATTTTTGACTAAAACTTGCGTTTAAAAAAGTTTCATAGAATCTAGTTTTATTATATCTTTTTTCCATGGACTTCCATCATAACCTTCCCTCTTAAGATATATAAATTATCTGAAAAGTCTCATATCATTTAAAATAGTCCCCAATTAAATTTGATTTTTTTGACCGAAACTAGTGTATAATATACTATGATTTTTTATGGAAACTTGCATTTCGAAAAGTTTCATAGAATCTAATTTTCCAATACTTTTTTGCACGGACGTTTATCATAACCTTCCCTCGTGAAATATATAAATGGTATGTGAAGTCTCGTATCATTTCAAATAGTCCCTGATTTAATTTGATTTTTGACCGAAACTAGTATAAACAAGTGTATATATTATGATTTTTTGGCCGATACTTGCATTTCCAAAAATTTCATAGAATCTATTATTCAGATGATTTTTTTGCATGAACTTCCATCATAACCTTCCTTCTTAACATATATAAATGATCGGAAAAGTCCGTATCATTTCAAATAGTCCCCAATTAAATTTGATTTTTTTGACCGAAACTAGTAAATAATATACTATGTTTTTTACTAAAACATGCATTTAAAAAAGTTTCATAGAATCTAGTTTTATTATATCTTTTTTGCATGGGCTTACATCATAACCTTCCCTCTTAACATATATAAATGATGTGAAAAGTCTCTTATCATTTAAAATAGTTCCCAATTAAATTTGATTTTTTTGACCGAAACTAGTGTATAATATACTATGATTTTTGATTGAAACTTGCATTTCGAAAAGTTTCGTAGAATCTAATTTTCCTATTCTTTTTTGCATGGACTTTTATCATAACCTTCCCTCGTGAAATATATAAATGGTATGTGAAGACTCGTATCATTTCATACAGTCCCTGATTTAATTTGATTTTTGACCGAAACTAGTATAAACTAGTGTATTTATTATAATTTTTTTGGCTGAAACTTGCATTTCCATAAATTTCATAGAATCTATTATTCAGATGATTTTTTTCCATGAACTTCCATCATAACCTTCCTTCTTAACATATATAAATTATCTGAAAAGTCCGTATCATTTCACATAGTCCCCAATTAAATTTGATTTTTTTGACCGTAACTAGTGTATAATATACTATGATTTTTGACTAAAACTTGCATTGAAAAAAGTTTCATAAAATCTAGTTTTATTATATCTTTTTTGCATGGACTTCCATCATAACCTTCCCTCTTAACATATATAAATGATTTGAAAAGTCGCGTATCATTTAAAAAAGTCCCCAATTAAATTTGATTTTTTTGACCGAAACTAGTGTATAATATAATACGATTTTTTACCGCAACTTTCATTTCGAAAAGTTTCATAGAATCTAATTTTACTATTCTTTTTTGCATGGACTTTTATCATAACCTTCCTTCGTGAAATATATAAATGGTATGTGAGGATTCGTATCATTTCAAACAGTCCCTGATTTAATTTGATTTTTGACCGAAACTATTATAAACTAATGTATATATTATGATTTTTTGGCCGAAACTTGCATTTCCAAAATTTTTATAGAATCTAGTTTTCAGATGATTTTTTTGCATGAACTTCCATCATAACCTTCCTTCTTAACATATTTAAATGATCTGAAAAGTCCGTATCATTTCAAATAGTCCCCAATTAAATTTGATTTTTTTGACCGAAACTAGTGTAAAATATACTATGATTTTTGACTAAAACTTGCATTTAAAAAGGTTTCATAGAATCTAGTTTTATTATATCTTTTTTGCATGGACTTCCATCATAACCTTCCCTCTTAACATTTATAAATGATCTAAAAGGTCTTGTATCATTTCAAATAGTCCCCAATTAAATTTGATTTTTATGACCGAAACTTGTGTATAATATACTACAACTTTTGACCGAAACTTGCATTTCGAAAAGTTTCTTAGAATCTAATTTTCCTATTCTTTTTTGCATGGACTTTAATCATAACCTTCCCTCGTGAAATATATAAATGCTATGTGAGGTTTCGTATCATTTCAAACATTCCCTGATTTAATTTGATTTTTGACCGAAACTATTATAAACTAATGTATATATTATGATTTTTTGGCCGAAACTTGCATTTCCAAAAATTTCATAGAATCTAGTTTTCAGATGATTTTTTTGCATGAACTTGCATCATAACCTTCCTTCATAACATATTTAAATGATCTGAAAAGTCCGTATCATTTAAAATAGTCCCCAATTAAATTTGATTTTTTTGACCGAAACTAGTGTAAAATATACTATGATTTTTGACTAAAACTTGCATTTAAAAAAGTTTCATAGAATCTAGTTTTATTATATCTTTTTTGCATGGACTTCCATCATAACCTTTCCTCTTAACATATATAAATGATCTGAAAAGTCTCGTATCATTTAAAATAGTCCCCAATTAAATTTGATTTTCTTGACCGAAACTAGTGTATAATATACTATGATTTTTTATTGAAACTTGCATTTCGAAAAGTTTCATAGAATCTAATTTTCCTATTCTTTTTTGCATGGACTTCCATCATAACCTTCCTTCTTCACATATATAAATGATCTGAAAAGTCCGTATCATTTCACATAGTCCCCAATTAAATTCGATTTTTTTAACCGAAACTAGTGTATAATATACTATGATTTTTGACTAAAACTTGCATTTAAAAAAGTTTCATAAAATCGAGTTTTATTATATCTTTTTTGCATGGACTTCCATCATAACCTTCACTCTTAACATTTATAAATGATCTAAAAGGTCTTGTATCATTTCAAATAGTCCCCAATTAAATTTGATTTTTATGACCAAAACTTGTGTATAATATACTACGACTTTTGACCGAAACTTGCATTTCGAAAAGTTTCTTAGAATCTAATTTTCCTATTCTTTTTTGCATGGACTTTTATCATAACCTTCCCTCATGAAATATATAAATGGTATGTGAGGTTTCGTATCATTTCAAACATTCCCTGATTTAATTTGATTTTTGACCGAAACTATTATAAACTAATGTATATATTATGATTTTTTGGCCGAAACTTGCATTTCAAAAAATTTCATAGAATCTAGTTTTCAGATGATTTTTTTGCATGAACTTCCATCATAACCTTCCTTCTTAACATATTTAAATGATCTGAAACGTCCGTATCATTTTAAATAGTCCCCAATTAAATTTGATTTTTTTGACCGAAACTAGTGTAAAATATACTATGATTTTTTACTAAAACTTGCATTTAAAAAAGTTTCATAGAATCTAGTTTTATTATATCTTTTTTGCATGGACTTCCATCATAACCTTCCCTCTTAACATATATAAATGGTTCCCAATTAAATTTGATTTTTTTGACCGAAACTAGTGTATAATATACTATGATTTTTGACCGAAACTTGCATTTCAAAAAGTTTCATAGAATCTAATTATCCTATTCTTTTTTGCATGGACTATTATCATAACCTTCCCTAGTGAAATATATAAATGGTATGTGAAGTCTCGTATCATTTCAAATAGTCCCTGATTTAATTTGATTTTTGACCGAAACTAGTATAAACTAGTGTATATATTTTGATTTTTTTGCCGAAACTTGCATTTCCAAAAATTTCATAGAATCTATTATTCAGATGATTTTTTTGCATGAACTTCCATCATAACCTTCCTTCTTAACATATATAAATGATCTGAAAAGTCCGTATCATTTCAAATAGTCCCCAATTAAATTTGATTTTTTTGACCGAAACTAGTGTATAATATACTATGATTTTTGACCGAAACTTGCATTTCAAAAAGTTTCATAGAATCTAATTTTCCTATTCTTTTTTGCATGGACTTTTATCATAACCTTCCCTCGTGAAATATATAAATGGTATGTGAAGTCTCGTATCATTTCAAATAGTCCCAGATTTAATTTGATTTTTGACCGAAACTAGTATAAACTAGTGTATATCTTTTGATTTTTTTGCCGAAACATGCATTTCCAAAAATTTCATAGAATCTATTATTCAGATGATTTTTTTGCATGAACTTCCATCATAACCTTCCTTCTTAACATATATAAATGATCTGAAAAGTCCGTATCATTTCAAATAGTCCCCAATTAAATTTTATTTTTTTTACCGAAACTAGTGTATAATATACTATGATTTTTGATTGAAACTTGCATTTCAAAAAGTTTCATAGAATCTAATTTTCCTATTCTTTTTTGCATGGACTTTTATCATAACCTTCCCTCGTGAAATATATAAATGGTATGTGAGGTTTCATATCATTTCAAACAGTCCCTGATTTAATTTGATTTTTGACCGAAACTAGTATAAACTAATGTATATATTATGATTTTTTAGCCGAAACTTGCATTTCCATAAATTTCATAGAATCTATTATTCAGATGATTTTTTTGCATGAACTTCCATCATAACCTTCCTTATTAACATATATAAATGATCTGAAAAGTCCGTATCATTTAAAATAGTCCCCAATTAAATTTGATTTTTTGACCGAAACTAGTGTATAATATACTATGATTTTTGACCGAAACTTGCATTTCAAAAAGTTTCATAGAATCTAATTTTCCTATTCTTTTTTGCATGGACTTTTATCATAACCTTCCCTCGTGAAATATATAAATGGTATGTGAAGTCTCGTATCATTTCAAATAGTCCCTGATTTAATTTGATTTTTGACCGAAACTAGTATAAACTAGTGTATATATTTTGATTTTTTTGCCGAAACATGCATTTCCAAAAATTTCATAGAATCTATTATTCAGATGATTTTTTTGCATGAACTTCCATCATAACCTTCCTTCTTAACATATATAAATGATCTGAAAAGTCCGTATCATTTCAAATAGTCCCCAATTAAATTTGATTTTTTTGACCGAAACTAGTGTATAATATACTATGATTTTTGATTGAAACTTGCATTTCAAAAAGTTTCATAGAATCTAATTTTCCTATTCTTTTTTGCATGGACTTTTATCATAACCTTCCCTCGTGAAATATATAAATGGTATGTGAGGTTTCATATCATTTCAAACAGTCCCTGATTTAATTTGATTTTTGACCGAAACTAGTATAAACTAATGTATATATTATGATTTTTTGGCCGAAACTTGCATTTCCATAAATTTCATAGAATCTATTATTTAGATGATTTTTTTGCATGAACTTCCATCATAACCTTCCTTATTAACATATATAAATGATCTGAAAAGTCCGTATCATTTAAAATAGTCCCCAATTAAATTTGATTTTTTTGACCGAAACTAGTGTATAATATACTATGATTTTTGATTGAAACTTGCATTTCAAAAAGTTTCATAGAATCTAATTTTCCTATTCTTTTTTGCATGGACTTTTATCATAACCTTCCCTCGTGAAATATATAAATGGTATGTGAGGTTTCGTATCATTTCAAACATTCCTTGATTTAATTTGATTTTTGACCGAAACTATTATAAACTAATGTATATATTATGATTTTTTGGCCGAAACTTGCATTTCAAAAAATTTCATAGAATCTAGTTTTCAGATGATTTTTTTGCATGAACTTCCATCATAACCTTCCTTCTTAACATATTTAAATGATCTGAAACGTCCGTATCATTTCAAATAGTCCCCAATTAAATTTGATTTTTTTGACCGAAACTAGTGTAAAATATACTATGATTTTTTACTAAAACTTGCATTTAAAAAAGTTTCATAGAATCTAGTTTTATTATATCTTTTTTGCATGGACTTCCATCATAACCATCCCTCTTAACATATATAAATGATCTGAAAGTCTCGTATCATTTAAAATAGTCCCCAATTAAATTTGAATTTTTTGACCGAAACTAGTGTATAATACTATGATTTTTGACCGAAACTTGCATTTCACAAAGTTTCATAGAATCTAATTATCCTATTCTTTTTTGCATGGACTTTTATCATAACCTTCCCTCGTGAAATATATAAATGGTATGTGAAGTCTCGTTTCATTTCAAATAGTCCCTGATTTAATTTTATTTTTGACCGAAACTAGTATAAACAAGTGTATATATTATGATTTTTTGGCCGAAACTTGCATTTCCAAAAATTTCATAGAATCTATTATTCAGATGATTTTTTTGCATGAACTTCCATCATAACCTTCCTTCTTAACATATATAAATGATCTGAAAAGTCCGTATCATTTCAAATAGTCCCCAATTAAATTCCATTTTTTTGACCGAAACTAGTGTAAAATATACTATGATTTTTGACTAAAACTTGCATTTAAAAAAGTTTCATAAAAATCTAGTTTTATTATATCTTTTTTGCATGGACTTCCATCATAACCCTCCCTCTTAACATATATAAATGATCTGAAAAGTCTCGTATCATTTAAAATAGTCCCCAATTAAATTTGATTTTTTTGACCGAAACTAGTGTATAATATACTATGATTTTTGACCGAAACATTCATTTCGTAAAGTTTAATAGAATCTAATTTTCCTATTCTTTTTTGCATGGACTTTTATCATAACCTTCCCTCGTGAAATATATAAATGGTATGTGAGGTTTCGTATCATTTCAAACATTCCCTGATTTAATTTGATTTTTGACCGAAACTAGTATAAACTAATGTATATAATATGATTTTTTGGCCGAAACTTGCATTTCTAAAAATTTCATAGAATCTAGTTTTCAGTTGATTATTTTGCATGAACTTCCATCATAACCTTCCTTCTTAACATATATAAATGATCTGAAAAGTCCATATCATTTCAAATAGTCCCCAATTAAATTTGATTTTTTTGACCGAAACTAGTGTAAAATATACTATAATTTTTTACTAAAACTTGCATTTAAAAAAGTTTCATAGAATCTAGTTTTATTATATCTTTTTTGCATGGACTTCCATCATAACCTTCCCTCTTAACATATATAAATGATCTGAAAAGTCTCTTATCATTTAAAATAGTTCCCAATTTAATTTGATTTTTTTGACCGAAACTAGTGTATAATATACTATAATTTTTTATGGAAACTTACATTTCGAAAAGTTTCGTAGAATCTAATTTTCCTATTCTTTTTTGCATGGACTTTTATCATAACCTTCCCTCGTGAAATATATAAATGGTATGTGAAGACTCGTATCATTTCATACAGTCCCTGATTTAATTTGATTTTTGACCGAAACTAGTATAAACTAGTGTATATATTATGATTTTTTGGCCGAAACTTGCATTTCCAAAAATTTCATAGAATCTATTATTCAGATGATTTTTTTCCATGAACTTCCATCATAACCTTCCTTCTTAACATATATAAATGATCTGAAAAGTCCGTATCATTTCACATAGTCCCCAATTAAATTTGATTTTTTTGACCGAAACTAGTGTATAATATACTATGATTTTTGACTAAAACTTGCATTTAAAAAAGTTTCATAAAATCTAGTTTTATTATATGTTTTTTGCATGGACTTACATCATAACCTACCCTCTTAACATATATAAATGATCTGAAAAGTCGAGTATCATTTAAAAAAGTCCCCAATTAAATTTGATTTTTTTAACCGAAACTAGTGTATAATATACTACGATTTTTGACCGAAACATTCATTTCGAAAAGATTCATATAATCTAGTTTTCCTATTCTTTTTTGCATGGACTTTTATCATAACCATCCCTCGTGAAATATATAAATGGTACGTGAGGATTCGTATCATTTCAAACAGTCCCTGATTTAATTTGATTTTTGACCGAAACTATTATAAACTAATGTATATATTATGATTTTTTGGCCGAAACTTGCATTTCTAAAAATTTCATAGAATCTAGTTTTCAGTTGATTTTTTTTGCATGAACTTCCATCATAACCTTCCTTCTTAACATATATAAATGATCTGAAAAGTCCATATCATTTCAAATAGTCCCCAATTAAATTTGATTTTTTTGACCGAAACTAGTGTATAATATACTATGATTTTTTACTAAAACATGCATTTAAAAAAGTTTCATAGAATCTAGTTTTATTATATCTTTTTTGCATGGAGTTCCATCATAACCGTCCCTCTTAACATATATAAATGATCTGAAAAGTCTCTTATCATTTAAAATAGTTCCCAATTAAATTTGATTTTTTTGACCGAAACTAGTGTATAATATACTATGATTTTTGATTGAAACTTACATTTCGAAAAGTTTCGTAGAATCTAAGTTTCCTATTCTTTTTTGCATGGACTTTTATCATAACCTTCCCTCGTGAAATATATATAAATGGTATGTGAAGACTCGTATCATTTCATACAGTCCCTGATTTAATTTGATTTTTGACCGAAACTAGTATAAACTAGTGTATATATTATAATTTTTTGGCTGAAACTTGCATTTCCAAAAATTTCATAGAATCTATTATTCAAATGATTTTTTTCCATGAACTTCCATCATAACCTTCCTTCTTAACATATATAAATGATCTGAAAAGTCCATATCATTTCACATAGTCCCCAATTAAATTTGATTTTTTTGACCGAAACTAGTGTATAATATACTATGATTTTTGACTAAAACTTGCATTTAAAAAAGTATCATAAAATCTCGTTTTATTATATCTTTTTTGCATGGACTTACATCATAACCTTCCCTCTTAACATATATAAATGATCTGAAAAGTCGCGTATCATTTAAAAAAGTCCCCAATTAAATTTGATTTTTTTGACCGAAACTAGTGTATAATATATACTACGATTTTTGACCGCAACTTTCATTTCGAAAAGTTTCATATAATCTAATTTTCCTATTCTTTTTTGCATGGACTTTTATCATAACCTTCTCTCGTGAAATATATAAATGGTATGTGAGGATTCGTATCATTTCAAACAGTCCCTGATTTAATTTGATTTTTGACCGAAACTATTATAAACTAATGTATATATTATGATTTTTTGGCCGAAACTTGCATTTCCAAAAATTTCATAGAATCTAGTTTTCAGATGATTTTTTTGCATGAAATTCCATCATAACCTTCCTTCTTAACATATTTAAATGATCTGAAAAGTCCGTATCATTTCAAATAGTCCCCAATTAAATTTGATTTTTTTGACCGAAACTAGTGTAAAATATACTATGATTTTTGACTAAAACTTGCATTTAAAAAGGTTTCATAAAATCTAGTTTTATTATATCTTTTTTGCATGGACTTCCATCATAACCTTCCCTCTTAACATTTATAAATGATCTAAAAGGTCTTGTATCATTTCAAATAGTCCCCAATTAAATTTGATTTTTATAACCGAAACTTGTGTATAATATACTACGACTTTTGACCGAAACTTGCATTTCGAAAAGTTTCTTAGATTCTAATTTTCCTATTCTTTTTTGCATGGACTTTTATCATAACCTTCCCTCGTGAAATATATAAATGGTATGTGAGGTTTCGTATCATTTCAAACATTCCCTGATTTAATTTGATTTTTGACCGAAACTATTATAAACTAATGTATATATTATGATTTATTGGCCGAAACTTGCATTTCCAAAAATTTCATAGAATCTAGTTTTCAGATGATTTTTTTGCATGAACTTCCATCATAACCTTCCTTCTTAACATATTTAAATGATCTGAAAAGTCTGTATCATTTCAAATAGTCCCCAATTAAATTTGATTTTTTTGACCGAAACTTGTGTAAAATATACTATGATTTTTGACTAAAACTTGCATTTAAAAAAGTTTCATAGAATCTAGTTTTATTATATCTTTTTTGCATGGACTTCCATCATAACCCTCTCTCTTAACATATATAAATGATCTGAAAAGTCTCGTATCATTTAAATTAGTCTCCAATTAAATTTGATTTTCTTGACCGAAACTAGTGTATAATATACTATGATTTTTGATTGAAACTTGCATTTCGAAAAGTTTCATAGAATCTAATTTTCCTATTCTTTTTTGCATGGACTTCCATCATAACCTTCCTTCTTAACATATATAAATGATCTGAAAAGTCTGTATCAATTCACATAGTCCCCAATTAAATTTGATTTTTTTGACCGAAACTAGTGTATAATATACAATGATTTTTGACTAAAACTTGCATTTAAAAAGGTTTCATAAAATCTAGTTTTATTATATCTTTTTTGCATGGACTTCCATCATAACCTTCCCTCTTAACATTTTAAAATGATCTAAAAGGTCTTGTATCATTTCAAATAGTCCCCAATTAAATTTGATTTTTATGACCGAAACTTGTGTATAATATACTACGACTTTTGACCGAAACTTGCATTTCGAAAAGTTTCTTAGAATCTAATTTTCCTATTCTTTTTTGCATGGACTTTTATCACAACCTTCCCTCGTGAAATATATAAATGTTATGTGAGGTTTCGTATCATTTCAAACATTCCCTGATTTAATTTTATTTTTGACCGAAACTATTATAAACTAATGTATATATTATGATTTTTTGGCCAAAACTTGCATTTCCAAAAATTTCATAGAATCTATTATTCAGATGATTTTTTTGCATGAACTTCCGTCATAACCATCCTTCTTAACATATATAAATGATCTGAAAAGTCCGTATCATTTCAAATAGTCTCCAATTAAATTTGATTTTTTTTGCCCGAAACTAGTGTATAATATACTATGATTTTTTACTAAAACTTGCATTTAAAAAAGTTTCATAGAATCTAGTTTTATGCTATCTTTTTTGCATGGACTTCCATCATAACCTTCCCTCTTAACATATATAAATGATCTGAAAAGTCTCGTATCATTTAAAATAGTCCCCAATTAAATTTGATTTTTTTGACCGAAACTAGTGTATAATTTACTATGATTTTTGATTGAAACTTGCATTTCGAAAAGTTTCATAGAATATAATTTTCCTATTCTTTTTTGCATGGACTTTTATCATAACCTTCCCTCGTGAAATATATAAATAGTATGTGAGGTTTCGTATCATTTCAAACAGTCCCTGATTTAATTTGATTTTTGACCGAAACTAGTATAAACTAATGTATATATTATGATTTTTTGGCCGAAACTTGCATTTCCAAAAATTTCATAGAATCTAGTTTTCAGATGATTTTTTTGCATGAACTTCCATCATAACCTTCCTTCTTAACATATATAAATGATTTGAAAAGTCTCGTATCATTTAAAATAGTCCCGAATTAAATTTTATTTTTTTGACCGAAACTAGTGTAAAACATACTATGATTTTTGACCGAAACTTGCATATCGAAAAGTTTCATAGAATCTAATTTTCCGATTATTTTTGGCATGGACTTCCATGATAACCTTCCATCGTAAAATATATAAATGATATGTGAAGTTTCATATCATTTCGAATAGTCACGAATTTAATTTGTTTTTTGACCGAAAGAAATATAAACTAGTGTATAATATATTATGATTTTTTGATCGAAACTTGCATTTCGAAAAGTTTCATAGAATCTAGTTTTAAGATGATTTTTTGCACGGACATCCATCATAACCTTCCCTCTTAACATATATATATGATTTGAAAATTTTCATATCATTTCAAATAGTCCCCAATTAAATTTGATTTTTTTGACCAAAACTAGTGTATAATATACTAAGATTTTTTATTGAAACTTGCATTTCGAAAAGTTTCATAGAATCTAATTTTCCTATTATTTTTTGCATGGACTTTTATCATAACATTCCCTCGTGAAATATATAAATGGTATGTGAAGTCTCGTATCATTTCAAATAGTCCCCAATTAAATTTGATTTTTTTAACCGAAACTAGTGTATAATATACTATGATTTTTTACTAAAACTTGCATTTAAAAAAGTTTCATAGAATCTAGTTTTATTATACTTTTTTGCATGGACTTCCATCAAACCCTTCTCTCTTAACATATATAAATGATCTGAAAAGTCACGTATCATTTAAAATAGTCCCCAATTAAATTTGATTTTCTTGACCATAACTAGGTATAATATACTATGATTTTTGATTGAAACTTGCATTTCGAAAAGTTTCATAGAATCTAATTTTCCTATGCTTTTTTGCATGGACTTTTATCATAACCTTACCTCGTGAAATATATAAATGGTATGTGAGGTTTCGTATCATTTCAAACAGTTTATGATTTAATTTGATTTTTGACCGAAACTAGTATAAACTAATGTATATATTATGATTTTTTTGCCGAAACTTGCATTTCCAAAAATTTCTTTGAATCTAGTTATTAGATGATTTTTTTGAATGGACTACAATCATAACCTCCCTTCTTAACATATATAAATGATTTGAAAAGTCTCGTATCATTTAAAATAGTCCCCAATTAAACTTGATTTTTTTTACCGAAACTAGTGTATAATATATTATGATTTTTGACCGAAACTTTCATTTCGAAAAGTTTCATAGAATCTAATTTTTCGATGATTTTTTGCATGGACTTCCATCATAACCTTCAATCATAAAATATATAAATGATAAGTGAAGTTTCGTATCATTTCGAATAGTCCCGAATTTATTTTGATTTTTGACCGAAACTAGTATAAACTAGTGTATAATATATGACGATTTTTTGAGCAAAATATGCATTTCGAAAAGTTTCATAGAATCTAGTTTTGAGATGATTTTTTTGCATGGACTTCCATCATAACCTTCCCTCTTAACATATATAAATGATCTGAAAAGTCTGTATCATTTCAAATAGTCCCCAATTAAATTTGATTTTTTTGACCAAAACTAGTGTATAATATACTATGATTTTTTATTGAAACTTGCATTTCAAAAAGTTTCATAGAATCTAATTTTCCTATGCTTTTTTGCATGGACTTTTATCATAACCTTCCCTCGTGAAATATATAAATGGTATGTAAGGTTTTGTATCATTTCAAACAATCCATGATTTAATTTGATTTTTGACCGAAACTATTATAACCTAGTGTATAATATACTATGATTTTTGACCAAAACTAGTATTTAGAAAATTTTCATCGAATCTAGTTTTCAGATGATTTTTTTGCATGGAATTCCATCATAACCTTCCGTCTTAACATATATATATATATGATCTAAAAAGTATCATATCATTTCAAATATTCCCCAATTAAATTTGATGTTTTTGAACGAAACTAGTGTATAATATACTATGATTTTTGACTGAAACTTGCATTTAAAAAAGTTTCATAGAATCTAGTTTTATGATGACTTATTTGCATGGACTTCCATTATAACCTTCCCTCTTAACATTTATAAATGATCTGAAAATCCCGTGTCATTTAAAATAGTCCTGAATTAAATTTGAATTTTTTGACCGAAACTAGTGAATAATATACTATGATTTTTGACCGAAACTTGCATTTCTAAAAGTTTCATAGAATCTAATTTTCCGATTATTTTTTGCATGGACTTCCATGATAACCTTCCATCGTAAAATATATAAATAATATGTGAAGTTACATATCATTTCGAATAGTCACGAATTTAATTTGATTTTTGATCAAAACAAATATAAACTAGTGTATAATATATTATGATTTTTTGATCGAAACTTGCATTTCGAAAAGTTTCATAGAATCTAGTTTTAAGATAATTTTTTGCACGGACTTCCATCATAACCTTCCCTATTAACATATATATATATGATTTGAAAATTATCATATCATTTCAAATAGTCACCAATTAAATTTGATTTTTTTGCATGGACTTATTTGCATGGACTTCCATTATAACCTTCCCTCTTAACATATATAAATGATCTGAAAGTCCCATATCATTTAAAATAGTCTCGAATTAAATTTGATTTTTTTGACCGAAACTAGTGTATAATATACTATGATTTTTGACCGAAACTTGCATTTCGAAAAGTTTCATAGAATCTAATTTTCCGATTATTTTTTGCATGGACTTCCATGATAACCTTCCATCGTAAAATATATAAATGATATGTGAAGTTTCATATCATTTCGAATAGTCACGAATTTAATTTAATTTTTGATCGAAACAAATATAAACTAGTGTATAATATATTATGATTTTTTGATCGAAACTTGCATTTCGAAAAGTTTCATAGAATCTAGTTTTAAGATGATTTTTTGCACGGTCTTCCATCATAACCTTCCCTCTTAACATATATATATGATTTGAAAATTATCATATCATTTCAAATAGTCCCCAATTAAATTTGATTTTTTTGACCGAAACTAGTGTAGAATATACTATAATTTTTTATTGAAACTTGCATTTCGAAAAGTTTCATAGAATCTAATTTTCCTATTCTTTTATGCATGGACTTTTATCATATCCTTCCCTCGTGAAGAATATAAACGGTATATGAAGTTTCGTATCATTTCAAACTGTCCCCGATTAAATTTGAATTTTGACCGAAACTAGTTTAAACTAGTGTATATATTATGATTTTTTGGCCGAAACTTGCATTTCCAAAAATTTCATTGAATCTAGTTTTCAGATGATTTTTTTGCATGGACATCCATCATTACCTTCCCTCTTAACATATATAAATGATCTGAAAAGTCCGTATCATTTCATATAGTCCCCAAATTAAATTTGAATTTTTTGACAGAAACTAGTGCATAATATACTATGATTTTTGACTGAAACTTGCATTTCAAAAAGTTTCATAGAATCTAGTTTTCAGATGATTTTTTTTGCATGGACTTCCATCATAACCTTCCCTCTTTACATATATAAATGATCTGAAAAGTCTCGTATCATTTAAAAATAGTCCCCAATAAAATTTGATATTTTTGACCGAAACTAGTGTATAATATACTATGATATTTGACCGAAACTTGCATTTCGAAAAGTTTCATAGAATCTAATTTTCCGATTATTTTTTTCATGGACTTCCTTGATAACCTTCCATCGTAAAATATATAAATGATATGTGAAGTTTCATATCATTTCGAATAGTCACGAATTTAATTTGATTTTTGACCGAAAGAAATATAAACTAGTGTATAATATATTTTGATTTTTTGATCGAAACTTACATTTCGAAAAGTTTCATAGAATCTAGTTTTAAGATGATTTTTTGCACGGACTTCCATCATAACCTTCCCTCCTAACATATATATATATATGATTTGAAAATTTTCATATCATTTCAAATAGTCCCCAATTAAATTTGATTTTTTTTACCGAAACTAGTGTATAATATACTATGATTTTTGATTGAAACTTGCATTTCGAAAAGTTTCATAGAATCTAATTTTCCTATTCTTTTATGCATGGACTTTTATCATATTTTTCCCTCGTGAAATATATAAATGGTATGTGAAGTTTCGTATCATTTCAAATAGTCCCCGATTTAATTTGATTTTTGACCGAAACTAGTATAAACTAGTGTATATATTATGATTTTTTGCCGAAACTTGCATTTCCAAAAATTTCATAGAATATAGTTGTCAGATGATTTTTTTGCATGGACTTCCATCATAACCTTCCCTCTTAACATATATAAATGATCTGAAAAGTCTGTATCATTTCAAATTGTCCCCAATTAAATTTTATTTTTTTGACCGAAACTATTGCCTAATATTCTATGATTTTTGACTGAAACTTGCATTTCAAAAAGTTTCATAGAACCTAGTTTTCAGATGATTTTTTTGCATGGACTTCCATCATAACCTTCCCTCTTAACATATATAAATGATCTGAAAAGTCTCGTATCATTTAAAAATAGTCCCCAATAAAATTTGAATTTTTTGACCGAAACTAGTGTATAATATACTATGATTTTTGACCGAAACTTGCATTTCGAAAAGTTTCATAGAATCTAATTTTCCGATAATTTTTTGCTTCGACTTCCATCATAACCTTTTATCGTAAAATATATAAATGATATGTGAAGTTTCGCATCATTTCGAATAGTCCCGGATTTAATTTGATTTTTTACCGAAACTAGTATAAACTAGTGTATAATATATTATGTTTTTTTTTGCCGAAACTTGAATTTAGAAAAGTTTCATAGAATCTAGTTTTCAGATGATTTTTTTGCATGGACTTCCATCATAACCTTACCTCTTAACATATATATATGATCTAGAAAGTCTCGTATCATTTTAAATATTCCCCTATTAAATTTGATGTTTTTCACCGAAACTAGTGTATAATATACTATGATTTTTGACTGAAACTTGCATTTAAAAAAGTTTCATAGAATCTAGTTTTATGATGACTTATTTGCATGGACTTCCATTATAACCTTCCCTCTTAACATATATAAATGATTTGAAAGTCCCGTATCATTTAAAATAGTCCCGAATTAAATTTGATTTTTTTGACCGAAACTAGTGTATAATATACTATGATTTTTGACCGACACTTGCATTTCAAAAAGTTTCATAGAATCTAATTTTCCGATTATTTTTTGCATGGACTTCCATGATAACCTTCCATCGTAAAATATATAAATGATATGTGAAGTTTCATATCATTTCGAATAGTCACGAATTTAATTTGATTTTTGATCGAAACAAATATAAACTAGTGTATAATATATTATGATATTTTGATCGAAACTTGCATTTCGAAAAGTTTCATAGAATCAAGTTTTAAGATGAGTTTTTGCACGAACTTCCATCATAACCTTCCCTCTTAACATATATATATGATTTGAAAATTATCATATCATTTCAAATAGTCCCCAATTAAATTTGATTTTTTTGACCGAAACTAGTGTATAATATACTATGATTTTTGATTGAAACTTGCATTTCGAAAAGTTTCATAGAATCTAATTTTCCTATTCTTTTATGCATTGAATTTTATCATATCCTTCCCTCGTGAAATATATAAAAGGTATGTGAAGTTTCGTATCATTTCAAACAGTCCCCGATTTAATTTGATTTTTGTCCGAAACTAGTTTAAACTAGTGTATATATTATGATTTTTTGGCCGAAACTTGCATTTCCAAAAATTTCATAGAATCTAGTTGTCAGATGATTTTTTTGCATGGACTTCCATCATAACCTTCCCTCTTAACATATATAAATGATCTGAAAAGTCTGTATCATTTCAAATAGTCCCCAATTAAATTTTATTTTTTTGACCGAAACTATTGCCTAATATTCTATGATTTTTGACTGAAACTTGCATTTCAAAAAGTTTCATAGAATCTAGTTTTCAGATGATTTTTTTGCATGGACTTCCATCATAACCTTCCCTCTTAACATATATAAATGATCTGAAAAGACTCGTATCATTTAAAAATAGTCCCCAATAAAATTTTATTTTTTTGACCGAAACTAGTGTATAATATACTATGATTTTTGACCGAAACTTGCATTTCGAAAAGTTTCATAGAATCTAATTTTCCGATAATTTTTTGCATGGACTTCCATCATAACCTTTTATCGTAAAATATATAAATGATATTTGAAGTTTCGCATCATTTCGAATAGTCCCGGATTTAATTTGATTTTTGACCGAAACTAGTATAAACTAGTGTATAATATATTATGTTTTTTTTTGCCGAAACTTGAATTTAGAAAAGTTTCATAGAATCTAGTTTTCAGATGATTTTTTTGCATGGACTTCCATCATAACCTTACCTCTTAACATATATTTATGATCTAGAAAGTCTCGTATCATTTTAAATATTCCCCTATTAAATTTGATGTTTTTCACCGAAACTAGTGTATAATATACTATGATTTTTGACTGAAACTTGCATTTAAAAAAGTTTCATAGAATCCTGTTTTATGATGACTTATTTGCATGGACTTCCATTATAACCTTCCCTCTTAACATATATAAATGATCTGAAAGTCCCGTATCATTTAAAATAGTCCCGAATTAAATTTGATTTTTTTAACCGAAACTAGTGTATAATATACTATGATTTTTGACCGACACTTGCATTTCGAAAAGTTTCATAGAATCTAATTTTCCGATTATTTTTTGCATGGACTTCCATGATAACCTTCCATCGTAAAATATATAAATGATATGTGAAGTTTCATATCATTTCGAATAGTCACGAATTTAATTTGATTTTTGATCGAAACAAATATAAACTAGTGTATAATATATTATGATATTTTGATCGAAACTTGCATTTCGAAAAGTTTCATAGAATCTAGTTTTAAGATGAGTTTTTGCACGAACTTCCATCATAACCTTCCCTCTTAACATATATATATGATTTGAAAATTATCATATCATTTCAAATAGTCCCCCATTAAATTTGATTTTTTTGACCGAAACTAGTGTATAATATACTATGATTTTTGATTGAAACTTGCATTTCGAAAAGTTTCATAGAATCTAATTTTCCTATTCTTTTATGCATTGAATTTTATCATATCCTTCCCTCGTGAAATATATAAAAGGTATGTGAAGTTTCGTAACATTTCAAACAGTCCCCGATTTAATTTGATTTTTGACCGAAACTAGTTTAAACTAGTGTATATATTATGATTTTTTGGCCGAAACTTGCATTTCCAAAAATTTCATAGAATCTAGTTTTCAGATGATTTTTTTGCATGGACTTCCATCATAACCTTCCCTCTTAACATATATAAATGATCTGAAAAGTCTGTATCATTTCAAATAGTCCCCAATTAAATTTGATTTTTTTGACAAAAACTATTGCATAATATTCTATGATTTTTGACTGAAACTTGCATTTCAAAAAGTTTCATAGAATCTAGTTTTCAGATGATTTTTTTGCATGGACTTCCAACATAACCTTCCCTCTTAACATATATAAATGATCTGAAAATTCTCGTATCATTTAAAAATAGTCCCCAATAAAATTTTATTTTTTTGACCGAAACTAGTGTATAATATACTATGATATTTGACCGAAACTTGCATTTCGAAAAGTTTCATAGAATCTAATTTTCCGATTATTTTTTTCATGGACTTCCTTGATAACCTTCCATCGTAAAATATATAAATGATATGTGAAGTTTCATATCATTTCGAATAGTCACGAATTTAATTTGATTTTTGACCGAAAGAAATATAAACTAGTGTATAATATATTTTGATTTTTTGATCGAAACTTACATTTCGAAAAGTTTCATAGAATCTAGTTTTAAGATGATTTTTTGCACGGACTTCCATCATAACCTTCCCTCCTAACATATATATATATATGATTTGAAAATTTTCATATCATTTCAAATAGTCCCCAATTAAATTTGATTTTTTTTACCGAAACTAGTGTATAATATACTATGATTTTTGATTGAAACTTGCATTTCGAAAAGTTTCATAGAATCTAATTTTCCTATTCTTTTATGCATGGACTTTTATCATATTTTTCCCTCGTGAAATATATAAATGGTATGTGAAGTTTCGTATCATTTCAAATAGTCCCCGATTTAATTTGATTTTTGACCGAAACTAGTATAAACTAGTGTATATATTATGATTTTTTGCCGAAACTTGCATTTCCAAAAATTTCATAGAATATAGTTGTCAGATGATTTTTTTGCATGGACTTCCATCATAACCTTCCCTCTTAACATATATAAATGATCTGAAAAGTCTGTATCATTTCAAATTGTCCCCAATTAAATTTTATTTTTTTGACCGAAACTATTGCCTAATATTCTATGATTTTTGACTGAAACTTGCATTTCAAAAAGTTTCATAGAACCTAGTTTTCAGATGATTTTTTTGCATGGACTTCCATCATAACCTTCCCTCTTAACATATATAAATGATCTGAAAAGTCTCGTATCATTTAAAAATAGTCCCCAATAAAATTTGAATTTTTTGACCGAAACTAGTGTATAATATACTATGATTTTTGACCGAAACTTGCATTTCGAAAAGTTTCATAGAATCTAATTTTCCGATAATTTTTTGCTTCGACTTCCATCATAACCTTTTATCGTAAAATATATAAATGATATGTGAAGTTTCGCATCATTTCGAATAGTCCCGGATTTAATTTGATTTTTTACCGAAACTAGTATAAACTAGTGTATAATATATTATGTTTTTTTTTGCCGAAACTTGAATTTAGAAAAGTTTCATAGAATCTAGTTTTCAGATGATTTTTTTGCATGGACTTCCATCATAACCTTACCTCTTAACATATATATATGATCTAGAAAGTCTCGTATCATTTTAAATATTCCCCTATTAAATTTGATGTTTTTCACCGAAACTAGTGTATAATATACTATGATTTTTGACTGAAACTTGCATTTAAAAAAGTTTCATAGAATCTAGTTTTATGATGACTTATTTGCATGGACTTCCATTATAACCTTCCCTCTTAACATATATAAATGATTTGAAAGTCCCGTATCATTTAAAATAGTCCCGAATTAAATTTGATTTTTTTGACCGAAACTAGTGTATAATATACTATGATTTTTGACCGACACTTGCATTTCAAAAAGTTTCATAGAATCTAATTTTCCGATTATTTTTTGCATGGACTTCCATGATAACCTTCCATCGTAAAATATATAAATGATATGTGAAGTTTCATATCATTTCGAATAGTCACGAATTTAATTTGATTTTTGATCGAAACAAATATAAACTAGTGTATAATATATTATGATATTTTGATCGAAACTTGCATTTCGAAAAGTTTCATAGAATCAAGTTTTAAGATGAGTTTTTGCACGAACTTCCATCATAACCTTCCCTCTTAACATATATATATGATTTGAAAATTATCATATCATTTCAAATAGTCCCCAATTAAATTTGATTTTTTTGACCGAAACTAGTGTATAATATACTATGATTTTTGATTGAAACTTGCATTTCGAAAAGTTTCATAGAATCTAATTTTCCTATTCTTTTATGCATTGAATTTTATCATATCCTTCCCTCGTGAAATATATAAAAGGTATGTGAAGTTTCGTATCATTTCAAACAGTCCCCGATTTAATTTGATTTTTGTCCGAAACTAGTTTAAACTAGTGTATATATTATGATTTTTTGGCCGAAACTTGCATTTCCAAAAATTTCATAGAATCTAGTTGTCAGATGATTTTTTTGCATGGACTTCCATCATAACCTTCCCTCTTAACATATATAAATGATCTGAAAAGTCTGTATCATTTCAAATAGTCCCCAATTAAATTTTATTTTTTTGACCGAAACTATTGCCTAATATTCTATGATTTTTGACTGAAACTTGCATTTCAAAAAGTTTCATAGAATCTAGTTTTCAGATGATTTTTTTGCATGGACTTCCATCATAACCTTCCCTCTTAACATATATAAATGATCTGAAAAGACTCGTATCATTTAAAAATAGTCCCCAATAAAATTTTATTTTTTTGACCGAAACTAGTGTATAATATACTATGATTTTTGACCGAAACTTGCATTTCGAAAAGTTTCATAGAATCTAATTTTCCGATAATTTTTTGCATGGACTTCCATCATAACCTTTTATCGTAAAATATATAAATGATATTTGAAGTTTCGCATCATTTCGAATAGTCCCGGATTTAATTTGATTTTTGACCGAAACTAGTATAAACTAGTGTATAATATATTATGTTTTTTTTTGCCGAAACTTGAATTTAGAAAAGTTTCATAGAATCTAGTTTTCAGATGATTTTTTTGCATGGACTTCCATCATAACCTTACCTCTTAACATATATTTATGATCTAGAAAGTCTCGTATCATTTTAAATATTCCCCTATTAAATTTGATGTTTTTCACCGAAACTAGTGTATAATATACTATGATTTTTGACTGAAACTTGCATTTAAAAAAGTTTCATAGAATCCTGTTTTATGATGACTTATTTGCATGGACTTCCATTATAACCTTCCCTCTTAACATATATAAATGATCTGAAAGTCCCGTATCATTTAAAATAGTCCCGAATTAAATTTGATTTTTTTAACCGAAACTAGTGTATAATATACTATGATTTTTGACCGACACTTGCATTTCGAAAAGTTTCATAGAATCTAATTTTCCGATTATTTTTTGCATGGACTTCCATGATAACCTTCCATCGTAAAATATATAAATGATATGTGAAGTTTCATATCATTTCGAATAGTCACGAATTTAATTTGATTTTTGATCGAAACAAATATAAACTAGTGTATAATATATTATGATATTTTGATCGAAACTTGCATTTCGAAAAGTTTCATAGAATCTAGTTTTAAGATGAGTTTTTGCACGAACTTCCATCATAACCTTCCCTCTTAACATATATATATGATTTGAAAATTATCATATCATTTCAAATAGTCCCCCATTAAATTTGATTTTTTTGACCGAAACTAGTGTATAATATACTATGATTTTTGATTGAAACTTGCATTTCGAAAAGTTTCATAGAATCTAATTTTCCTATTCTTTTATGCATTGAATTTTATCATATCCTTCCCTCGTGAAATATATAAAAGGTATGTGAAGTTTCGTAACATTTCAAACAGTCCCCGATTTAATTTGATTTTTGACCGAAACTAGTTTAAACTAGTGTATATATTATGATTTTTTGGCCGAAACTTGCATTTCCAAAAATTTCATAGAATCTAGTTTTCAGATGATTTTTTTGCATGGACTTCCATCATAACCTTCCCTCTTAACATATATAAATGATCTGAAAAGTCTGTATCATTTCAAATAGTCCCCAATTAAATTTTATTTTTTTGACCGAAACTATTGCCTAATATTCTATGATTTTTTACTAAAACTTGCATTTCAAAAAGTTTCATAGAATCTAGTTTTCAGATCATTTTTTTGCATGGACTTCCATCATAACCTTCCCTCTTAACATATATAAATGATCTGAAAAGTCTCGTATCATTTAAAAATAGTCCCCAATAAAATTTGATTTTTTTGACCGAAACTAGTGTATAATATACTATGATTTTTGACAGAAACTTTCATTTCGAAAAGTTTCATAGAATCTAATTTTCCGATAATTTTTTGCATGGACTTCCATCATAACCTTTCATCGTAAAATATATAAATGATATGTGAAGTTTCACATCATTTCGAATAGTCCCGGATTTAATTTGATTTTTGACCGAAACTAGTATAAACTAGTGTATAATATATTATGTTTTTTTTTGCCGAAACTTGCATTTAGAATAGTTTCATAGAATCTAGTTTTCAGATGATTTTTTTGCATGGACTTCCATCATAACCTTCCCTCTTAACATATATATATGATCTAGAAAGTCTCGTATCATTTTAAATATTCCCCTATTAAATTTGATGTTTTTCACCGAAACTAGTGTATAATATACTATGATTTTTGACTGAAACTTGCATTTAAAAAAGTTTCATAGAATCTAGTTTTATGATGACTTATTTGCATGGACTTCCATTATAACCTTCCCTCTTAACATATATAAATGATCTGAAAGTCCCGTATCATTTAAAATAGTCCCGAATTAAATTTGATTTTTTTGACCGAAACTAGTGTATAATATACTATGATTTTTGACCGAAACTTGCATTTCGAAAAGTTTCATAGAATCTAATTTTCCGATTATTTTTTGCATGGACTTCCATGATAACCTTCCATCGTAAAATATATAAATGATATGTGAAGTTTCATATCATTTCGAATAGTCACGAATTTAATTTGATTTTTGATCGAAACAAATATAAACTAGTGTATAATATATTATGATATTTTGATCGAAACTTGCATTTCGAAAAGTTTCATAGAATCTAGTTTTAAGATGAGTTTTTGCACGAACTTCCATCATAACCTTCCCTCTTAACATATATATATGATTTGAAAATTATCATATCATTTCTAATAGTCCCCAATTAAATTTGATTTTTTTGACCGAAACTAGTGTATAATATACTATGATTTTTGATTGAAACTTGCATTTCGAAAAGTTTCATAGAATCTAATTTTCCTATTCTTTTATGCATTGAATTTTATCATATCCTTCCCTCGTGAAATATATAAATGGTATGTGAAGTTTCGTATCATTTCAAACAGTCCCCGATTTAATTTGATTTTTGACCGAAACTAGTTTAAACTAGTGTATATATTATGATTTTTTGGCCGAAACTTGCATTTCCAAAAATTTCATAGAATCTAGTTTTCAGATGATTTTTTTGCATGGACTTCCATCATAACCTTCCCTCTTAACATATATAAATGATCTGAAAAGTCTGTATCATTTCAAATAGTCCCCAATTAAATTTTATTTTTTTGACAAAAACTATTGCATAATATTCTATGATTTTTGACTGAAACTTGCATTTCAAAAAGTTTCATAGAATCTAGTTTTCAGATGATTTTTTTGCATGGACTTCCAACATAACCTTCCCTCTTAACATATATAAATGATCTGAAAAGTCTCGTATCATTTAAAAATAGTCCCCAATAAAATTTTATTTTTTTGACCGAAACTAGTGTATAATATACAATGATTTTTGAACGAAACTTGCATTTCGAAAAGTTTCATAGAATCTAATTTTCCTATAATTTTTTGCATGGACTTCCATCATAACCTTTCATCGTAAAATATATAAATGATATGTGAAGTTTCACATCATTTCGAATAGTCCCGGATTTAATTTGATTTTTGACCGAAACTAGTATAAACTAGTGTATAATATATTATGTTTTTTTTTGCCGAAACTTGCATTTAGAATAGTTTCATAGAATCTAGTTTTCAGATGATTTTTTTGCATGGACTTCCATCATAACCTTCCCTCTTAACATATATATATGATCTAGAAAGTCTCGTATCATTTTAAATATTCCCCTATTAAATTTGATGTTTTTCACCGAAACTAGTGTATAATATACTATGATTTTTGACTGAAACTTGCATTTAAAAAAGTTTCATAGAATCTAGTTTTATGATGACTTATTTGCATGGACTTCCATTATAACCTTCCCTCTTAACATATATAAATGATCTGAAAGTCCCGTATCATTTAAAATAGTCCCGAATTAAATTTGATTTTTTTGACCGAAACTAGTGTATAATATACTATGATTTTTGACCGAAACTTGCATTTCGAAAAGTTTCATAGAATCTAATTTTCCGATTATTTTTTGCATGGACTTCCATGATAACCTTCCATCGTAAAATATATAAATGATATGTGAAGTTTCATATCATTTCGAATAGTCACGAATTTAATTTGATTTTTGATCGAAACAAATATAAACTAGTGTATAATATATTATGATATTTTGATCGAAACTTGCATTTCGAAAAGTTTCATAGAATCTAGTTTTAAGATGAGTTTTTGCACGAACTTCCATCATAACCTTCCCTCTTAACATATATATATGATTTGAAAATTATCATATCATTTCAAATAGTCCCCCATTAAATTTGATTTTTTTGACCGAAACTAGTGTATAATATACTATGATTTTTGATTGAAACTTGCATTTCGAAAAGTTTCATAGAATCTAATTTTCCTATTCTTTTATGCATTGAATTTTATCATATCCTTCCCTCGTGAAATATATAAAAGGTATGTGAAGTTTCGTAACATTTCAAACAGTCCCCGATTTAATTTGATTTTTGACCGAAACTAGTTTAAACTAGTGTATATATTATGATTTTTTGGCCGAAACTTGCATTTCCAAAAATTTCATAGAATCTAGTTTTCAGATGATTTTTTTGCATGGACTTCCATCATAACCTTCCCTCTTAACATATATAAATGATCTGAAAAGTCTGTATCATTTCAAATAGTCCCCAATTAAATTTTATTTTTTTGACCGAAACTATTGCCTAATATTCTATGATTTTTTACTAAAACTTGCATTTCAAAAAGTTTCATAGAATCTAGTTTTCAGATCATTTTTTTGCATGGACTTCCATCATAACCTTCCCTCTTAACATATATAAATGATCTGAAAAGTCTCGTATCATTTAAAAATAGTCCCCAATAAAATTTGATTTTTTTGACCGAAACTAGTGTATAATATACTATGATTTTTGACAGAAACTTTCATTTCGAAAAGTTTCATAGAATCTAATTTTCCGATAATTTTTTGCATGGACTTCCATCATAACCTTTCATCGTAAAATATATAAATGATATGTGAAGTTTCACATCATTTCGAATAGTCCCGGATTTAATTTGATTTTTGACCGAAACTAGTATAAACTAGTGTATAATATATTATGTTTTTTTTTGCCGAAACTTGCATTTAGAATAGTTTCATAGAATCTAGTTTTCAGATGATTTTTTTGCATGGACTTCCATCATAACCTTCCCTCTTAACATATATATATGATCTAGAAAGTCTCGTATCATTTTAAATATTCCCCTATTAAATTTGATGTTTTTCACCGAAACTAGTGTATAATATACTATGATTTTTGACTGAAACTTGCATTTAAAAAAGTTTCATAGAATCTAGTTTTATGATGACTTATTTGCATGGACTTCCATTATAACCTTCCCTCTTAACATATATAAATGATCTGAAAGTCCCGTATCATTTAAAATAGTCCCGAATTAAATTTGATTTTTTTGACCGAAACTAGTGTATAATATACTATGATTTTTGACCGAAACTTGCATTTCGAAAAGTTTCATAGAATCTAATTTTCCGATTATTTTTTGCATGGACTTCCATGATAACCTTCCATCGTAAAATATATAAATGATATGTGAAGTTTCATATCATTTCGAATAGTCACGAATTTAATTTGATTTTTGATCGAAACAAATATAAACTAGTGTATAATATATTATGATATTTTGATCGAAACTTGCATTTCGAAAAGTTTCATAGAATCTAGTTTTAAGATGAGTTTTTGCACGAACTTCCATCATAACCTTCCCTCTTAACATATATATATGATTTGAAAATTATCATATCATTTCTAATAGTCCCCAATTAAATTTGATTTTTTTGACCGAAACTAGTGTATAATATACTATGATTTTTGATTGAAACTTGCATTTCGAAAAGTTTCATAGAATCTAATTTTCCTATTCTTTTATGCATTGAATTTTATCATATCCTTCCCTCGTGAAATATATAAATGGTATGTGAAGTTTCGTATCATTTCAAACAGTCCCCGATTTAATTTGATTTTTGACCGAAACTAGTTTAAACTAGTGTATATATTATGATTTTTTGGCCGAAACTTGCATTTCCAAAAATTTCATAGAATCTAGTTTTCAGATGATTTTTTTGCATGGACTTCCATCATAACCTTCCCTCTTAACATATATAAATGATCTGAAAAGTCTGTATCATTTCAAATAGTCCCCAATTAAATTTTATTTTTTTGACAAAAACTATTGCATAATATTCTATGATTTTTGACTGAAACTTGCATTTCAAAAAGTTTCATAGAATCTAGTTTTCAGATGATTTTTTTGCATGGACTTCCAACATAACCTTCCCTCTTAACATATATAAATGATCTGAAAAGTCTCGTATCATTTAAAAATAGTCCCCAATAAAATTTTATTTTTTTGACCGAAACTAGTGTATAATATACAATGATTTTTGAACGAAACTTGCATTTCGAAAAGTTTCATAGAATCTAATTTTCCTATAATTTTTTGCATGGACTTCCATCATAACCTTTCATCGTAAAATATATAAATGATATGTGAAGTTTCACATCATTTCGAATAGTCCCGGATTTAATTTGATTTTTGACCGAAACTAGTATAAACTAGTGTATAATATATTATGTTTTTTTTTGCCGAAACTTGCATTTAGAATAGTTTCATAGAATCTAGTTTTCAGATGATTTTTTTGCATGGACTTCCATCATAACCTTCCCTCTTAACATATATATATGATCTAGAAAGTCTCGTATCATTTTAAATATTCCCCTATTAAATTTGATGTTTTTCACCGAAACTAGTGTATAATATACTATGATTTTTGACTGAAACTTGCATTTAAAAAAGTTTCATAGAATCTAGTTTTATGATGACTTATTTGCATGGACTTCCATTATAACCTTCCCTCTTAACATATATAAATGATCTGAAAGTCCCGTATCATTTAAAATAGTCCCGAATTAAATTTGATTTTTTTGACCGAAACTAGTGTATAATATACTATGATTTTTGACCGAAACTTGCATTTCGAAAAGTTTCATAGAATCTAATTTTCCGATTATTTTTTGCATGGACTTCCATGATAACCTTCCATCGTAAAATATATAAATGATATGTGAAGTTTCATATCATTTCGAATAGTCACGAATTTAATTTGATTTTTGATCGAAACAAATATAAACTAGTGTATAATATATTATGATATTTTGATCGAAACTTGCATTTCGAAAAGTTTCATAGAATCTAGTTTTAAGATGAGTTTTTGCACGAACTTCCATCATAACCTTCCCTCTTAACATATATATATGATTTGAAAATTATCATATCATTTCTAATAGTCCCCAATTAAATTTGATTTTTTTGACCGAAACTAGTGTATAATATACTATGATTTTTGATTGAAACTTGCATTTCGAAAAGTTTCATAGAATCTAATTTTCCTATTCTTTTATGCATTGAATTTTATCATATCCTTCCCTCGTGAAATATATAAATGGTATGTGAAGTTTCGTATCATTTCAAACAGTCCCCGATTTAATTTGATTTTTGACCGAAACTAGTTTAAACTAGTGTATATATTATGATTTTTTGGCCGAAACTTGCATTTCCAAAAATTTCATAGAATCTAGTTTTCAGATGATTTTTTTGCATGGACTTCCATCATAACCTTCCCTCTTAACATATATAAATGATCTGAAAAGTCTGTATCATTTCAAATAGTCCCCAATTAAATTTGATTTTTTTGACAAAAACTATTGCATAATATTCTATGATTTTTGACTGAAACTTGCATTTCAAAAAGTTTCATAGAATCTAGTTTTCAGATGATTTTTTTGCATGGACTTCCAACATAACCTTCCCTCTTAACATATATAAATGATCTGAAAATTCTCGTATCATTTAAAAATAGTCCCCAATAAAATTTTATTTTTTTGACCGAAACTAGTGTATAATATACAATGATTTTTGAACGAAACTTGCATTTCGAAAAGTTTCATAGAATCTAATTTTCCTATAATTTTTTGCATTGACTTCCATCATAACCTTTTATCGTAAAATATATAAATGATATGTGAAGTTTCGCATCATTTCGAATAGTCCCGGATTTAATTTGATTTTTGACCGAAACTAGTATAAACTAGTGTATAATATATTATGTTTTTTTTTGCCGAAACTTGCATTTAGAAAAGTTTCATAGAATCTAGTTTTCAGATGATTTTTTTGCTTGGACTTCCATCATAACCTTCCATCTTAACATATATATATGATCTAGAAAGTCTCGTATCATTTTAAATATTCCCCTATTAAATTTGATGTTTTTCACCGAAACTAGTGTATAATATACTATGATTTTTGACTGAAACTTGCATTTAAAAAAGTTTCATAGAATCTAGTTTTATGATGACTTATTTGCATGGACTTCCATTATAACCTTCCCTCTTAACATATATAAATGATCTGAAAGTCCCGTATCATTTAAAATAGTCCCGAATTAAATTTGATTTTTTTGACCGAAACTAGTGTATAATATACTATGATTTTTGACCGACACTTGCATTTCGAAAAGTTTCATAGAATCTAATTTTCCGATTATGTTTTGCATGGACTTCCATGATAACCTTCCATCGTAAAATATATAAATGATATGTGAAGTTTCATATCATTTCGAATAGTCACGAATTTAATTTGATTTTTGATCGAAACAAATATAAACTAGTGTATAATATATTATGATATTTTGATCGAAACTTGCATTTCGAAAAGTTTCATAGAATCTAGTTTTAAGATGAGTTTTTGCACGAACTTCCATCATAACCTTCCCTCTTAACATATATATATGATTTGAAAATTATCATATCATTTCTAATAGTCCCCAATTAAATTTGATTTTTTTGACCGAAACTAGTGTATAATATACTATGATTTTTGATTGAAACTTGCATTTCGAAAAGTTTCATAGAATCTAATTTTCCTATTCTTTTATGCATTGAATTTTATCATATCCTTCCCTCGTGAAATATATAAATGGTATGTGAAGTTTCGTATCATTTCAAACAGTCCCCGATTTAATTTGATTTTTGACCGAAACTAGTTTAAACTAGTGTATATATTATGATTTTTTGGCCGAAACTTGCATTTCCAAAAATTTCATAGAATCTAGTTTTCAGATGATTTTTTTGCATGGACTTCCATCATAACCTTCCCTCTTAACATATATAAATGATCTGAAAAGTCTGTATCATTTCAAATAGTCCCCAATTAAATTTGATTTTTTTGACAAAAACTATTGCATAATATTCTATGATTTTTGACTGAAACTTGCATTTCAAAAAGTTTCATAGAATCTAGTTTTCAGATGATTTTTTTGCATGGACTTCCAACATAACCTTCCCTCTTAACATATATAAATGATCTGAAAATTCTCGTATCATTTAAAAATAGTCCCCAATAAAATTTTATTTTTTTGACCGAAACTAGTGTATAATATACAATGATTTTTGACCGAAACTTGCATTTCGAAAAGTTTCATAGAATCTAATTTTCCTATAATTTTTTGCATGGACTTCCATCATAACCTTTTATCGTAAAATATATAAATGATATGTGAAGTTTCGCATCATTTCGAATAGTCCCGGATTTAATTTGATTTTTGACCGAAACTAGTATAAACTAGTGTATAAAATATTATGTTTTTTTTTGCCGAAACTTGCATTTAGAAAAGTTTCATAGAATCTAGTTTTCAGATGATTTTTTTGCTTGGACTTCCATCATAACCTTCCATCTTAACATATATATATGATCTAGAAAGTCTCGTATCATTTTAAATATTCCCCTATTAAATTTGATGTTTTTCACCGAAACTAGTGTATAATATACTATGATTTTTGACTGAAACTTGCATTTAAAAAAGTTTCATAGAATCTAGTTTTATGATGACTTATTTGCATGGACTTCCATTATAACCTTCCCTCTTAACATATACAAATGATCTGAAAGTCCCGTATCATTTAAAATAGTCCCGAATTAAATTTGATTTTTTTGACCGAAACTAGTGTATAATATACTATGATTTTTGACCGAAACTTGCATTTCGAAAAGTTTCATAGAATCTAATTTTCCGATTATTTTTTGCATGGACTTCCATGATAACCTTCCATCGTAAAATATATAAATGATATGTGAAGTTTCATATCATTTCGAATAGTCACGAATTTAATTTGATTTTTGATCGAAACAAATATAAACTAGTGTATAATATATTATGATATTTTGATCGAAACTTGCATTTCGAAAAGTTTCATAGAATCTAGTTTTAAGATGAGTTTTTGCACGAACTTCCATCATAACCTTCCCTCTTAACATATATATATGATTTGAAAATTATCATATCATTTCTAATAGTCCCCAATTAAATTTGATTTTTTTGACCGAAACTAGTGTATAATATACTATGATTTTTGATTGAAACTTGCATTTCGAAAAGTTTCATAGAATCTAATTTTCCTATTCTTTTATGCATTGAATTTTATCATATCCTTCCCTCGTGAAATATATAAATGGTATGTGAAGTTTCGTATCATTTCAAACAGTCCCCGATTTAATTTGATTTTTGACCGAAACTAGTTTAAACTAGTGTATATATTATGATTTTTTGGCCGAAACTTGCATTTCCAAAAATTTCATAGAATCTAGTTTTCAGATGATTTTTTTGCATGGACTTCCATCATAACCTTCCCTCTTAACATATATAAATGATCTGAAAAGTCTGTATCATTTCAAATAGTCCCCAATTAAATTTGATTTTTTTGACAAAAACTATTGCATAATATTCTATGATTTTTGACTGAAACTTGCATTTCAAAAAGTTTCATAGAATCTAGTTTTCAGATGATTTTTTTGCATGGACTTCCAACATAACCTTCCCTCTTAACATATATAAATGATCTGAAAATTCTCGTATCATTTAAAAATAGTCCCCAATAAAATTTTATTTTTTTGACCGAAACTAGTGTATAATATACAATGATTTTTGACCGAAACTTGCATTTCGAAAAGTTTCATAGAATCTAATTTTCCTATAATTTTTTGCATGGACTTCCATCATAACCTTTTATCGTAAAATATATAAATGATATGTGAAGTTTCGCATCATTTCGAATAGTCCCGGATTTAATTTGATTTTTGACCGAAACTAGTATAAACTAGTGTATAAAATATTATGTTTTTTTTTGCCGAAACTTGCATTTAGAAAAGTTTCATAGAATCTAGTTTTCAGATGATTTTTTTGCTTGGACTTCCATCATAACCTTCCATCTTAACATATATATATGATCTAGAAAGTCTCGTATCATTTTAAATATTCCCCTATTAAATTTGATGTTTTTCACCGAAACTAGTGTATAATATACTATGATTTTTGACTGAAACTTGCATTTAAAAAAGTTTCATAGAATCTAGTTTTATGATGACTTATTTGCATGGACTTCCATTATAACCTTCCCTCTTAACATATACAAATGATCTGAAAGTCCCGTATCATTTAAAATAGTCCCGAATTAAATTTGATTTTTTTGACCGAAACTAGTGTATAATATACTATGATTTTTGACCGAAACTTGCATTTCGAAAAGTTTCATAGAATCTAATTTTCCGATTATTTTTTGCATGGACTTCCATGATAACCTTCCATCGTAAAATATATAAATGATATGTGAAGTTTCATATCATTTCGAATAGTCACGAATTTAATTTGATTTTTGATCGAAACAAATATAAACTAGTGTATAATATATTACGATATTTTGATCGAAACTTGCATTTCGAAAAGTTTCATAGAATCTAGTTTTAAGATGAGTTTTTGCACGAACTTCCATCATAACCTTCCCTCTTAACATATATATATGATTTGAAAATTATCATATCATTTCTAATAGTCCCCAATTAAATTTGATTTTTTTGACCGAAACTAGTGTATAATATACTATGATTTTTGATTGAAACTTGCATTTCGAAAAGTTTCATAGAATCTAATTTTCCTATTCTTTTATGCATTGAATTTTATCATATCCTTCCCTCGTGAAATATATAAATGGTATGTGAAGTTTCGTATCATTTCAAACAGTCCCCGATTTAATTTGATTTTTGACCGAAACTAGTTTAAACTAGTGTATATATTATGATTTTTTGGCCGAAACTTGCATTTCCAAAAATTTCATAGAATCTAGTTTTCAGATGATTTTTTTGCATGGACTTCCATCATAACCTTCCCTCTTAACATATATAAATGATCTGAAAAGTCTGTATCATTTCAAATAGTCCCCAATTAAATTTGATTTTTTTGACAAAAACTATTGCATAATATTCTATGATTTTTGACTGAAACTTGCTTTTCAAAAAGTTTCATAGAATCTAGTTTTCAGATGATTTTTTTGCATGGACTTCCAACATAACCTTCCCTCTTAACATATATAAATGATCTGAAAATTCTCGTATCATTTAAAAATAGTCCCCAATAAAATTTTATTTTTTTGACCGAAACTAGTGTATAATATACAATGATTTTTGACCGAAACTTGCATTTCGAAAAGTTTCATAGAATCTAATTTTCCTATAATTTTTTGCATGGACTTCCATCATAACCTTTTATCGTAAAATATATAAATGATATGTGAAGTTTCGCATCATTTCGAATAGTCCCGGATTTAATTTGATTTTTGACCGAAACTAGTATAAACTAGTGTATAATATATTATGTTTTTTTTTGCCGAAACTTGCATTTAGAAAAGTTTCATAGAATCTAGTTTTCAGATGATTTTTTTGCTTGGACTTCCATCATAACCTTCCATCTTAACATATATATATGATCTAGAAAGTCTCGTATCATTTTAAATATTCCCCTATTAAATTTGATGTTTTTCACCGAAACTAGTGTATAATATACTATGATTTTTGACTGAAACTTGCATTTAAAAAAGTTTCATAGAATCTAGTTTTATGATGACTTATTTGCATGGACTTCCATTATAACCTTCCCTCTTAACATATATAAATGATCTGAAAGTCCCGTATCATTTAAAATAGTCCCGAATTAAATTTGATTTTTTTGACCGAAACTAGTGTATAATATACTATGATTTTTGACCGACACTTGCATTTCGAAAAGTTTCATAGAATCTAATTTTCCGATTATTTTTTGCATGGACTTCCATGATAACCTTCCATCGTAAAATATATAAATGATATGTGAAGTTTCATATCATTTCGAATAGTCACGAATTTAATTTGATTTTTGATCGAAACAAATATAAACTAGTGTATAATATATTATGATATTTTGATCGAAACTTGCATTTCGAAAAGTTTCATAGAATCTAGTTTTAAGATGAGTTTTTGCACGAACTTCCATCATAACCTTCCCTCTTAACATATATATATGATTTGAAAATTATCATATCATTTCTAATAGTCCCCAATTAAATTTGATTTTTTTGACCGAAACTAGTGTATAATATACTATGATTTTTGATTGAAACTTGCATTTCGAAAAGTTTCATAGAATCTAATTTTCCTATTCTTTTATGCATTGAATTTTATCATATCCTTCCCTCGTGAAATATATAAATGGTATGTGAAGTTTCGTATCATTTCAAACAGTCCCCGATTTAATTTGATTTTTGACCGAAACTAGTTTAAACTAGTGTATATATTATGATTTTTTGGCCGAAACTTGCATTTCCAAAAATTTCATAGAATCTAGTTTTCAGATGATTTTTTTGCATGGACTTCCATCATAACCTTCCCTCTTAACATATATAAATGATCTGAAAAGTCTGTATCATTTCAAATAGTCCCCAATTAAATTTGATTTTTTTGACAAAAACTATTGCATAATATTCTATGATTTTTGACTGAAACTTGCATTTCAAAAAGTTTCATAGAATCTAGTTTTCAGATCATTTTTTTGCATGGACTTCCATCATAACCTTCCCTCTTAACATATATAAATGATCTGAAAAGTCTCGTATCATTTAAAAATAGTCCCCAATAAAATTTGATTTTTTTGACCGAAACTAGTGTATAATATACTATGATTTTTGACAAAAACTTGCATTTCGAAAAGTTTCATAGAATCTAATTTTCCGATAATTTTTTGCATGGACTTCCATCAAAACCTTTCATCGTAAAATATATAAATGATATGTGAAGTTTCACATCATTTCGAATAGTCCCGGATTTAATTTGATTTTTGACCGAAACTAGTATAAACTAGTGTATAATATATTATGTTTTTTTTGCCGAAACATGCATTTAGAATAGTTTCATAGAATCTAGTTTTCAGATGATTTTTTTGCATGGACTTCCATCATAACCTTCCCTCTTAACATATATATATGATCTAGAAAGTCTCGTATCATTTCAAATATTCCCCAATTAAATTTGATGTTTTTCACCGAAACTAGTGTATAATATACTATGATTTTTGACTGAAACTTGCATTTAAAAAAGTTTCATAGAATCTAGTTTTATGATGACTTATTTGCATGGACTTCCATTATAACCTTCCCTCTTAACATATATAAATGATCTGAAAGTCCTGTATCATTTAAAATAGTCCCGAATTAAATTTGATTTTTTTGACCGAAACTAGTGTATAATATACTATGATTTTTGACCGAAACTTGCATTTCGAAAAGTTTCATAGAATCTAATTTTCCGATTATTTTTTGCATGGACTTCCATGATAACCTTCCATCGTAAAATATATAAATGATATGTGAAGTTTCATATCATTTCGAATAGTCACGAATTTAATTTGATTTTTGATCGAAACAAATATAAACTAGTGTATAATATATTATGATATTTTGATCGAAACTTGCATTTCGAAAAGTTTCATAGAATCTAGTTTTAAGATGAGTTTTTGCACGAACTTCCATCATAACCTTCCCTCTTAACATATATATATGATTTGAAAATTATCATATCATTTCTAATAGTCCCCAATTAAATTTGATTTTTTTGACCGAAACTAGTGTATAATATACTATGATTTTTGATTGAAACTTGCATTTCGAAAAGTTTCATAGAATCTAATTTTCCTATTCTTTTATGCATTGAATTTTATCATATCCTTCCCTCGTGAAATATATAAATGGTATGTGAAGTTTCGTATCATTTCAAACAGTCCCCGATTTAATTTGATTTTTGACCGAAACTAGTTTAAACTAGTGTATATATTATGATTTTTTGGCCGAAACTTGCATTTCCAAAAATTTCATAGAATCTAGTTTTCAGATGATTTTTTTGCATGGACTTCCATCATAACCTTCCCACTTAACATATATAAATGATCTGAAAAGTCTGTATCATTTCAAATAGTCCCCAATTAAATTTGATTTTTTTGACAAAAACTATTGCATAATATTCTATGATTTTTGACTGAAACTTGCATTTCAAAAAGTTTCATAGAATCTAGTTTTCAGATGATTTTTTTGCATGGACTTCCATCATAACCTTCCCTCTTAACATATATAAATGATCTGAAAATTCTCGTATCATTTAAAAATAGTCCCCAATAAAATTTTATTTTTTTGACCGAAACTAGTGTATAATATACAATGATTTTTGACCGAAACTTGCATTTCGAAAAGTTTCATAGAATCTAATTTTCCTATAATTTTTTGCATGGACTTCCATCATAACCTTTTATCGTAAAATATATAAATGATATGTGAAGTTTCGCATCATTTCGAATTGTCCCGGATTTAATTTGATTTTTGACCGAAACTAGTATAAACTAGTGTATAATATATTATGTTTTTTTTGCCGAAACTTGCATTTAGAAAAGTTTCATAGAATCTAGTTTTCAGATGATTTTTTTGCTTGGACTTCCATCATAACCTTCCATCTTAACATATATATATGATCTAGAAAGTCTCGTATCATTTTAAATATTCCCCTATTAAATTTGATGTTTTTCACCGAAACTAGTGTATAATATACTATGATTTTTGACTGAAACTTGCATTTAAAAAAGTTTCATAGAATCTAGTTTTATGATGACTTATTTGCATGGACTTCCATTATAACCTTCCCTCTTAACATATATAAATGATCTGAAAGTCCCGTATCATTTAAAATAGTCCCGAATTAAATTTGATTTTTTTGACCGAAACTAGTGTATAATATACTATGATTTTTGACCGACACTTGCATTTCGAAAAGTTTCATAGAATCTAATTTTCCGATTATTTTTTGCATGGACTTCCATGATAACCTTCCATCGTAAAATATATAAATGATATGTGAAGTTTCATATCATTTCGAATAGTCACGAATTTAATTTGATTTTTGATCGAAACAAATATAAACTAGTGTATAATATATTATGATATTTTGATCGAAACTTGCATTTCGAAAAGTTTCATAGAATCTAGTTTTAAGATGAGTTTTTGCACGAACTTCCATCATAACCTTCCCTCTTAACATATATATATGATTTGAAAATTATCATATCATTTCTAATAGTCCCCAATTAAATTTGATTTTTTTGACCGAAACTAGTGTATAATATACTATGATTTTTGATTGAAACTTGCATTTCGAAAAGTTTCATAGAATCTAATTTTCCTATTCTTTTATGCATTGAATTTTATCATATCCTTCCCTCGTGAAATATATAAATGGTATGTGAAGTTTCGTATCATTTCAAACAGTCCCCGATTTAATTTGATTTTTGACCGAAACTAGTTTAAACTAGTGTATATATTATGATTTTTTGGCCGAAACTTGCATTTCCAAAAATTTCATAGAATCTAGTTTTCAGATGATTTTTTTGCATGGACTTCCATCATAACCTTCCCTCTTAACATATATAAATGATCTGAAAAGTCTGTATCATTTCAAATAGTCCCCAATTAAATTTGATTTTTTTGACAAAAACTATTGCATAATATTCTATGATTTTTGACTGAAACTTGCATTTCAAAAAGTTTCATAGAATCTAGTTTTCAGATCATTTTTTTGCATGGACTTCCATCATAACCTTCCCTCTTAACATATATAAATGATCTGAAAAGTCTCGTATCATTTAAAAATAGTCCCCAATAAAATTTGATTTTTTTGACCGAAACTAGTGTATAATATACTATGATTTTAGACAAAAACTTGCATTTCAAAAAGTTTCATAGAATCTAATTTTCCGATAATTTTTTGCATGGACTTCCATCATAACCTTTCATCGTAAAATATATAAATGATATGTGAAGTTTCACATCATTTCGAATAGTCCCGGATTTAATTTGATTTTTGACCGAAACTAGTATAAACTAGTGTATAATATATTATGTTTTTTTTTGCCGAAACTTGCATTTAGAATAGTTTCATAGAATCTAGTTTTCAGATGATTTATTTGCATGGACTTCCATCATAACCTTCCCTCTTAACATATATATATGATCTAGAAAGTCTCGTATCATTTCAAATATTCCCCAATTAAATTTGATGTTTTTCACCGAAACTAGTGTATAATATACTATGATTTTTGACTGAAACTTGCATTTAAAAAAGTTTCATAGAATCTAGTTTTATGATGACTTATTTGCATGGACTTCCATTATAACCTTCCCTCTTAACATATATAAATGATCTGAAAGTCCTGTATCATTTAAAATAGTCCCGAATTAAATTTGATTTTTTTGACCGAAACTAGTGTATAATATACTATGATTTTTGACCGAAACTTGCATTTCGAAAAGTTTCATAGAATCTAATTTTCCGATTATTTTTTGCATGGACTTCCATGATAACCTTCCATCGTAAAATATATAAATGATATGTGAAGTTTCATATCATTTCGAAAAGTCACGAATTTAATTTGATTTTTGATCGAAACAAATATAAACTAGTGTATAATATATTATGATATTTTGATCGAAACTTGCATTTCGAAAAGTTTCATAGAATCTAGTTTTAAGATGATTTTTTGCACGAACTTCCATCATAACCTTCCCTCTTAACATATATATATGATTTGAAAATTATCATATCATTTCAAATAGTCCCCAATTAAATTTGATTTTTTTGACCGAAACTAGTGTATAATATACTATGATTTTTGATTGAAACTTGCATTTTGAAAAGTTTCATAGAATCTAATTTTCCTATTCTTTTATGCATTGAATATTATCATATCCTTCCCTCGTGAAATATATAAAAGGTATGTGAAGTTTCGTATCATTTCAAACAGTCCCCGATTTAATTTGATTTTTGACCGAAATTAGTTTAAACTAGTGTATATATTATGATTTTTTGGCCGAAACTTGCATTTCCAAAAATTTCATAGAATCTAGTTTTCAGATGATTTTTTTGCATGGACTTCCATCATAACCTTCCCTCTTAACATATATAAATGATCTGAAAAGTCTGTATCATTTCAAATAGTCCCCAATTAAATTTGATTTTTTTGACCGAAACTATTGCCTAATATTCTATGATTTTTGACTGAAACTTGCATTTCAAAAAGTTTCATAGAATCTAGTTTTCAGATGATTTTTTTGCATGGACTTCCATCATAACCTTCCCTCTTAACATATATAAATGATCTGAAAAGTCTCGTATCATTTAAAAATAGTCCCCAATAAAATTTGATTTTTTTGACCGAAACTAGTGTATAATATATTATGATTTTTGACCGAAACTTGCATTTCGAAAAGTTTTATAGAATCTAATTTTCCGATAATTTTTTTCATGGACTTCCATCATAACCTTTTATCGTAAAATATATAAATGATATGTGAAGTTTCGCATCATTTCGAATAGTCCCGGATTTAATTTGATTTTTGACCGAAACTAGTATAAACTAGTGTATAATATATTATGTTTTTTTTGCCGAAACATGAATTTAGAAAAGTTTCATAGAATCTAGTTTTCAGATGATTTTTTTGCATGGACTTCCATCATAACCTTACCTCTTAACATATATATATGATCTAGAAAGTCTCGTATCATTTTAAATATTCCCCTATTAAATTTGATGTTTTTCACCGAAACTAGTGTATAATATACTATCATTTTTGACTGAAACTTGCATTTAAAAAAGTTTCATAGAATCTAGTTTTATGATGACTTATTTGCATGGACTTCCATTATAACCTTCCCTCTTAACATATATAAATGATATGGAAGTCCCGTATCATTTAAAATAGTCCCGAATTAAATTTGATTTTTTTGACCGAAACTAGTGTATAATATACTATTATTTTTGACCGAAACTTGCATTTCGAAAAGTTTCATAGAATCTAATTTTCCGATTATTTTTTGCATGGACTTCCAAGATAACCTTCCATCGTAAAATATATAAATGATATGTGAAGTTTCATATCATTTCGAATAGTCACGAATTTAATTTGATTTTTGATCGAAACAAATATAAACTAGTGTATAATATATTATGATATTTTGATCGAAACTTGCATTTAGAAAAGTTTCATAAAATCTAGTTTTAAGATGAGTTTTTGCACGAACTTCCATCATAACCTTCCCTCTTAACATATATATATGATTTGAAAATTATCAAATCATTTCAAATAGTCCCCAATTAAATTTGATTTTTTTGACCGAAATTAGTGTCAAAAAATTTCATAGAATATAATTTTCAGATGATTTTTTGCATGGACTTCAATCATAACCTCCCCTCGTAAAATATAAAAATGATCTGAAAAGTTTTGTATCATTTCGAGCGGTCCTCGATTCAGTTTGATTTTTGACCGAAACTAGTATAAACTAGTGTATAATATATTATGATTTTTTGGCCGAAACTTGCATTTATAAAAGTTTCATAGAATCTAGTTTTCAGATGATTTTTTTTCATAGACTTCCATCATAACCTTCCCTCTTAACATATATAAATGATCTAAAGAGTCTCATATCATTTCAAATAGTCCCCAAATAAATTTGTTTTTAATTACCGAAATTAGTGTATAATATACTTTGATTTTTGACCGAAACTTGCATTTCGAAAAGTTTCATAGAATCTAATTTTCCGATGATTTTTTGCATGGACTTCCATCATAACCTTCCATCGTAAAATACATAAATGACATGTGAAGTTTCGTATCATTTCGAATAGTCCCGGATTTAATTTGATATTTGACCGAAACTAGTATAAACTAGTGTATAATATATTATGATTTTTTGGCCGAAACTTGCATTTCGAAAAGTTTCATAAAATCTTTTTTTCAGATGATTTTTTTGCATGGACTACATCATAACCTTCCCTATTATCATATATAAATAATCGGAAAAGTCTCGTATCATTTCAAATAGTCCCCAATTAAATTTGATTTTTTTGACCGAAACTAGTGTATAATTTACTATGATTTTTGACTGAAACTTGCGTTACGAAAAGTTTCATAGAATCTAATTTTCCGATGAGTTTTTGCATGGACTTCCATCATAACTTTCCCTCGTAAAATATATAAATGATATGCGAAGTTTCGTGTTATTTCGAAAAGTCCTCGATTTAATTTGATTTTTTATTAAAACTAGTATAAACTAGTGTATAATATTTTATGATTTTTTGGCCGAAACTTGCTTTTAGAAAAGTTTCATAGAATCTAGTTTTCAGATGAGTTATTTGCATGGACTTCCAACATAACCTTCCCTCTTAGCATATATAAATGATCTAAAAAGTCTCGTATCATTTGAAATAGTCCCCAATTAAATTTGATTTTTTTGACCGAAACTTGCATTTCGAAAAGTTTCATAGAATCTATATTTCCGATGATTTTTTGCATGGACTCCAATCATAACCTTCCATCGTAAAATATATAAATGATATATGAAGTTTCGTATGATTTCGAACAGTCCCGGATTTAATTTGATTTTTGACCGAAACTAGTATAAACTAGTGTATAATATATTATAATTTTTTGGCTAAAACTTGCATTTCGAAACGTTTCATAGAATATTGTTTTCAGATGATTTTTTTCTATGGACTTCCATCATAACCTTCCCTCTTAACATATATAAATGATCTAAAGAGTCTCGTATCATTTCAAATAGTCCCCAATTAAATTTGATTTTTTTGACCGAAACAATTGTATAATATACTATGACTTTTGACCAATATTTGCATTTCGAAAAGTTTCATAGAATCTATATTTCCGATGATTTTTTGCATGGACTTCAATCATAACCTTCCATCGTAAAATATATAAATGATATGTGATGTTTCGTATGATTTCGAACAGTCCCGGATTTAATTTAATTTTTGACCGAAACTAGTATTAACTAGTGTATAATATATTATAATATTTTGGCTGAAACTTGCATTTCGAAAAGTTTCATAGAATATTGTTTTCAGATGATTTTTTTGCATGGACTTCCATCATAAACTTCCCTCTAAACAAATATAAATGATCTGAAGAGTCTCGTATCATTTCAAATAGTCCCCAATTAAATTTGATTTTTTTGACTGAAATTAGTGTATAATATACTATGATTTTTGACCGAAACATGCATTCGAAAGGTTTCCTAGAATCTAATTTTCCGATAATTTTTTGCATGGACTTCAATCATAACCTTTCATCGTAAAATATATAAATTATATGTGAAGTTTCGTATGATTTCGAACAGTCCCGGATTTAATTTTATTTTTGACCGAAACTAGTATAAACTAATGTACAATATATTATGATTTTTTGCGAAACTTGCATTTCAAAAAGTTTCATAAAATCTAGTTTTCAGATGATTTATTTGCATGGACTTCCATTATAACCTTCCCTCTTATCATATATAAATAATCTGAAAAGTCTCGTATCATTTCAAATATTACCCAATTAAATTTGATTTTTTTTACCGTAACTAGTGTATAATACACACTTATTTTTTACGGAAACTTGCATTTCGAAAAGTTTCATAGAATCTAATTTTACGATGATTTTTTGCATGGACTTCCATCAGAACCTTCCATCGTAAAATATATAAATGATATGTGAAGTCTCGTATCATTTCGAACAATCCCGGATTTAATTTGAGTTTTGACCGAAACTAGTATAAACTAGTGTATAACATATTATGATTTTTTGTCGAAATATGCATTTCGAAAAGTTTCATAAAATCTAGTTTTCAGATGATTTATTTGCATGGACTTCCATCATAACCTTCCCTCTTATCATATATAAATAATCTGCAAAGTCTCGTATCATTTCAAATAGTCCCCAATTAAATTTGATTTTTTTGACCGAAACTAATGTATAATATACTATGATTTTTTTACCGAAACTTGCATTTCGAAAAGTTTCATAGAAACTAATTTTCCGATGAGGTTTTGCATGGACTTCAATCATAACCTTCCCTCGAAAAAAATATATAAATGATTTGAAAAGTTTCGTATCATATGGAACAGTCCTCGTTTTAATTTTACTTTTTGACCGAAACTAGTGTATAATACTATGGTTTTTAGATCGAAACTTGCATTTTAAAAAGTTTCATAGAATATAATTTTCAGATGATTTTTTGCATGGACTTCAATCATAACCTTCCCTCGTAAAATATAAAAATGATCTGAAAAGTTTCGTATCATTTCGAGCGGTCCTCGATTCAATTTGATTTTTGACCGAAACTAGTATAAACTAGTGGATAATATATTATGATTTTTTGGCCGAAACTTGCTTTTAGAAAAGTTTCATAGAATCTAGTTTTCAGATGATTTTTTTGCATAGACTTCCATCATAACCTTCCCTCTTAACATATATAAATGATCTGAAGAGTCTCATATCATTTCAAATAGTCCCCAATTAAATTTGTTTTTAATTACCGAAATTAGTGTATAATATACTTTGATTTTTGACCGAAACTTGCATTTCGAAAAGTTTCATAGAATCTAATTTTCCGATGATTTTTTGCATGGACTTCCATCATAACCTTCCATCGTAAAATATATAAATGATATGTGAAGTTTCGTATCATTTCGAATAGTCCCGGATTTAATTTGATATTTGACCGAAACTAGTATAAACTAGTGTATTATATATTATTATTTTTTGGCCGAAACTTGCATTTCGAAAAGTTTCATAAAATCTATTTTTCAGATGATTTTTTTGCATGGACTTCCATCATAACCTTCCCTATTATCATATATAAATAATCGGAAAAGTCTCGTATCATTTCAAATAGTCCCCAATTAAATTTGATTTTTTTGACTGAAATTAGTGTATAATATACTATGATTTTTTACTGAAACTTGCGTTACGAAAAGTTTCATAGAATCTAATTTTCCGATGAGTTTTTGCATGGACTTCCATCATAACCTTCCCTCGTAAAATATATAAATGATATTTGAAGTTTCTTGTTATTTTGAAAAGTCTTCGATTTAATTTGATTTTTGATTAAAACTAGTATAAACTAGTTTATAATATATTATGATTTTTTGGCCGAAACTTGCTTTTAGAAACGTTTCATAGAATCTAGATTTCAGATGAGTTTTTTGCATGGACTTCCAATATAACCTTCCCTCTTAACATATATAAATGATCTAAAGAGTCTCGTATCATTTCAAATAGTCCCCAATTAAATTTGATTTTTTTGACCGAAACTTGTGTATAATATACTATGACTTTTGACCAAACTTGCATTTCGAAAAGTTTCATAGAATCTATATTTCCGATGATTTTTTGCATGGACTTTAATCATAACCTTCCATCGTAAAATATATAAATGATATGTGAAGTTTCGTATGATTTCGAACAGTCCCGGATTTAATTTGATTTTTGACCGAAACTAGTATAAACTAGTGTATAATATATTATAATTTTTTGGCTGAAACTTGCATTTCGAAAAGTTTCATAGAATATTGTTTTCAGGTGATTTTTTTAAAGGACTTCCATCATTAACTTCCCTCTAAACTAATATAAATGATCTGAAGAGTCTCGTATCATTTCAAATAGTCCAAAATTAAATTTGATTTTTTTGACCGAAATTAGTGTATAATATACTATGATTTTTGACCGAAACATGCATTTCGAAAGGTTTCCTAGAATCTAATTTTCCGATAATTTTTTGCATGGACTTTAATCATAACCTTTCATCGTAAAATATATAAATTATATGTGAAGTTTCGTATGATTTCGAACAGTCCCGGATTTAATTTTATTTTTGACCGAAACTAGTATAAACTAATGTATAATATATTATGATTTTTGTCGAAACTTGCATTTCGAAAAGTTTCATAAAATCTAGTTTTCAGATGATTTATTTGCATGGACTTCCATCATAACCTTCCCTCTTATCATATATAAATAATCTGAAAAGTCTCGTATCATTTCAAATATTACCCAATTAAATTTGATTTTTTTTCCGTAACTAGTGTATAATATACACTTATTTTTTACGGAAACTTGCATTTCGAAAAGTTTCATAGAATCTAATTTTACGATGATTTTTTGTATGGACTTCCATCATAACCTTCCATCGTAAAATATATAAATGATATGTGAAGTCACGTATCATTTCGAACAATCCCGGATTTAATTTGAGTTTTGACCGAAACTAGTATAAACTAGTTTATAACATATTATGATTTTTTTTCGAAATTTGCATTTCGAAAAGTTTCATAAAATCTAGTTTTCAGATGATTTATTTGCATGGACTTCCATCATAACCTTCCCTCTTATCATATATAAATAATCTGCAAAGTCTCGTCTCATTTCAAATAGTCCCCAATTAAATTTGATTTTTTTGACCGAAACTAATGTATAATATACTATGATTTTTTTACCGAAACTTGCATTTCGAAAAGTTTCATAGAAACTAATTTTCCGATGAGGTTTTGCATGGACTTCAATCATAACCTTCCCTCGAAAAAAAATATATAAATGATTTGAAAAGTTTCGTATCATATGGAACAGTCCTCGTTTTAATTTTACTTTTTGACCGAAACTAGTGTATAATATACTATGGTTTTTAGATCGAAACTTGCATTTCAAAAATGTAAAAATGATCTGAAAAGTTTCGTATCATTTCGAGCGGTCCTCGATTCAATTTGATTTTTGACCGAAACTAGTATAAACTAGTGTATAATATATTATGATTTTTTGGCCGAAACTTGCATTTAGAAAAGTTTCATAGAATCTAGTTTTCAGATGATTTTTTTGCATAGACTTCCATCATAACCTTCCCGCTTAACATATATAAATGATCTGAAGAGTCTCATATCATTTCAAATAGTCCCCAAATAAATTTGTTTTTAATTACCGAAATTAGTGTATAATATACTTTTATTTTTGACCGAAACTTGCATTTCGAAAAGTTTCATACAATCTAATTTTCCGATGATTTTTTGCATGGACTTCCATCATAACCTTCCATCGTAAAATATATAAATGACATGTGAAGTTTCGTATCATTTCAAACTGTCCCGGAATTAATTTGATATTTGACCGAAACTAGTATAAACTAGTGTATAATATATTATGATTTTTTGGCCGAAACTTGCATTTCGAAAAGTTTCATAAAATCTATTTTTCAGATGATTTTTTTGCATGGACTACATCATAACCTTCCCTATTATCATATATAAATAATCGGAAAAGTCTCGTATCATTTCAAATAGTCCCCAATTAAATTTGATTTTTTTGACCGAAACTAGTGTATAATTTACTATGATTTTTTACTGAAACTTGCGTTACGAAAAGTTTCATAGAATCTAATTTTCTGATGAGTTTTTGCATGTACTTCCATCATAACTTTCCCTCGTAAAATATATAAATGATATGCGATGTTTCGTGTTATTTCGAAAAGTCCTCGATTTAATTTGATTTTTTATTAAAACTAGTATAAACTAGTGTATAATATATTATGATATTTTGGCCGAAACTTGCTTTTAGAAAAGTTTCATAGAATCTAGTTTTCAGATGAGTTATTTGCATGGACTTCCAACATAACCTTCCCTCTTAGCATATATAAATGATCTAAAAAGTCTCGTATCATTTGAAATAGTCCCCAATTAAATTTTATTTTTTTGACCGAAACTTGCATTTCGAAAAGTTTCATAGAATCTATATTTCCGACGATTTTTTGCATGGACTCCAATCATAACCTTCCATCGTAAAATATATAAATGATATATGAAGTTTGTATGATTTCGAACAGTCTCGGATTTAATTTGATTTTTGACCGAAACTAGTATAAACTAGTGTATAATATATTATAATATTTTGGCTGAAAATTGCATTTCGAAACGTTTCATAGAATATTGTTTTCAGATGATTTTTTTCCATGGACTTCCATCATAACCTTCCCTCTAAACAAATATAAATGATCTGAAGAGTCTCGTATCATTTCAAATAGTCCCCAATTAAATTTGATTTTTTTGACCGAAATTAGTGTATAATATACTATGATTTTTGACCGAAACATGCTTTTCGAAAGGTTTCCTAGAATCTAATATTCCGATAATTTTTTGCATGGACTTCAATCATAACCTTCCATCGTAAAATATATAAATTATATGTGAAGTTTCATATGATTTCGAACAGTCCCAGATTTAATTTTATTTTTGACCGAAACTAGTATAAACTAATGTATAATATATTATGATTATTTGCCGAAACTTGCATTTCGAAAAGTTTCATAAAATATAGTTTTCAGATGATTTATTTGCATGGACTTCCATCATAACCTACTTTCTTATCATATATAAATAATCTGAAAAGTCTCGTATCATTTCAAGTATTACCCAATTAAATTTGATTTTTTTTACCGTAACTAGTGTATAATATACTATGATTTTTTACGGAAACTTGCATTTCGAAAGGTTTCATAGAATCTAATTTTACGATGATTTTTTGCATGGACTTCCATCATAACCTTCCATCGTAAAATATATAAATGGTATGTAATGTCTCGTATCATTTCGAACAATGCCGGATTTAATTTGAGTTTTGACCGAAACTAGTATAAATAATCTGCAAAGTCTCGTATCATTTCAAATAGTCACCAATTAAATTTGATTTTTTTGACTGAAACTAATGTATAATATACTATGATTTTTTACCGAAACTTGCATTTCGAAAAGTTTCATAGAAACTAATTTTCCGATAAGGTTTTGCATGGACTTCAATCATAACCTTCCCTCGAAAAAAAAATATATAAATGATTTGAAAAGTTTCGTATCATATGGAACAGTCCTCGTTTTAGTTTTACTTTTTGACCGAAACTAGTGTATAATATACTATGGTTTTTAGATCGAAACTTGCATTTCAAAAAGTTTCATAGAATATAATTTTCAGATGATTTTTTGCATGGACTTCAATCATAACCTTCCCTCGTAAAATATAAAAATGATCTGAAAAGTTTCGTATTATTTCGGGCGGTCCTCGATTTAATTTGATTTTTGACCGAAACTAGTATAAACTAGTGTATAATATATTATGATTTTTTGGCCGAAACTTGCATTTAGAAAAGTTTCATAGAATCTAGTTTTCAGATGATATTTTTGCATAGACTTCCATCATAACCTTCCCTCTTAACATATATAAATGCTCTGAAGATTCTCATATCATTTCAAATAGTCCCCAATTAAATTTTTTTTTAATTACCTAAATTAGTGTATAATATACTATGATTTTTAACTGAAACTTGCATTTCGAAAAGTTTCATAGAATCTAAATTTCCGATGATTTTTTGCATGGACTTCCATCATAACCTTCCATCGTAAAATATATAAATGATATGTGAAGTTTCGTATCATTTCGAATAGTCCCGGAATTAATTATATATTTGACCGAAACTAGTATAAACTAGTGTATAATATATTATGATTTTTTGGCCGAAACTTGCATTTCGAAAAGTTTCATAAAATCTAGTTTTCAGATGATTTTTTTGCATGGACTTCCATCATAACCTTCCCTCTTATCATATATAAATAATCGGATATGTCTTGTATCATTTCAAATAGTCCCCAATTAAATTTGATTTTTTTGACCGAAACTAGTGTATAATATACTATGATTTTTGACCGAAACATGCATTTCGAAAAGTTTCCTACAATCTAATTTTCCGATGATTTTTTGCATGGACTTCAATCATAACCTTCCATCGTAAAATATATAAATTATATGTGAAGTTTCGTATGATTTCGAACAGTCCCGGATTTAATTTGAGTTTTGACCGAAACTAGTATAAACTAATGTATAACATATTATGATTTTTTGCCGAAACTTGCATTTCGAAAATTTTCATAAAATCTAGTTTTCAGATGATTTATTTGCATGGACTTCCATCATAACCTTCCCTCTTATCATATATAAATAATCATAAAAGTCTCGTATCATTTCAAATATTCCCCAATTAAATTTGATTTTTTTGACCGTAAATAGTGTATAATATACTATGATTTTTTTTACGGAAACTTGCATTTCGAAAAGTTTCATAGAATCTAATTTTACGATGATTTTTTTGCATGGACTTCCACCATAACCTTCCATCTTAAAATATATAAATGATATGTGAAGTCTCGTATCATTTCAAACAATCCCGGATTTAATTTGATTTTTGACCGAAACTAGTATAAACTAGTGTATAACATATTATGATTTTTTGCCGAAACTTGCATTTCAAAAAGTTTCATAAAATCTAGTTTTCAGATAATTTATTTGCATGGACTTCCATCATAACCTTCCCTCTTATCATATATAAATAATCTGAAAAGTCTCGTATCATTTCAAATAGTCCCCAATTAAATTTGATTTTTTTGACCGAAACTAGTGTATAATATACTATGATTTTTTACTGAAACTTGCATTTCGAAAAGTTTCATAGAATCTAATTTTCCGATGAGGTTTTGCATGGACTTCAATCATAACCTTCATTCGTAAAATATATAAATGATTTTAAAAATTTCGTATCATTTGGAACATTCCTCGATTTAATTTTACTTTTTTATCGAAACTATCTTTTCAAAAAGTTTCATAGAATATAATTTTCAGATGATTTTTTGTATGGACTTCAATCATAACCTTCCCTCGTAAAATATAAAAATGATTTGAAAATTTTCGTATCATTTCGAGCGGTCCCCGGTTTAATTTTATTTTTGACCGAAACTAGTATAAACAAATGTATAATATATTATGATTTTTTGGCCGAAACTTGCATTTATAAAAATTTCATAGAATCTAGTTTGCAGATGATTTATTTGCATGGACTTCCATCATAACCTTCCCTCTTATCATATATAAATAATCATAAAAGTCTCGTATCATTTCAAATAGTCCCCAATTAAATTTGATTTTTTTGACCGAAACTAATGTATAATATACTATGATTTATTACCGAAACTTGCATTTCGAAAAGTTTCATAGAATCTAATTTTCCGATGAGGTTTTGCATGGACTTCAATCATAACCTTCCCTCGAAAAAAAATATATAAAATGATTTGAAAAGTTTCGTATCATATGGAACAGTCCTCGATTTAATTTTACTTTTTGACCGAAACTAGTGTATAATATACTATGGTTTTTTTATCGAAACTTGCATTTCAAAAAGTTTCATAGAATATAATTTTCGAATAGTCCCGGAATTAATTTGATTTTTGACCGAAACTAGTATAAACTAGTGTATAATATATTATGATTTTTTGGCCGAAACTTGCATTTCGAAAAGTTTCATAGAATCTAGTTTTCAGATGATTTATTTGCATGGACTTGCATCATAACCTTCCCTCTTATCATATATAAATAATCTGAAAAGTCTCGAATCATTTCAAATAGTCCCCAATTAAATTTGATTTTTTTGACCGAAACTAGTGTATTATATACTATGATTTTTGATTGAAACTTGCATTTTGAAAAGTTTCATAGAATCTAATTTTCCGATGATTTTTTGCATGGACTTTCATCATAATCTTCCCTTGTAAAATATATAAATGATATGTGAAGTTTCATGTCATTTCGAACAGTCCCCGGTTTAATTTGATTTTTTATTGAAACTAGTATATACTAATGTATAATATATTATGATTTTTTGGTCGAACATGCATTTAGAAAAGTTTCATATAATCTAGTTTTCATATGATTTTTTTGTAGTGACTTCCATCATAACCTTCCCTTTTAACATATATAAATGATCTGAAAAGTCTCATATCATTTCAAATAGTCCCCAATTAAACGCTGCTTAAGATTCTTGAAGAAGATTGTCCCAAGTTCAATGACTGATGAGGGTAAATTGATAATGGATTCAGTTCTTGACTACTATCGGGGAAAATTAATCAATTCTTGAGATAAATGTTGGGAGAATAAACTAATCATGTCTTCAGTTCTTGAAATGAATGTTGAGAAGATAAACCCAGCATGAATCTTGAAAATACGTCTTCTGGTTAACCAAATCTGAGAATAACTTGCACTAAGCAACAACTCTTGAACCATAGGATCTGGAAAGAACTTGCCCCGGATAGGATCATTGACCAAGTTTCTCAATCATTTGAAAATCCTTGATTAGGAGTTTTTGTTTGCAAGTAAAAATGTTTGTACAAACCTGGTAATTTTAATGCAAAGTTCATCCAAAATTTTGAAATCAAAAATCATTTTTAGAATGAAATTTATTGAGGTAGAGCAAATTAAAACATTGTCAAAACACGGTGGTTGAGATAAAAATGAAAGATAAAGTAAAGGTAAGAAACCAATGATTGGCAATAAACTTGGGAGTCAGTTTACGCAACCTTGTTGTAGTATGTTTTTCAAAATAAACTTGGATTCAATTAGGTCTTTTGAAGGTTGTAATGTGGTCTGGTTCCCGGTTTATGAAACAAAGGATATAGGCTCAAAGTTTATTTGTACCCAACCCATTCTTCGTGACTATCTCCTGTCCTACATTCAATTAATTCAGCATATGCATTCAAGTTCCAAGACATTTGGGATTGCACAGATGAAGATGATTCATAAGCCAAAGGATTTTGAGATAGCAGTCACTTCTCCCTTTTGTTATTTCTGGTATGGACTTTGGTCAACTCATCTTGCTCTTGTTGAGTATTTTGATGACCTCTTGATTGATGTTTCTGTTATTATCCCTAACTTTTGCTTGCACAGTTGTTATTTGAGCTTACAGTCAGCGGGATGCCCCAGTTTTTGCCTAAGTCTCTTTCATAGGTTTTGACTTAGCGGACTTTGAATTTTTTCATTTTTTTATGTCACTTTTTTTTAAATAATGACTATTTGACTTAATGATTACGACGAACCATCATTTGCTTTTGAATTGAAAGACATCTTCGATGCTTCTTGATGTGTACGAAGGAAAGCTTGAGATTGCAACCTTTATTGAAAGGTGTCTTAAATGATTCTCTTGTACATGAATTTACATTCAAATTAATTGAGAACTTCCCATCCCCAAGTTAAAATGGGGGTTTTTTCGAATAGAAAGAAACTCCAACTTCAAGGCTCAAAGGGGTTGACAAGGGATTAACTTCCTTATTTCTCCAATGTTTAGGATTTGAAACAATGCATGTATATCATCAGCCAAGTCTCAATTGAAAGCATACCAACATCAATTATGGGTATCTCGTTTTCTTCATTCTCCCTCCAATCATTGTAAAGGCTTGAGAAAAGAAAATGAACTTGAAATATAAAGCATAAAGATGCAAATAGTAAATAAATTGAATCAAAACAAAGAAATGTTCATTTCATTAAAATCAACATGAAAGTACAAACAAAGTTTAAAAGCAAATAAGTCCATACAATTGAAGAAAATTTACAAACATAAAGAAACAAATGGCCTAGTGATCCATCAGCAACAAGGATGAGTTGTCTTGTCTGAAAATGGGCCTTGAAGATGATCCGACTTGCTGAAGTTGTCTAAAAGATTCACTTCTCATGCTTCAGCAAAGGATTGTTAACAACATTAGGATTTGTATCCTCAAAAGTGATCATCCCATTTCTGAAAAGCTCTTTCACTTTAGTCTTCAATGTAAAACAGTGTTCTAAGTCATGATCAGTTCCACCTTGATGAAACTCACAGCAAAGATCTACTATATAACTAGTCGGAAGAGGATCAAAAATAGGAGGCACAACCTAGTAATAATCCAACCATTTTGGACCATATAAGGATACAACTCAGTATAAGTCACAGGAATAGGATCAAAGTGACTCATAGTCCTAACACTACAATTCTAGTTCTGGCCAACATTCCTTTGAACTGATGGAACTTTAACCATAGGAGCAACTGCCATAGGGTGTGGTTGTTCATGGTGTTATTGTCTACGACGAGGTATCTCAACAACACTTGTTTCAACAGCAAAAACATTGACTTGAGACATGACAATCCTCTGGGGTTATGTTTCCTTAATGGTCAAAGCTTGTAGCATCTCTATAATCTGACTCACACTGCTTTTCAGCTCATCAAGGTCTTCCTTAACTCTCTTGTTGTGTTGGGCTTGATTTTTCATTCTCAATCTGATAGCAACTCTAGTTCCGTATTTGTGTTGAGGGAATAACTTGACGGATAGCAGATAACTCAAGAAGTAAACAGCTGGTATGAGTTCTCATACAACTCGGATGAATGCAAGAATATGCGAGAATGCAATGATATGCAATGTTCACTTCCATTTTCAGAGAAACAACTGGATTATTGCAAACATGATCAACATCGATAATACGGTCATGAAAAATCTTGACAAAAAGAAATATTTGCTTTGTCCAATATTTGCAATAATCTGAATTGTTTTCCTTGAGAAATAGTAGTGATGATGATCATGATGAATTCATGGATGCAAAAACCACAAACAAGATCACGCAAAGCACACAGGTTCAAAGGTTCGGATCATGAGCATGGAGTCCAGGGATAGAACCAACAACCCACAAAGGCATGTATTAAGGTTTGTCTTCATTGTACCTGCAGAAAACCAAAAGGGTTCTAACAGAGGTGTCCGGAGTTATCAATCATCTTTAGAATATTATCAGTATGTTGGACTACTCCCCAACCAATAACATTCTTAAGAAAGACCTCTTCTGAGTGTATTATCACGTGACAACCACCTCAGGTCTACATCTGGATAGCTTCCGCACTACGTTCCTAAATTGGCTTGGATGGGTTAAGGGTTTTACGGTCCTTAGTATGATCAGCTCAAGGTCGGAAAAGTAATGCCACGGTACGACTACTCGTCATGACATCAGTAATCCGAGAGAGTCTAACTTAGTGGACATTATCGAATTGATATCGCTTTAGACTACTCTGTCGCGTATAGAATCTATCTCACCGTTCTATCGTAATTTCACTCAGATTCGGGTATAAAATCTATCTCACCCACAGAGGATCACCAAACTAGAACAAAACTAGCAATAACAAACAAATCAAACCAAAGAAGAAAATAAATCAAAGTAGGTTGAATCCACTCAAAGAGTGATCCCCAACAGAGTCACCATTTTTCTGTAGCGGTAAAATCATGAGTGTAAGCTATTAGTTAACTTTACTCAAAGTAAACAGAGTCGCCACCACGCCTTTATTTTATTCCAAATGGAAAAGGAAAAAAGAACGAATAAATCCTACTGAATCTAAAAGCAAAAAGCTAAAAGAATTGAGCATAGAACGGGTAAGGAGATAGGTTATAATTCGGGAAGGTTTTACGCACCCAAAATGTCTGTGGTACTCCACGGGAGCCCTTTGAAATATTTATTGCTTTTGGTTTGAAAATGGTTTGTTAAAAGAGATTGAAGAGATGAGAAGAGAAATGTTTTTTTTAAGATTTTTTTGTTTGACGAGACGTTCATCTCATGCCTATGTACTTACGACGTGCAATGAAAGATCAAAACCTCGTAGTTTGTGGTACAAATAGTGAAAAGACAATGTGTTGGATTGATTTTAAAGTTTAAAGATAAGTCATCATTCTTTAGCAAATACTTCCGCTAAAAAGAATGAATCATATCTAAACATGTTAAAATGGTTAATAGAAAAATTGTACAAGGGCACAAAAAGGATTGAATGAGTTTTGTATTTTTTAAGTATTTTGAATAAAAGGTTTCGATATGCTTATGTAGTTTAGCATTTATTAAGAAATTAAATCGAAAAAAGTAAAACCGCTTGACCTAAGTCAAGGTTTGATTATGAAAGCGGTTTGAAGTTTGAAAACAAAGAAGGTTTAAAAATTAGAGAGAAGTTTTGAAAATTTAAGAAGTGGGAAGAGATGAAGAGGCTATCCTAAGACTTGAAGTAAAAGTTAAAGGAAGAACAATCAAACCGTATGGCGAGCATTCTTCGAATCATAAACAACAATATGACTTCATCTTTATAAACAAGTGAACCAAATGAAGGCTAAGGTCTCCAATCCTTAATAACTTGAGCAAAGGGAATGATCCTAAAATCTAGGTCCAAAACTCCAAGTCCAATGCTAAGATAAGTAGTAGTTTAGGTAAATGTAATATAAAGTGGTAGTGTTCATAAATTTCAATTTTTTATTTTTTATGACATAAAATGTATGGTTTTTTCCTGTATAAAAAATAAAAAAGGGCTTTAAGAAAAAAGTATATGGGCTTTATGATAATTGGCTAAAAAAGAGAAATGGATTAATATATTACTTTTGTGATAATTTTTTTTTGAGAATTTTGGTAATGTGGAATTGGATAAAAAATGTATTAATTAAAAAAATTGAAATGTGTAATGGGAAATAAAAAATGAAATTGGATTAAGGAAATTGAAAATGGATAGAAAAAAGGATGAAATAGTGAATATTTTTGTGAAATGGATAAAAATCGAAAATGGGTTATAGAATGGCTATTGGAAATGGGTAGTGAATGATCAAAACAAATCGGATAAGAACAATGAATATGAACTGATTTTTTATAAAGTGATCCAACTACCATCAAGACGCACACAATCATCAAACCTCGATTCTTCATTCCAAATAGCATCATGCCCTCTTGGAGTAGTAGGTAACCCCGTAACAAAGTCCATTAAAATACTATCCCATTTCCAATCAGGAATATTCAACGGTTGCATTAAACCAGCAGGTTTTTTATGTTCCACTTTCGACTTCTGACAAGTAAAGCACGCATACACAAACTGAGCCACATCGCGCTTCATACCAGGCCACCAAAATATCTTCTTTAAATCATGATACATTTTCGTCGCTCCTGGGTGAATGCTCAAACCACCCCGGTGCCCTTCTTCTAGAATCATTCTCTTTATGTCAAGGTCATCAGGGATACAAGTACGATCCCGAAATCTAAGTACTCCCTGTTCATCGACTCGGAACTCATTATTTCCAACTCGCTCATCACTAACCATTAGATCTACCAATTTCATATCTGACTTCTGGCCCTCTCAGACATGATCGAGAAAATCATTGTTGACCTTCAGCATACCCAACAACACACTATAAGGTGTTTGTTCACAAACCAAACTCATATCTCGGAATTGTTCAATCAAATCCAACTCTCTCGCCATCATAGATGACATATGCAATATCTTTCGACTCAAGGCATCAGCTACCACATTAGCCTTGCCTGGGTGTAATTCAAACTAAAATCGTAATCCTTCAAAAATTCCAACCAGCGTCTCTGTCTCATATTCAGCTCTTTTTGATCAAATAAATATTTTAAACTCTTATGATCACTATATACTTCGAATCTCGAACCATACAAATAGTGTCTCCAACTCTTTAACACAAAAACAACGGCTGCCAACTCCAAATCATGCGTAGAATAATTCTGCTCATGAATCCTCAACTGGCACGAAGCATACGCCACAACCTGACCATTTTGCATCAATACCCCACCTAAGCCCATCAAGGAAGATTCACAATAGACTACAAACATTTCATCTACTTTTGGCAAAATTAAAACCAACGTAGTAGTCAACTTCTTCTTGAGCTCGATAAAACTCTTCTCGCATTGAGAATCCCACACGAACGCTTTATTCTTACAAGTCAACTGGGTCAATGGAAGTGCCAATTTTTAAAACCCCTCAATATATCTTTGATAATAACCCTCTAATCCCAGGAAACTTCTAATTTCTGTCACCGACTTCGGAGTCTCCCATTGAAGTATTGCATCTACTTTGGATGGATCCACAGCAATCCCTTTTTCCGAAATTACATGACCAAGGAAACTCACCTCTTTCAACCAGAATTCACACTTTGATAATTTAGTATACAATTTATTCTCTTTCAATACCTGTAACATTATTCGCAAATGTTTCGCGTGCTCTTCTTCTGACTTAGAGTAAATAAGGATGTCATATATAAAAACAAGAACAAAATGGTCCAGATATTCGTGGAAGATCTAATTCATATACTCCATGAATACTCCGGGTGCATTAGTAACTCCAAATGGCATCACTACAAATTCATAGTGTCCATACTGAGTCCTAAATGCAGTCTTCTGAATATCTTCATCTTTCACTCTTATTTGATGGTAACCCGATCTCAAATCGATTTTACAAAATACGAGGGCACCCACCAATTGATCCATCAAATCATCTATCCTTGGAAGCGGATACTTATTCTTAATCGTCACCTTATTTAATTGTCAGTAGTCAATGCACAGCCTCATACTACCATCCTTCTTTTTTACCAATAGTACCGGTGCTCCCAACGGTGATACACTCGGTCGTACAAATTTCTTTTCCAATAGTTCCTCTAACACTTTCTTCAACTCAGATAATTCAGAAGCCGACATACGGTAAGGTTCCATCAAAATAGGTCTCGTTCCTGGCACAAGGACAATATTGAATTCCACCTCTCTTTTTGGAGGCACATCTATAACATCATCTGGAAAGACTTCCGGAAAATCTCTCACCAATTGCATTTCACTAATCACTATACTATTCTCCATCGACAACGAAGCAAATAGCACCAGAACTTGCGCCTCATCATCCATAAGTTCTTTTAATTCTCGTGCAGACAAATAACCAGCTTCTTCTTCCTCTTCAGCAGGAGTAAGAAACCGAACCGACTTACTGAAGAAGTTAATATGAACATGGTTGTACTCCAACCAATTCATACCTAAAATCACATACATTCCCGTCAACTGCAAACAAACCAAATCCACACCAAAGTCCTTACCATAAATAGATAGCGGACAGTTCAGGCATACGAGGGAAGTAGTTAACGACCCATCAGCAGGAGTCTCAATAATCATCTCTTCGTTCATTGGAGAAACAACAAGTCCTAGTCACCTCACACAATCAATTAAAATGAAACAGTGTGTTGCACCAATGTCAATCATAGCAATCAAAGGAACATTATTAACATGAAAAATACCTCTGATCAAACGGTCTTCGCTGGAAGTCTGTGTCCCTGTTAGAGCGAACACCTTTCCTCCAGTTGTAGCTTTCTTGAGCTTCTGACAATGCGTACTGATGTGACCTTGCTATCCACAGTTGTAGCAAGTATCCACATTCGTCTTGCTTTCAGCAATCAAGTGTCCAAGCTGACCACACTTGAAACATTTCTTCACGTCGCTCGTGCACTCACTGACACGATGATCCATCTCACCACATCTATAGCATTTAAGCGAAGCAGGAGCACCTCCCCCACTTGGCCTTTTACCTTCCTTTTGTTTCTGATTACCCTTATCAGCAGGAGTTGCATAAGGTTTTCCACGATGCATTGGTTGTTTCCTTCTCCTCTCAGCTAGACCTCTTAAATGCTCAGACCGAGCATTACTGTCTTCTTCAAAGATTCTGCAGCAATCCACCAAATTTGGAAACCTTAGGATCCTTTGATAACCAATTGCATGTTTAATCTCAGGCCTCAAACCATTCTCGAACTTGACACATTTTGAGAACTCAGCAGTCGCCTCACTATAATGAATATAGAACTTCGCCAGATTAGTTAACTTAGCAGCATACTCTGTCACTGACATGCTGCCTTGATTCAGCTCTAAAAACTCAATTTCTTTCTTTCCCCGAACATCTTCAGGAAAGTACTTCCTCGGAAATTCCCTTTTAAACACAACCCAAGTGACAGCTTCACCAACTGCGTCCAATCATTGACGAGTGCCAACCCACCAATCGTCGGCCTCAGCTACCAGTTTATGTGCACCCAACCGTACCTTGCTTCCTTCTCAACACTCCATGACTCTGAAAATTCTGTCAATCTCCTTGAGCCAATCCTGTGCTCCATCAGGATCATACTGTCCCTTGAATGTTGGCGGATCATTCTTCCTGAACTCATCATTTTCACGATCCCTAGCATTCCTTGGATTTTGCACAGTTTGTTCCATCGCTTGCATAGCAGGGGTAAGTGCAGCATCGTTTCTTCCAACCATTCTAAATCTGTCATACAACAACAATCCAGCGATGGTTTAGAATTAATAGCAACAACCACGACATTTATACTCACAACAACATCACAACTCACTACTCAACGACTCAACGACTCAACTACTTGGTCGGACGGACCGACCTGCTCTGATACCACTTTGTAACACCCAAATATGCCCACGGTAATAATCATAATATCAGAGTAAAATTTTCAATAAAAATGTTTGAGTGTCACAATTCAACTAAACATCATAATAAGCTCAATGATACGTTTTTAAATGAAATCGTTTATCTTGCAGCGGAAAATAACATAATTGAAATTCTAGTGTCGTAAGACAGTACACAAGGTTTTCTTAAATAAAATAAATGAGACAAGATCGCCTGACACCCCCAAAGTTACGTATCAGAGCTGATATCCTAAGACGTGAAGCACACCGACTTAACAGACCACCACTAAACTCGACCTGATCACCTGCACATTACCCATAAAGGGTAACATTTAAACAGAAGGGGTGAGATAACTTACATCACAAAGGAAAATATAATAAGGATTGAGGAACATCAAATATAAAACATCATCTATCAACAATGATGCCACTTATCATATATACAACAATCCAATACATACATATCAATAACATTCTCGCAACACCAAACATTATGCAATAAGACTTGACTCTATGCATGCGGTACCGACTTCGATCTCTATTTCAAGATCCAGTTCCCGTCGGAACTCTCAACCCCTCTTTCATGGTCTAGTATGGCCCTTATTTCATGGTCACACCCTCGGCCCTTATTTCATGACCACGTACGATCCCAATTTCATGACCGTACCAACATCACAGCAACGACATACTCCAGCGTAGTATGTTATACATCATGCAACATGTCACTCAACACTAATGACACACATACATTACTAAACACAACAACTACGTCTCGCACCACCACATCGCTAGCTATTATCAACATCATGCATGTTTTAGCATAGAATAAGATCAATCCACTTTAGTCATCAAAACTCAACAATAACAGATCATGTGTGAACATAAGCCATCAACAACTATATATATATATATACATATATTTCATCATATCAATAACCAAGCTAATAACATAATCATCATGTTTAAATTCAAGTTATATTATCGGCCCCTTACATTATACGCACAACTTCCCTATCAATAACATCGATTAATAAATCATTTTGGGTCGTCAAAATCATCACAATCCATACAAACAGAGGGCTAACACGGGCTCCCGTGTCACAGGACACGGCCCGTGTCATGGACACGCGCCCAGGGTTCCCTAAAACCCACTCAAAATCCCCCCCCACAGTGGTCTGACACGGCCCGTGTCAGGCCCACTGTAACTAAAATGTTATTTCCCCTTCTCCAGGGAGCTGACACGGCCACCCGTGTCCCAGGACACGGCCCGTGTCAAGCTACGACCAAAATTCCTTTTTCTTTCTATCATTTTCTGCTGCGATTTTGTGTTCAAAAACCCCCTAATTCAGTCATTCAAATGGAAAACTTGTATCAAACTTGTTATATAACATTCATATTTCAACACCTAACTATTATAACCATTCCAATCCTTCAATTTATATATTCCAATTCATTGCATATGATTATTATCCCATTCTTCAATCTCTACACAAAGACCTACCCAAACCCCATTATAAAACCCTTAAAGACGAAAGAGATCCCACCCTTACCTTGTAATTGACGAGAAATCTTTCTTCCTCGCGAGTTCTCTTTCACGCTCTTGCCTTCACCTTCCTCTTCTCTCAACTTCTCCCGATCGTTCTTTGTTCTCTTTTTATGATTTTCCCTTTTTCTTTCTTTTCCTTATTCCCACTTAACCTTCAAGACCCAACCTATTAACTTCCTCCTTTACCCTCACCAATTTCATCAATTGACCACCTTACCCTTTAACCTCTTATTATTATAATTATTTGATTTATTAGTAACAATAGCATTACTCATCATAAAATAATCCCTTGAATTAATAATAAAACCAATCATATGCTATATCTTTCACACATCCACATTATAATTCCATTAAAATAATTAAAATATAATTTGGGGCGTTACAATGAACACTGATGAACCTGGGCACTCCACCAAAACGATCTGGCCTGAAACTTCTTATGAATCATAGCTTGACAATATGATGACTTTCGCACGCAACACAACTTGATCTTTGAGTATGCATTACCTGAGAAATAGACCATTGGCACAAACAACTTGCAGTTGAAACAATCTTTTGATAGTTTGACCAAGATTAGATCAAACATCCATCTGAATCGAAACATAACCGAACAACCACATCTGAATTGAAATCACTGCCTTGTCTTTGAAAATCTGCACACACAGAGAAGAATAAGAAAACTGCAACATATTTTTTGTATTTTAGTCTGAAGTTAGTAAATATAAACAACTAAAGGTAAGTAAAAACACGGTGATCCCCTGTTAGGCATAAACCTGCGACTGAAAAGGATAAACGAACCCGTGCGTGATCTTATTTGTATAAAAGATGCAGATGAGATGCGAAAATCTTAGGGTCAAAAATTAGGGTATGACAATTATACACTAGTTTATACTAGTTTCAGTCAAAAAAATCAAATTAAATTTAGAGTTGTTCGAAATGATACGGAACTTTTCAGAGTCTTTCTATATTTAACGATGGAAGGTTGTGATGGAAGTTCATGCAAAAAATCATCTAAAACTTAGATTCTATGAAACTTTTCGAAATGCTAGTTTCTTTCAAAAAATCATAATATATTATACACTAGTTTATACTAGTTTCGGTCAAAAAATAAAATTAAATCTAGTAATGCTCGAAATTCTACAAAATATTCCAGGTCCTTTCTATATTTTATGAGGGAATGTAATAAGGGAAGTCCATGCAAAAAAATCATCTCAAAATTAGATTCTATGAAACTTTTTAGAATTCAAGTTTCGTTCCAAAAATCATAATATATTATACACTAGTTTATACTAGTTTCGATCAAAAAAATCAAATTAAATCAATGACTATTCGAAATGATACGAAACTATTCAGATTCTTTCTATACGTTAATAGGGAAGGTTATGAGGGAATTCCATGCAAAAGATCATCTCAAAATTAGATTCTATGAAACTTTTCAACATGCTAGTTTCTTTCAAAAAATCATAATATGCTATACCCTAATTTATACTAGTTTCGGTCAAAAAATTAAATTAAATCAAGGAATATTTTAAATGCTACGAAACTTTTCAGATCCTTTCTATATTTTACGAGGGAAGGTAATGAGGGAAGTCCATGCAAAAAAATCATCTCAAAATTAGATTTTATCAAACTTTTCGAAATTCAAGTTTTGGTCCATAAATCATAATATATACACTAGTTTATACTAGTTTCGGTCAAATATCAAATTAAATCGAGTATGGTTCGAAATGCTACAAAACATTTTAGATCCTTTCTATATTTTACGAGGAAAGATAATGAGCGAAGTCCATGCAAAAAATCATCTCAAAATTAGACTCTATGAAACCTTTTGAAATATAAGTTTTGGTCCAAAAGTCTTAAGATATTAGTTTATACTAATTTCGGTCAAAAAATTAAATTAAATCGAGGACTGTTCGAAATGATACGAAACTTTTCAAATCCTTTCTATATTTTATGAGGGAAATCCATGCAAAAACTAATCTCAAAGTTAGATTCTATGAAACCTTTTGAAATTCAAGTTTTGGTCCAAAAATCATAATATATTATACACTAGTTTCGGTCAAAAAATTAAATTAAATCGAGGAATGTTCGAAATACTACGAAACTTTTCAGATCCTTTCTAAATGTTACGAGGGACGGTTATGAGGGAAGTTCATGCAAATAAATCGTCTCAAAATTAGATTCTATGAAGCTTTTCGAAATGCTAGTTTCTTTTAAAAAATCATAATATATATACTAGTTTATACTAGTTTCTGTCAAAAAAATCAAATTAAATCGAGTATTGTTTGAAAATACAAAGACATATTTATTATAATTAGAGTTTTCATTAGGATAATGTTAGGATTAATGACCAATATTAGGGCTATGGTGATGATTTTGTTTAAGATAGTTGAGAATTAGGATATATATATATATATATATATATATATATATATATATATATATATATATATATATATATATATATATATATATATATATGATTGGCTTAAGATTGATCTTACTATCATAATTATGCATAATTATATTTATTTAGTAATTAGCTTTATATTTTGACTTAATATAAATAATAAAAAGGGAATAAAAAACATAATTAATTATGGAATATTAATCATGAATTTAGGGTTAATAATATTGAATAAGGATAATTAGGGTTAAATAATATTTTTACAATAATTATTAATTAGGATTATAATTTAAAAATAATTAAATTAGTTTTAGGATTTAATATAATAATAGGATTATTGAAAATAAATAATTAAATAATTAATATGGAATTTAAATACCAAAACTAAGGATTTAAATTAAATGTTCGGGATTAATTTTAGAACAATTAGGCATATTAAAATTAGGGATTAATTTTTAAAAATGGATTAACATAAATAAATGAATATATATATATATATATATATATATATATATATATATATATATATATATATATATATATATATATATATATATATATATATATATATATATATATATATATATATATGGATAATCATGGTATATTAATAAGAATTGGGAAATTAAGGGTTAATTCTTGGGATTATTAAGGGATAAGTAAGGGAAATAATTTGGAATAACTAAATAGAGATATGGGATAAAACATTAGGGTTTTAAGGAATATAATTTGGGATAAATAAATAGAGATATGAGATACAATATATTGGTTCTTAAAGGGATAATTAGGGATAATCATGGAACAAAAATAGATAAATTTTGGGATAAAACTCTTTAAAGGATATAAACCTAAGACAGATGATAAAAGGGAAAAAAATATGGAGTTCTATAGTATTCTAATATATTATTACAATCCATGTATTTTCTATTATTAAATTAATGGGATTAAACTCTTAGGATCCAAGAGTATAAATATAAATATAAGATTATATAATAAATTTATTTTTTAAATAAATTAAACAAGGAAGGATATTTTGATAATAAAATTGGGATAAAGGTCAGAGATTTATATAATATAATTGGATCATTAGTAGCCGCAATTTCAGGCTCTCTAGACAAACTGATGACAAACAAGCTTACACGATTTTCCATCCCAAGAATGAGATTAACAAGACAGCATGAACCATTAGATATCACATAAAGAATGTGTGTCCCACATTTCAACCAATAGTTAGCAAACTTCAAAACCAAATTCATTTGAATGAGTATATATATTAATAGCATACATATTGCAACTTATCAGGAAATTCAACCTATGGAATTGTGCATATAGCAAGAGGCAGACAGACATACCATCCAAGAATAAAATGCCACTAAACGAATTATTAGTTTCATAATTTCATGACATATTTTATATGTATTTTCCCGGTTTTATTGGCACTGACTCGTATCTTAATCATAACATTAGGTTTATCTTAATAAGGATTAGTTATGGCTAACTGTTTCTTATATTATCTTGTACTGTATTATATTTATATTTAAGTGAATAGAGACCAAATTCTTGTCCATGTAATTTAGGTCAACAAAAATGCCATTCACGTTCATATTATAGAAATTGCACCTATTGTCTCTTAAATTTTTGTAACGATTCTCCTTCGAGATTTATTTAAATTAATATTTTTACATGCTTTATGTATTTTTGTCGTGTTATTATTTATTTGCATTCTGATTGGGCCAAACCAATACTTTTTCTTCATGGGAATATGGCGTTATGGGTGTTCTACTCCTAAAATGTTCTTTAGATCTCATCCCCTTGGGAGTCGTCCGAGAGCTCAAAGATATCCCTTAGGGTTCCATCATATACTCCAGAGAGAGTCACATGTAACGCCCTAATTTAATTGCTTAACTATTTATTCGATTAATAGAAATTGTTATGGGTCGTTGTGCCTTATTGGATGTTGTATATCCTTAGTGAAGGGTGGAGGTGTTGAAATGAAGGAAAATGTGTCGAGTAAGAAGAATTATATTATTTGAATTTATATAAGTAATAATTTAATTAGAGGAATACCACATGGAAAGGATATGGTGATAAATAAGTGAAAGGTTAGTGAGGACAAGATGGAGATTCCAATATTAGGGGTCCAAGGGTTATGTTGGGAAATTTGAGAAAGAGAGTGGTCAGTTTGTAAAACTGATCGTGGAATTGAGAAGAACGTGAATAGAAGGAAGGAAGAAGGGAGTTAGGGCAAGTGTTAGAGGAAGAGAACTCGTCGAAGGAGAGGAAAGCTCATCATCCGAGGTAAGGTTGGGATTCTTTCATCTCAAAAGGGATTAATGATATATGTATTTGGGTAGTTAATTGCTAGGTGAATTCTTGTTGATTGTTGATTTTGAATTATTGGGGTTTATAAGAAATTCGTGGAGAAAGAATTTAAATACAATGAGGAATTGTTTTTTCTTTGGAAGATGGAGGTCCCTTTTAAGGTGAAGGCTTTTGGATGGAGACTTTTGGTAAATAGCCTTCCAACAAAGGATCTCTTGGCATATAAAGGTATTGATTTTAATGTAGATTCTTTGAATTGTATTTTTTCTGGAGTTGAGGTGGAGAACTTGCATCATTCCTTTTTCACTTGCAATGTCGTTAAGTCGATATGGAGGAAAGGTTATGAGGAAAATCCATGCAAAAAATCATCTCAAAATTAGATTCTATGAAACTTTTCGAAATGCTAGTTTCTTTCAAAAAAATTCATAATATACTATACACTAATTTATACTATTTTCGGTCAAAAAATCAAATTAAATCGAGTACGGTTCGAAATTTACAAAAAAAATTAGATCCTTTCTATATTTTACGAGGGAAAGTAAAGAGAGAAGTTCATGCAAAAAATCATCTCAAAATTAGACTATATGAAACTTTTCGGAATACAAGTTTTGGTCCAAAAATTATAAGATATTATACACTAGTTTATACTAGTTTCGGTCAAAAAATCAAATTAAATTGAGGATTGTTCGAAATGATACGAAACTTTTCAGATCTTTCTATATGTTACGAGGGAAGGTGGTGAAGGAAATCCAAGCAAAAAATCATCTTAAAATTAGATTCTATGAAACTTTTTGAAGTTCAAGTTTCTATCCAAAAATCAGAATATATTATACACTAGTTTATACTAGTTTCGGACAAAAAATCAAATTAAATCGAGGAATGTTCGAAATGCTACGAAACTTTTCAAATCCTTTCTATATGTTACGAGAGAATGTTATGATGGAAGTCCATGCAAAAAATCATCTCAAAATTAGATTCTATGAAACTTTTCGAAATGCTAATTTCATTCAAAAAAATCATAATATACTTTACACAAGTTTATACTAGTTTCGTCAAAAAATCAAATTTAATCGTGTACTGTTTGAAAATACAAAGACATTTTTATTATAATTAGGGTTTTCATTAGGATAATGTTAGAATTAATGACCAATATTAGGGTTATGGTTATGATTTTATTTAAGATAGGTAAGAGTTAGGTTTTAGATGTAAAAAAATACGGAAAAAAAAAAAGGTATGTATAATTAATTAGTTTTTATGATTGGGTTATGATTAATCTTATTATCATAATTTTGCATAATTATATTTATTTAGTAATTAGCTTTATATTTCGACTTTGTTTAAGCAAAATTATATTAATATATAGGATACAAAGGGGTATCCTAACCCGTATACATAATAGCCTCCAACCCAAAATTATAGAGGACTACGAAAAATCGCAAGGAAAATTCAACCATTCAAAATAGTTACAAGTATTAGCATTTCTATATTTCTTGTATAACCACCACCAAGAAAAAATGAGAACTCTATTTGAAATAGTGTCAAAATCCCAAAATTCTTCTCTAAACATAATCTTATTCCTAGAAAACCATAAAACCCAACAAATGATCAACCATAACTCAAACGCCTTTTTACCCGTTATATTCTTCAAAGATAACTTTTCAATCCAATTTCTATAATGCCCAAGAATATTTCCAATATATATCTCATCTATATCAACCCAATTGCAAGCATACTTCCAAATCAAAACAGATTTAGAACAATGAAACAACAAATGTTCCATCGATTCATCATGAGAAAAGCAAAATGGACATACCCATTCATGAATATTGGTAATGACTCCACGCCTACGAAGATGATCCCGCTTCGGAATTTTGTTATGAATTAATCTCCAACCGAATACCACAACTTTTAAAGGAATAGGTACTTTCCACAATATCTAGAATACCTCCCGAGTTGATAAAGTTATGTTGTCTTGGAGTTGTAGAACTGCATGCTGCTGTAGGAAAAAATATGTTGATTTTACCGAAAAAACTCCACTATTTTAAAGAGACCAAGACCGGGAAGGGCGTTGAAATATCACTTTACTTAAGTTTCTGGGTTCTTGAATCTATAAATATGTGAGGACAATGAGCTTGTTTTTGGAGTTAAGATCCAAACATATTTAACACAATATCAAAGTCTCGTTTAAGATCTAATGGACCAACTACTATCATATTTCTGCTATCAGATCATCCACCGTTTATTTTCGTGCTCCAAATGTCCAGACTTAGGCGTGAGTGATTTTGTTAAAAGTCTCACATCGATAATATATAGCCTGAACATGTTCTTATAAGTAGGAGAATTTTTACCCTACAAGACAGTTTTGTAGAAAAATAACTTGGAATTCTAATGTTAGATATTGCACTTTAGAGAAGAGATCATAGTTTCTATGTTTTCGTCACCATCAAAGATGCCTTCTCTCTAGAGTCTCCCCAATCTCAATCTTATTTTCAACCTGCTTTCTCCAGGTTATCATTCAATCAACTCAGCATGTATCAGGTTCACTAATCTTCTTCTTTTTTTAGTCGGTCTCCTTACTCCTTAGCCAAGCGAAAGGGGGGTTTCTGTAGGTTTCAAGGGTTTGGTTTAAAGTCATAATCTTAGGATTAGGGACCTTCCTTCCTTGAATCTGATGGCTCTTTTTTATTTTGGTTGAAGGGTGTAGGTTGCGGGTCGACTTTCTATACTGATACTTGGGACCGTTTCTTTCGATTGGGCTGATTTGAGATTCTAGAGAGTATTGCTTTTTACATTTTTAGGGTTTTAATATTAGGGAGTGGCGTCTTTTGATGCGTCTGGCTTTAGGTTAGTTAGCTCTGCAACTCTGGTTTTAGTGCTACTTGGTGAGTATCGGTTCTTCCTGTTGTAGTTGTTGGTTCAGATTGGAATTGATTTTTCTGTGTTGTTTGGAGCTTTTGTGTTATTTGAAGGTTTTAGTAACTAGTGGTTGATTTCTCGGATTCCTTATGGGGCCGGTTAGAAGTAATCTCCCTAAATGGAATAATGTCAAGAGGAAGCGAAATCTTAGGGGGCCGATTCCTGTAAGATCTGTGTGGAGAGAATTTGGGGACAAAGGCATTAGTCAGGATGTACATGAGGCATCCTCTTTCTTCTTTTCACATTTTTCGGACTCCTACGACACTAGGATGATGTTTTATGTCTTCAAGGAACATGGTTTGGTGATTGAAGTATATATTCCTCCTAAGGTAGACAAGTGGGGAAATATGTTTGGTTTTGTCAAATTCAGAAATGTGACGGATGAGCGACTCATGGCTATTGAACTTGATAACATTGCTATTAATGGGGTTAAGCTATTTGCTAATATTCCAAGGTTTCATAAGGAAGATCGCAGCAATATCGGTGAGCGGGTTGGCGTCCCTAACAATGGAGGTTTTGTTCATCAGAGATTTAAGTCAAATCCGAAACAGTCAACTAAATCCAATGTGTTAGGGAGTTCTTATGCTGACATCGCAAAGAAAGGTGTTGATCATAATTTTCTACATAAACAACACTTTAAACAGGTCCTGATGGGGGATAAACCGAATTTTGCTCACTTGTGTTTCATTGTGTCTAAAGAAGAAATGGAAAGATTTGAGCAAGCGTTTGTTGGAGTGCTTGAAATTCCCGACTCCGCCCTAGAGGTTAAAGAGGCGTTACAAATTGTAGGTTTCTTTAATATCAAATCCACCTCTGTTGGGGCCAATTTATGTTTATTGGAGGAAGAAGAACCATGTATTATCAAGCTATTAATCGAGGAGGAAAGGCAATAGGTAGCGAAATGGTTCTATGAAGTACATCCTTGGTCCCCCGAAGACGTGGACAAAGAGCGGCTAATGTGGATTAAATGCTTCGGTCTCTCGTGTCACGTTTGGGGAGAAAAATTCTTCAAGTTCCTTTTTACCAGTGTCGGTCATTTTGTTATGATAGATGGAGACACTCAAAGGCAAGTTAGATTGGATGTTGCGAGAGTTCTCGTTCGAACTAAATTCGCTATGTATTTAAATGAAGTGTGAAAAATAGAGGTGAATAATAAAATTTACATTGTTAAACTAGTGGAAGATTCTTATGGACCTTATCAAAGGGATCGTGGAAACCAGTTATAGTCTGGTTTTGCTGCGGACAACTCTGAAATCGTCTCGGTAGAATCGGATGATGAAGAAGATTTCATGCATAACCAATTTTTTGAGGAGAACACTTTGAATCCAACCCTAAGGCATATTAATCAGCAGGTTTCAGTGTCGTCGGGGTCCAGATGTATTGTGTCGGGGACTAGGAATCGAAAGGTGGATATGGAAGCCGATTCAGGATTCTCCGTGTCGGTTGTAAAGGATTCTGCTGAACAGGATTGTGAGGAGACTCCTGAACCTGTTGGGGTAACCAGATCCTGTCCTCCAATTCAAGGGATTCATGCTGATGCTTTTGGCGATTTGACCGAGGTTTCACATTTTCCTGATGAGCAGAATCATTCTGTTATTAATCTTGATTGCTATATACCTATTGATGGCTTGGCAGATTTTATTGTTGATGCGAATCAGGTTGTTGATGCGAATCTTGCTGCAAATAATCTCGGTGAAACTTTAGTTCTTAATTCACCCACTCGGGATGCTATTGTGAAGTTGGGTCTAAATTTATCTGGTGAAGCGACAGATCTAAATTCTGTTAGGAGAGGTAACGTGTTACAAAGTCGGTCGCACTCTAAAAACCACATTCGTTGTGGTAAACGTGTTCCACTGGCTGTCGATGGGAATTTTGTTGTGAATAATTCAGGTGAAACTCTATCTCTTAATTCACTCAATCAGGATGATATTGTGACTTTGTTTCTGAATTTTTCTGGTGAAACAACTGCTCATAATCAAATCAGGATGGCAACGAGATTCACAGTTTGACGCAATCAAAAATTCATAATGTTTATGGTAAACTTCTGGCTGATTCGATAGGAACAAATGCTGGTTGCGATGATTCGGACGACAGTTTTTCTAGAGTGGGCGATTTACAGTCACCCTTGGAAGACAGTAATGGTGATGGGATTGCGAGCATGGACGATGTTATGCAAGGGGCATATCCTATAGTAAATAATGATATTATACCTTATTTGGATAAACCTGCTAGAAAAAAGCTTCTTTTAGAGAATATATATATCAAAAAATCAAAATTCCATTTACACCATCGTATTATGCTACTCTACTATAGGTTGATGTATCAAATTCAGATATTTCGGAACATAGTAAAAGGGTGAGGTCCAAGTCTCGGGTTAAAACGGGTGAGCAGCATTTTCGTACTATGGAGCCTTCTATTTCTATTGGAGATTCGGTTGGAGATTCGGGTGTTGGCCAAAACAACTCAAGGATAAAAAATAGACTTGATAATCTACCGACTAAGGTTTGGGATTCGATTAAATCTTTAGGTGTGGATGCAAGTGGTGATGAAGAGTTTTTCTCAATTATCCGAAATTTGGAAGCGAGCGACCGCAGATCTAAAAAGGCTTCAAAGATGGCAGCTATAGGGGGTCATGAATTTTGTTATTTATAATATTAGAGGGAGTGGTAGTAGCTTAAAGAGGAAGAGGATTAAAGCTACGTTATGTAAAGGTGGGGTTGAATTAGTTTTTCTACAAGAAACTAAATGTGTGATGATGACAGATGAAGTGGTCCATAGTCTTTGGGGTAACAATAAATGCCAATGGTCTGCCTCTAATTCTATTGGTTCGGCGGGCGTTTACTTATCATCGGGAAAGAAGATTCCTTACTTCCAATTTGTAGTTATAGTGGTAAGGGTTATTTAGGCATAAAAGCTTCTTGGAATGGAAAAGTTTGCTACTTTTTCAATATCTATTCTCCTTGTGGAAATAATGAAAAAAATAGTATTATGGAGTAAGCTTTTGAATCTAAAGGACAATTTGGAGGAGGGTGAATGGATTTTTGGTGGGGACTTCAATGAGATTAGAGATTCTACTGAAAGAATTGGGGGATCTAATCATAGTAGGCAATTGATGGTGGAATTTTCAGATTTCATTAATTTGTCGGGGTGTCTTGATCTCCCAGAGTCAGGTAATAAATTTGAGTGGTTTAATGCTAGTGGCAAGTCATGTAGTAGGTTGGACATATTTTTAATATGTCTTGGGCTTTTATCTGAGTGGAACATGGTTTGTCAAAAAGTGGGAGAGAGGGACATATTAGATCATAGGCCAGTTTGGATTTCTGTTAAAAATATTAATTGGGGGCCGAAACCATTTAAAGTTTTATCTTGTTGGTTTGGTCATCTGGACTTTCTAGACTTTGTAAAGGAAGCTTGGGAGTCTTTCAAAGTTGTTGGTAAGGCGTCTTTCATATTTTCTAAAAAGCTTCAATACTTGCAGGATAAATTGAGATGGTGGAATGCTAATATTTTTGGATGGATTGATACAAACATTTCTTCGGATGTCAATACTATAAATGAGGTGGAGAACTTGATTGGAGACCATTCAGGTTTGATTCTAACTCAAGATCTGTATTCCAGAAGAATGGAGGAGGATGATATATGGAAGAACCTTAGAATTAAAGAAAGTATCTTAAATCAAAAATCGAGGTTGAAATGGAGTGAAGAAGGTGATCAAAATACTAAGTTTTTCATGCTGCAATCAAGAATCGTGTCAATTGGAATACTATATCGTCAGTTACTGTTGACGGTCGTGCTGTTGAGGACGTTTTGGGAGTGAAAGAAGCTATAAAGAACCATTTTGATAAAAGGTTTAACAAAATTCATAGAGCTTTTCCTTTTATTGGATATCAAGGTTTTAGGAAGTTATCTGATTTCGATAGGGATGGTCTCGAAGCTAGTATAGATGCTGAAGAAATTAAAGGAGTACTTTTTGAGTGTGCATCAGATCGTAGTCCCAGACTGGATGGTTTTAGATGTGATTTTTTCAAATTATGTTGGTCGGTGGTGGGACTTGATCTCACTAGATGTGTCCAGGAATTTTTTGACAAAGGGGTGCTCCCCAAGGTTTTTGGTTCTTCATTTCTGGTACTTATTCCAAAATATGATGCTCCTAGGGATCTTGACGATTATTGACCTATTTCACTAATTGGTTTGGTCTATAAAGTGATTGCAAAAATTCTTGCTAATAGACTCAAATCTGTTATTGGAAGTGTCATTTCTGATTCTCAAACTGCTTTTATAGATGGGGGGAACTTGCTTGATGGGGTTTTTGCGCTTAATGAGATTGTTGATTATGCTAAAAGAAGCATGATACAAGGTGTGATTCTTAAGGTTGATTTTGCAAAAGCGTATGATTGTGTAGAGTGGAATTACCTTTGTAGTCTCTTGGACATCATGGGGTTTGGTGAAAAATGGAAACTTTGGATGGAAATTGGTGTGATGAATAGATATATGTCGGTTCTTGTCAACGACAGTCCTTCTAAGGATTTCAAGGTATCTCGAGGGCTTAGACAAGGGGATCCGCTTTCTCCTTTCCTTTTTTCTATATCGGCTGAAGGTCTTGCGATTCTCATAAAAAGAGCGGTGGATGGGAACTTCTTCACCGGACTCAAAATAGGGGAGGGTGCATCACTTCATCTTCTCCAATTTTCCAATGACTTTGTGTTAATTGGTGACGGGTCTTGGAGAAACTTGTGGGCTATGAAAGCTATTTTGAAAGGTTTTCATCTTGTTTCTGGTCTTGAAATTAATTTTAATAAATGTTCGCTTTTTGGTCTTGGAGTGGATCATTCTTTCCTTTTGGCGGCGGAAAACTTCTTAGCTTGCAAAATTTCAACTTGTCCTTTAAAGTTCCTTGGTATTTATATCGGAGGTAATCATAGATTAATTTCTTTTTGGAAACCTTTGATTAATATGGTCAAGGCTAGACTATCTTCGTGGAAAGGGCATTTTTTGTCTATGAGTGGTAGAATTACTCTTATCAACTCGGTGTTATCTAACTTACCCATTCATTATATGTCTTTTTACAAACTTCCATCTAAAGTGGCTAGTATTCTTACTTCTATCCAAAGACGTTTTCTTTGGAATGGATCGATTCATAGGAAAGGTATATCTTGGACTAGTGGGAAGGTTGTGTGCAAAGATAAAGAAGAATGTGGGTTTGGTGTTATGGATATTAAACTTTTCAATAAGGCCTTATTATCTAAGTGGATTTGGAAATTACTTTCGGGTGACAATTTCATTTGAAGAGATATTATTGAGAATCGATACCCGAACTATGCACTCTCTTTTCATCTTAGAGAACTTCAAAAGTATTTGGTTCCTTCTTCCTTATGGTGGAGAGATTTGGTTAAATTATCTTGGGATTTTGGGGGTAATAGTTTTTCAGATTTGTTGCACCACAATATTGGAAATGGAAAAAACTCCTTCTTTTGGCTTTCTAAGTGGTGTGGTAATGAACCTCTTGTTAATGTTTTTCCAGGACTATAGAACAATGCTACTAACAAATTCAGTTTAGTTGTGGAGAATGGTTTTTTTTGCAGGTGATTTGTGGTGCTGGCAGGTTAGGAGTGTGTTTGGTAGTGAGGTTAATGCCATCAACGTACAACTGCCGCAGTTGGAGGCTCGACTAGCAGATTTTTCAGGTTGGGTTGAATGCAGTTGTTGTGTTCTCTTGTTCGGCGGATAACTCTAGTTTTTTTTCTGTTAGATCCGCTTACAGGTTGTTAGAGCAATATGCCTTAGACCAGACGGTCGGTGATTTGGAGGATGTTCGTATGGCTGGTTTTCGGCTACTTTGGAAATCACTCATTCCATTAAAGGTCCGTGTTTTCGGGTGGCGAGTTTTTCATGATAAGATTCCGACAAGGGACCATATTCCTATGCATGGAGTCTTAACAAACGTTCATAAGTGGGTATGTCCCTTTTGTTTTATGCATGGCGAATCTCTTGAGCATCTTTTGTTTCATTGCTCCAAAACCGTCTTGATTTGGATGTTTGCTTGCAATTGGTTGGGGTGGAGGAAATTTATATAGGAAATATTTTTGGCCATCTATCGGTTTGGATTAATAGTTTGGGGTGAAGAAAATAGAGGTTAAGAAAGCGGTTGGTTTGTGGTTGATTATTTGTTGGGTTTTATGGTCTTCTAGGAATAATATTATGTTCTGAGAAGAATTTTAGGATTTTGACACTATCAATCATAGAGTAATTATTTTTCCATGGTGATGGTTAGGTAAGAAACACAGTAATGCTAATACTTGTAACTATTATGAATGGACAAGCTTTCAGTGTGATTTTTTGTAATCCTCATAATTTTTTAGTTTTGAGGCTATTATGTAATGGGTTTGGATACCACTTTGTATCCTTATTTTAATATATTTTGCTTATTAAAAAAAAAGACAGTTTTGTAGAGATAAATTAGCTTCGGCCGTATTTTTTAATATGGTATTGTGCATGCGCGCACACATACAAAGTATTTCAAACATCTCATTTGTTTTATAACAATACTTGATATCAATATGTAAAAGTGCTTAAATGATTAGGAAGATTGTTTGATCAATTCAGAATGTAATATCAATAGACTGGTAGATTAAAATTTCATTCTAATTAATTAAATCTAAGTACAATACCTCGTAATCGATTAACGAGGCTTGTTATTGATTAAGTGACGTCGAAACTTAAATTTTCCTTCTTTTTTTTCATGCGCTAATCGATTAAGACGTGTTTTTAAAGGACATAAAGTTTAAAAAGTCCACAGTATGTTTTCATTTTTAGTCGGATTTTTTCGTATATATAAGAGATTTTTCGTCATTTCTAATTTCACCATTTTTATAAATAAAAAACAGTCTTTTATCTTTCAACCTCTTATTTTTTGTAACGTTATTTTTTCACTAGAGTTCCTTAATGCTAAGAGAGTGAAAAATTCCATCGAAGATTTGTGTTGTATTAGTGTTGTTATAAAATTGTTTATTCAAGAGTCTAGTTCCCTTGTGATATTTCGTAATAGATTTGAATACTACAAATTAAACCTGTAAAAATCTTAGTGGAAAGTGTTTGGGCTGAACATGAGTAAAAGCTTAACCTATAAAAAATCTTAGTGGGAGGTTTTTGGGGTGAACCTGGAAAAAAAAGACTATGACACTAATTTTTTTAATGATTTATTAAGAGTTATACATCAGATAATATATGGTCTGAATATGTGCTAATAACTTGGGACAATCCTCACCTTACAAGTCAGTTTTATAAGGATGAGTTAGGTTCAATAATATTTTTAAATGTAGTATCAGAGTCGGGTTAAAGACCACAATATGAGTATTTGATACAGACCCACATTAGGCGTGAGGGTGAGTGTTGAAGTTAGTATTTCTGTTGTTGGAGTTTGTTTGAAGTCCCGTTAATTAAATATTTGGATTGTTGAATCTATAAATATGTGAGGATAATCTCGTCCTTTGAGCTTATTTTCGAAGTTAAGATCTAAATATATTTAACATAGTATCAAAGTCTTGTTTAAGATCCAATGTACCGCCTATTATCAGAGTTCTGACAAGATCATCCACCATTTATTTTTGCTCTCCAAATGTCTAGGCATGAGGAGTTTTGTTAAAAGTCTCACCTCGACAATATATAACTTGTAAATGTGCTTATAAATAGGAGAATCTTTACCCTACAAGTCAATTTTGTAGAGATAAGTTAATTTCGACATGGTATCATAGGCTGGTTAAAGACTCCAATGAAAACAATTAACATAGGTCCATGCTAGGCGTGAAAGTGGCCGTTGAAGTTGGTATTTGTGTTGTTGGAGTTTGTATAAAATATCACATTACTTAAATTTCGAAATTGTTGAATGTATAAATATATAAGGACAATCTCACCCATTAATTATCTAAGTATATATAGCATATTTGTTTGAAATTTTTTATATTAATCGAGTATCATCTACGTGCAACACTCAACATTAATTTTTCAAAGTCGAATAAATTAGAATAAACAAAACTCTTCCATTAAAAATTTAAAACTACTGTGTATCTAGCCTGGATTGGAAGACAAAGACATTTGGGTAAGCAATAAGAAACTTTAAAGGTGCTTTTGAGTTACTATAAATTGTTGAAGATGTGAAAACATAAAATGTTAACAGAAAGAAAAACGTGTGGTTGAACTGTAATGTGAAATAGATGAGATAATCGATAATAGCAGGATGAATGAACAATTATGAAAAGGAAATTCAACATGGAAAAGCTGTAGATGCAAATAGAGGCATTGATTAGAGGAAATTAAAGTTGCTCCCTAGACAGTTGTAATCATAATTAGAGCAACAATCTATAGAGTAGAGGAAAAAGCAAAATACAATTACCAAAAAGATTTTAGTCCACTTGTCCTCACGTGTAACCCTTGATGCCAAATCATAATGTTAATTAAATTCAGCTCAAGAGTAGCAATTTCATGATTACCACATATCAAATTAAAAATACTTAGAAATTACTATTAAACTAAAACACTAATATTTCTTGATTTTCCTTCAATTGCATAGCTCATAAGGTTGCAACAACTTCAAGATCATTGGTTTTGAATAGATAAACTTTCACCCATATCTTCAATACACTTCAAGATCCCATCTGTAACAATCTTCACTTGATTTTATTGGAATTTTCTTGTTCAAGTCTTGGTCAGTTGACTATACTAAAAACTTCAAAACCTTTTGGAAAAAAACTTCTTATTTTTCCTTATCGAAACTCACGACCTCATTCTAATATCTGAAATAAACCTATCAACTACCTCACAGCAAGAACTCGCATTTTCTCCTCAGTTGAGAAACATTCATCAATGAAGTTTTAGTTTGATGAATTTTTTGAAAATCTCACTCAAACAACAGTTGAGAAACATTCATCAATGAAGTTTTAGTTTGATGAATTTTTTGAAAATCTCATTCAAACAACATTTATCACAAGAGGAGAGAGAGAGAGAGAGAGAGAGAGAGAGAGAGAGTATGCACAAGCAATAAGGCACAAACATAATGTAAAAATTACAGTTTGATTCGAGTCAAAGACAAAATGAGTGATTTCAAATCTAGTGAGATAATGATTTGAATTAAGAAGAGAAAAAATCATTTTTTTCTTAATGATTCAAGTCATGATTTGAATAAAGAACCAATAACGAAATTCAGAATCAATATTTAGTTCATGGTCTGAACCAAACTATGCCATGATTTGAATCAAAATCTCTCATTAAGTCATACGAGGGTGTGATTTGAATCACAATTCCATCGTAAAAATCCCAATTTCCAAACTTTCTCATAATTTGAATCAAAGTTTTTCATGATTAGAATCATGTTTGTCAGAGTTTCTTGATTCAAATCGTAAACTACATGATTCAACAGTGATAACTTGACCTGGAAGTTTCAACTCCTTTGCAAAACCTTCAAGCCATGATGCTTCCTTCACAACTTTAGTTAGGGGGATATATTTTGCTTCAGTGATTGATAAGGGACCAACCTTCTGAAGTGTTGCTTACCAACATATTGTTGTGCCAAACATAGTGAGCACATGTGCAGAAATAAACTTTTTGGACTCCATACATCTTGCATAACCAGAGTCAACATATCCTTTTATTGTTTATTTACTATCTTCACCCAAGGCTCCACCATAAATTAGGACTCTGTTTAGAGACTCATTTATGTACCTTAGAATCCACTTCAATGCTTGTTAGTGAGCCTTTTCAGGATTCGCCATGTACTTGCTAACAGGACTTATTGCATATGTTATGTCGGGTCTAGTACAAACCATTGGATACATCAAAGAGTTGACTATATTAGCATATGGAATGCTATTCATATAAGTTCTTTTGATATCAATATTGGGACACTGATTTAGACTCCTCTTGAATTAAGGATTTGTCGGAGTCACAACAGACTTTGAATTCGACATACCATACTTTTCGAGAATCTTCTGTAGGTATGCCTCTTGAGATAAGCATAATTTTGAATGCTTTCTATCTCTCTAGATGTCAATCCTATGAATCTTGGACACATCTCCCAAATCATTCATGTCGAACTCCTTATTGAGTTCATCCTTTAACCTCATACATATTCGACATTGTTGCTTGCTATTAGAATGTTATCCACATAAAGTAAAAAAATGAATTACTGGGTCGAAATTTGAAGTAAACACAGTGGTCGAACTAATTTCTAATGAAACTTATGTGTGCCAAGAACTTGTTGAATCTCCTATTCCACTGTCGAGGAGATTGTTTCAACCCATATAATATTTCTTCAGCTTGCACACATGATCTTCCTTCCCCTTTTCGACATACCCTTCAATTTTCCTCATCGGGATTATTTCATCTAGATCATCATACAAGAATACAGTATTCACATCCATTTGTTCCAGTTCAAGGTCGAATTGTGTCACTGTGGCAAGCAACATTCAAATGGACATATGCTTCACAACAGGAAAGAACACATCATGAAGTCGACACCTTCTTTCTGAGTGAAACCCCTTGCGACCAACCTTGTCTTGTATCTCTTTGACGCCACTCCTTCGATCCATTCCTTAACTTTAAAAATCCATTTACAATTGATTAACCTGACTCCAAAAGGTTTCTCGATCAGTTCCCATGATTTGTTATCATGAAGAGATTTCATTTCATCATCCATGGCCTTCATCTATTTAGTCTTATTTTGACTCCTCATAAATTTCTTAGAGTCTCTAGGTTCTTTGTTTAGAACCTCACTTGTAGAGATTAAGGAATAAACTATAAGATTTGTATAACCAAGTGAAATTCTGGTTGGCAGATCACAAACATCCTAACCATATGTCGGCACATTGATCTCTGCAACATATTAAACAATGGAAACAAAGGCAGACTGATATTCAACAATGTCAGTGCACAAACATATCATATGTTCCAACATCTATTTCGACATGTTTGAAAAGCAAGCATAATAATGTAGTTGTATATTTGCATAATGATAAATAACACAGTAACTTTTAACCCAATTTGGTCGAACACACCTACTTTGGGGGATACCAATCTAGGGAAAATATCACATTATCAGTAGGATTATTGCTTGTACAAAACCTCTGTTGTACAAGTAAACACCCTTTGTTTTATCTAATGCTACCAAATGTAATATTTATCGCAGAAACTTGATCTTTGATAAGAGAACCCTATCTCACTCCCTTTAATCATTACCTGTGATTCTTAATCGTTGCAACTCATCAACCATATCATTCTACTTGAAAGCCATGTCTTTCAATGGAATGTTCAGTTAACTTTATTGACTAAAAACACTCATTGGATATGCTTCAAAGCTTCATTCAAGAACAATAGATAACTCATTACATACGGGCTTCTGAGTTATGCTTAACAATTATATCTAGCTCATTGTATCCAACTGATACAAAGGGTGACTTACAATACAAGAAAGCCTACGACTCTCAAAACACTAAAACCTTATTTTTCTACTTTTACAAAAGTGTTACAAGGATTATTTGTTTTTCCCTAGGTCTAGGTATTCTATTTAAAACATTCTACTGATCCATGAGCTTTAAATATTTTGTTTTCTGATTCGTTAATCCATTGTTGTAATCGCTCTTAGAATCTTTGAATTGATTTAAACAAATTTAAATCTTATTTGATAATAGTTCAAGATGTTGAGTCTTCATGTTAGGACATCTCATTCGACATCTTTGTTCTTTGGCAAATTTCTTCAAGTTATCCTTCCCAGATTTCTTCATCTTTATCAATAATATGTTTTACCAAAATTTAGTCAAACCACTAGAGTTTTCAACAAGTCTCTAAGGTGGCTTGTAACTCTTATTGGCCTGTCTCTTACCAACAGGTAGTCATTATCAATCTCCTTATCTTCGACATCAACTTCTACTTCTTCTTTAACTTCATATGGGTCATTCAATTCATCATCACTATGCTCCACCTCAACAGGAATTTCTCCTTGTTCCAGCTTTTCGTCAGCATCATCAGTTTTCTTGAAGGCCATCTTAACTACATTAAAAACTACATCTCGACTATTGATACACCTCATGTGACCTGGCTCTATGCATTATAGCCTATAAGCTTTGACTCCTTCAAGGTATCCCATGAACATCCATTTCAGAGCTCTAGGTTCTACCTTGTCTTTCCTAATGTGAGCATAGTTCACACAGCAAAATACTCTTAGTTTGTCGAGATCTGGTGGATGTCCCGACCAAACTTCTCCAGGTGTCTTCATATATAACACAGTCGAAGGACATTTGTTTATCATATATGTTGTTGTCGAAACAACCTTAGTCCAAAATACCTTCTTCAATCCAGAACTAACTAACGTGCATCTAACTCTTTCGAGGATTGTTTGATTGAATCTCTCAGCTAGACCATTTTGATGAGGAGTACCTACTACAGTCTTATACCTTGCAATCCCATAATAGACAAAGTAACTGTCAAAAGCTTCGTTGTAGAATTTAAGGCCTTTTTCAGTTCTCAACCTCTTGACTTTTATGTCAGTTTGAGTTTCGAGCAGAACCTTCCAACTCTATAAATTCTCAAAAGTTTCATCCTTAGTATTCTTAATGAATACCTATAAATTTTTGGAATAGTCATCAACTATGGATACAAAATACCTTGCACCTGAATGTGAAGGATTCCTTGTAGGCCCCTAAAGATCAACATAAATGTAATTAAGGGATCCATGTATTCTTTGTTAAACTTCACCCTATAGGATTTACCAAATACACAAGGTTCACAAAACTCCAACTTCTCGACTTTGTCACCATCTTGCAGGTTTTGTTTCCCCAGTTTGACCAAACCTCTCTCACTGACATGGCCCAATCTCATGTGCCATAATTTTGTCTTTGAAATTTTTTTAGTGAATGCAACATTTGTCGAATCACTTACAACTCCAGTCTCAATGGTATACAAGCTTTGTTTCTTCACGCCTCTTAAGACTTACTTTGACCCCTTCATGACTCTTAGGATACTTTTCTCTCCTTGAAAGATATATCCCTTCTTATCGAATTCACCAAGAGAAATAAGATTTCTCTTCAAGTTAGGTACATACCTAACTTCAGTCAATAGCATTATTGACTCATCACGGAGCTTGAATCTCACATATTCAATACCTGCAGTTTTGTAAGCTTTGTTGTTTCCCAGAAACATTGATCCACCATCTTGATCATATAGTTCTTCGATTAAATCTTTGTTTTGAGTCATGTGTCAAGTGCAACTTGAATCCATAATCCACTCTTTTCTTGGGTCGCTGCTTGAAACCACAAGAACATCAGATGAGTCAAAATCATCTTGAACAATGATTGTGTTGCCATTATCCTTACCTCCATGAACTTTCAGGCATTCATGGCACACCTTTCTCGTGTGACCCTCCATTTTACAATGATAGCAATACTAGATGCATCTCCACTATAAGACGTTTGCTGACTTCTACCCTTCTTCTTGTCGAACTTACCATCCTTTCGCGAGAATTTCCCCTTAACAGCCAAACCTTCACCAAACGTCAAAGGTTTATGCTCCTTTTGTAACACCCCAAAGTCGATTTTGATATAATTAATGTGTTTGTTGTGAATTATGAAGATTTACTGATGATTTGATGTTTTGTGGAAAATTGAGTGTGACTTAATATTTTCATAATATTAGGATATTAAGTATAGTGGGTTTATTTAATTATTTGAGATTAAATAAATTAAATAATAAGAATTAGAGGACAAGGGTAATATGGTCTTTTGGGTAGAGGAATAGTGAGGGTAAGATGGAAAAAGACTAAAGAGGTCCTAGGGGAAAGAGCGACTAATAGAGTAAAGTTGGGATGTATGATAATTTGAAACGATCGCACTTTTGGAGAGAAATGAAGAAGAGCTCTGAGGAAGAAAAGCTAGGACTTGGAGGTTTGGGAGATTTTTCGAGAAGTTATCGATAGGATTGTGAAACCTAAGGTATGGGGAGCATTTTTCGTTCGGTATTGTAATGTAGAGGTAGAATTTGGGGTTTTGAGGTAGAGTTTTAAGGTTATGGGGTTTTGTTGATGAATTAGTTATTGATGATGATTTTATGATGATTTTGATGGATATAATGATATTATACGATGTATATGATGATAGTATGAGTAATGTTGATGTTGATTATGATTTTCTGTCATGTTGTTGTCAAATACTGAGTTTTGGTAGGTTGTATTGCAGAGGGGCGATTCTGAAAATCGCAGAAAATTGGGAGGAATCGTGAAGCTCGCTTAGGGAGCTACAACTCGCTTAGCGAGCAAAAAAGACTTTTGAAACTCTTCAAATAGAGAGTTGGGCGCTTAGCGAGGAGGGTAGCTCGCTTAGTGAGACCTGACATGTTTCAAAAAATATTTTTAATTCTGAAAAATGTTTTAATTGATGTGGTTTGTCTCGTAAGATGTTATGATGTTTTAGAGCTACTATATGATGAGTTTATAGGCCATATGAGTAGGATTTGGTGATAAAATGATGTATGATGACTTGAATTGTTTTTATGAGTTTATGAAGTATGATTACATGATGTAGAGCAAGATGTTAAATAAGGAAAATATATGATGATTGATGATGAATATGGATGCAATGCTTATGATGTTTTGATGAAGTGTGTATATATTGTGTCTTGCATTCTTGGCATGATTTATGAGGGGACTTCGGTCCATTGGTAGCTTTAATCCCATTGTGCGGATTGAAGTGATATGATGTTATGATGTGCTCCCTTGTGGAGGGTTGATGGCCCAGTGTCCATCCATGAGGATGTTTCGGTACCACATGCATAATAAGAGGTTGCATATCATTCTAAATGACATAGCATGATTTGCATTGATTTTGTGTGATATGTGATGTATTTGATGTTGTGTATAAATGAGCTTTGCGATGATTGATGTTGTGATGTGATGTAATTGACGTTGTGTTTATGATGAGGTTTTGTGGTGAATGATTTTGTTTTTGTAGTCTATGTTTATAAATTCTCATTTGTATATTACTTTATTGAATGTGAATTTACTCACCCTGTCTGCCTTTTGTGATGGTCTATTATGTCATCATGCAGATACTCAAGGTTAGCTCGGTACGCATTTAGCTCGGAGTTAGTGAATTTGTCGTGGTTAGTTATATGTGGAGTCCTGCTCTGTGTCCAGTAACATCGGGATGGGTTTCGCTTGATGACTCGAGTTTATTTTGTTTAGTTGGTTAAAATTTAATTCTTTTAATTTGATAGAGATTTAAATGATGTTTTGGATTAGATTATAAGGTTTCTTTTAATTAAAGATGAAAGATGACTGTCTTGGTTTTTCCGCTGCATATTTATTGAAAAGAGTTTTTGGTTGTTTATGATTTTATAAACTGTGTTACAGGACATGACTAATTTGATATTATATGATGTTTGAGTTATGAATAAATGTGATGCCCTTTCATGAGGGAACTCTGATATTTGATTTAAAATATTTTATATTTGTGATGGGATAGAAAGGGTGTTACATTAGTGGTATCAAAGTAGGTCAGTCTGTCTGGTTGTGTCGTGTCGTTGTCAGTCGTGTCGGTTATTGCGTATGAGTGTATTGTGGTCGAGTTGTTTTCTGATGTTGTTGGTGATTTGTAGAATGGTTGCGAATCGTGCTCTCACTTTTGAATTAGGGTTTTATCTCTTTATTTTTCCTTATTCAAAATATGAGAGACTAGTATGCTATTTATAAGAAAACTAACAGACTAACCTAATGGGCTTTTTAACAATAATCCATTATAAGCTAACTTTGGGTACAAGTTAACTTAAACAATTGGATCCATAAAACAAGGTCCAATTTAACAACAGCAGTGAGCGGACTTCGACAACATACTATTCGTACTAGGGTTTGTTTCAATATTCCACATTTCTGATACACCCAAAAAGCACAAAAATGTCCCTCGCGTTTGTTTGAAAAGGTATTTCAGAGAAGAAGAAAGAACAAAGACCTTCAATTCCCCTACCTACCTTTGAGACCTTTCCTGAACGAAAAGATGTCCCGTATGGATGCCTCATGTTTGATCTTTCTATTCCTCGTCATGGTCCACGCCATCGGCGCTTGAGAAAGTTAGAGAGACATGATAGTTTCTCTCTCTAACTTCTATTGTATGTATATGAGACTCCCAAAATGATTATTAAAGTGAATATATGTTTGGCTTGTCATCCTTGTGGATATTCAAGTTTGGTTGTAAAACTTGTTGATTTTGGGATACCCATTGTATCCTATTGCTTAAAACAAAAATTAAGATATGAATAGTATTGTTGAAGACTAATAAGACAAAATAAAAATACTTGTTTGTCATTAGAAATATTGACTTAACTCCTTCGAGTGAAAATGCAAAGTATTTTTTGATGAGGAGATATAGCAATAGATTGTTTTCTTCTCAATGTTTACTTTAATTTGTTTCTAAATGATTTTTTGCATAAAGTTTATTTTATCAAAGGATTGAAAATCAATTAAGAAAAACCAAAATGGTCAACACAATTGACCCCAATATTTTCAACCCAACTATTCCTCTTTTGAGACTTTAATTTTGACTATCATGAAAGGCTAAAAGAGAATTAAATATAATAAAATGTCAATGAAAAAAATAATGAATTTGGATAACAAACAATATTTTATGTGAGATAATTACATATATCAAATAACCTATTGAATAATTTTAAAAGGATAAACTCAACACTTGATGTATTTAAGAGGTATTCAACAACTATTCTATTTTTCAAAGGGTTTCTTGCAATTCAATAAAAAATAAGAATTATTAAATTAAAGTACACTAAGAATGGATTTTTTTTATTATATAAAGTAGATTAATTTCTAATTTTGTTACATCAATATGAGTAAAAATATGGTTAAAGTTTTCAAATTTGTTTATGTTATGATTCTTTTTTCCTTCCCATTTTTTGTTTTGGCAGATGTCTTTTGTAAGCTCGTCTTTTTCTCTCTTTTTCAAATTTTCTTATATAATTTTTTTATCTTCTTTCAATAATATTCTTATTTTATATCACAGTTACTTCTTGTGATAGTGATGTTGATTGTGTAAATCATAAATGCACTTTACCTGAAAAATCAACATGCTTGATCAATTTGTGTTTATGTGCTTTTAACATGTAAGTTGAAAAATAATTCTATTACTCCAATTCTTATATTTTTATTTGTATATAATAGTAAAATAAAATATTAATTATTTCTCTTGCAAATTTAGTTATGTTTCTTTGACCTTTCATCATCTTTGTGTGACAGGACAAGCAACACAGGACAAATATTTTAGTCACATTAGTGTTGTTTAATGTGATTTTTTTTTTTTACATCTCCTTTGTAAAATAATGTGATATTAAATGATATCCAAATATATGTCTGGTGGTTGTAATATTATTGGATAATTACAAAATCATAAATATATATTTTATTATAATATTGTTGATATTTTAATTAATTTATCTTGAATAATCACACAATCAAATATGATAGATTAGAGAAGACAAATAATTTATAAAAAAAAAAAGTAAAATAAAAAAAATTATACATGCAAAAATCATAAAAGCTCAATATTTATAAAATAAAGTCAAATCTTATTAATTTGATTTTTAGTTTTGCTCCATCAATACAAAATTACCTTGTAATCTTTTTCTTGTCCATGTTCATTAGGCATGAGCTTCATTAGTGTCTGGACTAGGTGACCTAGTTTTTTTATGGATGTAAGATTTCAACATATCATATTGAATAAAAAAAATTCATTCATAAATTAATTAATTAAGGAGGTTAAAGCTAATAGTCATTTTACAAATAATTTTATAAAATGTTTTCAAATTTTGACTTTATAAATGTTTTTTTCAATCAAAGTTTTTAAACCTCCACTTTTCAAACCCCCCTCTCTCTCTTTTATGGAGTAACATGTCCAACATTTAACACAAAGGAAAAGACATGGATTAAAAAAAGTTAAAGGAATCCAATGTCATGAATTTGAAGATTTATGGCACATTCATATCAAACGCATCAACTTTCTTAGGAAACAAACGAAGGGAGATACTTTCACTTTTTCAATTGATGAGTCAAATGAAGAAAATGAAAGTGAGGAAGTTAACAATATGGTTACCTTTACAACCCATATAAGATCCAAATCTAATGCACACAATGATGGTGACTCAAGTGATGAAGAATTGTCAGATAATGCACTTGTTGGAACTTACAAGTTGTTGTATCTCAAATGGGATGAATAATGCAAAGCCATTGAAAAACAAAAAGAGAATATTGATCTTATTCTTCAAGACAAATCTCATTTCATATCTATAATGTTTGGCTTAAAGGAAGAAGTTGATCATTTAAACTCCAAACATGAAGGTGGTACTAAATATATTTGCATGCTCAATTTTGGTTCTGAAACCATTTATGAAATTTTGGGGATAAACAAGACGGAAAAATAAATGAAAGGAGTTAGATTCAATTATGATTTATTGAACCCTAAAACTAAGTTTGCTCATCCTACCAAGAAGGGTGAGTTCATCATGTCAAACTATAAGTATCAACATCATAATCAATACTCTAATGCTTATGTCAGAGCCTCATGGGTATGTCCCTATTATGGTCAACAAAGTTATATATGCCTTCTGCTACAAATTATATGTTAGACCTTACTACCACTATCAACCTCACCCTGCCTGGAATATAAAAGAAGTGTTCCCTCAACAACTGTGTAAAGCCAAGAAGTATGCTCTAAGTCATAGAGTCTACACTTTCTTAAGAGTTTCTTCATGTGAAGACTTGTATTTTGATAGTGGAAGCTTCAGACGCAAGTCTTACTACAATAGTTATGAGAAAAAATGATTTAAAGGTTTTGAGTCTTACTACAATAGTTATTTTAATTTCAATGATGGAGCTAAAGGTAAAATTGTTGGAAAAGGAAACTTGGACTACATGTACCTCTTAAGTTTGAACGATGTACTTCTTATTGAAGATCACATTGCTAATCTCATCAGCATCAATCAGTTGTGTGATCAATATTTGTGTGCCAATTTCAATCATTTTGAATACATAGTCATTAACAAACATTAGGTTCTGCAAATGAAGGATTCAGATCATCAGACAATTGTTATATGTGGTGTTCATAAGAAAATAATCAACTTCAATCTTGCATGATTCCAAGATTGATGAAACTAAAATATGGCATATGAAACTTGGTTATTTAAATATCAGAATCATAAGAAGATTGTCTCATAAAATTTCATCAATGGTCTTCTTAATCTTAAGATTGAATAAGGGAAGATTTGTGGAGAATGTCAAATAAGAATGCAAACCAATATGTCATAGAAGAAGGTCTAACATCTTACCACCTCTAAAGTTCTTGAGTTACTTCACATGGATCTCATGATACTCATGCAAATTTAAATCCTACGAGGAATGAGATATGTCTTTATGTGTGTTAATGACTTCTTAAGATACACATGGGTTGATATTCTTTCTGAAAAATCATATACCTTCAATATCCTTGAAAGTGTATGTATATGTTTACAATGTGAGAATGGAAAATAAATTAATAAGATTATAAGAATTCATGGTGATCATGGAAGACAATTTAAGAATTCAAACTTCACAAAATTTTATACAACTAAAGGTATAACTCATGAGTTTTTAACCCCCATCACCCCTTAAAAATATTGGTTTATGGAGCGTAATGATAGAACTCTTCAAGAAATGGCTAGGATCATGCTATAGATAGTAAGACATACCAAGTATTCAATAATAATACAAAATCCAAGATGAAGTCCATAAATGTTATTATTGATGACATCCAATATGAAAGTGTATGTCAAGAAGAAAATGGGTTTGTTGTTCACGAGCAACATGTCACATAAGATGTGTCAGACAAAGGTACCAACGTCACTCTATGAACTGAATATGAGAACTTAGAAGTTGAAGAAGATAGTGTTACTATAAATAAAAGGTCAACCACAACATTTTATAGGAATCATCCCATTGAAAAAAATAGTTGGGGATCTAAATGAAGTAGTCATCATCAGATCCAAAGAAACCAACAATTACAAATAAGCGATAACTAATATATACTTCATATCAAAAGTGGTCCCAAGAATGTTAATGAAGCCCTCAAGTATGAATATCGGATAAAATGCAAAAAGAACTTAGTCAATTTGAAAGGAATAAAGTTTGAGAGTAAGTCCCTAGACCCAACACCGTCAACATTATTTTTACTAAGTAGATCTATAAAAACAAGCCCGATAATAATAGAAATCTAAAAAATAAAAAAAATAATCGTTTAGTGGCTCATGGTAAACCCAAATAGATGGAGTAGATTTCCATGAAACTTTTTCCCCTATCACCCATTTAGAAGCTATAAAGTTGTTACTTAGAATATCTTGTCTTTTAAAGTTTAAATCCCCTAAGAAATTACTTACGGCGTAAGGCAAAGGGCAGTTAGAAATAGTATTAGCATTCAAATGTCAACACCTCTCAGTAGCTGGTATATTCAACGCGCCTACATACACAGTGGATACCACGCGCTAATCAAACAAAAGGTGCGGCAAGATAAGTGACCTCCACGCTCTGTAAGTGCGACTCAAAGTATCATCACTTTTAGGGAAAATCTATAAATTCAGTATTTGATTTGAAATGTATTTAATAATGTGCGAAGAATTTGTCCAATAATAAAAATGCATTTCCCTAATCATAATAATAAGTTTGAAAAAATTTGTCTATTAGAGAGAAATTTGACGGAGTGATTCAAGCAATGATCCTCTCATTTAGTCATATGTTTCCATTTTAATTTCTTTCTATCAATTGTTTTTCATCATTTATACTTGTGCATAAAGAGCATCTTCTTTTATTGAGAAAGAGAGGGTTTCTTTTTACTAAATAAAAAAGTGAATATTTACTTTTTGGTATATCATGTTTTCTTCCTATTATACTATTCATTTTATGTATTATAATTATTTTATATATAATATTTAACATTTTAACTTCAAAATTCAATGAAGTCTTATTGAAACCAAAAAAAAGTATTATGTTTCTTTTAACCAGCTTTGATAGTTATGGAAGAATATCATAAGTGTTTAAATAATATTATAAGTGTTTAAATAACAGTCTCTTCACAAACGAGGTTGCCATCAAGGTCTCAGAGTTGACGTGACATGTGTTCGAGATTTTAGACCTAATAGAAAGAGGGAATATCTAATAGCTAGTATTCTTATTGTTATTCAGATGAATTGAATGGCTCAAGATTCAAATGATATATAATGTAAGTTCATCACCGATAAAGAGACATGACACACAAAGACGAAAGGTTTTCAAAATACCTTTAATTGATTACATGAGAAACTATAGGTTCAATGGGTTTAGTCATCGATTTGGCTACCAAGACCTAAAAAGGAAGACTTTAACTAAGGAGTGGACAACTCCTAGAGATGGTGGAGGCTCTAGAGATGGTGAGGAAGATGGGAAAATATAAATCTCCTCACCTCATCTTGATGAGCTTAAAAGAGTGATGGAGAGCTGATGGAATTGGTCTAAAAAGACTTTGAAGAGATCATTCAAAGTTAAAATTTTGTCAAGGTTTGAGTTAAAAAGATCTGATTGCTAAGATCGAAAAATTAGATCGAGGACGTTATCGAGTCTACCTCTTATGTGTTTAAGAATGTTGCGATTTTGATCAATTTTGTAATCTTAAGATCGACTTTAATACTAAGAGGATAAGTTAGCTAAAATCATTCATTAATGGGTTTTGGATCATCCAGAAGTTTCTAAGATGAAGGTGAGGATCTAGAGAATGATTAGAAAGGAATTTTTGCCCTTATATTAGAATAATTTAATGTAGGATCTTTGAGAATATTTTAAGTATCCTTTGGTTGATTTTTAGTAGTATTTAACATCTTAATATATGTTATGTTATATTTTATTTGCTTATATTCCGAATTTCTTTTCATTATGTATTTTCTTAAACCCAAATTTGTTACAATAAGTTTATTTTTTTATCACGAACTCGGAATTGTATTGCTCAACCTTTTTCAATTTTCCTCTCATTTTATTGTAACATGGAGACATGGAAATTGTTTTGAGAGTCTTTTGTTTTGATTTGGTATTCAATGAGACTTCTTCCTTTTAGATGTATTCGGTAATTAAATTGTTTTTATTATTTTTAATTTATTTACAATTATTTCTTTAACTAAACAGATACAATATCTCTTAAGTTTGTTCATATTCCACATTCTTAGAATTATTTGTCAAAGTAGAGTTTGTAGGATGTATGTTGTTACACCCTAGTTTTTTTTTGTTTTTTTATTTTGATTGTGTTTTGGAGTATTTTTGAGTTTTTAATTGTTTGATTATTTTTATGAGTTTGGATAGTAGTTATTATAATTTTATTTATTTAAAATAATAGAGAAAATGAGTTTTTTTTTTTTTTGGAAAAAATTTAGTTTTTAATAAAATAGAGAGGGGGTGGAATTAGTGAGAGTTGAGGGGAGTTTTTAAAATTAATTAAAATGAAAGAGAATTAGGTTTTATTTATTTAAATAGAAAAGTTGAAAGAGAGTTTGGTTAGTATATATTTTTGGTGAAAAGAGGCAAGAGAAGTGAAACATTGGGAGAGCTTTTGGAAGGAGAATAGAGAATCTTCATAGCCAAAACTTTAAGATTGCGGAAAATTCTAGTTAATTGGGGACTGTTCATGATATGAATATATTTAAGCATAAAAGACGAAGAGGAATCATTATCATTTTTCCCTTTTCTTTTATTTTCCTCCATTGATAAGTTTGTTGAACTTTGAAAGGGTTTTGTACAAAGTCTCTTTAGGTTGTTGTGATTTGATGTTAAGTTTGTGCTCTATTAATAGTTGTAAATTGCGTTAATTTTGAGTTTTGATGTTCACGATTATAAATGATGATTTGATAAAATATGACCATGATTCATTATAAATTGGTGATTTAAATGTTAATTGATGATTTTTTTTGGCGATGTAAATGCTATATAGATAATGGTTGATGTTTTGTTGTGCGATTGAGATTGTCTAAAATCATAATTGTAGTTTTGAAAGTGTTTTAATGGAGAAATGCATAATTTTTGCACAACGATGATGGATGTAGCATCCCAAAATAATTAGAATATTTATTTAATAGATTTATTATAAATATTCGGGATTTATCGGTGAACTTCGGTGAGATAATATGATGCAAGATGTGTTTAAGATATGGGTTGCGGGATTGGATGAATTAAGTGATTAATTGAAATTATTTTAGTATTGATAATAAGAGAATAATGTGGATTATATCATTTAGATTATTGTTACTAATTAAAATAAAAAGGAGGAGAATCTCAAGGGCAAGGTAGTCATTGGTGTAGAGATAATGATGACATGTTGGTAATGTTATGTGAAATAAGTGAGGGCAGGAGTGAGATAACATATTAGGGGTATTTTAGTTAAAAGAAGGAATAGTGAAGAGAGTTTCATTGTTCATGTTATTTTGAGGAAATAAGAGTGCTATAAAGAATAAATGGAGAGTGAATGAGGCTAAGGCACCGAGGAATCAGGTAAAAATTCAAAAGAAGATTGGGAGAAGCAACATTTTAAGGTATGAGGAGTATTACCTTTCAATATTTATGATATAGAGTCTAGATGTTTGTAGAGATTTGAGATTTTAGGGAAAATCTAGGATTAGAGGCTAGGGATGATGAAATAGTGATGATTTGTTGTATTGTGATTGTTGTTTTGGTGTATATATGGTAGACATAGGTTTTAATTGCTTAATATGTGTTAATTGGGGTTAAAAATCCAGTTTAAGGGTGTGAAATAGCAGTGGGAAAATTGCTATCATCGCAGGATTTTTTGGTTGATTCGTAGAGGGCGCTTAGCCCCGTTTTTCGTGCTTAGCGCGGTACTCCTGGCAGCTTTATTTCAAAAAGTTCGAAAATTCATAACTCGAGCTGTGAGTGTCTGATTGATGTGTGGTTCGGATCATTAGAAAGCTGGTATAATGCACTTTCTTATCAAAATAATTTTAGTACCGGAATTCCAACTATTCGACATGCAGGCGGTTGATTCGTACATGTCGGGTTATGTTGTTTTCGTGAAATGTGTGTAGAAACTTAGTGTAATAGGATTGTGATGATGTCCTATGACTAATGATGGTAATTATAATGTTGAGGAATTAATTATGTGATAATGGTCTGCAGTGGTGTCCGGTGAATAAGAGATGATAATTCTGTGTTGTTGATTAGATGATACTAAATAGGTATTAATGATTACGTGATGATAATTAGGTGTTGATGACTATGTGATGATAATTATGTGTTGAAGATTATATGATGATTATGTTGATAATTTAGAGGATATCAGTTAGGTGTTGTTGATTTAGAGGATAACGATTAGGTGTTGATGGGTGTGTGATAATAATCGTGTGTTGATGTTTAATGATGTTAATTATATGTTGAATATTATATTGTGATTGTGTATTGTTTCTTATGTGATGATGATCATGTGAATTATGTTATTATGATGATTTTGACATGTGTATTAAGCAAGATTGATTTAAGGTCTGGTTACCATCAGTTTCGTGTTAAGTCTGATGATATTCCGAAGACAGCTTTCAGAACAAGGTATGGTCATTATGAGTAGATGGTTGTAATACCCCGTATTTTAATTAAATGCTTTGGATGATATTAATTATGATTAATATGGTTCTGGTGTGCTCTGAGAGTTTTCAATTAAAATAATCAGAGACATTTTTGGATACACTCAATTTGGACCCGTTAGAGTACTAACTATTGTATATCAGTATAATATACATTGTTTTGTTATAAAAGAAAGAAAACAAGTTATGTGTTAGAAGTTGGTAAGAAGAAGAAAAAGGAAAGAAAGAAAAGAAAGGAAAGAATAAAAGAGAGGAGAGAAAGAAGGGAAAGGAAACCCTAGGAGAAGAGGAAGAAGTTCATGGAAGCTTGGATCATCATTCTTCTTCATCATCTTCATCAAACTCCACTTCATTGTCAAGGTGGATTTTAGTTAGAAACTTTTTCTTTTAAGAGTTTTTGATGTTTAGAGTTTAGGTTAGAAATGATAAAATTGTTAATCATGAAATCTAACGGATAAAATGCTGAAATAATCGGGTAGAATAATCATGTTATGTGTGGAAATAATCAACAACTAGTATTATGAGGTTACTAGGTAAGATGGGTGAGAAAATGAGGTTTATGATATGAAAAACGCAGCTTTTTGGGCTACTGACTTTCGGTTAACGGGACCTGAAAAGCTGCTATAATTGGAAAATTAGACTGGCTAACCGGTTAACCCGTTAACGCTGTAACTTTTGGAAAATATTAATTCTTAGAAAATTCATAACTTTTTACTCGGGTATCCGATTAAGGCAAACATTATATCGTTGGAAAGCTATGACAACGTACTATCCAATGGTAGAGGTAAATTTTAATTTTGAAGTAGAAAATGTTTATTTATTTTATAACGACTAAAAGTACCGATATTATAAATATAATGCGCGAAACATAAAACATGTAATTTAAAGGATTGTGAGGAAATCTTACCATAAACCAATAGTATGGCCTAGTATTGTGACTAGAAATTTTTAAATGGTATAACTTGTGAGATGTTTAGGACTACCCTAGGTTGATGCAAACCGTTGGTGCGTAATACATTGGATCCTCCGTAAAGTCTTGAGTAAGCCTTGAGGTGGATGATACTAGCATCCGTAAATACTTGAGGTGTGTATTACACGATGTCCTACGAAGAGTCTTGAATAAGTCTTGAGGTGGGTATTACATTGAGTCCCACGGGAAATATCCGTAAAGGCTTGAGGTACCGTTGGTGAAGCGTGGGTAGTGGTGTGCGTTATGCATTACACTAGATCCTCAGTGAAGTCTTGAATAAGCCTTGGGGTGGGTGATACCGAGTCCCATGGGAAGCATCCGTAAAGACTTGAGGTGTGTATGTTACTAGATCCTCCGTAAGGTCTTGAGTAAGTCTTGAGGTGGGTTTCTTTGAGTCCCACGAGAAACATCCGTAAAGGATTGAGGTGAGTACTATACTGGATTCCGCAGGAAGTCTTGAGTAAGTCTTGAGGTGAGTCTTGAGGTGAGTCCCACAAGAAGCATTCATAAAGACTTGGGTGAGTATTATATCGAGTCCTCCGTAAAGTCTTGAGTAAGTCTCGAGGTGGGTTACCTTTAGTCCCACGGGAAGCATCCGTAAAGGCTTGAGGTAGATGTTCCACTCGTTTAGTGTCGAGAGTGTGTATGGACTTTTGTTCCATTTTGTTTTGGTTCCTTGTAGAGAATTGACCAAAGAATTGAGAATGTTTAGATTTGAACCTTTAGAGCCGAGAGAACTCTAAGATAGGGAACTCACTAAGATGTTGATATCTCACCCCCACTATTGTTGTTGCTTTTCAGGTTTCTTTTGCAGGTTGATTTACAAGTGGAGCTATGCTCAGGATGTTTCAAGAGAAGCATAGATTTAGTTTCCGTTGTGTATTTATCTTTGTACAATAATGGATATTGTATTGATCTTAGTATTTTTATTTTAATATAATTTCTATGTCTTGTACCATAGTTGTATTATGTTTTAGAATTTGTCAAGAATGTGAATTATGCTATTAGGCACTTATGATGGTGTTAATACCAATTAAACGCTTGTATAATGATATTCTAGGTATTTATTATATGGCGCATTACAATTGGTATCAGAGCAGGTTGTATCCTCGACCTAGCCTTGAAACATCATAAGTAAATCTTTCTTGCCTCCTAAGTGTGTCTTGACGACATGATTCTTAATATCATATTATGTAGTATTGGGTCTGATCAACCTAATGCTATGTATGTGGGTAGAATCATGGTTGTGCGACCATGAGGACTCTTAAGTGTTGTCGTAACTTGTGTCGTGAGAGTAGGCTCAAGCCAGGAGTTATTTGAAGGGAGTTTTGGTTATCTAAGTTGGAGTCTTCTTAAGAGTTGTACTTCCTGTAACATGGAGTTGCAGAGTAGTGTGTTGTTCGAGAAATCCTTTGGAATGGATAGATTCTGAAAGGTACAGATATCTACAAGATGAGTATTCAGTGCATCAAGGAATATGTAAAGTCACTAGTAGAGTAGTATTGGTCACTGGTATGGACAAGAGTTTTGAGAAATCTCATTCCACAAAAAGAGAAGATCCTTTGTGGAACGTGTGACATAAGATTCGGGAATGAGTTAATTGTTAGTGTTTCAATTCTAAGATCGTGGTGGCATCGTAAATGAACGAGATTACTTCAAGGAATGTATTCGGATAATACCTCACTGATGGATAGAAGTTACAAGTTAAGAATGTTCATTTTCTTTTGAGAACCTAAAGTCGTGGTGAAGCGTGAAGAGAAACAAGGATGTGATTACACGTTTCAAGTAAGACAAGTATACCCCAGACAAAGATTAGAAGATTGGCGTTGTATAACCAATTATGACCAAGGAGACAAAGTTTAGAGTAATACATCAGGATGTTACATTTAGTAAGGGATCATTTCAAAAATGTTGAATTACACAAGGAATGGTATAAGGTATAATACCGGAGGATGACACATGACTTTTGTGGAGGACTTTAGAGAATCGTACTTTCTGAAATGTAAGTCTGTTTTGGCTTCCGTTCGAAGTACTAGAGGATAAAGTGTTGAAATTTATTTTGAGCATTATTGGTAGACAGTAAATGGTTTGAACTTTTGATGTATCGTCGTTGCGACTATTGAGGACGTCCTAAATTGCGAAGTTATGAGAGGCTCATGAAGTGTTGATCTTCCAGGGAATATTTTGGTATCCAAATTATTGTGTGGATAAGAGATAACAATTGGTCAATTCTAGTATCGTTAATTCTTAACATCAGCTATGGACTCCGTAAGAGTAATAAAAGATGTGTTCAGTTGAGCCGCACTCAGAGAGATGGATTTTTAAGTTACACTTCTAGGTAAGAGTGAGAGATGAATGTTCCAAATTTAAACATGTAAATTGGATCATTTGAGGAATGAGACCCTTGAGAGAAGCGAGTTTTGAACGAGAAGTTTTGTGTGGTCTTCAAAGGTGAGCATGTGGAATATTGTACGCAATAGGAAAATGTTATGGAAATCCGCAAGTATGCTAAGGATGATTTAAGTTTGGTACGGGTGACTCACTAATGATTGTAAGTTCAGTGACATTACTACGTTATTATTGGTGGAGACCTTGTGTCAACAGAAACCTTGAGTGAGTATAATTTTGTAGAGAATTACCGTAGAGTATTGTAACCATGGCAGATTTGTTAAGTTGAACTGGATAAATTGTTTCGAGTTTATAATGGAATCAGAATTGTATAAGTTATGATTGCAAATATACAACCCCCGTATCTATGTCTCCGGAGAGTTTGGACCGATGTTATTATCGTGTGATTGACAAGAAATTGTTCTATCCTTGAATTTCTGCAAGTTCTTGTTCTATTGGTTGGTGAGAGCTCCAAGGGATAAGTGTGTTCTCCGTAGACTATCAATTACCTTGTATTGTTTGAGAATTCGTGGTATCTCCATTGTTAGACTTTGAGAACGTAGTAGAAGGAGACATATGAAAGAGTTTAGTCGAATTATTAAGAATCAGAAGAGAATTATTTGTAAGTGTTAAGTTAAGTGAATTTTGTTCTAAGTGTGTTGTCCTTATGTAAAACACTGGAAGGATGGAGTGTCAGATGTAAAATGGTTACAACGTATAGCATCAAACCAAGTGGAATTAGTACATCAGTTATTTGACAACTTTGAAATGGTTTTAGTAATTGAAGGATTTTTAATAAGAGCTTTTGTTGGAAATTGTGTGTAGATAAGATTTCACTAAGATACCTTGTGGAGTTTTTTCGAGTGTTGCAGTTCTGAAACCAAGTTGGAGTGTTATGCTTTGTGTTATGACTCAATGGAAGGAATTAGAATGGTATGTTCTCCGAAGGAGAGATGAGCCTAAGTGGTTCAGTATGAAACAACAAATGAATTGTGGATATAGTAAGTTAAAAGTTAACCCAATGTTGGAACAAGCGTATGAGTAAGGATGTGAAGTTTGATTTATTATGAACGAGGACTTTGAGCCGTGAAGTCAAATTAGATTTGAATATGTCAGGGTATGTAACAACAATAAGGATAAGTATGAATCTAAGACAGTGTTATAAACTGTTGTTGTTGAGTAAAGGAAATTCGGGGACGAATTTCAATTTAAGGAGGGGAGGATATAATACCCCGTATTTTAATTAAATGCTCTGGATAATATTAATTATTGAGGCAAATTTTATATCGTTGGAAAGCTATGACAATGCACTATCCAATGGTAGAGGAAAATATTACTTTTGAAGTAGAAAATATTTATTTATTTTATGCCGACTAAAGGTACCGATATTATAAATATAATGCGCGAACCATAAAACATGTAATTTAAAGGATTGTGAGGAAATCTTACCATAAACCAATAATATGGCCTAGTATTGTGACTAGAAATTTTTAGATGGTATAACTTGTGAGATGTTTAGGACTACCCTAGGTTGATGCAAAACCGTTGGGGCGTAATACATTGGATCCTCCGTAAAGTCTTGAGTAAGCCTTGAGGTGGGTGATACTAGCATCCGTAAAGACCTGAGGTGTATATTACACGATGTCCTCCATAAAGTATTGAGGTGGGTATTACATTGAGTCCCACGGGAAGCATCCGTAAAGGCTTGAGGTACCGTTGGTGAGGCATGGGTAGTGGTGTGAGTTATACATTACACTAGATCCTTGGTGAAGTCTTGAGTAAGCCTTGGGGTGGGTGATACTGAGTCCCACCGGAAGCATCCGTAAATACTTGAGGTGTGTATGTTACTAGATCCTTAGTAAGGTCTTGAGTAAGTCTTGAGGTGGGTTTCTTCGAGTCCCACGGGAAGCATCCGTAAAGGCTTGAGGTGAGTACTACACTGGATTCCGCAGGAAGTCTTGAGTAAGTCTTGGGGTGGGTTATTCTGAGTCCCACGGGAAGCATCCGTAAAGACTTGGGTGAGTGTTATATTGATTCCTCTGTAAAGTCTTGAGTAAGTCTCGAGGTGGGTTACCTTTAGTCCCACGGGAAGTATCCGTAAAGGCTTCAGGTAGATGTTCCACTCGTTTAGTGTCGAGAGTGTGTATGGACTTTTATTCCATTTTGTTTTGGTTCCTTGTAGAGAAGTGACCAAATAATTGAGAATATTTAGATTTGAACCTTTAGAGTCGAGAGAACTCTAAGATAGGGAACTCACTGAGATGTTGATATCTCACCCCACTATTGTTGTTGCTTTTCAGGTTTCTTTTGCAGGTTGATTTACAAGTGGAGCTATACTCGGGATGTTTCAAGAGAAGCATAAATTTAGTTTCCGCTGTGTATTTATATTTGTACAATAATGGATATTGTATTGATCTTAGTATTTTTATTTTAATATCATTTCCATGTCTTGTACCATAGTTGTATTATGTTTTAGAATTGGTCAAGAATGTAAATTATGCTATTAGGCACTTATGATGGTGTCAGTATCAATTAAACGCTTGTATAATGATATTCTAGGTATTTATTATATGAGGTGTTACAATGGTAATGTCTTTCGGTGTATCCAATGCACCTGGTGTGTTCATGGAGTACATGAATAGAATCTTCCATGAATACTTGGATAACTTTGTGGTAGTTTTTATTGATGGTGTTTTGATTTATTCCAAGACAGAAGAGGAACATGCAGGGGATTTGAGGATTGTATTGCAAGTGTTGTGAGAGAAGAAGTTGTATGCGAAGTTGTCAAAGTATGAGTTTTGGTAGCAAGAAGCGACTTTTCTTGGGCATGTAATTTCCAGTAGTGAGATTGTTGTAGATCCGTCGAAGATTAATGCAGTATTGCAGTGGGAGACTCCTAAATCTGCTACTGAGATTGGAAGTTTTATCGGTTTAGCGGGTTATTACAAGAAGTTTATTGAAGGTTATTCGAAGTTGGCCCTACCTTTGACTCATAAAAGTCAAGCTTATGTGTGGGATGTTACGTGTGAAAAAAGTTTTGTATAGTTGAAGAAGAAATTGACGACTACTCTAGTGTTGATTTTTCCTAATCCGAATGAGTCGTTCGTAGTGTAATGTGATACATCGAAGATGGGACTTAGCAGAGTTTTGATGCAGAATGGTCAAGTGGTTGCTTATACTTCTAGGAAATTGAGAGTTCATGAAAGGAATTATCCTAGGCATGATTTAGAGTTGGCAGTTGTGGTGTTTGTGTTGAAGATTTGGAGACATTATCTCTGTTTCAAAATTTGAAGTGTTCAGTGATCATAAGAGTTTGAAGTATCTTTTTGATTAGAAGGAACTAAATATGAGGCAGAGAAGGTGGTTGGAATTGTTGAAAGATTTTGATTTTGATTTGAATTAACATCCTTGTAAGGCAAATGTGGTTGTAAATGCTTTAAGTAGGAAAACATTGCATATGTCGATTCTTATGGTGAAAGAACTTAAAATGATTGACCAATTCAGAGACATGAGTTTGTTGTGTGAGGCTACTTCTGAGAGTGTGAAGTTAGGAATGCTGAAATTGACCAGTCAAATTGTGGAAAGGATCCGTGAAGGACAACAATCTGATTTGAAGTTGGTTGATCAGTTGACTTTGATTAACCAAGGTAACGGAGGTGAATTCCGAGTTGATGAGAATGGTGTGATGAGATTTTGAGATAGAGTGTGTATTCCAGATGTTCTAGAAATCAAGAAGAGTATTTTAGAAGAAGAACACCGAAGTAGATTGAGTATACATCCTGGTGCTACGAAGATGTACCATGATTTGCAGAAATTGTTTTGGTGGCCAGGTATGAAGAATGATGTTACGGAATTTATGTATGTATGTTTGACTTGTCAGAAGTAGAAGATTGAACATTAGAAACCGTTAGGTAAGATGTAATCGTTGAATATTCCAGAATGGAAGTGGGATATCATTTCCATGGATTTTGTGACAGGTTTGTCGGAGACTGCTAAGGGAAATGATTCAATTTGGTTGATTGTGGATAGATTGACTAAGTCGGCCCATTTCTTGCTGATGAAGATTAATCATTCTATGCAGAAGCTAGCTGAGATGTATGTCGAAGATATTGTAAAGTTTCATAGGATACCGTCTAGTATCGTACCGGATAGAGATCTGCGGTTTACGTCGAGGTTTTGGAAGAGTTTACAAGATGCTTTGGGTACTAAGTTGATGATGAGATCTGGTTATCATCCACAGACAGATGGTCAGACAAAGATGACTATCCAATATTTTGATGATTTACTAAGAGCTTGTGTGCTAGATAAAGGAGGATTTTGAGATAATCATTTGTCGTTGATTAAGTTTACCTACAATAATAGTTATCATGCTATTATTGGAATGGCACCGTATGAAGCGTTATATGGTAGACGATGTTGGACTCTATTGTGTTGGTATGTATCAGGCAATAGTGCAGTAATTGGACCTGAGATTATGCAAGAGACAACTGAGAACATTAAGATGATACAAGAAATAATGAAGGCTTCTCAGAGTCGACAGAAGAGTTATCATGATAAGAGGAGAAAACCTCTTGAGTTTCAAGAGGGATACTATGTGTTCTTGAGAGTTACTCTGGTGACTAGCGTTGGAAGAGCTTTGAAGTCTAGAAAGCTCACTCCACATTTTGTTGGTCCGTATCATATTTCGCAAAGGATCAGAGCGGTAGCATATCGGATTGTGTTACCACCATCGCTTGCGAATTTGCATGATGTGTTCCATGAGTCGTAATTGAAGAAGTATGTGTGTGATACATCGCATGTGATTCAAATGGACAACTTGCAAGTAAGAGATAACCTGACTATTGAAGCTTTACCATTACGGATAGATGGCCGAGAAATGAAGCAGTTACGAGGAAAAGAGATTGCATTGGTAAAGGTATTGTTGGGTGGACCAACATGTGGAAGTTGGACTTGGGAACGTGAAGACTAGATGAAGGAGTCGTATCCGAGTCTATTTGTTTCAGGTAACATATTCGAGGATGAAAATTCCTAAAGCGGGGGAGAGTTGTAACACCCCAATTTTCATAATTTAATTATTTATAAACATGTGGTAATTTGTGGTATTTTGTGGAATATTAAGAAGAATGAATTATTTTATTAAATAGTGATATTAGAATAATAGGATATTATTTAAATATTATTATTAAAAATAAAATAAAAGAAGTCGGGGGTCTTAGGGGTAGGATGTTCTTTTGAGAAGTTATGAGAAGAGGGAATACTATCAATTTCTCATAATTCATGTTTTTAGTGAAGAGTGAAAGTATCTCTGAAGAACAAGGAGACCAATGTTGGAATTACTCAAGAAGTGATCATGAAGCTCAATCAATTAAGGCATGAGGAGTAGTTCTCTTTCAATATCTATAATGTATCAAGAGTCTTATGAGAAAAGGGAATTTTTGAGGGAAAAGCTTAGGGTTAGGAAGATTGTCGTTAGGTTTTTGATTGATTGATGTTGTTATGTTGTAGGTGAATAATATATGTGGTTAATAGGTTGTATAATTGATTTATGTGTTTTCCTGCTGTCAATTGGTGTTTTTGAAGGTTTTTGGCGTGTTTGGGATGTGTGGAAAATCGCAGGGTTTTCTGTTGAAAATTGCCTTATCGCTTAGCGAGCGAGTGAGACTTTGAAAAGTTTGCAAATAGAGAGTTGCTCGCTTAGTGAGACCTGTAGCTTTTTAAAAAATGATTTCTTCTCCAAAATGACTCGTAATGACTAGTTTTGTTGCCCTGTGTTTCTATGATGTTGTTGTGAATTCTTACCATGCTATAACACGCGACATATGTGAGAATTATGATGAAAATGATGTTTAGATGATTAGGTGGTATAATGATGATATGTAGTATGGATGACATCAGTAGATAAAGTGGTAGATGTATGAATGATGAATAATGATTAATTTTGATGCAAATGTTGATTAAGATGATTATGTTTTTGTTGTTGCATCGTTGCATTTATGGAATTCTTATGGTGATTGAGGCTTCAATCCCATAGTGTGGATTGAGGTGTTGTTGTTTATGTTGAGCTCCCTTGTGGAGGATTGATGGCCCGGTGTCCATCCATGATAATGATACAGTACCACATGCATATTAAGAGGAATGCATTTCATTATTGGTGGCATAGCATGATGCATTTGTTTATGTTGATGTGAATGATTTGTTGTATATGGGTGAGACTTGATGTAAATGATGTGTTGTTGCATGATTGTCTTATAATTCCATCTTTATATTATTTATATTGAATGTGAATTTACTCACCCTGTCTGCCTTTCGTGATGGTCTATTATGCCATCCTGCAAATACTCAAGAATAATGCAGTGTTTGGAGGTAGCTCGGAGTGCGTCTTTTATCGTTTATAGAGTCTAGGTGGTGTTCTGCTTTATGTCGTGTAACACTGGGGATGCTTGGATTATTTTTGTTGTTTTTGGTTGTTTTTGACACATGATTAATGATGTTTTGGATTTTAATTGAATCTTTAAACTATGATTGAATAGAGTTGACAATGATGATCCACTGCGTATTTAAATGATGTTTTGTTTTTAATAATGATGCATGATGCAACCCGTGTTACGGGACATGACACATAAACGAGTATTAGTGATGTTATGTTATACCCTTTCATGTTGAACTCTAATTTTATTTAGTAGTTTCGTATATTTATGTTGTGGGGGCTAAAAAGGTTGTTACATCGTGGAGTGATTTGCAATATATTTTTTCCCATTTTGTTTGGGGGATGTTCTACATACATGAATCGTTGTCTCACCTTCTATTCTTAAATATATTTTCAAATTTTACATTTTTAAATTGGGTGTTATTGTCAGTTAGAACTACCTATAAGATCACGAACCTTTTTAAGATGTATCTTTTGAAAAATCAAAGTATCTTGGTTGACGTGATTTTGTTCAAGGTTTTGGTTTCTATTCATTTGGTGATGTAGTTTGTTGCAACCACTAAATGGATTTCTTGAGAGGTAAGATGAATGGTTGAGGGTTTTTATCTCATAGCACGTAAATAACCACAGTGATATTAGAGTGGTAAGACTCTGAGTGGTTTCCTAAAGGATGTCTCCATGTCGCATTTGTGTACCAACTCGATCGCATATTTCTGCATTGCCTCCTAGTAATAACTAGTTCACAATGTCTTCTTAGCTAAGTGATCCATTGTCGCATATAGGAAACCACTAAGTGGATCGCATATGTCGTGTAACACTGGGGATGCTTGGATTATTTTTGTTGTTTTTGGTTGTTTTTGACACATGATTAATGATGTTTTGGATTTTAATTGAATCTTTAAACTATGATTGAATAGAGTTGACAATGATGATCCACTGCGTATTTAAATGATGTTTTGTTTTTAATAATGATGCATGATGCAACCCGTGTTACGGGACATGACACATAAACGAGTATTAGTGATGTTATGTTATACCCTTTCATGTTGAACTCTAATTTTATTTAGTAGTTTCGTATATTTATGTTGTGGGGGCTAAAAAGGTTGTTACATCGTGGAGTGATTTGCAATATATTTTTTCCCATTTTGTTTGGGGGATGTTCTACATACATGAATCGTTGTCTCACCTTCTATTCTTAAATATATTTTCAAATTTTACATTTTTAAATTGGGTGTTATTGTCAGTTAGAACTACCTATAAGATCACGAACCTTTTTAAGATGTATCTTTTGAAAAATCAAAGTATCTTGGTTGACGTAATTTTGTTCAAGGTTTTGGTTTCTATTCATTTGGTGATGTAGTTTGTTGCAACCACTAAGTGGATTTCTTGAGAGGTAAGATGAATGGTTGAGGGTTTTTATCTCATAGCACGTAAATAACCACAGTGATATTAGAGTGGTAAGACTCTGAGTGGTTTCCTAAAGGATGTCTCCATGTCGCATTTGTGTACCAACTCGATCGCATATTTCTGCATTGCCTCCTAGTAATAACTAGTTCACAATGTCTTCTTAGCTAAGTGATCCATTGTCGCATATAGGAAACCACTAAGTGGATCGCATATGTCGTGTAACACTGGGGATGCTTGGATTATTTTTGTTGTTTTTGGTTGTTTTTGACACATGATTAATGATGTTTTGGATTTTAATTGAATCTTTAAACTATGATTGAATAGAGTTGACAATGATGATCCACTGCGTATTTAAATGATGTTTTGTTTTTAATAATGATGCATGATGCAACCCGTGTTACGGGACATGACACATAAACGAGTATTAGTGATGTTATGTTATACCCTTTCATGTTGAACTCTAATTTTATTTAGTAGTTTCGTATATTTATGTTGTGGGGGCTAAAAAGGTTGTTACATCGTGGAGTGATTTGCAATATATTTTTTCCCATTTTGTTTGGGGGATGTTCTACATACATGAATCGTTGTCTCACCTTCTATTCTTAAATATATTTTCAAATTTTACATTTTTAAATTGGGTGTTATTGTCAGTTAGAACTACCTATAAGATCACGAACCTTTTTAAGATGTATCTTTTGAAAAATCAAAGTATCTTGGTTGACGTAATTTTGTTCAAGGTTTTGGTTTCTATTCATTTGGTGATGTAGTTTGTTGCAACCACTAAGTGGATTTCTTGAGAGGTAAGATGAATGGTTGAGGGTTTTTATCTCATAGCACGTAAATAACCACAGTGATATTAGAGTGGTAAGACTCTGAGTGGTTTCCTAAAGGATGTCTCCATGTCGCATTTGTGTACCAACTCGATCGCATATTTCTGCATTGCCTCCTAGTAATAACTAGTTCACAATGTCTTCTTAGCTAAGTGATCCATTGTCGCATATAGGTCAAAAACGAGTTACTAAAGGGTAGTATAAGGTAGCGACTCGAGTCGTATCACAAGGACTTTAACCAATCGGTTGAAACAAAGGGGGTAAGATTTTCAATTAAGATTATAATTAAAAGAATTTGATTACGAATAAATTAACAAGCTAATTTAGTGTTTCGATTTCTAACTCATCATTGATTATTAGAATTCCAAAATCCTAAGTGGATTTTATTCCTTTTTTCGATTACATCATCAATCAAACAATCGAAATTGATATTATAAGATTTATGCCCATATTTTCATAATTAAGTAAACAGTTAAAGATTGCACGAATTAACAAAAAATATATGCTAAACGTGATTATAGTTAAGGATCAAATATCAATCGAAATAAATCAACACATTATATAGAACTTGAATTAAGCATGCAAGATACACATAACAAGATTGAAAAGGAATTGATATTCGATTGGAATTATAAAAACCTCAAAGTTTCGATGGAAAACACGAACAATGGATCAACCTTTGGAAATTAGCTCTCTATAGTAATTATAGTTGTCTAATTTTATTTCGTGAAAACTGAATCCTAATCTAATGTTATGGATTTGTTTAAATAATACAAAAGAGATCATACCCTAATAAAAACTGACCCGTAAAACATAAAAATCGATCCAAAACTAATTATTTCTTAAGTCTGACACGAAAACACAATATTTGACTATTCTAAACTCCAAATTGGCTTCTGACTTCAACACAAAAACTTGTAGCTTATCCCCTCATCTTTGCAACACATATTAGAACACGTAAAACGAAATCTTGCAGCTCAAGTTGTGATATGCACAGTAAGAAAGTGTCAAATTATTGTTTATTTAGAAAATAAATGGTGGAATTGAAATAAGAGCAAAACTAAATTAAAATTCTAAAACACATTAAAAGCAATAAAATAAAAGCAACAAGTCATAGAATGCCCTTAGCACAAAGTCAAATATGGTGGATTAATACACTGATCACTAAGCTTATTCCCCTTAAAGGTATTTCTCTTTGGTACTTTTTTGCGTCCCTTGTAGCATGAAATTTTCTTCTCTGGAGGGTGTCGAGGAACTTGAGGAGAGGTGTTGATATCCCTGATTGATACGAAATACTAGAAATTAATGTGCTAGGAATACTTTTTAATCCTTAGAGGGGTTTCCCAATAGGATATACCTTATAATTTGATCACTGGAATCATTGTATGGTTTGGTGGTTGTAGGTCGATAGTCATTACCGACGCAAAGATGTTGAGGTTGTTGAGTGTCTCATATATTATTGACTTAAAACTCTTTATTGAACATCTGCTGACTAACTTTTAGGGTGTATTTGCTCACAAATTTGTTCTTGTGTGATATGTTTGTGCTTAGGCGGTGAAGGATTTCTTCACACTTTATTTAACATGTAATAAATATTTTTGTAGTACTGGATTATTGGCTCGATACTCACCTGAGATTTATGACGCCACTAATTATGATTTTGATTGAAATTTTATTTCTTCTATTCTTAAATCTCAAGTTATTTTTTAGTTTGGCCAACCATGCTTCATACTTGACTTGGTTAAAGGAAGTTTAGAAGGAGAATTTAAAATAAACTTTGATATAGAGATCAAACACATTTTTAATGGAGGTTTCATGCCCAATTTTTATTGTGTTTCATAACCCTCCTAGGAACACCATCATCTGATGGCACCTCAGTTTTTCCCTTGTAGGCTTTACTAGTGAAACATATTGGCTTTTATCCCTTTAGGTTTTCTCGAATAAGGTCACACTAGCGGTTTTTATGGACACTGATATAGATAAATTGTTTCTCATTTGGATGCTCTCAAAAATCGGGATTGAGAGAGGAGATGGCCTATTTCAATTGTGATAAGACATTTTTTCATTCATCTATCCATTTAAATGATACTTTTCTCCAATAGTTTGTAGAATATTATGGCATGTTAGGTTGATTTAACTATGAATTGGAAAAGTGAGCTTAATTTGTAGATTAGGCTTTAGCTTGACTTCCTGAATTTGGGAGTAAGAAGGTTAGTGAAGATTTTTCATTTTTTGGGTTGACTTCAATTCCTTTTTTAGTTAGATATAAAATATTGCAAATTTCCCATCTCTCCACTCCAAATGTACACTTCTCTAGGTTGAGTTGCATGTTGTGGGTTTGGATCTCTTTAAATATTTCAACCATATGTTAAGTGTGATTGACCTTCTTTGTCAACTTCACTATCATGTCGTCCATATAGACTTCAAGCATATTTCCTACAGACTTATGGAAAACGTTAATCATATATTGGTACATCTAAAGAACTGAACATTGAATGTAACCCCTATGTTCAGTTCTCGCAGAGCTAGGAATAATCTCTCCAACTTTCTTCCCAACATTGAATGTTCAGTTATTTCCAACTTTCTTCTTTGTTGAAGATGGCGATTAGCTCAATGTAACCCCTATGTATGTTAGTGAACTTGTTGAAGCCTTATAGGTCATACATAACATATGAGATCAGGTTTTTCTTCGTTAGATAGAAGGCGTGAAACAAGTCAAAGTGTATAATGTCAGATGATTTATCTTGATAAATAAGAATTGCTTTCACTTGCATATTAGCCAAGCAAGCTTATACTAGTATGGATAATCAATTATTCTGGGTGCCATACATTATATCATTTTCTAAAAGACAACATAGGTTAGACGGCAAGATTCATGTCTATAACGATGGTCATTGAATGATGGGTGATACCCCTCTCCCAGACTATAAGAAAATTATCATTATTCTCATATATTTATTCAGAGAATAATGTGTATCGAGAATAACTATGAAAATTAGTATTTTAAATATTTAATCAAATGTTCAGTCGACTGAACCTTGAATCGTTTTGACTACTATTTGATTATTTTTATACTTTTATCGCACATTTGAACTCATATTCAAATCATTTAAGGAAAAAAAACCTATAAATCTCAGTGTCATTTTTTTCTTTTGTGTTTTGATGCGCCATTCTATTTTAAAATTAAATTTATCACCGTGACAATCTCTAATTGATTTTTTTTTGAAATCTTAGTATTCGGTCTTTCGATCAACTAATTTAAGAAGATAAATTCCACCGTCTACTAGCGGGGATCCCGTTAGGATTCAAACCCGAGACTTTAATATGAACAAACTCTCAAGACTCAAACCTCCACCACTAGAACTTAAAATTCATCTCATTATTTTCGAAATAATCAAAGAATAAAATACTAATTTTTAAAATAGTAAAACCAAAATTCTATGTAAGAATTTTATATTTTAAGGATTGATTGAGATCCCTACACTCAACATGAGTTGCCAAATGACCCATTTTGATAATTCTTATTTCTTTATTTACAAATCTTGATATTTATTTTCCCAACAAATATATACTATTATATTAAGTAATCCATCGTATAAATCAAACTAAAACTAAACTCACATCCTTAATATTTTTCCAACTAAGGTTGTTTCTTTCTTCAAAAACTTTGTCGTTTTCTCTCTCTAAAAATTCTAGAAAGAGAGAACACAGAGCGTGTGGAATCATCATCAGAGTATACCCACATTCAATTTCTCAATTCATCTTCAGCCTCCTCCTTTTGACTTTTCAATCTTCTAGATTTCACACGTAGGAGAATTCTTCAAACATCCTTGTACTTTGTTTTGTCGATCTATGTTTGTTTGTTGTTTGAGTTTTTGATACATTTTTTCATCCAGAAATTTATGACCCAGAATTTTAAATCATCAAAGTTTGGATTTTTATCATTGATTGATTCAAAATTCGATTTCCATTGATAATGGGTTGTGCAAATTCCAAGCAAAAGCGATGTAGACATTGTAACAACCCCTATTCGCCAGTTCCAAGAAGCTATTCAATGCATGTTCATCATCCACCTCAATCACAAGATGATGATAGTTACCATGTTGTAGCACTCACATCAACCACATTAGGTAATCTCAAACTCAATTCACCTTCTAGTTTCAATGGTGATTTTAGATTCTCTAATGGTAAAGTTGAAGAGAATGGGAGTTTTAGGTTTGATAGAGAGAGTTTGATGCAAAAACTCAACAAGGAAAGGGAAAAAGAGAAAAATGAGAAAAATGAGAAAGAAGAATTGGAAAGTGATGACAAAGTTGAAGGTTTTTCAATGGGGTTGATTGAAGCTAAGACTTGGTCTAGTATGATTGAAGAAAAGTTAACAAAAGTTGTTCCTATGACTCCAACAAGAACACCACCTGGTGAGCCGGAGACAATCAATACATGGGAGTTAATGGAAGGTCTTGAGGATGTTAGTCCTTTTCGATCGCCGAATCACTTCAAAAGCTTCTCTTTTGATGTCAATGGTGGTGTTGTTGTTGATGATCATTGTGTTGGTGTTGGTGTTCATCCTTCTAAACCCTTTTGGCAGGAGGATGAATCAAAACTCAATCCGGCGATATCGGATTTTGATCCGGAGGTGATTTCGTCATTCAAGATGTCTTTACAACAAATCTCTCATGATAGCCCTTTTCATCTTAGGCAGACGCCGATTCGCGATAAGCTACGGTTTGATGGTGATGATGATGGTTATAATGATGATGATGATCTTTTTGTGGATGCTAAGGTTGGTGGAAAGGAAAAGGTTGTTTTGTATTTCACTAGCTTGAGAGGAGTGAGAAAGACTTATGAAGATTGTTGTCAAGTGAGAATGATTTTGAGAGGGTTAGGAGTGAAAATTGATGAGAGAGATGTGTCAATGCATTTAGGATTCAAGGAGGAATTGAGAGAGATCTTAGGTGATTTGTATGGTGGAGGAAGATTGCCAAGAGTTTTTGTTGGAGGAAACTACATTGGTGGAGTTGAGGAGATTGAGAAAATGAATGAAGATGGAAAGCTTGAGAAATTGTTGGAATGTTGCGAGAAAATCGAGGATAGTTGTGGCGAATGTGAGAATTGCGGCGATATAAGGTTTGTTCCTTGTGAAACTTGTTTTGGAAGTTGTAAAATCTACCACGAAGGCTATGATGAAGACAACGAAGAAGAACAATACGATGATCATAATGAAGACGGTGAGTCTGGATTTCAACGTTGCCCGGATTGTAACGAAAATGGACTAATTCGTTGCTCTGTGTGCTGCTACTAGTTTTTGTTTTCGATTCCACGTGATTTTTAGTACATGTTTGGATTATTACACTCAGTTTAACAAAATCACGGTGAATATGAAATATGATGTCACTGTGATTTCGTTAATCAGAGTGTGATTTCAAACATGCATTTAGTGATGGTTAAAACCAAATTTTGAGTTTTATCATTAAGGGTTATTTTGATTTTTTTTGGTGAGGTTTTGTTGTATAGTTGAGTCTTTGATATGATGGATAGAGTGAATAACTTGTTCTAATCATTCCTCTGCACAATTAGTGCAATTTGCTGCAAAGTGTATACTTTTCATTTTTTTCAGAAAAAGATAGAAAATTTGTATACAATTTCCTTTCATGTATAATTCAAAAGAATTGAAAAAGAAAAAAGAATTACAAATAGAAAGGTTGTTAATAGTTGATACTTAGTAGCATTTTGTTTGTTTTTACTTAAGAATCTGTTCTTTTTTCTGCAATTTCAAAGGTGTGATATTTTGGATTTCATTACATTGTGGAACCAATTGCATTTGTTCATTGGCATAGAATTGAAATTAGAAAAGGCATTTAGTTGTCTTTAAAACACAAACACTTACATCAGACACGATAGACACTTACATTAGGCACGACAGACGATACACTTAAACGCTGAAACTAATAGTTACACATCAATTCTCATAATAATTTGAATAGACACTTATATTAGACACGACAGACGACACACTTACACGCTGATACTAATAGTTACATATCAATTCTCATAATAATTTGAAAAATGAAATAATTGAATATATGTGTTCAACAATCTTAGAATAACGAGTACTAACAAGTATAGTTGTGTATTCCATTGTTACGGGTCGTATATATAATACTATAATCTAAATTCTATTATGGGTTTGGTGTAGTTGTGTATTTCGTTGTTACGAGTCGTATATATAATACTATAATCTAAATTCTACCATGGGTTTGGGGCGAACACCACTTCATTCGTTACGTGACGTTCGGTTGTTTCACAAGTTGTATATCGCTCAATTATTTCACAAATTGTGTATATAATTATAATCTAAATTCTAACACGAGTTTGGATGACGCTTAATTGTTTCACAACTCGTATATTGCTCGATTGTTTCACAAATCGTATATATAATAATAATCTAAATTCTAATACGGGTCTGGATTGAAGGTCGCCTCACCCTAGTTTGGGTGACGCTAGATTATTTCGCAAACCGTATATATAATAATAATTTAAATTTTAACACAGATTTGAAGTGAAAGTCGCCTTAACCGTTACACGATGCTCGATTGATTTAGGTTATCTTATGTAATGTATGCAATTTCCATCATGCTTGTCCCATCTTTATCATACAATATTGTTGCCCACCGTACAATCTAAGATCATTAGTAGTTAGCACACCTTTTCTAGCACTTAATTTTATACTATTGAATTATAATTATTAATACTACAATCAATTTCTTGGTTGATGAAGAATGAATAAAATAAATATTTTTCAATTGAAAGTGTTTGCCATGTTATTTATTAATCCCCTTTATACATGTTTCATTTTATTATATTTGCTTTCAACTTATTATTTTTTAAGACAATTCCTCATTTTCTTTCCTTTTTCTATTAAATTAAGTTGGACACAAAATAGCATATTAGGTAGAAATTTTCTTGGTCAACTTCGGCGAGACACTTGTGATTAAGTCAAAATAATATATTTTTTGATGAAAAAGTTCCTTATATTAATGTATCTCCACTATAGTAACTAATGTTATTATTATAATAAAATTTGATTATTTTTAAAAAGATGACTTTTAAACAATTAGTAGATAATAAATTTGTCAAATAAAAGTATCTAGTAGACTATTTCTTCTATAATCTAGTCAAAAGTTAAAAAGCACATGAATTGCCTCCAAAGTTAAAGAAATCCATAAATATTATTCTCAAATTTGCAATCTAATACTTTTTTATGAGAAAATATTTATTTATTAATTATGATAATCTTAATAATTTAATAATTTTTTTACCAAAATATTTATTATGAGATAATATTTATTTATTAATTATGATAATCGTATTGAATCAGTAATAATTGATGTTAAACTTAATAGGAAGGATCATGACTCGATCTCCCATGACTGTGATCGAAAAATTACTCAAATCAGATGAGTTATCTAAATTTTTTTCCTACCCTCTTAAATTGTGAAATCAAGCTTTTAATTAGAGGAATTTAAAACCACTAACTTTGAATTTTTGATCTTCTAAGGAAAATAACACTTTCTAGTTTCTTAGACTATATGGTCCACAACATAAAGATTTGAAAATTTTACAAATTTTGACTTTATTTAACATCATAACAATACTCTTTCAAAGGTCGGTTTCAATTTTGAAAAGAGTTTTCAAACTTTTATAATTATCATTATTAATTATTAAAGGGAGGTGCCACATTTGAGACACCTAATTAATCCAACAATTCAAAATTAATTGTATAATAATAAATATTTTAAAATACGTGTCATTTTTCTATATCAATGTCACTATTGTATTTTGTTTCAATTTGACCCTAAAATAATATTCTCATCATTATTTTCAAGTGTTATATTTCACTATATGACAATGAATATCAACTAATAATCAATAAAAATATATTTTTTTTTTTTGTAAAATTGTAATATTTTAACTTTATTTTTTACTTTTTTATAAGTAAGTTAAAAGAAGATGTAATAACAAATGAATTAATTTTTTATGTTTTCAAAAAAAGTTTCACATAAATTTTTGATGTTGCGAGTTCGAATTTAACTGTGTAATTATCGATTAATAAACATATTTATTTTAAAACATATGAATTATTTATATGAAAATATTATTGGTAAAACTCATAAGTTTAGAACTATAAACCAATATCGTGTCATTTACGAAAGATTACACAACTAAGGAACATACAAAATGATCCAAATGATTTATGACAAAAAGAAGCAAACTTTTTTTTCTTCACCTACTTGTGTCTTTTCTTTAATCATCATCATGGGTTTAAGTAATGAATGGACTTAGCTAGATGTAAGAAATTCTCAATTGGCTACACGTCTCTTGTCATCCAATCAAAATCATAATCCATTTAGGTGGTTGATGATGGTAGATGACAATTACAGTCCTTAAATGTTAGATGTGTTAATTGATTATATTTATGTATAGGATAGGGTTAGATATAGATTACTTTAAATCATAAAATAATCATTAGGAATAAAAATATGCGTTAATTTTGAAGAGAAACTATCTTAATTGAAATTTAAAAAAATATTTATTTATTCTTGACATCCAGCAGTGTTAAATCTCTTGACGGAGAATTTTCTCTTTTATATAATCTGATATGATTTGAGGAATTAATTTATTCAGTTACACGTAGAATATCCTATTTTTAAGAAGAAAAAAAAAACCTTAGGATTGTGATTCTTGTCCTCTTCTTTTGTTTTTTACCCTCTTATCTATATACTATATTTTTATGTATGAAAGGGAAGTCACATTCCACATTACTCATTACAAAACCAACCCCATGGGCACATGTAATCAACATGACTTTTGGTAGAAAAACTCACAAAGTGTGATTATTAAGAGCATTATGTCAATCCATATAACTTTACATTATTGAACAAAAGTAGGTTGGTCACGGCAAACAAGTGGTTGAGTTGTAAAGGGAATGATAAATTGTTAGGAGTGAGATATATTGGCTATGATACTTATAAAAGCAAAACAATATAGTTGGCAAGGAATCAGATGAAACATTAAAATATTAGAAAGTTGTTAGCATGTTATTATGTAAATCATTGTCTTGTTATGTTTTGAGATTAAGTCACCAACATGAAATATGTGTTGATGTAACTAAGAAATATGACTCAATTAAGTTAATTTGGAGGTACCATTTTTCATGAAGCAAAAGTTTTCATTTAGGGTTTTGGACATTCTTGCCTTACCTCGAAAACAAAATTTGTCACGATTAAACTATTCAAATGTGTATCATCTTTAATTTAATAAATTAGATTTTGTCGTCCAAATAATATTTACTAATCAAAACCTATGTAACACAAACACCTCTACAATTAGACGCGATCAAAACCTATGAAGCACAAATACCTCTGCAATCAGGCATGTCTGGTATAACAAACGTACGATACGTGTAGAATAATTCGAACAAATGTCAAAAATAATAGTTTGATAACATGATAGTGTGAATATTTTCAAGAGTCCAATCATATATCTCAAAAAATAATGTCATGTTGTAATATTATTCCCTAAATCTTAAACTATAGGCACAACTAACCATTGTAAAATATGATTGAACTTATTATACATATAACAACATATTAAGTTGTCAATACATAGTAATTAAACTTTAACAAAACTAGTTATTAATACAACAATAGACAAGAAGAAACTCAATACATACAAATAAATAACTATGTTTTGTTTGGTGATTTCTAAAAGGATACAGTTGCAACTTATCATGGATCCTCTGGTATCAACATTTGCACCAGATAAGTAACGTCAAACCGATACAGTATCACCGAATTATTGTTTCGTTTTGTTTGTGTACAACAACCAAACATAATAGACCGAGCCATGTATGTTTTCGAGTTTCATTTGTTTTGATGCTGACCCAAATCGGCGGCTGATTTCGCCGCACGAGATAACATATCTGAAACCCAAAGAGCTCCTTTTGCAAAGTAGCTGCTATTGACTATAGCATTACTCGCAGCCACAGCTGCTCTTCCAGTAACTGTTGCCACGACTATAGCTGTCGTCCCTGTAACCGCTGCGGCCGATTTCGTGATATCTGTAACATGATACTTCTCGTCAACAGATTTGAAAGTTTCGATACCTGAATTTATGGTTTCAGTCAATCCAATTTTGTTGCTGAGTTCAGCAACTTTGGCTGACGCTGTGGATGATACGCTGCACGATTCGTCGAAAGCTTTTGCCATCACAAATGCGTCTTTGCTCAGTACATATCCTTTTGCTACCATTGTTTTGACAACTTCTTGGGCCATAGTAAAAGCTTCTCCAGGGGAAGAAACAAACTTATCCATGTGAATATCCTGCAAAAATAAACTTTTTAATTAAGGACTTATATCATAAAATGAAGTTAAACAGTTTTCATATAAGCTATAAGCTATTTCTATAATAATAGATAAAATAAAGTCAAAATGTTTTCATATAAGGTTGTTTTCGTAAGTTATTTTCATGAAAATAAACTAAAAACACCTTATAAACAAGTTATAAGTTGTTTCTATAAATTCTCTCAAACGGTCGCATGAGTGCTTATGCCAGTAGATTAGTTCAAACAAGTTAAAACAGGCTCGAAGTTACTCTTGGGAAACCGATCGTGACGATTGAAAAGAAAACAACGGTTGACGTGTATCTTCATCAAATTATGTAAGACCAAATAACTTTAACTTTTTCATCGTGTATGATTTCTCGAGTATTTGACAGAGTATCAACCAGTGACTCTAAGGAAGGGTTTTAAGGCATACTTGAGAGTATGTAATACTGTCTTCAATGTTATTCCTGTTCCAATTATTGTCAGCTGTATAAGCTTCCCAGCGCGAAATCGAAATGCTTTGGTCCAAAATCATCGAACCCTGAACGAGAATATATGCATATTAGAAAACAGATTTAAACCAGGTACAAATATCACAATATATTAAGCGAAAAAAATACTATCTAATGTAATTGAATTGAAATTTCATATATACTCCCTCTATCGCATTAAGGTAAGAAACCAAATTATCACCCTCTATCGCAAACTATGGAAAAAGATTTATAATTTAGAAGACGCATCTTTTCGACTGATATTAATTTTCCCTAGTAGAACTAGCCATTACAAGTAAATGAACTCCAAGAGAAAAAGAAACTAGAGTGAGTATACACAGATAAAGTTCATTTTTCTCTTTATCATTGTTGTCAATGCAATCAAGCATGAGATCTTAAGTAGGATTGGTCAGCTTGTGAAAGATCGTAAAACTCGGATCGTTAGCACATCATGTAAGATCCTACCGAATGGAAAAATGGATCTTACACGTACACAAAAAGCATGAAAATTGTAACTCAGGCCCAAAAAAAAACAGCCCAACACGTTTTTTTTTAAAGATCTTGCTTCGAAAAGCTCGATTTTGACCACATCAGCGATGAAAACGATCTTTCTCTGATCGTAGCACTCTGAGACATCCTTGGCGCATAAGATCTTACAATCTTACGATCCAACACTCGATCTTGACTACACTGATTGTTGTTGCTGTTGTCTTCTTTGGTAAAAGGATATACTCACTCTCAAACTCCAAAAACAGAAGCCAGGAAAATGAGACGGAAAAAGTTAGCAGAAAGGAAATTAGCATGCAACAAACACAGCTTATTTTCCTTATGAATTATTAAAAAAAGCTTAAAGTTTAAAAAACACCATGTCCGTCTGGTTATGTGTTTTCAATCAATAAAACGCATGTTTCACTAACACTCCGATTTCCAACATCCCAAAATTTCAACGCCCTTGGGACGTGATATTGAGAATCAGTGTCCGAAACTAACACATGTAGTTACATTCAATTATTTAATTTTCTTAAATACAACGATGCAAAACACATGCTTGATACACAAGCAAACAACCAATACTTTCATGCTTTATAGATTTACAAATATCTAAGTAGAACACAGATAATAGAAAATTTAAAAGAGCAAGGAAATCCATTATGTATGATGTTGATCGATGATATCAAACAAAGAAGGTAAGAACCTTACATTAAGCAATAATGCAGTTTCCAGGGCATAAGCTTCCTTAAAAGTCACATATGCAGTAGAATCAAAATCACTGTGTCTGTGTCATAATAAAAAAAATTACTTCGCATCAAAATTTGTGGCTAATGAAATTGTCTTGGTGGTTAATGAGTTTTGACGTGAAGAAAACTTACCGATAAATAAGGTTAAGTAACATTTACCTTATCACGTCAACGCGCTCAATCACACCACAGTATCCAAAAAAATCGTGCACGTCCTTCTCGGTAGCTCTTGGAGATAAGTTTGTAATTTCAGCAGTATAACCACCAGGATACATGATTATCAAGCTTTTGGAAAATCTCAAAATGGAAAAACAGAACCAGATTCTACAAACCTGCAGAAAGCAAAGAATATAAATTTTGATACCAGATAAGAACAAGAGAAAGTGATCCTGCAATGAACATTTCTGTTACTTCGGACACTGGTGATAAAAATGGCACATATTTGCATTTCTTTTTTATGCTCCATTTGTGAGACCAAGCATTGTTAAAACTAAGAGAATACAATACAGATAAGAAATAGATAAATATTACACTGAAGGGATAGGAAACCTTATAAACTATGTCACAGTGATGCTTCATATTGAAGATGTATCTGATGTTTGACACGTGTCAGTGTTTGACATGTATCGGTATCCAACACACACGTAACACTGACACATGTGGTTATATTTATGCACTTTCATTTTCTCAAATTATTAGTGGTGTCTAAGTATCAGTGCCGTGTTCAGTGTCTAGATCTATCTGAGTGCTTTATAGCTTGTAAATATCTTTTAGGAGAATTCATTTAATCTACTACAGATATATCAAATTCAAAATCTGTAGTAATCCCTAACACAAATCAAATTCAATTTCAGCCTAAACACATTGATGTCCCTAATTACATAACTTTGATGTTTCATTTTATATTTGAGAAAACACGCACATAGTCACATAATTCACAAATATCTCATCAACCCGCGAATTGGTTCGCAAGTACCGGTTCACTGTACTTTGCGAATTGGTTCACACAAATTCACATAAAATTTGTGTAAAATGAACTACCAATGAACCAATTCTAAATTTCAAGTTTAAATGGAGAATAATTGTCCAATAAAAAATTTTTTTTTTTAACTCTTTTCTTAATTTTGGAGAGGTCATTATCGCTTTAATGAAAAATGAAAATGAATTGATCATACCATTTCATTCTAACTAAACCATTTTTTTTAATAATAGTGTACTGGTTATTATATTTTAAAGTATCAAGAATCCAAATAACGTACCGCTTATTATATTTTAACGTATCACGAATCCAAATAACGTACCGACTCTATAAACACTCGCGTACCTAATTTGTTAAGAGTTGCAAACTCTGTACCTGAATTCGTACCACATACCGAAGCAAATTGCAAAACGTGTGACTATGAACACACATTTAAGCTCCTCACAAGCAATTTAACACAAATGAGAATGAATATTTCTCATCAAATATAACACATAAATTTATTTTTTCACACTCCAACAATCAATCATCGAAAACATACAGTAGTGTTTAAACATTGCATTATACTCTGCAATTCTAAGAATCACATCATCAAAAAACTACTTACTTCTCAGCGACGTAGACACAATTGGCTAAACTTCGTAATAAATCGTTTATGTTCTCGTGTATGACCATTCATCTATAGCATATAAACACCTTATTATAATTATACTCTGTAACACTAAGAATCGCATTATCGAAAAATCACCTAGAGCTAGCCCCAATTGGTGGCTTAACTACACAATCAATCATTTATGGTCTTGTGTATGATTATTCATTTGTAATATTTAAACACCTTATAATCCTTTATAAACTATAAAGCACGAACACCCTAATACAACTCCGACACTAGTAATAATTTGTAAAAATAAATAAATTAAACGAAATCACAAATATCAGTACACTTGTCAAATACTGACACTGACGGACAGGCAGATATACAAAGGTGTCAGTGTTACGTAGATAGACCGTAAATGCTATCATAATTAGTTGAACTCTATGATCAAATAGTTATCATTATCATAAGAACCAAATTTTCTGTTAAAACAAAATCAAATTAATTCAATTCAAAATTGATTAAAAACAAGATTAAAAGAAATTGCTTTGAAAGAGTTGAAGAAAGGGAAGTACCTTGAAAGAGCGATGGAAGAATGAAAATGGTGAAGTGAAGTTGAGGAGAAGAGAAGAGAAGAGAAGAGAAGAAGGGAAAGTGAGGAAAGATAGCGCCTATAACCAATCCTAACAATAATTATGATACGATTACGGTTAAAAGGTTACACTCAATCCCACGCGCGCCATTTGTCGATTGTATTCTTTCACTTTATTTCATTTTTTTAGAGTCAATTTTGTTTATATCATCCTCAAGATTGACAAATTTAATGATTTATTATATTAAAATAAAATTTTATAATTTTTTTTAGTAAGATATAAATATATATTATTGAAAATTAAAACATAGTCAAAACTATAAATTTTAATTGTCGCTTCTGGTTCCACATTACTGGTATTCGGTCTTTTGGGACCTCTATGTGTCTGACATCCATTATCTTGTATGTCCTACATATAGAAACAAATTGATCATAACTAATATCATAAATAAGACATAAGGAATCATACCGACAACTACACAAATGAGGTAGAATGAATTTCATTTATTATGTTTTAAGGTTGGGTCGAGGATCGACATACACTGATACCAATATAACACACATACATAATATACGTCTAGAATGATATTATAATGGGAGTTAGTTGGTACTGAATCATACATAAGTTCCTAAACAACAACGATAGTCATGTTCCATAATACAATAATGATACAAAATATGGTACATGAGCTATAACAATTCCCACAAAATATTAAGGTTAATGCAACGGATAAACAAAAGAAACATCATCTTCATCTGAGCATTCAAGACTATTTACCTTTCCCTTGTTTTGCCTCGAAATTTATGAAAAAGTTCATCAATAACATTGGATGAGATACTAATCTCAGCGGGTTCCTCTATATTATGGGTTCACTTGACTCTACAAGGTTATAAGTTCTCTCAACGTCCAATCAATACCACACTCTCGTAGTTTTATGTAAAAGATGATATCGAAGCATATCAACTTCATATACAAATGGAACTCGGCTTCCAACTTAGCCTTGCTAGGAGAACCAATGTGCTACAAATTTCAGAAAGGTTGATTTGGATCTACGAAGAACCAATCTGTTGCCCGAGTGTTTGTCTCACTTTTGGGATTGGACACCCTAAGAGAAATAACTAAGGAATCTCAATTTTGTCTCACTTTTGGGATTGGATACCCTCAGTGATATGACTAATGGATCTTAAGCCTGTCTCACTTAAGGGAATGGATACCCTTAGAGAATTTACTAAGAAGTTCCATTACATTCTACCTCGGGACTTACTCTCATATGTTTCGAACTACTAATCACAAAAATGTAGGAACCAAATTCCACTTAGGAGATTAATGTGATCTCACAAGTACGTTGACTTTATTGAAACTGAAGCATAGTACTTTTCTGCGTCCTCGCCTTAGGATTATTTATTCACCCTACGTTTTCTTGCTCATTATGGCATGATTTAGACAACATACACATTGGATTTTAAATATTGTTGCTTAGTTTACTTACCTCTCATATGCCATTTCCTTGTCAACTGAATCCTTATGATTCATACTCCATTTTCTTTGTGGTATTTTTGAGTAAAATTATCGGCCCTTAGAGTTCAATAGACTTATCACTTGTGAAAATTGTTAGTAGAGCATTTTTTAGCACTTTAGAGTACTTTTTAGTACTCTATAGTCATTTTGAGAGTTAGGAGTTGCTGTAGAGTTGTTTAGAGTTCTTTGAGAACTTTGTTGGGTTATTTTATATATATATATATATATATATATATATATATATATATATATATATATATATATATATATATATATATGAATTTTTATAATCTTTGATGAGCTATGAGTATATAATAAAATGATAAATACTATGTTAAGATGTTTGGGTATGTTGATGAATTTTTGAGTTGATGAGTAATAATACATATTTACTTAGTTGTTGTAATTTTGAGTTATTATATAATTATTAAAATTAATTATATTTATGAATTGAGTAATTCAAAGGAATTACAGTGAAACATGATAATTGATGAACTTATGGTTCAAGAGAGGAACATGTTTGAGTATAAAATTTTGAGAATGATTTTGGTGATTGTTTGAGTTGAATGATTATTTTTTGCCATGATCATGCATACATATATGTTGGAGATAAGTATGACTTCGGTCTAGTGAGGTTAGGTTCAGAGAGGAACCATGACAACCTCATATCTAGATAGGGACACAATTCAGATAGGAATCAAAGATAAGAATAAATCAATAACACACCTCGGATGCCCAAAACCTGATAAGTTGGTGCATTCACATTTGCATTATAAAATGTATTATTATTGTTGTTGTGTGAGAATGATCTATTTGTTAGTGTAAACCATTATATTGTTTACTTTCACCGCTAACATTTGTAAGGATTATTCTTACCCCTTTTTATTTGTGTGTGGATTTTATGTCTATGTTGCAGATACATGTAGCATGTAATGTTGTTGTGTTGAAGAATGACGATCATTGCCTTCTTTGTTTTTCCGTTTTGTATAATACTCTTCATGTCACTTTAGTATTGTAACACAAGGGATGAGACTTTGTTTCTTTTGTTTGGATGATTGTTGAGTTTTTTTCCGCAACTGATGTTTTAATTGAGTAATTTTATTTAAGAGACTGTGTAAATGTGTTGTTTAACGTTTAATACTTCTGTTGTGAGATGCTTAATTTAATAATAGGTGTTTTATTTGAGAATGTGTGACACCATTGGGTGAAAATATATTTGAATTATTGTAATATTTTATGAGTCGTGAAATAGGGTGTTACATCCTGTGTCACTCATAGTGTGATCTCAGACCCATGAACTAGCGAGTGTCAACTTCACGCGTCCCCATACAAAAACCAGAGAGTGACACATCTGATAACACTAAATTGCACTATGTATTTGACTCGGATTTACACATGTTTATTAGGACTTTATTGATATTTTCTTTTGTTATGCTTGCTTTTTGTTTTGTTTTCAGGTTTCTAGTCTACCCAGAGCTCCTCGTGCAGAATTGAAGAAAAACGAGTAGAAAAACCAGTTTTTGAACAAAGTGTTCACATGGCATCTACCATGGCGTCCGCCACTAGGCAGGCCATGACAAGGATGGTTAAAAACTGATGTCAACTGTCGCGTTCTCCACAAACTTCCTCCCTTAATTCATATGGCGGACGCCATATGAGGGTGGCAGGCGCCACCTTTTCATTTCATCAAGTTTTTTACGATGTCTCCAGGGACCAATTGCGTCAAATTTTGCACCCTGTTGTTACACCGTTTAGAATAAGGCTTTACTAGCTGGTCAATATGAAGAGCTCGTAGCACCAGTAGTTTATGAGATCCTTTAGAGGAACCTGAATGTTACGCTCGCGCACGTCTCTTACTTCGTAGAATTAAGAAAGCTATGGCCGAAGATCGTAACCAAAGACCCCTTAAGGATTTCGCCCAACCATCAGATGAGGAACCCAATTCTAGTATAGTAAACCCTATTATTCTTGCTAATAATTTCGAATTGAAACCCTCTCTATTACAATTAGTACAACAAAACCAATTCGCGAGTCTCCCTACAGAGAACCCAAATCAACATCTAAAAGACTTTATCTAATTAGTTGATACCTTTAAAACCAAAGGTGCTACTCCTTAGGCGATCCGTATAAGACTATTTCCTTTCTCCCTCAGAGATAAAGCCCGTACATGGCTAGATTCCCTTCCAGCCAATTCTATAACCACCTGGGAAGACCTTAGGAGAGTGTTCATTACTAGATATTTTCCCCCAAGTAAGATTGTTGTTCTTCAGAATCAAATAACTAGATTTACCCAAAACCAAGGTGAATCGCTTTTCGAAGCTTGAGAGAAATATAAAGACCTATTAAAAACATGTCCACATCATGGCTTGGAACAATGGTTGATCATTCATACCTTTTATAATGGACTTAATTATAACACTAAGATGTCCATCGACACTGCCATTGGCAGAACTCTGATGAATAAACCTTACCCTGAAGCTTGCATATTCATTGAAGATATGGCCCAAAACCATTATCAATTGGGAATAGAACAAGCAACACTGGAAAAGAAAGAGGCCCAAGGAGGAATCTATAAGATAAGTTCTATAGACATGATGCAAGCCAAAATGGACGCTTTTACCCTTAAGGTTGAACATATGTTTTCAAAACTAGCTACTGCAGAAACAGTCTTGTCAGAATGTGAACTATGTGGAACCAAAGGACACCAATCAGCAGAATGCAATCTGCTAAACGGAACTAACTCATACCTAGTCAACTATACCCAAGGAAAGCCATTTTCAAACACTTATAACCCTGAATGGAAGAATCACCCAAACTTCTCCTACAAAAACAATAACCCTATCCAGAATCATGCACCTCTGATACCATTGGGTTATCAAGCCTAGAGATAAAACCAACCTATGCAAACTGTGTCACCAAAATTGAACCATGAGAAAATTATGGAAAACTTCATTTCGGCTCAGACTCAGCAAAATAAAGAGTTCCTAAACGAAATTATTACCCAATTAGAAACCAAGGTTCACCAAATAGTTACTCACAATAAGATGCTTGAAACCCAGATCTCTCAGGTATCTCTAAAACAAGCCCCTCAGACCACAACTGGAGGATAATTCCCTGGACAACCTCAACAAAACCCTCGAGGACAAGCTAATGTCATTACTTTACAAAGTGGGACCGCTTACGATGAACCGCCTAACCCGACATCGTGTGAACCCAAAACTTCTAAGAAATGTATAATACCTAAGGACGAAGTAGAGGGACCAGAGGAATATGAAAAACAAAAAGATCAAGATAAGGTAAAAGTTGTAGATAAAAATTATGTACCACCCCCGCCATACAAACCACCGATACCATATTCGCAAAGACTCAAACAAACTAAAATCAATGACCAATTTCAGAAATTCATCAAGTCATAGTGAAACTTCATGTGGAGATTCCTTTCACAGAAGCCATCACCCAAATACCATCTTATGCAAAATTCCTCAAAGACATCCTTACCAACAAATGTAGACTTGACGATCCAAAACCTTTGGAATGCAATTTCATTTTCGATAATAAACTTGCCACAAAGGACAAAGATCCTGTAAATTTCTCCATACCTTGTATTTTGGGGAGTCATGTCACCGATAAAGATTTTCTAGACTTAGGAGCTAGTGTGAGCTTAATGCCTCTGGAAATTTGTGAGAGGTTAAAACTAAGATAACTACAACATACTAAGATGTCTCTTCAATTAGCCGATAAATTTGTCAAATATCATGTAGGTATATTAGAAGATGTCCCAGTCAGGATCAGTCAGTTGTTTATCCCTACTGATTTTACTGTCATGGACATTAAAGAAGATTATGACATCCCAATCCTCCTAGGTAGGTCGTTCTTATCAATTGCAGGAGCCATAATAGATGTCAAGAGAGGAAAGCTTACTTTTGAAGTAGGTGATGAAAAGATAGAGTTTATTATTTCAAAATTCCTTATGGCACCCGTGATAGGAGATGTGTGTTATGCCATAAACATCATTGATGAATGCATTAGGGAACTAGACCAAGAAAAACCCAAAGAAACAATCAAGCTACCTTCAACCCTCATAATAGAGGATGATGAATTTAAGGATCCCTACATTGACGATAACCTTTATGAATGTTTATCCCTTACCCCATATCCTATACTATGCCCCAAGAAAACAACTTTAGAACTTAAAGAATTACCCATGAATCTAAGATATTAGTTTCTAGATGAGGGAATGGACCGTCCAGTTATAGTAAGTTCAACCCTTAGCCAACAAGAAACGAACCAGCTCTTAGACGTTTTGCAAAAATATCCCCTAACCTTAAGATATAATATCTCTGATCTAAAAGGTATAAGTCCATTTATGTGTATGCACATGATTTCGCTTGAGGAAGATTCAAAACCCTATAGAGAACATCATAGAAGGATAAACCCTATAATGAGTGATGCTATTAAGAAGGAAGTTCTTACGTGACTGGAGGCAGGTGTAATTTATCAAATCTTAGATAGTAAGTGGGTGAGCCCTATGCATGTAGTACCTAAAAAGGGAAGTATCACAGTCGTGCAAAACGAGAAGGGCGAACATGTAGCAAAAAGAATCCAACACTGGAGTTCCATGTTTCTGAGCTATGTAGGGAGAGACCAACTTATAAACAATGTGATTTTTTGCATCACAATTTATTGACTTCAATGTATCCCTCTGCCTAAAAATGTCTCTAAGAGAATTGATGCGTTATGTAGGACATTCCTCTAGACTAGTAAAAGTAGCGTGAGCAGGAAAACACCCATATCATGGGATAAGGTATGTGAACCAAAAAAAGATAGGGGGATTCAATATTATCAACATAAATATCTGAAATAGGGTTTGTATGATGAGATTGCTTTGGAATGTTTGCATGAAAGCTGATAGTTTATGGGTGAGATGGTTTCACATGTATTACATTAAGAAGGACCATATCGTGACAATACCTATTAACTCTAATTGCTCGTGGATCTTACGACACATTATGCAACAAAGAGAAGTGGTCAAAGGCTTGAGACAGTGGCAGGAAGTTTGTACCACATGTAAATTTCGGAACAAAATAATGTATTATGCGCTGCTGGGAAAAACACATGTATTTCCTTGGAGGAAATTAATGTTCGACAATGAAGCAAGACAACACACTCTGTTCACCTTATGTCAGGCATGTCATAAGCGGTTAGTTACCAAAGAGGAACTAGTGAAATTTTGTCTGATCAATGAGGAAGATTGTGTTTTCTGTCAAGAGAAGGAAAGTATGCAACATTTAATGTTCAAATGTAACACTACCAGGAATATCTGGGTAGGGGTACTTCAATGGATAAACATAAAACATGAACATCTAGCTTGGGATGATGAAGTTAATTGGATGATTCATCAGAGTTCCAAGAAGAACTGGAGAGCTAAGATTCTTAAGGGATGGTATGTGCGTGACCACATTGGGAATTTCATTTCTGCAGGTGTAGCTTGGGATCCTTGTATGAAGCTGAAGTTTTGGCGCTTAAAGAAGAGATCCAAGTCGCAGTTTATTCAAATATGGAAAATGTGGTTTTTGAAAGTGATCCCCAAATAGTTGTTCAAGTCATTCACTTCAACTATAAGGGTAGTTCTGAGTTTTATTTTATTATTGATTCTATAAAAGTTTTGTTAGTTGTAAATTCTAATTTTGAGATAAAATTCATTAGACATCAAATGAATATGGTTGTCCAGTCTCTTGCTAGGGCGATCAATTGTATGGTCGTGTTTTTTTTCTTACGAATTTACTATTATTGGGAGTTAGTGGAAATTTCTTTTTCATTTTTCTACCTCATATCTTTCGTTTTTTGTTTGTTTTTGTTTTGTCATTTATTAGTTTTATTTATTTATATTTATTTGAATTAATGCATATAGAAGAGAAAAAGGAAGGAAAAAAAAATGAAGAGATAGAAAAATAAAGGTAAGTAGAAGAGAATCAAGGAATTGGAAGATGAGAGAGGAATAGCTATGATGCCTTTCTGTATACATTCAGTGAATAATTGAATACAAATTTAAAAATTGTATGGTTTGTGAACGTATGAAAATAGAATTAGATTTTTCAAAATTTCATGTATTTTATCCGTTCAATTTACTAATTTATATTTAATTATTAAAAATTTAACTTTTCCATATTAAAAAACTCACCTCAATGTTTTCAATTTTGTATTTTATATTCTTTTTACAATTTAAAAAATTCTAAATTAACAAAGACTATTTAATCGCAAAATTTAATTTTCACTTAGAAATGAGTCAAATTATCATCCTAATAAGAGGACATATATTTGACATAATTTATCACACAAACAGTTTAAATTTAAATTTAAACTAAATAAAAAATATTTATTAGCATTTTAATGTATGTATATATTAAAAAAAAAGGACAAATGAACACATTTTTGGACTCTAGTTTTTATTTTATAACTAGAATACCAAATGTATGTTTAGCAGTGTGGCGCGTGATGCAATTTATTGGGCAAAGAGCGTTTATGAAATTGGGTTTAAAGAATGAACTAAACTCTTATAAATTAATAAATAACTATAATAATTTTCATTTTAATGAAGTGTCTATATTCATCACCCTACAATGATATTCTACTTTAGTTGAAAAATCATAAAGTAATAAAAGATAAAATCAAGTGAGAATCGAAAATAATAGAGGATCTGAGTTTTCAGTACAACGGAGAGAGAATTGATTTGCAAGATTATTATTTCAATATTCAAGTAAATATAAGAGCGAGAAGAGTGAATAAAAATTGAATTTAAAATTTGGGTCGAGGTTGATATGGCCGACCCAAATTAGTTGGCCCCTAAGTCTTTGCCTATGCGTATCAAGGCGAGTGTTTATCGCGTTAGCCTCGGATGTCGACCACTCTCTTATTTATCTTTTGAAGAGCGAAAGAGAAACGTTCCAGTCTCATGGGGATTCATACTTTTAATGACATATATTTCAAATGTCTTTTCGAAGGCACCATTATTATGACTCTTGGGAAGTGAAACATTCGAGTGTTATGTGCAAGTGATTTGTCACATTTGATATAGACTACTTCCTTTTGCATGATATCGTAAAGTTCTTGAAGACACAATGTTGCATTTCTCAAAGTTATTTTTCTCAGTTTGTGGTTATCTTCCTTTTGTTTGATATTTTGCTTTCCCGTATCCAGAAAAGTTAGTGCATTATGGATAAATTTTTTTACAGAAGAGTGCTCAGAAATCCTAAAAGAATGCTCAATCTTCATAGGTAGACTCTGTTTACTCGTCCACCGTTTATATTTTTGTGAGAGATGATAATCTTGATAGAGTCTTTCTTGAAGTTGACACATCATCGGATTGAGGTGCTTGACCCCTAACGAGAATGAAAGGATATGTAGTGAGTATCACGATTGTGCCAAACTCCTTACAAAAGCCCACCAAATGATTTTTCAAGTGTAATTCCTCCAAGGGCAGGTCATCTTCCTTGTAAGTATATGAACCATCCCATGTCAAGTAATGGCTCATATAAGTTCGAAGTGATCCTATATAATATTTGTAGAACTGTTGCAAGTACATTAAAAGTTCGAAGTGATCCTTACACAAAAACTATAACGAAGAAACATAATAACAAAGAAAGCCTAGACTTTATAATTATAAGAAGAAACAATCAACGCATGAAAACCAATATTGACAAACAAGATCATTGAGAGTGTTTCAATTTCAAAACGAAACACTATCAAGAAAAAATTATAGGGGAAACAAAACACTCTCTTTGCAGATAACCTACATAAAAAAGACAATGGAATGCTTCAAAGTTCCTTTATATTTTATTCAAAGACTTAGGACATATGATCCACAATACACCGTCTAAGGTTGAGATCTTCTCAGAAATAGTTCAGGAGCACCCGAGTACTCTAAAGAAGAAAAAACATTAGTTCTAGCGATTGAACAAATGTGTGTCTGTCACTCATAACATCACAATACAAATCTTAAGAGAGACATTTAATCATGTCAAGGATGCTCCATCCACGATTCTTGTGGTCGAATAATAATGAATGTCACAAACATTGCCTTGCAAAGCAGAGACGAGGGCTTGGGTGACAATTATTCCAGGCCAACCTAAAGGCCTAGAAAGTGAAGGCCCAATAGCAAAGCAAAAAGCTACCACATGAAGAATATGTAAGTTGTATTTCTTGTATGTTTAATAATTATTTATATTTCGATGTTTAAATCAATTTATACAATTTCTTAAAAGATATTTGTACAAAAATTAAGAGTTAAATATGTTTGTGGTCCTCCTAAAATTTTGCATCCACATTTTTGGTCCCTAATACTAAAATCGTCGCTTATTCAGTCGTTAAGTAATAAACCTTCCCTAAAACCGTCGTTAATTCAGTTGCTAAGTTGTAAAACTTGTCGCTAATTTTCAAGAGGGACCAAATCTGTAGATGAAAAAGTATAAGAAAATCATTCTTTAAATAAAATATTTTTAGGAACTAAAATCGAAAATTGAGATATTTAGGAGGACCAAAACATATTTAACCCAAAATTTAAATATTGGTAAATCAATTATTTTATTTAAATTTGATTGTTGATTTTTTAATTTATAATTTAATTTATAATTTAATTTATGAACTATTAAATTGTTTTTTTTTTTGTTTTTTTAGTGTAATTTAATCTAATTAATCATATTTCACACAATTATAACTATGAAGTCATCATAGGATGAAACTTCCGGCTAACTTCAAAGCAAATTCTAAAATGAATTTTTATTATAAATAATATTAATAATAATAATAATTATTATTATTATTATTATTATTATTTTGTAAACTTATTAATTTTTGCTTTAATATTATTTTATATGTTTTAAAATACAAAATTATCATCCAAATTAATGTAATATATTTAATTTAATATTTATTTTTAAATTATGATAAAGTCAAACAATTTAATTTTTATTGAAATAATTAATATTGGATTTTCTTTTAATGATAGAATGTGGAAGAATCTACTTGCCATCCCCACTCATTCCTAACACCCTCCAAAATCAATGAAAAGATCAATTTGACCCTACAAGAAAACATATTCACATTTCATACATTGCTGGATTTATCAAAACTTTTGACGATACCGGGAATTTGGTTTGCACTACCGGAGATTTGGAAATTACAAGTAAGTTTTACCGGTTTTTCTAAATTACAGATAACAAAATATCGGAAATTTTAAAAAATCCAGTAATAATTACCGGAAATTCCAAAGATATCGGTAATTATTTCCCGGAGATTTGAAATTTCCGGGAGTTCAAATTTTATGCATTTCTACCGATAAATTGAAATTACCGGTAGTTTACTTCTTTTTTTTTTGATTTCCCGGGAATTTCAAAATCCCGGTAGTGTATTTATTTTTGGTTTAAAAAATGTGTCTTTTTTCCTTTCTAGTGAGAACTACAAATGTTGATGGTACCCCTAGTGGTAGGACGCGTGACTTGGCAGCAGCTGGTAGGGGAGGGGTACAACCACTCCTGATGCTGAGTCTACCCATGTACGAGTTGGACGAGTTGTCCCAATCGGTTCGCACCAGAAAAGGATGGCTAAGTAGCGGGGGCATTTCCAGGCACCTCGCAGCGTTAGGAGACGTGGAGGTCTTTCACAGCAGGTCACACCAGAGGTCGTCCCTGATATTCAGCCTCAGTCGGTGGATGCTATTGAGAGAGATGTTCTGGTGGAGGATGTTGTTAGGGATGTCGTAGAGGAGACTGTCCGAGTATCAGTTGAGGGCGTGCAGGAGGGACATGCTAATGGTGAGGGTGATGGCAATAGAGGGGCCGCCAGTACATAAGACGTAAAGGAGACTATTCAGACGGATGTGACAGTTCCTTTGGCTGAGTCATCCTTACACACGGAGCCAGAGTTCCCTAGTGGGGTGATTAATAGGTCTGTGCTTATAGAGTGCGGTGAGCACGTAGCTTTGCGTCTATGGCGGGGAAAGGTATATGGTTTTTACGTTTAATTTTAACATTTGTTTACTAATGCATAAATTGTTTATGTATTAACAAATTTGACTATTGGTTAGTGTCATAAGTGCGGCCTTTACTGAGGGTCCAGTCTCATGGCGCGAAGATGAAGGGTTTCCCTCATATTCCCTTCCCTGATGTTGTGAAGACGATTGTGAGGGACTTTGACTTGCTTCATTTTGGCCACTGCTCCCTAACGATGTTGGATGCAGAGCTGCTGAGTGCCTTCGTTGAGAGGTGGCACAAGGAGACGTTGTCATTTCATCTCCCATTTGGAGAGATGAATATGACCTTAGATGATGTTGCTTCCTTGTTCTATCTCCCTATCGGTGGTAGATTCTGGACGACTCATTCATTGAGTGTGTCCCAGGCACAAGAGCAAGTAGTTTGTGATCTTTGTTTATCAGAGACAGTGGTGGCACAGGAGTTCGCGGATATACAATGTGCTCACCTTTGTATGTGTTGACCGCAAGATAGGTACGATGAGCTCGTTGTTGTTGGTCAGTATCAGGCTACCGCTAGGACGTACATGTTGCATGTGGTATCATGTACTCTCTTTGCGGACAAGTCTGGTACCTATGTGGATGCTCGATATCTATTCCTCTTCAGTGATCTGAAGGCGCATAACTGGGCTTGGGGTTGTGCAACCCTGACTTAGTTGTATCATGCACTGGGGGAGGCGACCAAATTTGATACGAAGCAACTAGTTGGGTATCTTAGTTTGTTACAGGTATATCTTAATTCATTTTCTAACTTACTTTTTGTTATATTTTCTTAATATTAATAATTCTAATTTACTGTTTGTTGTGATCTCAGTGCTAGATCTATGAGCATTTCCTGCATATATGTGATATGAGGATCCAGCCGTATACACCAGGGGATCCACGGGAGAAGATGTGGAAGGCGAGGCAGAAACACCCTAGAGGGATACTTAAGTACATGAGGAGATTTGATGCGTTGAACATAGAGGATATCATCTGGACACCCTACGATGAACATAGAGCCGTACGCCCGTTTGAGGAGTCGACATTATACTCTGGCTATATGCGGTGGGAGACGTTGATTGCCAGGCACCTCCTAGAGAGATGTCTGCGTCAGTTTGGGTACATTCAGACCATACCACCAGAGGTGCCGGATACAACCTCTAAGGGTATTGATAGGTGGTTTATGACGCACTTCATCAGTGCTGCTCGCTCCATTGTTGCTAGATCTGCACCTGTGCATTATCTATTGAAGTGTGAGGATGGCTATTTGGAGTGGTTTCTCAGCGTATCCCATCCATGCATCACTCCACCGGCGGCTGAGGAAGCACCTTCAGAGGATGTACCTTCTGGTGGCCAGGAGCATGTTGGTGACACATCTCCTCCTCCTGTTCCAGCATAACACCATGAGGGCGCGTAGCGATTTATGATGATAGCAGTGCTGGATGATGAGCTCATGCACTTGGTAGACCCTAATGATAATATTGTTGTTGGATTAGCTAGGATTGCACACTTAGCCTGTGGGGGGCCTATTTAGTATTATTTTTATTTCTAGATGATTTTTATATTGTTGTATTATATGTATATTATGGCAGAACAATATATTATTATTATGTCTTCATTTATTCCCTTACACTGCACTGATCTTGATTAAAAAACTTAAACAAATAAAAAACCATTACAACATGATTAATCGATATTAAAAACCTAAACACTACCAAATGCTTCAGGGCGTTTGAGCATCGCCATTATTTCATCAAATGATATTGCCAATTACACATCTAATGCCAGTGGACCCCTTGTTAAACTACGGCGAAATAATCTCCACATTTTGCTGACGTCTTCATTGTTCTTCATCTCAATTAGATTATATTTCAAACTACCATCCCCCTAATCCTCTCGAAATTAAATCTTCAACATCTTTCTATTATCACGAAACAATTCCTTCAACTTCGAAGTCAGGTCGGCAAAGGAGGTCGTGTCATCCAGGAGCATGAATTCAACAGATTGAGAACCTCTCTTGAAGTAAACTTCTGCCTTAATTAAAAATGTTGGAATTGCCTTTTTTCATATATGTTTAACCACAAGATCTAACCCATATTTATACTAGTGTGCAACAATTCTGAACAACACAAACTGTCGGTGCAATCACAACCATACAAAACTGTCGGCAAAATCTTAGCCATTTAAAAAAACCCTAAAATTATGCCTACCGAGAATTTCAATGGATTTGAAATTCCCGGTAGGCATAATTTTTTAAAATATCTGATTTCATGGAAAATTACCGATAATTTGAAATTACCGGTTTATCAGTAATTTCAAATAAACTACCAGGAATTTGGTTTTTTACCGGAAAGTTTGCTATACATACCGAGAATTTGTTTCGGAAATTGTTTGTTAAAAATTTAGGGACATTTTTACCATTATGTAAATTTGGGGGGGGGGGGGGGGGGGCAGGAATGAGTGGGGGTGACAAGTAGATTTCTCTAGAATGTGAGGGTGTTGTCAAAGGGGAGATGTGTATAGATAATAACAGTTTTATATCTCTTGTAGGCTAGCCAAGAAGTTTTAATGGGCGAGACTCGTTATTAAGTCTAGGTGTTACGAGGAATTTTATATGACACCCTTAAAATTATAGTTGACACCTTTATATATTCTCATAACATTAAAATTATATATTTTTTAATTTTTATATTAATTATATTTTTAAAAAAATTCTTTCATACACAAAAAATCCAGTATGTTATAGAAAAACTTCATTATGCATTTTTACCGATATTTTCAAAAAATACGATGTGTGACTAATTTTACTATTTTTCTTAAAATCCAGAATACTAGATGTTCTCCCACACACCTAAATATCGGTAGTGTTAATTTTGCAAAAGTTGAGATTTTTTTAATACTTTTGTAGGATTGTGATTGCGCTGACATTTTTTGTAGTCCATAATGATTTAAAACTTATATATATATATATATATATATATATATATATATATATATATATATATATATATATATATATATATTCACCATATGTTGCTAACAAAAAACACCTCACATTGTATCAATTTTGATATTTCACACTTGTGTACTTCAAATGCATGAAACCTCTTGTTGAGTTTAGGGTTACAAAGGACACCTTTCTTGTTGTTCTAAAGTCCAAATTGGATAATCTCTTGCACCACACCGATAATAGAAGGGAATAATAGATTTAGTAAGTTTGAGCCGAAAACAAATGAAGATTTAATAGTTATATGGAACACATATCATCAATATGAAATAAAGGGCTTGATCGAGATGGATGCAACAATTGCAAAATCTGTCAACGATATTATCAAGATGTTGAAATAACCTGAATCATATAGTATTGTTTAAGTTTTCTTCATGTTATTTTCTTGTTAAGTTATGTTATGTTCAAAAATATTCATGTTAATACATGTTAATCACACAATAATGTAATGCTAAATTTTTATGTAATGCAATGTTAAGATAAAATTTCAATAATATACAAATAATTGATTACAAAACTAAAATATAAAAAATAAAAATAAAATCTATGCAGGTACAACATGAGCAATGTGTGCTATCTGAGATGACCCAATATAGACCTCACTATCTCGGTTTATCAAACCCATGAGGTTATCTAAAAAAAGTGTTATCATCTGCATCCACGTTTGGTCAATCATACTAGGTGGAGGCGGGGGCATGTCATCTGAATGTCATTTATAATGGGAAGGTCGAATATCATCTACATGCTAAACACGTGGGATGATGCGGGAGTGTGATACTATAAAGTACCACTCAAAGTAACCATCCATACATTATCTATGGAACTGTACCTCCAATGAATTCTCTCTAATAACAATGGAACTGCTGACGATGTTATACCTAAACCATCTGTTAATGCCCCAAATGGCGTAACCCATACTAGAATCACCTAAACATATCCCAATTGATGCTGACACCTATCAGGTAAATATCTAGCCATTAAACTATTCCATCACAAATAACTTGAGAAAAAAGTTGTGTCATTAAATTCCCGATGAAGTCTATAGTCTGCATAGAGTGTCCATATGACATCATATAAGATCAACACATTGATCCTCCACCGGTACTCCTTAAAACCGACTAAATGAAAATGTATGGCCTTCCACCTGGTGGTCTATGGGGATCAGTCATTGATAGGACCACGATCACGCTTGTCACAAATGGATGAGAAATACTCGTATACCTAACACTTCACAATAAGATAAAATTACATATACTAAATGTCTTTGATAAATAATAAATGAATTAATACAACATTATCAATATTCATAATTGAAATAGACTCATATAACCGACAAGTTGTCTCATTTCAAAGACACTGACCTCTCCAAGGGTAGTGCATAATATCATTAAAGAAACACAACCCCATGCCCATTCGAGATGCATGAAGTCAACAAACAGGGATATGTATATGACATCAATGTATACACAAGACTTATTATCTAAGATAATACATCTTACAAGATGCAACATATATACTATAACGAAAACATCATACATAGATTCACTACTACAAATAAGGCTTATAACGACGCACGCGAAAGAGATGTAACCTCGGCTACCCATGTGATGAAATGAACAATGACATGAAAAGTTTCCACTAAACACCCTAGTTAATTAAAAGTCGACGGGTAAAGTTATATGATCATGATTTTGAACCCCAACATCTGCATTTTTATTATTTACACAAACAACGCCTCAAACTTCTCGGTTTATTTAATAACCGAGGGGTTAGATAGTTTTTTTATAAAATAATTTTTCATTACATTATTTGCATATAATATTAATAAATTAATTTGTTTTTAAACTACATTGTTTACACAGAATATTACATTGTTTACATATAATATTAAAGTAAGAATATCGTTCTTCATCGTCATCGTTGTCGGTGAAGAACAAATTTTGAATATCTTGGAGAAGGGAAAATGCTGGGGATCCTCGTTTCATTGATCTTGAGGAAAATCAAATGTTGAAGGCAATATATTCTCTATGGCTTTTGTATCCATTTGTTTCTGATATTAAAAAAGTTAGCTATATAAAATAAATAGTCTATTATATGATTATTTAACAACACAAACCTTAAACCCATATAATTTTCTACACTTGCAATCCATCGCTAATGGATAAAGTTAAAGTGGAGAATGCAAATAGTTTCAATCGCTTCATGACGTTTCTTTATCAATTTTAGATATCATAAAGTCTTTATAATGATTTTTTTAGGAATCACACGGATCACTAATGGTAGTTTCTTGAGCGTTGATAATCTTTAAATAAATGACAAAGATTTGTTTAAGAATGCTAAGTTATCCCCTCGGGTTCTATAAAAACCGAGGTGAATATGTTTTTTTAATTACATTGTTTACACAGAATATTAAGAAAAAACAGAAAAACCAGAATTTTGGTGTAAAAAATTATTTGATCCAAATATTGCACGCATCCAATTTATAGAGAGTTATATGGACCCAACATTAAATGCATCCAACTTCTAATTTAGTCCCAAATATATTTTTTTATATTTCCACTAACAACTTGAGCTTTTACAACAGAATTAACCACATTCTTCCTACACCAAGATTTTACTCAAGTTCAATTTTGTAACCTCTTTATTATTTACAATGTTACATGATAATAAATCAATTGATTTATGATTTTGTTACAATATAATTATAAAAAAATAATTACATAACTCTTACTTTAAGCCTTTTGATTAAGATATACTACAAACTAGACTTAGGCTTCGGTTTTTTTGTGCAGCAAGGCTTAGGCTTGGTAAAGCCTAGCTCGACCCAGCCTATTGCAATCCATAACAAGGACTGAAGGTGAGAAAAATATACAAGAGGGGGGGGTTGAATTGTGTTCACTAAAAGTGTTTCTACTTCTGATCATAATTCAAATTCTAAACATAAGTTCAGAACCCGACAACAAGTGCAACGGATAACATAGCAGAAGTAAAGCAAACAAAATAATGAACACGATAAATTTATCCTGGTTCCTCTCTAATTGAAAGTAGTCTAGTCTCCTGGAAGCACAATAGATTTTCCACTATATCAAATCATGATTACAACTGCTTATGTACTTAAGCATAAAACTTTCTCATGCTCAGAACTACAACCCATGACTTCCTTGCTTAATCAACACCTGATCAAGACTTCTCCTTAGATCATAAGACTTTCTTTGCCTAAACCCTTTTGGTTCAAGAATTCCTTGCTTAGACCCTATATATAAGACTTCTGCTCAACCCATGGTCTAAGACGTCCTGCTCAGATTCCTCGAATCCAAGACTTCTGCTTAGACAAACAGTCCAAGGCTTCTTTGCTCAGACCCTAGGTCAAAAACTTTATTGCTTGATCAAAACTTATCAATATTTTCAATGCTCTATCACATAGTAAGAGACTTACTTGGTTCAAGCTTCTCAGCAAGAGACTTTAATGCTCAAGCATATAACAAGAGAGTTTATCTAAACTACTAAACAACATGTTTAACAAAATACAGAACAAGGTGTACTTGATACATAATTATAGGTACAAGGTAATCACCATAACAAATACCTAAATATCCTAATATTTCTAATATATTCAATGTTTAAGAAATCTTAAGGCTTTATACAATTTACAACATATAACAAAAATTCTGCATACTCGATTGTGTTGTTCATTGTTGATCTTGTTATTCCTCCATATAGATAGAAGTGTGGAACACTTCTATCCTTCTTGGATTTCCTTATCTTTATTCTTTTTCTTGTTCCATGTTCCTTGTTGAAGATTCATATTGAATCTTCAACAAATTATATAGCAGTTGTAGAAGACTAGCCGTTGGAAGAGGTAACTTGATCACGTGTCTTTGTTTCTCCATATTACAAGAGACATTGAAGATAGTTACACCAATACTTTCAATGATATAGCACATAGTAAGAGACTTACTTGGTTCAAGCTTCTCAGTAAGATACTTTAATGCTCAAGCATATAACAAGAGAGTTTATCTAAACTACTAAAAACATGTTTAGCAGAATATAGAACAAGGTGTACTTGATACATAATTATAGGTGCAAGGTAATCACCATAACAAAGACCTAAGGCTCGTAATATTTCTAATATATTCAGTGTTTAAGAAATCTTAAGGCTTTATACAATTTACAATATATAACAAAAATTCTACATACTCAATTGTATTGTTTCTTTGTTGATCTTATTATTCCTCCATACAGATAGAAGTGTGGAACACTTCTATCCTTCTTGGCTTTCCTTATCTTTATTCATTTTCTTGTTCCTTGTTCCTTGTTCCTTGTTCCTTGTTGAAGATTCAGATTGAATTTTCAACAAATTATATAGCAGTTGTAGAAGACTAGCCGTTGGAAGAGATAACTTGATCAAGTGTCTTTGTTTCTTCGTATTACAAGAGACATTAAAGATAGTTACACTAAAAGATCTTCATCCATTGTGTAACATGTTTAAACATTGTGTCTTCCATGATATCTTGTAATATAAATTCGTTGAGAGTAGATATCCGTAAAAGTTGTCAAATATTCTTGAGCCTTGTTAACTTAGACTCTAGCTAACAAACTGATTTGGCAATCCAGCTTGCTTTCCGTGGTATAAATAACTTTATCTTTATAACTAATTCTGAATGATCACCATAAGCTAATACATTCACCAAGTGTAGAGACAATATGTTGCTTCTTCTGATGCGAAAGCCTTCAGCTTCAGAGTCTATGCCAAACATCACTTAGATAATGTTCTTCAGATTCTGCACCACCAAAAGCTAGTAATTCAGCTTCTCTCAAGTGCGCCCTTATATATATATATATATATATATATATATATATATATATATATATATATATATATATATATATATATATATATATATAACTTTATACATTAGAACCTGCATACTTGGAACACACATTAGATAACACCATTGTTCTTTCAATACATTGTTATCATCAAAACCTACAGGATATATGTGATGAACAAATCTTGTTCTAACAAAGACTCCTTTATATAGGATAAAAAAATGGGCTAAAAAAGGAAATAATCCATGGGCTCTGACCTCTTTTTAATCTATTAGCCTACACACTACTAAATTAGACCTAAAAATTATGGAAACAAAATTTAATCGATTAAAAGGATTTCTAATTGATTAGGTGGAAATTTTGCTCATTAATCAATTATATACAAATTCTAATCAATTAGAGAGTGAGATTTTCTTTCTTAATTGTTTATGATGCTTTCTAACCAATTAGTCAGTAGCCAGAAACAATTTTTAGAAAGGTTTCCGAAATACATTACCTTAGCACCTTGAGAGCCACTCTTTCTTAATTTACACATTATTGAACCAAAACAGATAAATATAAACTAAGGCACACGATCATACAATCTTTCACAACTTTAGTTCATGTTGATGTTGATCTTTGTATTTGACTATCTTTACCCAAAGATTAAAACCTTCTTCATCTTCATTTTTTATAACTTCAATATTTTTCTACATCAATCATGCTCATGATAAGTTTAGCCTTGTTCTTTTGCCATTATCATAATCACAAATAGTAAAGTTTATCCTTGTTTTTTTGTCATCATGAAAACCATAAATAATAACATCATAACCTGCATAACATTTAGAACAACACCTCCAACAAGAAGAAAGTGAGTTGAAATTTAGAACAAAACTTTCATGATAAGTCATGCAAGTTTAATAATGCTTTATTAAAAAAAAGTGTTGTCATTTTTCTACCTACTAGAACACTTTGTTAGAAAAAGTGTCATCCATTGTTAGCCAACAAAAAATAAAGAATTTAATTGCACTTTTGTTTAAAAACACAATTTTTTTTAATATATTACATTGTTTTTGTTTAAAATCATACTCATTTTCCTATCTAATATAGCACTTTAAAAGAGTTTCCATTTTACATATCTTTTAGAGTGCTAGTTTAAGCGCACTCTAAAAAAATATGTCGTGGAAGATTGAAACTACCATACATGAAATTGTAAAGGTCAAACTTGAATTGAGAACTTCCCATATTGAAAGATACTTGATCCAACTTTGTTGAGACATGACCACATAATTGTTAGAATTGGAAAAACTTATCTTGCATTTGAACTAACTAACTAAGTAACTCATATCTAACTCTTAGTTAGTTATTAGTCTAACCAATCAAAGCTCAACTAACACTCCCCTAATCTAAACACAAAAATCTGATTACAACAAAATAATCATTGAATAAAAAACAACACAACCTACTATGAAGGTGTGAGAAAACACAAGAAATGGAGTTTGAATTGGGTTTTAACTCTTGAAAACTTTTTCGCGGAAGAAAAAACAAGTAAAGCAGTTAATAAACAAGAGATAAGAACACATGATATATCCTGGTTCACTTGATAACCTCAAGCTAATCCAATCCACCCGCCAAGGTGATTTTTCCTTAATCCAAGGACTTAATCCACTATAACCAAACTGATTGCATTTCACAAGCAATAACTGTGACTAACGTCTTGCACAACTACTTGTTGTGACTAACTTTGCACAACCAATTGTTGTGACTAACACTGCATAACCAACTATTGTGACTAAGAACTCTACTGATTTCTTCATTTCGAATATTATCAGTAGCTTCAATTCCTTTAGCATATAGAAGATATCTTCCAACTTTGCATTCTTCTAAAATACTTTGTTTCAGATTCTAAAATGGTTGTCAAATTAGTCAAGATTTTCATCCATATGCATTAGAATATATTCACATCATATTCTATTTTAAATAATCATGCAAGCTATTTCTTTCTTAAGCATCTGTATCCGATTGTGAAGACAAGTACATCAAAAGCTTTTTTTCAACAGATAGCTTCACAAGCTCATACTTTCACTCAATCACCTGAGTTAGATAGTGGTGAACACAGAGGGTTACTTTTATGTATCATAAGCTTCTGAAAAGAACTTCAGATAACATTCTGATCAATCAAAGTTTGTTCAACTGAGATACCTTTCTCAAGTTTATAAGACTTAATTGCCTATGTTACATTCATTTCTCTTTATGACACACATATAGTAATACTCTGAGAATCTGACGTATAATATGTTGCACTTTCTTGAATGTACTTCTGATAACTCAATCAGTTTTCCTTACTGATTATATTCAAACATTTGCGAATCTTTTCAGTAGAAATTAATTTCTATATCTTATGCATCAGATTTTCTAACTATAACTATCAGTGTTATTTTAGTTATCCTTTTCTTATTAGTCTTTCTTAAAAGAGTTCCATGATTTCTTTGTCTTTTGAAGAACAAATGATTTTCTTTGTCTTCTTCTTCTGATCTCATCTTGAGTAGAAGCATCTTCAATATCTTATAACAACTTGATCAATTATAATGATCTTCTAATCAATTAGAAAGCATCTAATTATTTTCTTCAGAAGTTCAGACAAAGAGGAATTATCATTTAGAACCTTAGATTCTTCAGTAATGATTTCTAGCAACTTCAGCAAACTACATCTTGAAGTTATCATGCTTCAGGATCATGACTCTAACATTCTTTCTTCTTTACATGAATAAATTCCTAATGAGCTTATATGAGAAAGTCAAAGGTGGACTATAGGGTTTTGAAAACATCTCATACTCACGAAGAATTAATCTTCAGCAAACAAGATTTCTTGCTTTCTGACGATTATTAATAATCATTTCAGATTATTCTTTTAAACCTTGCCCTGGAATCACCTTGAGCAAATTCATTGTTCTTAACTAACATATTTCAAGAATAACATTCAACAAATATTTCTCCTTATCTGAGCAGTTTATTATTGTCTTATCAATTTATTCTTCAATCTTACTCTCAATCTTCTTGTGAATGCCCATCAATAAGATTTTGTTGTTGACAATAACTAGTTCTGAGAGTCAGTGACTTACTCAGAGTGAAATTTTCTAGTTTTTCAATTCAGTACTCATGCTTCTTCATTATCATAAGAGATTTGAAAATGTGAAACTGAAACTGCAGGTGGAGGATAATATCAACCATAGCAATTCTCATAGTGCATTCGGATCTTTATATGACATCGTCAAGTGTTTGATATCCATTATTTACAGAATCACGCTCTGATACCAATTGAAGGTGTTAAAAGACACAAGAAAGGGGGTTTAAATTGAGTTTTAGCTCTTGAAAACTTTTTTGCGGAAACAAAAACAAGTAAAACAGTTAATAAACAAGATATAAGAACACATGATATATCCTGGTTCACTTGATAACCTCAAGCTAATCCAGTCCACCCGCAAAGGTGATTTTTCCTTAATCCAAGGACTTAATCCACTATAACCAAACTGATTTCATTGCACAAGCAATAGCTGTGACTAATGCCTTGCACAACTACTTGTTGTGACTAACTTTGCACAACCAATTGTTGTGACTAACATTGCATAACCAACTGTTGTGACTAACAACTCTACATAACTACCTGTTGTGACTAACAACCACTAAGTGTCAGACCCTAATTTTTGACCCTAAAATTTTTCACATCTCATCTGCATTTGCATACAAACAAGATCACGCACTGGTCGTTTATCCTTTTTCAGGTGCAGGTCTATGCCTTGCAGAGGATCACCATGTTTAATTTCTGTTATCTGTTTATATCTACTAACCTGTAATCAAAATATCAAAAAAAAATGTTGCAGTTGCTTCTTCTTCTTCTTCTGTGTTGCAGGATTTCAAAGACAGGGCTGTGATTCCAATTCAGATGCGTTTGTTCAGTCACGATTCGATTCAGACGGACGTTTGACCTAATCCTGGTCAAACTATCAAAAGATTGTTCCGACTGTAAGTTGTGTGTGCCAGTGGTTTATTCCTCAGACTGTGTGTATTCAAAGTTCAAAGTTGTGTTGTGTGCAAAATTTATCGGTTTATCAGGCAGTGTTCTGTGTGAGAGTTTGGTTTGAATATTCAAATGTTCATCAGTTCATCAATGGTTCATCTGAGGATTTATTTTCCTCAGTATGGATTTGAATTATCAGGGCAATGTTTAGATATTGGTTGCAGCTTGATTGGCAAATTATTCAGTGGATTTGTGATGACTGTGTTCATTTTATCAGTGGCTTGTGCGTGAAAAGTTCAAATTTGGTTCTGGGTTTAAAACCATCAATCCCATATTCATTTTCTTCAATTCACAAAATTTCCAAATTTTATCCAATCATCCATTATCCGATTATCCATTTTTATTCTCCATTTCCCATTATTATTCAACTACCATCGTTTTCCATTTTTTTTTCTCAATTATTTCATTATCCGAATTACCATTTTTCCCCGATTATCCTTATCCCGTAATCATGGTTTTATACCCATTCCTATTCCTTTTAATCCAATTTTATCTTTTTATTATACATTCTTTTTTTTTAGTTACCAAAATCCTAAAAAAATATTTAACTCATTTTATTTCTATTCTTAAGCCCATTTTTACTCTTTTTCATAATTTTCATTAATAAAGCCATTATTTGATTTCCCTTTTTCTAAACAAATTAAAAAAAAAAAAGAAATACAAAAGAGGCCCAATGGCCCATTTCACTCTACACCAACCTATGGCCTTACCCACATCCCACAAACAAAAACAATTTCCCAGCCAAACCAAATAAACAACACAACGACAGGCCTAGCTTTCACAAGACTCACTCATAATCCGTACCGCATCCGAGCATACATCACTCTCAACAGCCAGTAAATTTTGCACGTGACAAGCCAAGACTCTGTACACCTTTTACACTCCCTCACGCCTGGCCCACACTCCAGCTACCAAAGCCTCACTTTTCACAGCCAAGCCTTCACGCCCACGAGATCCGCACAGCTACAAACAACGGCAAAACAACCCAAGCCTTCGCATACCTCGCACCAGCTTACAACAGCTTTACTCCCTGCATCAAACACGTGAAACGCACGAATAAATCACTTATCAAGACGTAGCAAATAAAGGAACGAAACGCAAAAAATTTCGGAAGCAAACGAGAAATCCGTGGCCATCAAAACGCAATCAAATTTACAAAACGGCAGCAGCTCAACTCTTCTCTCCCTTCTATTTAAACAATCATCTCCTTCCAATTTCACAAGCTTTGAGAGCCCACAAATACCCTGCAAAAATCCAGAATCAAAGCTTCAATCCACCCTAAATTTCTCTCTCAAAAACCATAAACCCTTACCTTTAATTTGTTTTCAAACCTGTAAAATCCATCCAAAACAGGACCACAATCTCCATTAATTCAGCCGCAACATCCAATGCATCAACCATTGTGCATCAACGATAGCTTAGATTCGGAAAAAGAGAAGAAGAAGATTGAGGTAGCCGTGTGAAGGAGAAGGATTTGCGGCGAAGGAAGGAAACCATCGTTGTTCTTCCTGTTTGGATTGCTTTTTTTTCTTCTGTTTGTTGTGCTTTTTGAAGGTGAGAGTGAAGAGCCTCTCTTGTGTGCCGCCATTGTTCACCGCAACGAAGAAGAAGCTTCATTTTGCTTCTGTTTCATTTTTCTTTTCTTTTTCTATTGATTTGTTTATTGTTTTAAAAATAAGAAAAAGTGATGTGAGAATATGGCATTGGACCTTTGGATCTTTGTTGATCCATCCTTGACCCGCGGGCTTCCCTACTTCCCCCTCCCTCTTGATTCTTATTTTTCTTTTTTAAGTAACACTTCTATTATTTGTTTTTTTATTTGTTAGTTATTTCTTTTTAATATGGTTTTAGTTTAACTTTTGTTTAGAAAGAATTTTATGAAAAGATTTTAGAAGCAATTTTATAAAAAGAATTAGAAGAATACTTTAGAAAATATTTTAGAAAAGATTTATAAATTTTTTTAGAACTAATTTAGAAAATAATTTTAGAAAAGGAGTTTAAAAAATAGTTTAATTCTTTTATTGGATCTATTTTTAGATCCATTTATTTTTCTTCATCTTTTTTTATTTTTTGGTCGATAACAATCTCCGATTCGTAGATTGTTGATTTCCGATCGGTTTAATCTTCATTATTTCAAATCTATGGATGAATGATCATTTGGATCATTCTCCATACTTTGAGATCGTGATAGGTTGCCTTTCGAGAAATTCAACGAAAATCTCGATTAAGATTAGGCTGTTCTCTTTCTTTTAGTGTGGCATGTTTTCGGAGAACGATCCATAATATCGTTTCTCTAACATGTATTAACACGAATAGGTTCCACTTTAATTAGTGGTGTCCGGCCTCATTTGTAGGGTAATTACTCCGTAAATTACTCGGCGATTGCTTAACATAGACCTAAAGTTGTCCCGATTCGGATTATGATCCACTTGGATCCGGTTGCCTCGATTTTATTCTTCTTTTCGTGGTTGTGCTTGATTAAGTTCATCATACCACTTTATATTGTAAATATTAATATTGTGAATATACTAACATTTAATTTTAATCTCTCGCACCTTATCCTTTTATTTTAATCTCTTGTTCCCTATCTCTCTTATTATGCTTCTATATTCATTCATCATATTGCTTATTATATATATTATTGTTGCTTGTTATTTTTCTTTGTCCATTTGGACACAAAAATATTAATAAAGGATTAAACATCTAAAAATTGGACTTTAATTTCAGACTATGGTTACTATCCTTAGCTTGGGAGTTTCAGACTTAGATTCTAGGATCATTCCTTTGCTCATTTGCTATGGATTGAAGACTTTGGCTCCGGTTGAGTTTACTCGCTTATGAAGATGGAAATCCAATTGTTTCAAAGAGTGCTTGCCATTTGGTTTGATCATTCTTCCTTTAGCTTTTATTTTCAAGTTTTAGGATAGTCCCTTCATCTCTTCCCATCTTCTTCAATTTTCAAATCTCCTTCCTCTTTTCAAAACTTTCTTTGTTTTCAAACTTCAAACATTTTTCTCAATCAAACCTTGACTTCGGTCATGTGCTTTTACCTTTTCATTTCATTTCTTTAATAAATGCTAAACCACATAAGCATATCGGAACTTTTTTCTCAAAAAACTTTAAAACCTTCACAACTCATTCAATTGTTTTTGTGCCCTCGTGCACGTTTCTCTTAACTCCTTTTTTATGTTTAGATATGATTCATCCTTTCTAGCGGAATTATTCGCTAAAGGATGACGACTTATCTTTACATTTTAAAATCAATTCAACTCATTTGCCTTTTCACAATTTGTACCACGAACTACGGGGTTTTGATCTCGCATTGCACTTTGTGGGTACGTAGGCATGAGACGTTCGTCTCTTCAAACACAAAAATCTTAAAAAACATTCTTCTTCTCATCTCTTCAATCTTTTTTTTTTCAAGCAAACCATTTCAAACCAAAAATGCAGTAAACATTTCAAAGGGTTCCCGTGGAGTACCACAGACAAGTCGGGTGCTTAAAACCTTCCCGATTTGTAACCAATCCCCGTACCCATTCTCTGTTTGATTCTTTTAGCTTTTTAGCTTTTGAGATTCATTAAGGCTTTGTTCGTTCTTTTTCCTTTTTCCATTTGGAAATAAATAAAAGCGCGGTGGCGACTCTGTGTATATTGAGTTAAGTTAATCAATAGCTTACACTCATGATTTTACCGCTACAGAAAAGTGGCGACTCTGCTGGGGAGTCAATCTCTAAGTGGATTCGGCCTACTTTGATTTGTTTTCTGCTTTAGTTTGATTTGCTTGTTACTTGGTTGTTCTGTTTTGGTTTTGGTGATCCTCTGTGAGATAGATCCTAACCCGGATCTGAGCGGAACTTATGATAGGACGGCGATATTCGAAGCGATATGCGATGGAGTAGTCCAAAGCGATATCAATTTGATAATCTCCACTCGGTTAGGCTCTCTTGGACTATCAATGTCATGACGAGTAATCGTACGTGGCATTATTTTCCGACCTTGAGCTGATCATACTGAGGACCGTAGAACCCTTAACCAATCTAAGCCAATTTAGGAACGTAGTGCGGAAACTGTCTGGGTGTAAACCTAAGGTGGTTGTCACGCGATACTACACTCGGACGAGGTCTATTTTAAGAATGTTATCGGTTGGGGAGTAATCCAACGTACCGATGATATTCTAAAGATGGATGTTAACTCCGGGAACCTCTGTTAGCACCCTTCTGGTTTTTTGCAGGTACAACAAAGACAAACCTTAGTACATGCCTGTGTGGGTTGGTGTTCTTATCCCATGACTCCATGCTCATGATTCGAACCTTTGAACCTGTGTGCTTTGCGTGATCTTGTTTGTGTTTGTTGCATCTACATGTTCATCATGATCATCATCACAACCATTTTTCAAGGAAAATAATTCCGATTATTGCAAATATTGGGAAAAAGAATAAATACTCCTTTTTGTCAAGATTTTTCATGACAGTATTCTTGATGTTGATCATGTTTGCAATAATCGAGATATTTTTCTGAAAATGGAAGTGAACATTGCATATCATTGCATCCTAGCATATTCTTGCGTTCATCCGAGTTGTGTGGGAACTCATCCCAGTTGTTTCTTTCCTCAGTTGTCTGTTGATCCGTCAAGCTGACTCATCATCATAGATACGGTACTAGAGCTGCTAACAGACGAAGAGCTATTAGATTGAGAATGGAACGCCAAGAACAGCATAACATGGAAGTTCGAATGGAAATTGATGAGTTGAAGGCCGGTATGAACAAGCTCACTGAAATGATGCAAGTTCTGATTGCTCGAGGTGAACCACCTCAAAGGACTGTTATCTCTGAAGTTTTTACTGCTGTTGTTGATCCTCCTGTCGTTCAGCAACCGGTTTCTACTTGGCCAGAATATGGGTTACCTCCGGATTATGTGCCAGTTTCTACTACTGCTCAAGTGGGTGGTCCATCTGTTGTGCCAGTCTTCTCAGCTCCGACTTTTGCTGAACCTCAACCTGTTGTGCACGCTACTGCTCAGACTACTTATCAGAATTCTCCTTTCTTGTACCAAGCTTCTGGTCAACTAGCTGAAAGTCAGGGTGAACCTGGATATATGGATGAAGTTAGAGAGCAATGCTTGACTCTTGAGAAGAGGGTAAGAGGTCTAGAAGGAAAAGATGTCTTTGGTTCTGCTGCAATAGACATGTGCTTGGTTTCCGACTTGGTTCTTCCTGATAAGTTCAAGGTTCTTGTATTTGAGAAATACAATGGTCATACTTGTCCAAAGATTCATCTGTTGATGTATTGTTGCAAAATGGCTGCGCATGCTAAAGATGACAAATTGCTTATTCACTGTTTTCAAGATAGTTTGAGTGGTGCTTCCATGAAGTGGTATGTTGGACTTGAGAAGAGTCACATTCGAAGCTGGAAAGATTTATCTGATGCTTTTGTAAGGCAATATAAGTACAATCTGGATATGGCGCCTGACCGTCGTCAACTTCAAAATATGTCACAGAAAGAGAAAGAATCATTCAAAGAGTATGCTCAGCGCTGGAGAGAACAAGCTGCTCAAGTTGAACCACCTTTGCCTGAAAAGGAATTAACTGGTTTGTTCATGGACACTCTTCAACCGTTCTTTTGGGAGAAAATGGTAGGAAGTGTTTCATCTGGTTTTTCTGATCTAGTCACTATTGGAGAAAGACTAGAGGAAGGTATCAAGAAAGGTAAGATTACCAATTCTGAAGTTCCTAATGCTGCAAGGAAATCTTTTGGGAATCCTCACAAGAGAAGAGATGGTGATGCTTATGCTGTTTCAACTGAGAGGAGGCCTTATTGCCCGCAACAACGATATGTTCAACCATACGTAGCTGCAATTGCTCCTGTTGTCAAAACTCAACCTGCTCAAACTCAAGCTCAAGGTCAAGCTCGACCAGCTCAAGCTCAAGTTCAAATTCGAGCTCAGGCTCAGACTCCTCATCCTGCTGCTGGACAAAATCAGTATCGCAATAGGCCAAACTTTGATCCTATTCCGATGTCTTACACTGAATTGTTTCCTTCCTTGATTGAGAAATGTTTAATTACTACTAGGCCTCCGCCTCCTGTTCCAAATCCTCTTCCGGTTGGTTATAGATCGGATCTTCGCTGTGAATTTCATCAAGGTGGAACTGGTCATGACTTAGAGCATTGCTTTGCACTGAAGGCTAAAGTGCAAGAACTTATCAGGAACAACATCCTTTACTTTAATGACCTTAATCCCAATGTTATCAACAATCCTTTGCCGAAACTTGGGAAGTGAATCTTCTAAGAAGACTTCAATTGTTAATTTTTCTTCAAGGCCAGAATATCAGACGGGACAATTCATCCTTGTTGTTGATTGATCACTAGGCCATTGTTTCTTCATGTTTGCAATTTTCTTCAATCATATTAAGTTGTTTGCTTTTAAGCTTGTTTGTACTTTCATGTTGGTTTTAATGAAATGAGCATTGCTTTGTTTTGATTCAATTTCATTTACTATTTGCATCTTTATGCTTTACATTTCAAGTTCATTTATCTTGTCTCAAATTTTTACAATGATTGGAGGGAGGATGATGAAAACAAGATACCCATAATTGTTTTTGGTATGCTTTCAATTGAGACTTGGCTGATGATATACAGGCATTGTTTCAAATCCCAAACACTGGAGAAATAAGGAAGTTAATCCTTTGTTAACCCCTTTGAGCCTTGAAGTTGGAGTTTCTTTCTATTCGAAAAAACCCTCAATTTTAACCCGGGGATGGGTAGTTATCAATTAATTCGAATGTGCATTCAAGTACAGGAGAATCATTCAAGGCACCTTTCAATAAAGGTTGCAATCTCAAATTTTCCTTCACACACATCAAAGAAGTGTTGAAGATGTTTCTCAATTCAAAAGCCAATGATGTTTCATCGTAATCATTAAGCCATGCAGTCATTATCTTTAAAAAAAATGATATTGAAAAATTATTGAAAAAAAATCAAAGCCCGCTAAGTCAAAACCTATGAAGGAGACTTAGGAAAAAACTGGGGCATCCCGCTGGCTGTAAGTTCAAATGACACAGTTCAGGCAAAAGTTAGGGATAATAAAAGAAAGATTTATCAAGAGGTCATCAAAATTCCTCAGCAAAATAAGTTGAGTTGACCAAAGTCCTCACTGGAAATAACAAAAGGAAGAGGTGACTGCTATCTCAAAATCCTTTGGCTTATGAACCATCTTCATCTGTGCAATCCCAAATGTTTTGGAATTTGAATGCATAGGCTGAATTAATTGAATGTAGGACTGGAGTTCATCACGAAGTTGGGTTGGGTACAAATAAACTTTGAGCCTATATCCTTTGTTTCATAAACCGTGAACCAGACCACGTTACAACCTTCAAAAGTCCTAATTGAATCCAGGTTTCTTTTGAAAAGCATACTACAACGAGGTTGCGTAAACTGACTCCCAAGTTCTTTACCAATCATTTGTTTTCTTGATGTTGCTTTATCTTTAATTTTGTCTCAACCGCCGTGTTTTGACAATGTTTTCATTTACTTTACATCAATAAATTTCATTCAAAAATGATTCTTGATTTCAAACTTTGCATTGAACTTTGCATTAAAATTACCAAGTTTGTACAAACATTTTTATTTGCAAAAAAAACTTTCTTCATCAAGGAATTTTCAAACAGTTTAGAAACTTGGTCAGTGATCTTATCAGGGGCAAGTTCTTCTCAATTCCTATTGTTTCAAGATGTTGTTGATCAGTGCAAGTTATTCTCAGACTTGTTTGGTCAGAAGATTCTCTACAAGGGTTATACTGGTGTATTTTCTCGGCATTCAAGAACTGAAACTATGATCAGTGTATTTTCTCGGCATTCAAGAACTGAAGCTATGATCAGTGTATTTTCTCAACATGCATCCCAAGAACTGAAGCTATGATCAGTTTATTTTCTCAACATTCATTTCAAGAACTGAAGCCACGATCAGTTTATTCTTCTCAACATTTATCTCAAAGATCTGAGTATTTTCTCCAGCAGTAATCAAGAACTGAATCCATTATCAGTTTACCTTCATCAGTCATTGAACTTAGGGCAATTTTCTTCAAAGAATCCCCAAGTAGCTTTGCATGACTTCTCTCAAAAAGATTTTTAACTTGGTACAGTTTACTGGTGTGACAGAGATTTGTTCAGCAGTAGCATCTCTAATATTCGAGCAGAATGGCAGTGACTTCTGTGTTGAGGAATTAGTTTTCCATTTTCTTTCACTCCTCTAAGAGTCTAAACTAGTTGTCATCATTTTTCTCATATTATGTCCTTGGGTGTGTTATTCCCCATTTTTGAAAAGTTTGCATATTTGAGTGTTTTAGTCCTCATTATGTGTATTCTTGGGTGGTTTAGTCCCCATTTTCGTAAAGGTCTGCATACTAAGTATTTTAGTCCTCATATGCGTTTCTCAAAGTCTTGTTTGTTTTCAATTTCTTATCTTTTGGTCAAAGTCCAACTTACTTGGCATTTGTCCGTCCCGCCAGAACTTTTTCTTCACCTACTTGTTATTTCTTCTCAAATATTACATCCTTTTTATCCGATTGCCATTCTCGGATGTCCATAGTGAAGTCATCATTGATTTGATGTACTGTCCCGGACCTTTTTCCATCTCATTCAGTTTTGTTCCTGAATGTTGTGATTCACATTTTATCTGATTGCTATTCTCAGATGTTGTGATCACTTCCCTTCCGATTGCCATTCTCGGATGTCCATAGTGAAGTCATCATTGATTTGATGTACTGTCCCGGACTTTCTTCCATCTCATTCAGTTCTGTTCCTGAATGTTGTGATTCACTTTTTATCTGATTGCCATTCTCAGATGTTGTGATCACTTGCCTTCCGATTGCTATTCTCGGATGTCCATAGTGAAGTCATCATTGATTTGATGCACTGTCCCGGACTTTTTCCCATTTCATTCAGTTCTGTTCCTGAATGTGGTGCTTTACATTTTATCTGATTGCCATTCTCAGATGTTATTGATCACTTGCCTTCCGATTGCCATTCTCGGATTTTCATGTTGGAATCATCATTGAGTTGATGCGGTTTCTCGAACTTTCTCCCATTTCATTCAGTGCTATTCCTGAATGTTGAGATTCACAGTTTATCTGATTGCCATTCTCAGATATTGTGATTACCCTTTTATCCGATGCCATTCTCGGATATCTCTAGCATAGTCAGTTATGTCATCCTTGGATGCTTCTGGTGTACTGTTTCGGGATTTTTCTCACTTCATTCAGTGCCATTCCTGGATGTGGTGATGTTTTCGGTCCAATTGCCATTCTTGGACATTTTCATCTAGGCTGAGCCATGTGTTGGTCTCTAGCATGTTGTTTTCCCCGTCGGAGTTTTATGCTCCTTATCCCCAGCGTTTATTCTTTTTCATGTGTCGTCTTGTCCTTCACGGACTTCCCTGCATTTCATTTGATTCCCTATACATTTCATGTCATCTCATGAATTTTTCTCACAACATTTCATATGCTGTCACATAGTTTTTCTTCATTTCATATTTTTTTTCATAACATTTCATATTGCTTCATATCATTTTCATATGTTTTCATAAACAGTTTTATTTGCTTCATATCATTTCCATATCATCTTCATATCATTTCATATCGTTCATTTCATTTCATTCCAGTTTTTGGCATCTTAGGATCAAAAATTGGGTTTTTTGATATTTAAGTATCTTCCACCTTGTCGTAACGAAGATTTCAATCTTCATCATCTCTAGATTGAAGAAACTTAAATAGGGGCATCTGTCAGACCCTAATTTTTGACCCTAAGATTTTTCACATCTCATCTGCATTTGCATACAAACAAGATCACGCACTGGTCGTTTATCCTTTTTCAGGTACAGGTCTATGCCTTGCAGAGAATCACCATGTTTAATTTCTGTTATCTGTTTATATCTACTAACCTGTAATCAAAATATCAAAAAAAATGTTGCAGTTGCTTCTTCTTCTTCTGTGTTGCAGGATTTCAAAGACAGGGCTGTGATTCCAATTCAGATGCGTTTGTTCAGTCACGATTCGATTCAGACGGACGTTTGACCTAATCCTGGTCAAACTATCAAAATATTGTTCCGACTGTAAGTTGTGTGTGCCAGTGGTTTATTCCTCAGACTGTGTGTATTCAAAGTTCAAAGCTGTGTTGTGTGCAAAATTTATCGGTTTATCAGGCAGTGTTTTGTGTGAGAGTTTGGTTTGAATATTCAAATGTTCATCAGTTCATCAATGGTTCATCTGAGGATTTATTTTCCTCAGTATGGATTTGAATTATCAGGGCAATGTTTAGATATTGGTTACAACTTGATTGGCAAATTATTCAGTGGATTTGTGATGACTGTGTTCATTTTATCAGTGGCTTGTGCGTGAAAAGTTCAAATTTGGTTTTGGGTTTAAAACCATCAATCCCATATTCATTTTCTTCAATTCACAAAATTTCCAAATTTTATCCAATCATCCATTATCCGATTATCCATTTTTATTCTTCATTTCCCATTATTATTCAACTACCATCGTTTTCCATTTTTTTTCTCAATTATTTCATTATCCGAATTACTTCTGTTTCATTTTTCTTTTCTTTTTCTATTGATTTGCTTATTGTTTTAAAAATAAGAATAAGTGATGTGAGAATATGGCATTGGACCTTTGGATCTTTGTTGATCCATCCTTGACCCGCGGGCTTCCCTACTTCCCCCTCCCTCTTGATTCTTATTTTTCTTTTTTAAGTAACACTTCTATTATTTGTTTTTTTATTTGTTAGTTATTTCTTTTTTTTATGGTTTTAGTTTAACTTTTGTTTAGAAAGAATTTTATGAAAATATTTTAGAAGCAATTTTATAAAAAGAATTAGAAGAATACTTTAGAAAATATTTTAGAAAAGATTTATAAATTGTTTTAGAACTAATTTAGAAAATAATTTTAGAAAAGAAGTTTAAAAAATAGTTTAATTCTTTTATTGGATCTATTTTTAGATCCATTTATTTTTCTTCATCTTTTTTTATTTTTTGGTCGATGACAATCTCCGATTCGTAGATTGTTGATTTCCGATCGGTTTAATCTTCATTATTTCAAATCTATGGATGAATGATCATTTGGATCATTCTCCATACTTTGAGATCGTGATAGGTTGCCTTTCGAGAAATTCAACGAAAATCTCGATTAAGATTAGACCGTTCTCTTTCTTTTAGTGTGGCATGTTTTCGGAGAACGATCCATAATATCGTTTCTCTAACATGTATTAACACGAATAGTTTCCACTTTAATTAGTGGTGGCCGGCCTCATTTGTAGGGTAATTACTCCGTAAATTACTTGGCGATTGCTTAACATAGACCTAAAGTTGTCCTGATTCGGATTATGATCCACTTGGATCCGGTTGCCTCGATTTTATTCTTCTTTTCGTGGTTGTGCTTGATTAAGTTCATCATACCACTTTATATTGTAAATATTAATATTGTGAATATACTAACATTTAATTTTAATCTCTCGCACCTTATCCTTTTATTTTAATCTCTTGTTCCATCTCTCTCTTATTATGCTTCTATATTCATTCATCATATTGCTTATTATATATATTATTGTTGCTTGTTATTTTTCCTTTGTCCATTTGGACACAAAAATATTAATAAAGGATTAAACATCTAAAAATTGGACTTTAATTTCAGACTATGGTTACTATCCTTAGCTTGGGAGTTTCGGACTTAGATTCGAGGATCATTCCTTTGCTCATTTGCTATGGATTGAAGACTTTGGCTCCGGTTGAGTTTACTCGCTTATGAAGATGGAAATCCAATTGTTTCAAAGAGTGCTTGCCATTTGGTTTGATCATTCTTCCTTTAGCTTTTATTTTCAAGTTTTAGGATAGTCCCTTCATCTCTTCCCATCTTCTTCAATTTTCAAATCTCCTTCCTCTTTTCAAAACTTTCTTTGTTTTCAAACTTCAAACATTTTTCTCAATCAAACCTTGACTTCGGTCATGTGCTTTTACCTTTTCATTTCATTTCTTTAATAAATGCTAAACCACATAAGCATATCGGAACTTTTTTCTCAAAAAACTTTAAAACCTTCACAACTCATTCAATTGTTTTTGTGCCCTCGTGCACGTTTCTCTTAACTCCTTTTTTATGTTTAGATATGATTCATCCTTTCTAGCGGAATTATTCGCTAAAGGATGACGACTTATCTTTACATTTTAAAATCAATTCAACTCATTTGCCTTTTCACAATTTGTACCACGAACTACGGGGTTTTGATCTCGCATTGCACTTTGTGGGTACGTAGGCATGAGACGTTCGTCTCTTCAAACACAAAAATCTTAAAAAACATTCTTCTTCTCATCTCTTCAATCTTTTTTTTTTCAAGCAAACCATTTCAAACCAAAAATGCAGTAAACATTTCAAAGGGTTCCCGTGGAGTACCACGGACAAGTCGGGTGCTTAAAACCTTCCCGATTTGTAACCAATCCCCGTACCCATTCTCTGTTTGATTCTTTTAGCTTTTTAGCTTTTGAGATTCATTAAGGTTTTGTTCGTTCTTTTGCCTTTTTCCATTTGGAAATAAATAAAAGCGCGGTGGCGACTCTGTGTATATTGAGTTAAGTTAATCAATAGCTTACACTCATGATTTTACCGCTACAGTGGTTCACTTGATAACCTCAAGCTAATCCAGTCCACCCGCAAAGGTGATTTTTCCTTAATCCAAGGACTTAATCCACTATAACCAAACTGATTTCATTGCACAAGCAATAGCTGTGACTAATGCCTTGCACAACTACTTGTTGTGACTAACTTTGCACAACCAATTGTTGTGACTAACACTGCATAACCAACTGTTGTGACTAACAACTCTACATAACTACCTGTTGTGACTAACAACCACTAAGACACACAATCATAGTCTTTCTAAAGCTTCTGCCTTCACTGGTCCTTTTGAGAATACAAACAACCGTTTGTAGTAGTGATTTGTTTACAATTGAGTGCTTATTCATAAGTTGAGTAAACACATTGAATATCAATGGACTAGAATATAAACCTATACACACTTTATGAATATTACATTTTATGGCATCTCAATATTGTGTGAAGTCTTCTTCAGCATAACAGCAACAACTACAACCATGGCCATATCTTGGTCACATTGTCATGGACCAACAACCATGTTTCTTCATGTGATCACATCCTTATATAGCCAAAAAGAGATCCTTTGGAGGGCAGATCGATAATTCTTGAATGATCTGTCTATTGAAGGAATGTCGTTACACAGGGATGAAAATCGTACTACCACATATGTACTTTTCTACAAATTTAGGTTAGTGGATAGGTATTGGAATAGAGCGTTTTGTACTGTGTACTTTTCCCTTGTAAACTTTATCCTTATCTTTTGTTCTTCTGAGGCTTCTGATTCTGAGATGATTAAAGCATGAATTAAAGAATGATAATTGGGTCTTCAGAATCTCAAGTCTTCATAGTCTTTAGAACTTGTTCACCAAAACCATGTCTTCAGAGTCTTTAGCACTTAGTTTCCAGAACCCTTAATCTTTAAAAACCTAAGTCTTCAAAATCTTCAGAACTTCGTTCAATATAACCTTGTCTTCAGAATTCTTCAGCACTTAGTATTCAGAAGATAACAACTTCAGAAGCTTAACTGAATTTAGAAGTAGAACATCATAATCAAGCATAGAACACATAATCCAAGAGATCATTGCAGCAACAACATAGTGTCTTCTTAGGATCTTTTTGAATGTGATCAGATACAAAAAGCAACCTTGCTTCTTTCGCACAACAGCGACTTATGTCACACATAGTAATTTGAATATAGTCTTTATCAATCATTAGATCTTGTTTGTTAAATATGCAAAATAACAAACATTAGAGGATCAAATTGTTCTTACACAAATACTCCATTGTTATCATTAAAACATAAAGATGATATGGAAAACCAAATCTTGTTCTTACATACTACATACCCTAATTACATGGATTCAAGAGAACACACTCCAAGCTTTGCTCTCAACTTGTAGAATGTCTTCATCTTTACAGGTTTAGTTAACACATCAACAATTTGTTCTTCACTATTGCAATGACTCATCTTAATGGTTCTCTCCTTGGTAAAGTATCTGAGAAAGTGAAACCTCACATCTATGTGTTTACATTTTCCATCCACGGCGAGATTTTTTGATAACTTGATTCTAGAGATATTTTCACATTACACAATTGTGCCATGCCCTTGAGTTTTCCCAAGTTGATGAAGAACATTTTGAAGTTACAATCCTTGATATGCACATAAATCCGCAACAACAAATTATGCTTCATTTGTTGAAAGTGTTACAATTGGCTACTTCTCCAAGGACCATGAAATAGATCCATATCCAAGTTGGAAGACGTATCATGTGGTAATTTTTCGATCATCATCGTCCCTTGCATATTCAAAATAAGTACATCCTTGCAGCACCATACTATCTTATATCTTGTACAAGATTCTAAGGTGTGCAGACCCTTTAGATACCTGAGGATCCTTCTTGTTGCAACTAGATGAATTCTAGTTTGTTTCCTTAGGCAATAGGCCTTATTCAATTCATACACTTTTCCTTTGCCTCCATTATCATAACCTAGAGGTTTCTCAACATAGACATCTTCCATAAGTTCACCATGCATGAAATCACGTTGGATATGATGTTGGTAAACCTGCCAATTCTACGTGCTGCAAGTGCTAGAATAATTATTATGGTATTCCTTCTTGCCACATGAGCAAAGAATTCAGTGTAATCTATGCCATACTATAAGGAATGCCCTTTATCTACAAGTCTTTCCTAGTAATTCTCTACCTCTATCTTTTCATTGCATTTGAGTTTATAGGTCCACTTGAATCCAATCTTCTTGGCACATGGTGGAAGATTGGAATGAATCCATGTTTCATTCCTTTCAACAACTTATATTTCAATATCCATGGTCTTTCTCCACTTTACATTTTTGTCATCTTTTCATAGTTGAGTGGATCATTGCAATTGCGGAAGACTACTAGGTTATGAAACTGCTCTTCCTCCTCACTTTCTATGTTTGTTACATAGTCATCTAGGTAGGTCGATTTTCTTCTTGGTCTTAATGCATGCTCTCTTTGTTCATGTGTCTGAGCAATGTTTTCTTCTTTAGTTCCACTGTCTTCACTAGTTCTTTTTACATTGTTTTCTTCCACTTGAAGGTCATTGTTGTTCTCAATATGTACTTCATCTTCACTTGCTCCGACTTCATCATTTTCAATATCTTATTCTTCTTATGCATCAACATTTGTAGTTGACTGATCCTTTTCCTCTTTGTCATTCTTGCTCAACTCCCAACATTTGGAGTCTTCAAAGAACATATCCATGTTTTTTTAAGATCTTATTATTCATGGGGTCATAAAGCTTATAGGCCTTAGATTCTTCATTTAATACTAAGTGAACACATTTTGTACTATTCACATCTAGCTTCTTTATATGCACATTAGGGATGTGCACAAAAGCGACACAACCAAATACCTTGAAATGATGAACTGAGGGCTTCATACCACTCGATGCTTCTTATGGAGTCATATTCTTTATAGGCAGGGAAAGAGTTCTATTGAGTATGTATACTGTCTAATTAGCTACTTCAGGCGAAAATGTCTTAGGGACATTTCTGCTTGACATCATGCTTCTGATCCATTCATCAAGGTTCTATTCTTTATTTCAGATAATCCATTTTGTTGTGGAGTATAGGAAGTTGTTAGTTGCTTCTTTATGCCATGAAGACTGAAGAAATAAAAAAAGTATTAAATGTAAACTTAACCCTGTCCTAAGACACTTGATGTATTGACTTGACTCTTTTATAACTAATGATTTGAATTGCTGTAAGACATCAAAAGCGTCAGCTTTCTCTTGAAGGAAATAAATCCAGGTTTTCCTACTAAAGTCATATGTGAAACTTATGAAGTACATGTTTCCACCATTTGATGCAGGTTTGATAGGGCCACACACATCAGAATGGACTAACTCTATTTTTTCTTAGTTTTCCATGTGTCCTATTTAGGTATGGCTTGTATGTGTTACTTCCCCATAAAGAAAAGCATATAAATTTATTGAAAATGACATAATATATAACATTTTATTATATTACCTCTTTCACTAACATCTCTTTCTTTTCTTGGTTGGAATATGAATTACTTGTTTTTTAGCAATGCGGGCGGATGAATTGATCCAAATTCCCTCGTTATGATCATTTCAGATATATGACTCATCCGCTATAAGATCTCCATCTTGATCATTTCTATTCAACTCATTCCGTCTAATGCACGACTCATTCTACACATCAATATCACATTGATGTACACCGCTATCATCAACCACTTTGTTAGATAAAAGCACTATAGACCATTTTGTACTCGTCGGGTCATTCACATAGAACACTTGTTTAGCTTGAGATGCTAGAATAAAAGGCTCATCTTTTTACCCCACCTTATTAAGATCCACTTGCAAAAATCCAGACTTATCCATTCGTATGCCACAACTATTTATGCACTTGCAACCAAAGATGGGAATCTGAAACTTCTCGTAATCAAACACCCAAATGTGCTCAATAACTCCAAAATATGACAAATTTGCATATTTGGGGTTTAAGTCCTTCATACTTGATAGATGCATTGCTTCAGCTAGCACGGTGACACCATTATTTTACATAGTACTCGTATCATCTTGTTCTTTGGTATAAAATATGTATCCATTAATTGCGTATGCGCTATGATAAAACACATGAAAACTTGGACCATATGCCAAACATCTCAATCTTTCTGTTACCGAAGCAGGATCTGAAGAGCACTTCGAATAAATATGATCCTTTAACCATTGTATAAAACTTTGATTGTGCTCTAGTACTATCAATTTTTCATTTATGTTCGGATTTAACCTTCAGAGTACATCCTTGTGCATTTCAACATATGGCTCAACCTCATTATCATTGTGCAGAACATACAAATGCATTTGATCCCATTCATGCCTTGATACTGTCACAATATTATTTCCAATTAATTTTTTACCTTCCTTTTTTTTTTGAAAATATGAGCTTTGGGGAGTCCAATCGATTAAATATTGGACAAATATTCGGTACAAAACTCAACCGCTTCTTCAACAATGTATCGTTCAACAATACAACCCTCTGGGCGACTTCGGTTTTTCATGTACCCTTTTAATATTTTCATACCATTCAGCATGGTACATCCATCTCATATAAGCTGGTCCACACAACTGTGTCTCTTTCACAAGATTAATAACTAGATGTACCATTATGTCAAAAAAAGAGGGAGGAAAATACATTTCAAGCTCACACAAGGTAATAACCATCTCTTTCCGTAGTGTTGGTAAGATCTCGGGATCGATCACCTTACTACAAATTGTCCTAAAGAAAAAACACAATTTAGGTATGGCACTTCCTACTTTTTCTGGAAAAATAGAACGTATACCCATTGGTATAAAATGTTCCATTATAACATGGAAGTCATGTGTCTTCAAACTCTTCAACTTGAGGTCTTTCATAGACACAAGTCTTCTAATATCTAAAGAGTATCCTTCTGGAACCTTAACTTTACTCAGAAACTTACACAATATTTTTTTCTCCTTTCTAGATAGAGTAAAAGCAGTAGGTGGTAGATACGTTTGTCTTCATTTCTTCACGGGTGTTAATTCAGTGCTTATTCCCATTTTTAACATGTCCTCCCTTGCTTTAAGGTCATTCTTAGACTTTCCTTTTATATTGAGTAACGTACCAATAACACTTTCAAATACATTTTTTTCAATATGCATAACATCGAGAAAATATCTCACGTACAAAGACTTCCAATATGGAAATTCAAAAAATATCGACCTCTTCTTCCACCCACCTTTGACAACCTTATGTGCAAAAGGCTTTCCAAACTCAGTACACACATCTTTCACATTTTCAAAAACTTGGTCACCTGACAATGCGGGTGGAGCTTTACGTTGTTTGGTGTCTCCATTGAATTCTTTTCTCCATCCACGATAGTGATGTTTAGAATGTAAGAATTTACGATGACCGAGAAACACATTCTTCTGACAAAGTTCCAATCGCATCATATCAGTTCCATCTTCACAAACAGGACACACACGTTGACCTTTAATGCTATACCCAAATAGATTCCCGTATGCTGGAAAATCATTAATTGTGCCAAACAACATCGCCCTCAAATTGAAACTTTCTTTCCTATATCCATCATAAACCTCCACACCATTCTCCAACAAAATCTTTAAATCTTCGATCAAAGGTGTCAAGTATATGTCTATGTCATTTCCTGGTTGTTTAGGCCCAGAGATTAACATAGATAACATCATGTACTTACGCTTCAAACATAGCCATGAAGGTAGGTTATAAATCATAAGAATCACATGCCATATGGTATGTGAGATACTTTGAAGACCACGCGGGTTCATTCCATCAGTAGATAATGTCAAGCGAATGTTTCTTGCTTCTTCTCCAAAGTCAGGATAATCATTATCAATTTTCGACCACTGTGGTGAATCAGCCGGATGTCGATACTTTCCATCAATAATTCTTTCATCTGCATGCCAAGTCAGGTGTCTTGCATCGGCTTCACTACGAAACATGCGCCTAAATCTCGGAAGTTTAGGAAAATACCATAAGACTTTTGCTGGAGACAATTTTTTCTTATATCGAGACAAACCGCATTTAGGGCACTTAGTTAACGATTCTTATTCCTTTCGAAACAAAATGCAATCGTTTGGACAAGCATTTATCTTATTATAGCTCATGCCAATAGAGGACACCATTATTTTGCCTCATAGGTTCGATTTGGAAGAACATTATCCTTCGGTAGCATTTCTCTCATAAGGACCAACAACTCTGTGAAACTTTTATCCGACCATCCATTGCCCACCTTTAAGTTGTACAACTTTGATACCGCAGACAATCTTATGAATTTAGTGCAACCTTTATACAACAGTTTCTCTGCATCACTTACCAACCTCTCAAACATTTCAGGACAATCATGAAGATCTTCTTCAAGTGCTTCTGTAATCTCTTCGACTCGATCAAAATCATATGTTTCCGTGTCTTTGTCGTCTGAAGCATAGGTCGTATTACATTCCCCCTCGGTTCAACATTCTCGTTAATTTTTTCACCATGAAATATCCAACACTTATAACTTCAATCAATTCCATGCCTCAGTAAATGCGATTTCAATCCACTTGCGTCAACCTTACCAATATAACAACAACCCAAGTAAGGACATTTTATTCGACTGGGGTCTTTAACGTGTTGAACAACAAACTTAACGAATTCCGCAATCCCATTCTCGTACTCTTTGGTCAATCGATCGGAAAACATCCATTTTTTATCCATGATTTTCCTACTTATTAAGGTAAACAAAATAAAATACCATACGAAGATTTGAGTGCAAGAATAAAATATCTTTCTAGTAGTAGAACTTGGTTCAAAACAAAATTAACTTATACATAACAACGACATTGCCTATACATAACCTAATTTTTCGTGAACATAACCATAAATTGAAACTATTCTTCCACTGAGGAAGGGAACTGAAAGTCACAAATGTACTACTATCATCCATGTTTCAGCCCATATCAACCAAACGTCTAACGACGTCATTACTTACCGAAGAAGTCTCTGATAACCCTAACAACGCTTGTTTGAAAAAATCAATATCCCAGTACATGATCAAATAGGGAAAAATAAGGAACATAATCAAAAAGAAGCCAGTTGTGTTAAAGGCTATTGGTTTTTCTATCTACAGAACTTAAAACACTCTCAAACCATATCTAATTAACATGAAATGATATATAATGTTTTTAGTTATTATTATTAAACATGTTTCACCAACTTAATAATGAGATTATCACAAGACAAAAAAAAAATCAAGGTGTGCTATGTGATATACTAAATAGGGTAAAACGAAATTCAACCATAAACTAACAATATTCCAGCTACAACACACAAAGATATCACAAATAACAACAATAAGCGCTAACAGAGATACATAACAACGACATTGCCTATTTTTCGTAAACAAAATCCTATTTTCACTATTCTTCACAAAATTCTATTTTTCACAGAAATACATAACAATGACATTGCCCTATTATTAAAAAAAATCCTATTTTCACTACAACAACAATGTAAAGCACAAAAACCGTAATCTTCACAACAACGTACCTTGAACGACGGAAATGGAGGTTTCAAATGGCGGCACCAAACTACAAACTCAGTCAAAGACGATCTCAGTTAACGACGAACAACGAACTCAGATAAACGAAAGCTTGATAGCTTGACGAACTTAGTTAACGACGACAATGGAGGTATCAGAAGGAAATAACAATGTATCAGCAAGAAAGATCAGTAATTGAGGTTTTTCATTCGCAGGGAGGGAGAAAGAAAGAGAAAAAGAATATGAAAACATAATACTGACTATTCTAATATTTTAATTTAATTAGACCTTAGACAACGCTTTTGAGAAAAGCGTTGGCTAAGATAGCCCTTTAAAATCGATTTTGAAAAGCGCTGGCTAAGGCCAACCTTAGACAACACTTTTGAGTTTATTTATTTTTAAAAAAAAAATTAAAAGACCTTAGACAGTGCTTTTTGAAAAGCGTTGGCTAAGGCCAACCTTAGACAACGCTTTTGAGTTTATTTATTTTAAAAAAAAATTAAAAGACCTTAGACAGCGCTTTTATGAAAAGCGTTGTCTAATATAGACCTTTAAAAACGCTTTCAGAAAGCGCTGTCTAAGGTAGAACTTTTAGCAGCGCCTTTTTTATTTTTCGTGAACAGTTACCGTGTTTTATTTTTTATTTAACTTATAGCAGCGCTTTTGTAATAAAGCGATGTCTAAGGTGTGTTGTTAAAAGTCATTTTTGGCATAATGTTTCTTGATTGATCTTCATTCTTTGATCATGAAAAGGGAGGAGGCTACTTTGAAGTTGATCAATGGAGAGAGTTGTAACATCATTTGATTCCTCTATATAGCACACCACATAGTTGAATTTTATGGTCATGGATCTCAAAACTTCCTCAACAATTGTGGTCTGCTCGAATTTTTCACCTCGAGCAGTCACCTTGTTAACAACCAAGGTTCTTGCGAACTATTCATCAACTGTTTCATTGTCTTTCATGTATAGGACTTGGAATTCACGATGTAGAGCCTACAATAAGCCCTCTTCACCTTTGTAGAACCTTGATATTTTCTACGCGTGGAATCCCATCTATATTTTTCTATGCCACGTTTCAGAATTATTTCAAGAGTTGTTTGATCAATTTCTTGAAACAAATAAATCTTGGCTTTTAGATCATTGACTCTGCTTTCATCTGCGAGTTTTCTCTGCTCTTGTGTTACGTTTGGTGGTGCAACCGTCCCACCATACTTGACTAACTCCCAATACTCTTTGGATCGAAGGAGATTCTCCATGAGCATGGCCGTAAGATCGTAAAAGCCATCAAATTTTGGGATTATAGGGGTCGAGAATTTTGAAAAATGCGCCATGGAATGTGCTTGAAAGATTTGGACATGACACGAAGATGATTAACTTCACTACTTTTCCCCGCAAGAAATGCATTTCTTGATTGAGATTGAACACACGCAGGGATCAGTAATAAGTGCTCTAGATACTACTTGTTAGAAAGAAAAATACTTATCTTGCATTTCAATCAACAAAACTTTATATACAAACATGAGTTAGTTGCATATAGCAAAGTAAGAAGTAAACTCAACTAACTAACTAACTCTTAGTAGTTAGAAAAAAAGCTTATATTAATATTTGGATTCTACACAATTTTTGTATGACATAATTATTGAAAAAGATTATTAAAATAATATCAGTGTTTATGAAATGAGGACAGTATATTTTGAAAAACACTTGTAGTAATATATCAATTAAATCCAAAAAAGAAAAACAATTTTGCTATATATTGATAAAATACTATAAAACATTAAAACGAGTGGTAGTACAAACAACACATCAATTCCTTGATTGACAGAGGATCTAACAAACATGCATATGTGTGTGGGGATCATATGCCTCAGTGATCAGACCTTGTACAAATGTTAAGTCCTTTTCTTCTATTGTTGGCCTAACAGTATTTGCAGGACCAATCTAAGCGTGTTGTTGAAACAATGTTCAAACAACTTGCAAAACAAAGCCACACTAGGTAGCAGCATACATGATCTTGTTTCTGCTAAAAGTATATGCTCTATAGTACACTAGCACGTTTTCTTGTTATATACTAGTACTATGTCTTGTTTCAAATCATATGGACGTTAGATAATGTGGATTTGTAATGTTTAATGTGTGTCAATTTCACTTGTAGACATAAGGACGACAAACAGACATGTCTGTCACGCAAAAACATGCAACTAACCATAATAGACATGGATACGATGCAGACCTAAAATCTTGCTTTGTTTGGATAAAAAATGAGGCGAAGCGGGAAAACACGTTAGGTTTGCAATTCTAAAAGTAAAAGTTATAAAAATTATTGTTAATATTTCCGCATGCAAAAACACGCAAAAAAAAAAAAAATCTAAGTAAGGAGGAACGAATAGAGTTGTCTCAAATATTTTAGATTATGTATAAGAAACTGAAGTTTATGAAATTTTTTTCTAATGAACTCTTTTAATCGTAAATTAGTCGTAAAATATAGGGTTAATAATCATTTACACCCCTGCAATATATGTGTGTTTTGATTACCCCATTTAAAAAATAAATTTTGGATTATCCCATAAAATTTTAAAATTCTAAGTCTTTTGCCTCTCGGATGGAAAAATTATCCCCTGTAAAATATATATTTTTGATTTACCCCCTGATTTTTACACGCTTAAGGGGGTGCTAAAAAATTTCAGGGGGGTAATCCAAAATTTATTTTTTAAAGGGGGATAAATCAAAACTCGTCTATATTACAGGGATAAACGACTATTAACCCTAATATATATATATATATATATATATATATATATATATATATATATATATATATATATATATATATATATATATATATATATATATAAAGATCCTTTTACCGTAGTATAATCTTGAAAATTTGTGAGGCCATGTGATGTAGGTCTTTGTGCACATCGTAAAAGATGGTTATGGAAACAAATATATTAAAAGGTGCATGTCTAAAATATTAATCCGTCTCGAAAAAAAATACAGACAAAACAAATATCTCCGATGGACTGTCTTCGTTTACCACCCTGAGTTAAACTCCTTAAATTTAAAAAATTATATATTGGAATGGTGAATATGATTTAGGACATATTACTGATTGAATTGTACGTTTATACAAAAGATGATGAAATGGAAATCCCAGGATTTGTCCAAGGTTGACAGTAAATAGAAAATAAAGCAAGATAGGGACCATCATCTTTTTCAGAATGTATACTTTGACTTGAGACATAAGTTAGCCTTTATAGAAGGAAAATTTGAAATTTAGTAAGGAAAGCCTAATTGAATTGATGCCTTTAAAGTTCTAGCTGATGATGACTTGAATAAAGTTGATGGAACTTGGGATTCAAAAGAGGATGGTTTGGAAAATAATCATGCATGCAACTCAAAATGTAGAAAGCATTAGTTCTCATGAATCACATTTTGTGCATGCAGCAAAAACAAAGTGAGTTGGAGGATATTATAGAAGACATTCAAACCAATAAAAAGAACATGTCATTTTTAGAAACCTTTTGGAACAACATTGCTGACAAAAATGCCACAGATAAATTATCAATGTTGAGCCCAAAAAATGTGACTTCATAAAAAAGAGGATGTTGAATGGTTGAGGTTTGAAAAATATTTATTTAAAATAAGATAATCTGTAAAGTTAGTTTGAAAATTTAAAACCAAACGAGTAAATAAATAGTAAAAAATTAAAGGAAATAAAATATCTGAAAGAGTTAAAAAAGAAAGAAACACATCTGAAAATTATACAGGTTCACACGTAATTGACCTATTTATGTCTCTAAGAATTAGTCTTGAAAGTATCTAATAAACTTGAGCGCTTTCACTAACCTCCTTATATAAGAAAATTAAATTTTAAGACTAACTTCTTACCAAACAACAAACAAGGTCTTAAGTGGTTATCCTACAAATCAAATAGAGATTTTCCACGGGTAAATTGATACGCGCAAGGTCGAGAGTGAATAATAATGTCAAGTAGTATAATAAGATCGAACCAAATTTTATCCTAACGGTGTTTAGATAAGGTCACAATTTTGGTTAATTCAATACAAATCGAAATAAGATTTAACAATAAATAAAATAAGACATGAGGTTGTGATAATCTATCAAGATTTATCTTATTGATCATCTGAATTCAAACATGAGAATATTTAATCAATTTATATAAAAGTAGATAAATATGTACAACACCCATTTTCATGGCATGCGTATCTATACATGTTTCTAGAACAACTAAGAGGCTTCTCAATCTAGAACAAGTCACATTGTCACGATGGGTGTCTCGCTACTCTATTGTTTAGCAATCCGCGATCCAATATTGATTCATATCCTTTCTGACTACGATTTACAATTGTATTTGCGTTGCCTTTGCTTTTGCAACAAACACCAATATTTTTAAGAACTCGGATTCTAAAAAAACATAATTCTCATAGTTCATGTTTAAATAAATACATCAGGGATCATCATGAAATAGACTCTCACAATCCATTGTCCTTATAAAGCTACTTATTCGGCGAAGTAAACAATAATTAAGCAAAGTAAATGACATACCATACAAAGTAAATTTTCACAAGTATAATATCGAAGGTTCAAAAGTTTCATTAATAGCACCGAATATGATATTATCAATATAAAATTTCACAAGTATAATATCGAAGGTAATGTGCACTGATTCTTTTATAGTCAATGGTTGTTTATCAAAACAAAATGCTTTAATGGAGATAGATTGTTCTAGAAAAAGATATGCATTCGCTTTAACGTCAAATTTACTAAGGTTTTTTCTTCTTGTTATTAAGGACAAATAACTTGCATCTAAAGACATCGAGTGAAAAATACCAGGATCCCTTCCTTTGTATATATCATATTAAAATAATTCAAAATAAAGATATAAGAGATAGAAAAATATACAACAATATAAAATTTCTCATAAGGTATCGTATGTTCTTAGAGTGTTTTGTTTCTTGTAAGTATCATTATTACTTTAGGATTTTAGTCCCTCACCATATGTCTCAATGCTCATGAACTAAAAATGTCTTTTGCACTCATAAAACAGGCGTTTGACTAAAATAGAGGTCGAGAAAACAACTCGCCTAGACAAAATAGATTACAAACCAAATGCACCTAAGACGAGAAAAATATGGAATCCTTGTCAAAATCATATAAACTGCAATTGGAATGAATAATTTCTCTCATTAGAGACCATTTCTAAATAGAAATTTTGGCCTTCCAAACAATAACGATATTGTTCCAAGAAGAGTTGCAAAAAATGACATTGTTTCTAACTATCCAAATAGTCCAACAAACCGCCAACCATATGGTGTCCTCTATACCTTTCGACACTTTACCATATTTAGAAAAGGGAAACCAAGCTAAAAAGCTATCCATTAAATCCGACATGACCCTATCTAAAAACCCAACCAATTCTAAATGTCCTTCCAAACAAACTATGCAATCGTACAATGTTAGAACACATGCTCTAAAGTTTCCGAACACGCTATGCAAAAGGAGCAGACAGTGTCATTAATGTCAATAACAATACCTTTTCGGAATAGAGAATCCTGTGTAGGCATTCTATTCGAAAAACAACGCCATCCAAAAGCCTTGATTTTAAACGGAACCGTCAAACTCCAAGCCAACTCCAAATCCGAATCATAACGATGATGAGGATCATAGGGGGATGAAGTTAGAGAGAACCAAAGAATAGAAAGATAGAACTGAAAACGAACCATTTGATTCGTGTTTCCAAATAACCACATCCTTTGAATGAGTGTTTTGTAACAGCCCGGGCCCCTCGCAAGGCAATCCTGGCACTGCCACCTCACGATCTTCTCTACCCCCCTCACTAGTAGAGTTTTTGTCTTCCGTGGGAATCGGACCCTGTACCCTGGGGTTCAAGTACTTGTTCAATCCATTCCCACTACCACTTGAGCTAGTAGCTCAAGTGGTAGTGGGAATGGATTGAACAAGTACTTGAACCCCAGGGTACAGGGTTCGATTCCCACGGAAGGCAAAAACTCTACTAGTGAGGGGGGGTAGAGAAGATCGTGAGGTGGCAGTGCCGGGATTGCCTTGCGAGGGGTCCGGGCCGTTACATGTTTCGCCGGAAACGATCCAAAAAACTTCATAAAACCGTTGAAACAACAATAGGAGTGATGGCAGTATCAGGATATGTCGTCCCTGACTCTCGAAGAAATTCAAACTGATGTCCGAAAATCCTTGCCTCCAGACCTGCCAAGACAGAAGTAGTGGCCTCTAGACCTTCCGAAACAGAAGCAGTGAGAGGAACAGTCTCCAAGACAGGACTAGCGCCTTTAGACCGAATTAAGGAACCAGCGGAAGGAAGAGCCATGTGAAATCCAACTGCGTCGAAAAAACCAGAACCAACATTGTAAGCAGGCACTGCCGCCATTCTGGCATTATCACAAGCAGAATGATCGGTTGGGAGATCCAAAGGAGTGAAAAAACCCGCATTAGCAAACATGTTAGATAAATCACTACTGGACATATGTATCTCTCGATTTTGTAAGCCAAAATATCCCCAACACCAACGACTATCCACCCACCCTCTCATTGCCGCAACGGAAATGCTTTGTAAACTCGAGTTGGAAAATAAAACCGGAAACAAACACTTCAACAGACCACAACCAGTCCAATCCGTCCCTCAAAATGAAGTGTTGTATCCATCCCCCAACTTAACATGACAATTGTCCACCAAAAAATCTACCTTGTTCGATTTAACAAATGATATTTGATGAAATATTTGATTAAGAGTTAGTTTTATTTATTTCTGGAAGATATCTGATGTGATATCGCTTGAAAACTCTAGAAGGAAGTAAGATATAATAGATGATCCCTTTGACCTAATCAATTATAGGGAAATTTTTATCTTTCATTTCTTCCTTTGGATCTTAGGTTAACTTTGAGTCTTGGCATTCTTCTTTTGGACCATTCTTCCTTTCAAATTCAACCCCTTTGCTCACAAAACCTTTTAAATTCAACCAAAAGCCTAGTAAAACATAATTGTAAGTGAATTGACATTTAATAAATCAATCTCTAAAGGATCAATAAGAGTTCGTGTTTTAAACTTCTATTAAGTCGGTCATCTCAAATTCTCAAGAAAACTTTAGAGAACTCATCCTAAGGAGGGAGTGACGAGCAATCATTAAAATTAAATATTGACATATCTATTGATATAGAATTGTATCAACAACATTTAGAGCGATACAACCAACATCAATCCTTAGACCCCGAAATAAAAAGGACAATAAAGACTATTTTGCACCACAATCAGTGCCAACGAAAAACTAGGTCATGATAATTTGTTGAACACCACCATCGATTCCAACGAACATATTTTTGAGCATTACCATTAGAGCTAACAATAACACAATTAAGAACCACCTTCAATGCTTTAACAAACAACTTGTTGAACATCACCATCGAAGCCAACAAACACATTGTTGCATTACCAATAATGCTAATGAAGCAACATCATCAAGATCACCATGGACAAAAAAAACTTTTTTTGTATACTCATAGTATACACACGTTTTGCACAACTTTATCAAATTTAACCAATGTGCGTCTTAAAACCTGCAAAGTCATCCATGCAACACAGAATTAGGTATTTATCTTTAGTACCCAAATAATTTTTGGGATATGGTGCGATAGTGGCTCTAAGAGGTTAGAGTTATTCCCTTTAGACAATATTAGTTTATCATACCAAAAAGTCTCTATATGGCCAAACTTCTTATATAAAGAACATTTATAAGTTAAAAGATTTTCATTGTCTTCCCATTTTTAGTTATCATTTTCTTCCCATTTTTAGTTATCTTTTCAAGTGATACATCTAGGTTAAAACTTACTCCATTTTTATTAAAGGAATATTTTTTATTTGATAAGATTAAATCAAGATTTTCTTTCCTCTTAGTAAATTTTACTAAGGGTTTCATACGGATTAACTACTTCAATTTTAATTGAACTATAGGACTCACATTTAACTGGTTTTAAGGATTCACTTCATATGCTAGAATTTCTTTACAAAGAATCTTATTGATATTTTCTATGAATTCAACATAATCCTTAAGCTCAATAATGTCCTTCTATAGAGAACAATCATGAATTTATCTATAAATTTAGAAAGGCAAGAAATAAGAGTTACTGAACTTAGAACATGAACTCTTTAAAATTTAGAACTTGTAATCCCTTTAAATCCCTCTTAACACTTGACCTATTTCTCACCTATACATTTAAATATGTCGGAAACACCAATTCTACAAATTAATAAAATCGAACTATAACTCTCAAACTCAACACTTCCCCTAAATATTTTGTTAATTATATTCAAACGATTCATTCTAATGATTTTTATTATAAATTATATATCTTATTTTTTAACCGACTAATCTGGAAGACCAAAATTTTAATTTTATATATATATATATATATATATATATATATATATATATATATATATATATATATATATATATATATATATATATATATATATATATAAAAGGATATAAAAGAGGTAACAATTGTCTACACAACACCACTAAGCCATATAATATAATATGGGCACACAATGTGCCCTACAAATCCTAGAAAATAATTAGAAGTAAATATAACAAAAACAAATGAAAAAAAAAAGATAAAAATGCACAAAACTCATAAACAACAACACTATACACACCACTAAAGGGTAACAAATTAGAGCTCAATACCAAGAAAACATAACATTTTTCATCACAGAGATGAGGAATACACAAAATTCGAGAACAAGTTACATGCTCTCAAACTAGTATTGGCTCAAGAAGAAAATTTGGTTCTCAAGTCTGATAAAAAAAAATACTCATGTCTTCCATATCCTCCTCTTTTGTTAGCGAACTTGTAAAAATAATCTCATTCCGATATTTCTAGATTAACCATACCATTAAATACCTAATTATGGTAAGACCTTCTCTAACCCTAGCCAAACCTCCTAAAGAAGTAAAAATCTCGTAAAATAAATTAAGGTCTCTCGAAAAAACAATTAGCCTATGAATCGTAGTGTATCACAAATTAACCATATTATTTGAAATAACAAACAAGTGAGAAACAATATCAACCATCATGGTTGGATAATACTTTACACTTAAAAATATTTTCCCTCATGGAAATTTTATTTTAGAGGAGTTTTCAAGAGAAGACTATCACTTAAGATAACGCCAACTATACTAAATATTGGCACCAAGACATGCCACAATCAACTTGTAATACAAGACAACCGAAAATATAGTATCCTTCCCTAAACACCAGTACCAACGATCACTCTCAAGAGAGAAATAGTTCTATGAATGGTTAAAATAAGATCATCAACCAACTCTTACTCTTTTGGCAAAAATGTTGTCTCTCCCACTTAAGGTTTCAAACTAGCAACACCTCGCTGCTAAGTAGATTTGTTAATGAAATTTCACTTTGATCAAAGTATTCATCGTGTTAAAATCTATTCAATTAGGCACATTCTTTTAATTTTCAAGTTTAAGCCATTTTTTACCAGGTTCAACATTTCTAACCACGGTATAAAAATGGACACTGGTCATGGACTCAGATCTCATGGGCTCGGATCCCAACACCAGCAGTTTTTGTTTTTATTTATTTTTAAACCACTTTTTACCACGGTTGGAATTTCAACTGTGGTAAAAATGGTGTCTAGTCATGGGTTCAAATCCCAACACCAACAGTTTTTGTTTTTATTTAATTTTATGCCACTTTTCATCACAATTTGAATTTCAACCGTGGTGAAAAGTGATTCCTTCCACAAAAAATTAAATTAAAAATAAATTACATTTCCAAGATATATAACGATATATATTCATTCACTTTTTTCCTATATGGATTTCATCTTCTACCTCCAAATTTTAACTTACATTTACGAAACTCTATTTCTCATTTCTAAAATCCTAACTCAAAAAACAACATTTTTTCCATTAACGAAACTAAAAAAAACTTCATTTCTTTCATTAACAAGTTTTAGAACTCC